>CM077163.1:96903385-97503385 GCA_039583875.1 Platanthera guangdongensis
CCACTGTCGATTGCTTCAACCTTTTGGGCGGCTTCTACTACTTCAGCATAACTTTTATACCCATACACTTTGGCCAGCAGCTGGATATCATTCCTTGGACGACACAAAAAGCTCTTAACTCTACTAGATTCTGAGGATACCAGATTAGGGACAAACCGGCTCAATTTACTAAACTCCGCCTCGTACTCACTAATTGTGAGTTGCCTTTGCTTTAAGTGCAAAAAAATTATTCATCAAGCGGTCCTGCTCGACCGACGGCAGCAATTTTCTCCGCAATAGCTCCTTGAAGGCTTCCCATGAACATTCATCCTTCAAGTTCTCCTTTTCTCTCAACCACCATCTCTGAGCTAGACCCTTTAACTAGTCGGCAACAACCATCACTCTCTGGTCGACAGAAACCCATGATTAAGAGAACATATCCTCGATTGCTATAATCCAGTCTTCCAAAGTCATGAATTCTGCTCTACCATCATAGGTAGGAGATCCTAGTCGCTGAAAATGTGAGATAAATTTCATCTCTGGTGGCACCAGAACTGGAGGCAATAGAGGTGCAGGGTGAACAAGAATAGCTTGACCCACAGCGCGGTCTTGCACTCTAATCGGTTGCCTAAAAACAACAGAACCCAAAGCCTAGATCTATGACTGCATCTCCAATATTTGCCTAGATAGAGCCTCATTGCTCTATCGCAGTCCTTCTATCACGACCTCATTTTGAGCTCCAGATGACTCTCCCTCAGACTGAGGAGTTGACCACGTCATAGGATGCCTCGACATTCTAATAATACAGTAAATAACTAATCAAAACATAACATATTGCTAGAACTACACAACTTAGTTCAAACAATACATGAACAAATACTTGCTTATGTTGCTAACTTGCTCTGGGAATTTAATTAATGATGTCATGCCTAAACTTAGGATGATATAATGTCATCCTACTGACTCATGTGCCTAAATCATGAATGCATGAATTCTTATTCTTCTTTTTGACTCAAACCATATGTGTACATATGTCATCATTTAAATATTTAACTTGGCACATGTGCTAATGCTATGTTATATCATGCATATCGTGCTATGCAATCTAATAAAAGCATTTATGCATGTTATGAGCGGTGTACACATGAAATATAATGCATCTCATACTACGTAATATCGCATGCAACGAAATGAAAAAAAGCTAATGTTCATTCATGTGATGATTGTTATGCATCTCATACTACATTATAGTCACATGTTACTTCTTAAGAGGATCCATATACAAACACATATTATGCATCCTATACTACATAATATGCCGCATATACTTCTTTCATGCTTATGAGTGTAGTGTTCATGCTTCAGCTAAGATGTACAAATGACACATCAATGTGTGTATGCAATGGAATAAGACAACTAAAACAAACTTGATATGGTTGCTCGACCAATTGTCAAACAACCTATCCCTCGGATACCAACTGTCACAACCCGTATTTTCTCTGAATTTAAATGTATATCAGAGTAAGAGAAAACATGTGTCGTGATGCCACGTCGTGCAGGGAATAACTACAAACGCTCAGGAAAGAATCCAACCCTATCTTTTATATGAAATTCATAAGTTATTAAGAAGAAAATCCAGTTTAAGTTTAATTAATTTGCCGTATCCCTCGGCTCAGGGGATCAACTAGTCAACAAGTAAAGTTATAAATATACGCTATGGAAAATACGTTATTTGTGTGAATTGACATCCTACATGAGCAAAAATATTCATATAGAACACGCACAGTATGCATGACTCTAGATTCAGTATAATTATGAAAATAGCTTTGTACGTTCGATCAGATATTGTGACTTTAGCTTCAAAAGAAGTCATGCATGAGGTAATAGAGGTAGTATTTTAATACTTCAAAATATCTAACATGCAACCCAACATAAAACTTTCCTAGAGAGCAATTGTATCCAAACCAACATAAAAAGGCTTAGCAGTTAGCAAGTACTTAAAATTAAACAAAAAATCCAGTATGCGTCAACAACCAGACACAAACCCACTAAAAATATGTATGTCTGAACTAAAAGAAAACAAGCAACAACTACCTCATAGTCGATGAGGAAAAGACAGTTGCAGGGTACCAACCAAAAACTGACACTAGCCGCTCAACCGGCTACTTCTCCAAACCTAAGGCATTCAAAGAAAGAAACCTCAGAAAGAATGAAAATACAAATGGTGATCAAAGACCAAAGGGTTAGCAAAAACCAAAAAAAGAATAAAGTGTTACCAACCCAACGTAAGGAAGCTGACAAAACTCAGCAAATTAATCATATGACCATAGTAAAAGATTACTTATTGAGTTAAAAAGTAAGAAAGTTGCATCAAGTGCGAAATGAAGCCATGCTTCGAAAATATCTTCAAAATTAAGCAGAATAACATATATCTGTACAATAAGAGGAAAGAGACTTAATAACTCGACTCGTATGAATCATTACCACTTGTAAGAAATAGTCCAGAATTTGTGGCCACATTGTCCAACCCGAACTTACAGACTGAACATATTTCAAGAAGGTACTGTAGTGGTGGCATCATTATCCAACACAACCTGTCAGTCTAATTGTCTCAACAAGACACTAGGGTGGAGGCAACATTGTCCAACTCAACACAACAATCTAAATATAAATAAAAACATGATGATGTGGTGGTGGCAACATTGTCCAACTCAACACACAGACCAAAAACAAGCCCAGCTATCAAATGATTCAGAATTTGGCACTAGGTTGGGGGTCCTTTATCCATTGCAAAACCAAATGGCACACTAAACACCCATAAACATCAATAAAACTCTAACAAAAACACAAGATCTCTCCCCATAACAAAAGGAAATAAAAATCCCAAAAAAAAACCATCCAAAGCCATACTCGATGAAATAGACCCAATTCGATGAAAATTTATAAGTACCCACTGATTCGTCAAGTATAATCAATGAATATAGTAGATACACGATGAATTATACTTGCCAAAACTTGGCTACGAGCAATATACAATGATTCGTCGAAAAACATAAGTCCAGGGAAAAGCGGGGAGTGAACTCGACTCCTGTTGAGTACAAGTTATATACATATTTTTGGACTTATCTGGGTCAACTTTCTCGTTAATGCACTACACTTGAGAGCCATAATTGTTCATATTTGTTTCTCTGTCCATTTCAGGTTAAGTGCACTTTAGGCCTGTTTTCAGTGTGATTTCATACTTATTGTTTTTTTGCCCTACTTGGTGTTTTTTTGTGACTGGAGAATGTGTTGTGCCCATTCTGGTTGCCTTTCTTTCTCTACTGCTGGTCCAAGGGTCGTGTGAGTGTTCCGGGATTGTTCGGGAAATCCCAAACAGTAAGGGAACACTTTGCACGATCAGTGGATCTATTGCGCATGACCACTGGTCGTGGGCCACTGATTGTGCGCAATATATTCTCCATTTTCCAAGTTCTGTCTAGGGCATCACATGACCACTGGACACAGTGCGCACGACCGCTGGTCGTACGCCACTGCTCGTGCGTGTTTTGTCATTTTTTCTGAATTTCTACCCTTGCCAAACGCACGATCATGGGATCCAATGCGCACAACCACCGGTCATGCGCTCCTGATCGTGTGCATATATACTAATTTTTCTGTCTAGCTGCAGGTTTCTCTAGAGCAGAGTGCACAATCATCAACCATCAGTGCGCACGACCATTGGTCGTGCGCCACTGATCGTGCGCTCTGATTATCCGCTTCCATATTTAAGCCCCTGCTCCGCGAATTAGGGCACACTTTTTCATTTTTTTTCACCTCGCTGCTCCGCACGGAAGAGCCGTTACTCTCCCCCACAGTTACTTCACTCATCTCCACCGCCCAGGAAGCATTCTCTGGCCATCTAAAGTCATATTCAACCTTGGATAGTTGATCGGGCCACCATTCTCCCTCCGAAAGCTTGCAATAGCTTCATCTCCAACCTCCATTATCTTCAGCGAACTCCATGCTTTGTTTCAGGCTCATAATGTGCTGCATTCGTGGAGTTCTCCGGATAGATTAAGCCCAATGACTATTCACGAAGAATACGAGTTATTGGAAGAGGTGACAGCCCTTCTGGACCCCAGACATCATCCGTTGACCGAGCTCGGACAAGGCCCGACAATCTTTGACTCCGCTGCGAATCTCGGAAAGCCATCGTGTGTTTGGATGTATTTCTCCCCCTCCTCTTGTACTACTTTGGTTTGAGCTTGCGATTCTTTGATTGTTGCTTAAGAACACTGTTTAGTTTAAGTATTTCAGCATGCCTATGCGTTGTGATCTATTAGATCATGATTGTGTTGCTGCGCTTCAGTTTTTCGTGTTCTTATTGAAATAGTGTCGTTCTAGCGATTGCTAGAAGTGTGCGCGGCGAAGAGGTGATTGCGACCCTCATTGGCTCATCCGTCTTTCATATTACTCTCTTGAGTAATCCACTAAAGAGATGTGGTGACGGCGACACGCAATAGGTTTATTAGTGTCAAACTTAGGAAACTCCAAACCAAAACCCCCTTTGTTTACGTTAACACTTGCAGTCACTTTTTCAATAGCGATATCACACTCCCTACTTGCACTCCTCGAGAGATCGATATCCGGGGATTCAACTTCTCAAATTTATTATTTGACTATGATCGGTACACTTGTCGACGCATCAAGTTTTTGGCACCGTTGTCGGGGAGTGCAACTGTTGCGTGTATTTTTCTTTTGAAAATGTTTGTAAGTGTTTTTTGCTAATTTTCAATGGATTTTTTGTGTTGTATGACAGATCCCAACTCCAGTGATAGGGTTGAAGATCTTGTGTGTGAGCTTGAAATCGCATGTGAGAGGCGAGCTCGCCTGCGTGCTGCGGCTGTTGAAGAAGGGATGGAGGATCTTTGCTAAGGAGGAAATGGCCACGGTGAACGGGTTGTTGAGGGCCAAGAGGTGGTCCTACCAGGCATTAGGACAATGCATGATTTCACAACCCCTACTGCGGGAAGTGTTTACCCTGGCTAATTTGGAGCAGCCATCGTAAATAACCACTTTGAGATTAAACCCGCCATCCTGAATATGATCTGAAGTAATACTCAGTTCTCGGGCTTATCGAGTGAGGATCCGCAACTCCATCTGGCGAAGTTCTCGTAGATTTGCGACACATTCCGCTATGCCAGTATTTCTGATAACGTAGTAGAGCTGAGGCTGTTCCCATTTACACTGAGGGATAAGGCCAAAACCAGGCTCCATACTATTGTTCCTGGGACCAATACTACATGGGAGGCCCTATCCTCTATGTTCTTGGCTACGTTCCACCCGTGGATAAGATTGTGAATGCTCATAGGGATATTGCAACCTTTCGTCAACTGGACCAAGAAACGTTGTCTGAGGCGTGGGAGAGATTCGATGACCTGCAGCATCGATGCCGCCAGCACGGCTGTGAGCCATGGAATTTAGTTGAATATTCTACTTTGCTATAAAGCCTAATTTCAGGGATATGATCGACGCAGTAGCTGGAGGCACAATAATAAACCTATCTCCTGACGAGGCCTTGAGGCTACTTCGCGACACTGCCTATAATAGCACATACTGGAACGCCAGAAGAAATACCCCTAGAGGGGCGAGGTATTTGTTTGAAGTGAATGTGGTGGTGCAACAAGCGGATACGACCCATCAAACTTTGGATCGAAGGACGATGTTGACCCGATCGGCCCATCCTCCAACTCGGTTTATGGATATTTCATGCCAGGTTTGTGGTAACCCCGACCATCATGCTTATGAGTGCACTGCTGGAGAGACCTTTGCTGAGCCGTCAGGTATAACTTCTGACGAGAGCATAAATTTTGTAAATAATCAAAACAGCACTGCTCCTTATATTAATACGTATAACCCCAATGCGAGAAATCATCCTAATTTCTCGTGAAATCAAAATGCTCCCGGTCAAAGGTGGCAGGGAGGCCAACATCAATTTGATGCTCAATCCTCTAATAGCCAGCCGCGACCGCCACATCCAGGTTATAATTAAAATGTGCAGGTGGCGCATAAGAGTGCGTTGGAAGAAATGATGGAAAAATTTGTGGATATAGCCCAATCTAATATGGCCCTTCAAATCGCTTCCATGATGAACTTGGAAACAAAACTGGGGCAACTGGCCATGGTGTTCTCCGAGCGTACTCGCGGCACCCTCCCAAGTGATATGGAGAAAAATCCTCATAAGCAAGGGAAGAGTGCTAGAGAGGTGGAGGAGTGCAATAAAAATGAAATGGCTGTTAAGTGTGAGATTAATAAGATGGAGACTATAGCTTTATGTGATTCCCGGTCTTCGTGCAACATTCTTGCTTTGCAAGATGTTGAGAAATTTCGTTTAAATGTTGAATCGAGTGTCTGGAAGTCACTAGTTCTTACCGATGCGTCCGTAGTAAAGACTGACGAGGAAATTAAGGAGATGGAAGTGAAACTGAATGGGGCTATTATAGTCACTGACTTCCAGGTGTTAGGACCCATGGGAAATTCATCGAAACCCATCTTAGGGGTACCATTCCTAAAAGCTAGTGAAGCTACATAACAATTAAATGAGGGCGGTGTCACCTTGGCTTCCTAGGTCGATTTTTCTTTACCATCGTCACTTCCCCCTATAATTTCAAATGAACCTAGAGAACTTCTAAAATTGAATGTCTTATTATCTTATGATTTATCTATAGCTGATGAGACAGGTATTTTGCTGAATGAGCAAGATAATGCTGTGAAAGTGGAAGAAATGTTGATGTCAGCTGAAGCATAAACAAGTATGGAGTTGCTGGGAGTGAAAAAAGACTCAGATAGTAAGGAACGTGAGCTGAGCACGGCTGTAGAAAGCGTACAGAAGATAGACTTAAAAACTTCTATTGATCCGAAAAAATTTGTAAGAACGTTAAACAGGTGACTTGGGCTGATCTTTCACCCGCCGCGAGGGAGGAAAGGATGCCCCCGGATGAGAAAGATAGACATGTTGCTGAATTGGTTGGTGTGATTATACCACCCTGGCGATCCCCATCTATGGATCTAAAATGAAAAGAACTGCTCATTTGCAAGGCACAGAATTTTGCCCGCCGGCGCAAGAAGGAAGAGGTTAGGGGCACGGAAGATTCGTCTTCCCTTGGACCTAAAGCTTTCGCCTTGACCTCATCTCACGTGACTGGGGGGATCTATCACAAGTCAGCATTCAGCTGAGGAGTGAAGGATCTCTGGGTCCCCTGTCCTACTTTTTCTAGATTTATTTATTGCTTAATGATGTTGGTAACTTTAGACTTTTTCGTTGCATTTTGAACTTATGCTCTTAATAATATTTAAATAACTGCTAATACATGTATCTGGTCCACCTTAAGGACGGTAAAGAAAAGTGGCTTCTGGGAGACAACCCATGTTGGACCACTTGGTCATATTTTGTGTGTTGTGTTTCTTTTTGTATATGTATTTCTATTTTCCTATTATGCGTGGATCTCTAATTCGCAAGTGCTGAAAATTTTTGAGGCGCAGCAGACTGGCCGCTAACGGACAACCTCACAGCACGACTGGTATGCTCAATTTTTAGCATAGGTACTTCTTACCCCTAACTCTATATTTATTTAAAATGTTTATTTTTACTAGTTGTCGTATTCAAGTCTGGGGGAGAGCATACATGTGGTCACTACACAACATAATTTTATAGCAAACCAGTCTGTTATTTATTTATTTATTTCATAATCATTGTAGCACACACTGAATCAGCCACATGAGCGTGCTCTTAACCATGCCTGCGGCTCGAGTCAAATGTATTCTTTTTGTGTAAACTTTAAAATAGCGGTGCTGGCTCAGGATTTTACGATAGAGTAGTTCAAAACTCGTGCAGTGCTCCTAATCGAGTACTCATAGTTTGTGTAGAAATAATATAGATTTAATTTTTCTTTATGCTCGTAGATTTATACTTTTCTGCATATGTAAATATTGTTTGTACTACTCAAAAATGTGAATCTGGAGTAATCGAACGGCAGTGTAGGAATGTGTGTACCCGTCACTAGACTCGTATTACTCAAGTCGAGAGGAAGGATCATCTTTCTCGGTGGCTAAGAACTTGCCCCAAGCTACCCTCGAACCATTAGTGCATGGTTAGTCAAGTGTGATGTAGGCCATCATTTTGTCTAGTTTGAGCCTTGTTTACCTCGTCCTAGCTGCTAACCATTGCAAGCCAAGTTTGTGCCAACCCCTCCTTTGATTTAGCTCCACCTGCATTCACCAAAGTCTAAAGCTAATCCTACTATCGCAACCAAATCCTTGAGCTCCTATGAAGTTAATATTTTGACGAGATGTGATAGGTGGAATTCAAGTGATGTGGTGGATGATTTCATAAAACATTCTACATGCTTAAATTGGGGATCGCAAAAGAAGAAAAGAAAAGGAAAAAAATTGAAAAAGAAAATCTAAAATGAATTACATGAGAAATTGAATCTCCATCTTATTTATCACGTTATTGGTCTGGTTTGTTCGTGTACATGCCTAGTTTTCAAGCTAAGTCTGGGGGTGTGTCACACATGCATTTCTAAGTGGCTGTAATGGTTTAGTTGTTGTTCGCTCGCTTTGGTTGCGTGCAGCCTCCATATTTATCTTTGACTACCAAACCTTAGCCTAAGCCCCATTCTATCCTACAAATCCTACTAATTCACGCTTGAGTCTAACTAGCACCATGGAGAGAGTGTGAACGGGCAAGCGTATGGTCCCCGACATTGATGGATTTCTTTGGAGGTGATCACGAGCCCCGATCTTTGGCAATGCTCATCTTAGTGGTCTGCGTACTTTCTTCCTACGTGTGACAGAACGATTCTCTAGAATTCCAATTTTGAGTAGATACAATATTTATTTACACCTGTCGAATAGTTTAAACTCTGTTGTATAATTAAAAAGTTTTTCTATTATATTTTCTATGCCCATGATGTATTTGATTTCTCGTAATACACTATTTCGAAATTGCAGAGCCAGCTAACTATTTTCTAGTCCACGGAGTGATGATTTGCTCGGGATGCGCAAATGGATAAGTCTAAGGGTGTGATGAGTACAAGTTATATACATATTTTTGGACTCATCTGTGCCAGTTTTTTCATTAATGCACTACACTTGAGAGCCATAATTGTTAATATTCGTTTCTCTTTCCATTTCAGGTTAGGTGCACTTTAGACCCGTTTTCAGTGTGATTTCATAGTTATTGTTCTTTTGCCCTACTTGGTGTTTTTTTGTCTTGTGAATGTGGTGTGCCCATTCTGGTGGCTTTTCTGTTCCCACTGCTGGTCCGGGGTCGCGCGCGTATTCCGGGATTGTTTGGGAAATCCCAAATGGTACAAGAACATTACGTATGATCAATGGATCTATTGCGCACGACCACTGGTCATGCGCCACTGATCATGCACACTATATTCTCCATTTTCTAAGTTCTGTCTGGGGCATCGCAAGACCACTGTACATAGTGCGCACGAGCGCTGGTCGTGCGCCATTACACATGTGCGTTTTGCTATTTTTTCTGAATTTCTGCAATTGCCAAACGAACAATCATGGGATCTAGTGCACATGACCACCGGTCGTGCGCCACTGATCGTGCCCATATATACAAATTTTTTTGTCCAGCTACAGGTTTCTCTGGAGCAGAGCGCATGATCATCAATCATTAGTGCGCACGACCACTGGTCGTGTGCCACTGATTATGCACTCTGATTATCTGCTTCCATATTTAAGCCCCGGCCACGCGAATTAGTGCACGCTTTTTCATTTTTTGCCCTACTGCTCCCGGCGGAAGAGGCGTTCCTCTCCCCCATAGTTCCTCCACTCATCAACACCCTCCGTGAAGCATTCTTCAGCCATCAGAAGTCATCTTCAAACTTGGAGAGTTGATCCGGCCACCATTCTCCCTCCAAAAGCTGCAATAGATTCATCTATGGCCACCATTTTCTTCTCCAAACTCCAAGCTCCGTTTCAAGCTCATAAGTTGTTGCATCCGTGGAGTTATCTGGATAGATTTAGCATAGTGACTATTCACGAAGACGATGGGTTATTGGAAGGAGGTGACAGCCCTTTTGGACCCCGGACATCATCTGTATACCGAGCTTTTACAAGGCCCGACAACCCTTGACTCTGACCGCGAATCTCGGAAAGCCTTCGTGCGTTTCATTGTATCTCTCCCCCTCCTCTTGTAGTACTTTGTTCTGAACTTGTAGTTGTTTGATTGTTGCTTAAGAACACTGTTTTGTTTAAGTATTTCAGCATGTCTATGTGTTGTTATATCTTAGATCATGATTGTGTTGTTGCGCTTTAGTTTTTCGTGTTCTTGTTGAGATAGTGCCATTCTAGCGATTTATAGAACCGTGCTCGATGAAGAGGTGATTGCGACCCTCATTGGCTCATCCATCTTGCATATTACTCTCTTGAGTAATCAACGAAAGATACGCGGTGACGGCGACCCGCAATAGGTTTATTAGTGTTAAACTTAGGAAACTCCAAACCAAAACACCCTTTGTTTACGTTAACACTTGCAATCAATTTTTCAAAAGCAAAATCACACTCCCTACTTTCACTCCTCGAGAGATCGATATTCGGGGATTCAACTCCTAAACTTTATTACTTGACTACGATCAGTACACTTGTAGACGCATCAATGCCGCACTTGGTGCATTCAACACACTCGACACCAACCATCTAAACTCAACGATTCTCCCATCACTCTACGTCGCGTAGAGTTCACTCAACACTGCATTGAGTACACTCAATGCTTTGACTTAGTCTCACAGACCAATCATCACCAAGGCTTCACTGAACGCCAAGGCTTCACTCAATGCCAAACTGGAATTACTCTACGAATTTGTCGATATTACTCGACGAATTTGACTTAGACTCAAATCTCACACAACGCCAAGGCTTATACTCGACGGACTCAACAATTTTACTTAGCGGAGACAGAGACACTCAATGTCGAGACTGTTACTCAACAAACTCGACGCATATTACTCGACAAACTCGATGCCAAATTTACCTCACATAATGCCAAGCTGATATTCGAAGAATTCGTCGAGATTGCTCGATGAATTGGACTTAACTCAACACCAAGATTTACACGACGAATTTTCATCGGATACTCGACGAATTTTACTTTACTCATACTGATACTCTATGAATTTTAACTTAGACCAATATCACTATATCCGACGGATTTTATCCTTTTATATGCGGTGAACTTTCCTTAGATCAACTATCATAGACTCAACGGGTTTTCCCCTAACCGAATTAAATCCTTGACTAGTGAATCACTCAGGCTATCTCCTATACTCAAGCCTAATCTATGCTGGTCGGTACTTCTACACATCACAACAAATCGGCAATGGTCCAACCCAACACCACTCCTGATTATTAAGGAAAGAAACAAGAGAAGGTACATAAAGGAAAAGAAGCTTGGCAAGGGGAAGAAGTGACCACTTGCCTCGATTGGGCCGAAATTCGGCCACACAACTCTCCTCCCCACTGATCTGGCTGCAAGAACGTCTAAGCAACAAAACCTGAAACTTTTCGAGAGGAGAGAAGGTCAAAACTGTATACCTTAATGCCTAAAAATCCAAGAAACGGGAAAACTCACCATAGAAATGTAGATCTTGGTGAGAGCTAACCGGATCAACTCACCGTAGAAACATTTTGAGCATCAGAGCTCCTGCAATTGGCGGACGAAAGCCTAGAAGTGTTCATCGTTCTAACTCTTTCACAAAACAAGTCGACGGTTTTAGGAAGAAGACGATGAATAATGTTTTGTCTAATCGCAAGGCTATTTATAGAGACTAAACAATATAATATATTATTATTATAATTAAAATGTCTGATTGACTAAAACTCACACAAACTCAGATTTCTACGAAAATCGCACCGTAGCTAAATACCGACGCTAAGAATCCAACAATGAAGTCGAAATCCAAATCCAACAACCAAACTCGGGTAAACACTCCCCGAAGTTAAAACACAACATTCCCAAAAAAGGCTCTACGGTGTTCCAAAACGAACCCAGGATCGCAAGGGAATATCAAAACTCACAAGAAATACGGCAAAACGGAACTCCCTAACGTCAAAATACATCACTAAAGGAATTTAAATAAACCTTTGAAAATCAGGGGTGTCACACCCGTGACCTAGGGATTTTAAGGTACGGAATCACCACCTTGAAAATAAAGAAATGGTTGGAGAAAAATCTCAAAAATTGGTCACTCAACGGGTCACACCCCTAGGTTACGCCCATGACCTAGGTTGTGTCTTGATTGGGTTAGTAATGGCGGGAAATGACAGGATATAAAGTAATTCTAGCAGTTGATGTAGGAGTCACTCCCCTTGGTCATGCCCATGACCAAGCACATGTAAGCCTAAATGGAAGGGGGCGTGAACTAGATGCTTTAACTGCTAAGTCACGCTCATGCCTGAAGGTCATGCCCACTATCACGCCCGTGACTAGGAGGTGTGTAATTTTAATTGGCATGGCATGGGTTATCTAGAGGACAAGAGAGAGGCGGACCGTGACTGAGGTAATGACCACTTTTCACGCCCGTGACCTGGGGCTGTGTATTTGTAATTTTCCTTAAAATCTCCAAAAATTCTTCTGAGCATGTATGTGGGCTCCAAAATGTAATTGGCAATCCCAATTTCCATAAAAATAGTAAGGAGAGAATTATGACCTTTATTAAAAAATTTTAAACTAAAAAATCTATTTATTAAGTAATAATAATATAAAAATAAAGACAAAATTAGAGTTATCAGTTATCATGAAATATCATGGACCTTTTGTGTTTGGCAATTTTGCACCAGCACCAAAGCTATGTCTAAAGCAATGATTCAGACAACAGCTGCCAAAAATAAGTCTGTGACTGTATTACCTCATGCTCACAACCATAACATTAACTACAATATGGCTATGTTGTTTGTAGTCTCCTCTTCTCATCACTGGTACTCACACTCCATTCATCATGTGTGTTAGAAGAGAAGATATACAATTTTTGACAGTTGGTATTGTGGTATAATTGTCCATTTTGCCAGGGACTGTTTGTTCAATCCAATAGTATCAATAATCAATATTGTTAAGCTAAGAAACAATATATTAAAGTAACATCTTGAAGGAACACCAATCCTGAACCTAGGACCCAAAATACTTTTGGTTCCTAAGGTAAAATATTCTTTTTTTATAAGTATGTCCAAATAACATCAGAAAGTAAATCTAGTATTTGGACAGTGAGTGGTTTATGGAATTGTCTGGAGTAAGGATAGTAGAAGATGGGTCGAGAGTATTACTTTGTAACACCCCCTATCCGTCGCATAGCATATAGCAGTAGGTCCGGCCGGGGCCCGACGCCATATACCACAGACAGACCGGGTGGTTACTCATGGAAACCATCCAACCAATCATAACATCCTACAAAGAGCATTCTAGCGGAAGTAGATTTCTACGTTGTAATAAAGAACCCAGCACAAAAGTATGAATGTCTACTAATACCAAATAGGAATGTTGCACATACACAAGTACAGGCCTTAAGGCCTTACAAAATTGTTCACTTCATATTACATGTTTTACAAACCACGACACGCAGGCCGGTCATACATGAATAAAGGCAGTAAACACTCCAATTAGGACTTCGAGGGTCGGCTTCGCAAATTGGGCTTTAGCCCGCTATTGACCGCTTGGTCCAGCAGCACCTGCAAGCAACAAACCACCGCACGGTGGCAAAACAAGGCAACGGTCAGCAATGCTGACCAAATTATAATGATCCCGCCCCCAGCTCGGGGCGGTGATGCTCCTTCCCTGCATTTCATTAGCATAAGCGAGCAATATATCAATATTCATTTCATCACAGATGTAGGCTCGCACGGCCACACGCCCCGTACTCTCAGGGCACATTCTCGGTGAACCGGTCGATGTCACGTCAATTAAAGCTATAGACATTCCGGACTCACCACCGCCACTTTGACGGCCAAACCTATGAGCATTTTGTCTTACCGGCATGGGTCACGATAATTTAAGCCATAGACCGCCAAAGACCCTCATCTATGCCAACGGCTCTAACCAAATGACATAGAAATGGGTACGGTTCTATCTAACCCGTGCTCACATCGCAACGACAGTTTATGCCATATGCACGGGTCAAACTTCTCCCGAGTCCCATTTCCATCACAATTCACATAACTCAGTTATGTTCAAGTTGGCTCTCAGGCCTCCAAGTTGGCAAGATCACGCATCCGCCCAGTTTTCCGGGTGCACCTTTTGGTTAATCCCCAAGGATCCCTGTGCAATCTACCACGTTGAAAACCCGAAAAATAATCAATCGCACGGAGTCTTCTCCGGCATTTATGCAATGCAACATCACTGATCCAGACCAACATGTCTGTATAGGCTCCACACATCATGCCTATGTCCATTCTCGCTTACGAACTCTACACAACGGGGACTTTACATATCTACCCGAAGGAACGCCTCCAACTCACCGCAAACTAGCAAGAGCGGGCTTCCTATGCAAAGAAGGAGAGCTTCACATGCTCAAGAAGAGAATCGTTACCCTAGCGTTCTTCTTTGGCTCCATGGAAAAGTAAGAGGATGAAAAGCACCGCACTCTCTTCGCCTCCGTGGATCCGGAGTCGGCTCGCGATTTGGAGCTTCGAAGCTCCTCCAATGGCGGAACTAGCTTCTTCTTCCTTCCTTAGCTCTCCTCTCTCTCTAAACATTAGAAAGATAACCACACAAGTAAAAGTGAGGGTTTCAAAGGTCCAATCCCAGGAATATCCCATCAGGAACAACCCCCAACAGTCGGATCCCAAGTTAAAGAAATGAACAGCTTTGATTCGGGACTGAAATGTACAATCTCGATCGAACACGGCCTGGCACACGCCCGAGTCCAGGGTCATGTCCCTCATTCGCCGTCAAAATCGATGCGCCTGGAATAACACACGGGCATCGAACACGCCCGCGTTCGACCTGAAACGCCCGTGTTCCACCTGACACGGCCGTGTGGCCGGCCGTGTACCCCCATCGATTTATCCCAAAAACAACCCGAGAACTACACGGGTTCTAGGACATGCCCTGTGTCCTAACCCGTGTCCACTCGAACATGCCTGGGCTCCAGGCCATGTTCACGGTCTCGAAACTCGACATTTTGTCGAGCGAAGTTCGTCGACCTCATGACACGGCCTTAGACACGCCCGTGTCCTAGGCCGTGTGCCTTGTCTCGACACTTCATCGAGCAAAATTCGTCGACTCCCCGGGACGAGTGTCGACACGGGCTCGACACGCCCTGAGACATGCCTGTGTCTCAGTCCATGTGCCATGTCTCCACACTTCGTCGAGCGTAGAGTGTCGACTTCATGGGCTGAGTGTCGACACGGGCTCGACACGCCCTGAGACACGCCCGTCTCTCAGGCCGTGTGCCCTGTCTCGACACAACATCGATAGCAAAATGTCGACTTCGCCGGCTAAGTGTCGACACAAGCCTGACACGCCCTGGGACATGCCCGTGTCCCAGGCCGTGTGCCTCCTGCCAGAACCCAAAACTGGCCCAAAATGTCCCCCGTCGATCTTTTGAGTTTCGGGGCGTTACATACTTAATGTAAGACCACCCCCTCCCCCCTTCCCGGAACACAAGACATGACCGAGGGGAGCCTTATTCCCAGAACAGCCGCTTTGTGGTAATGTCAGCACACAAGCTAACCTGTACCTCAATTTGCCTATTTAGCCAACCCATCAATAGAAGAAAAACACAGAAGTCATGATCACAAATACATAAAAGTCTAGAAATATACAATATTCAGGAAGTAATACAAAAGCTACTGCGAATATTAGAGTACAAAATTGCCCGAAGGGCTACAACAAATGCTCAAAAGATCATATCTATAACTAATGGTTATGAGGAAATCAGAGTGTCGGGCCCTATCTCCCTGTCCTATATTCCATCCTACACGGGGTGTTATTGTTTCTCCATCTATGGGGTGTCCTCCTAAAGAGGTGGGTGTAGCAAACATTAGCCATAAAAACTAAGTGTCTTCACATCCTCTCACACTAGTGACTCTTAGGCACTAGGCAGAAGGAAAGAAAGATGGGCACAATATAATCAATAATATAACAAGAAGGTGACAAGATGGTACTATTAATCTTGCAGTTAATATATCAACAGCTCAATAAGTAAGTAGGTAATAACATGAGACATATACATGTATAAGAGCATAAAATACAAGCAGTATTATTATAAGTGAAGACTTGAACTTAACTTATAAAAATGCCAACACAAGTTTATAAGTTAAGGATTGGGTACAACAAAAAGTAACTCATCATATAAAAGTGTCCATACAAGTTTAAATGATGAGGATCTTATGCGGTGCAATGCAAAGTAATGAATGCAATACAATGAATGTGATATGATGACTCAACCACGCTTACTCATGCACTCTTACTTGCTATGTCAACATAGACCTTTAGTTCCTGATTTTCATGGGTAGTAAACACTCAGGAACGAACCTTCATGGCCAGACAGTGGCAGTGGATCATCTCCTCCACTACTAGGTGGGTATATACACCATCTGACCTAGGCCTTATTTTTTCCTCAACGCTATATACTTGCTTGCAGAGTCCTTGCATACTACGGTACATAATGGATCTTTGGAAGGTAACCACCAAAGAGCCTAGCCCAACTAGCCTAAACATCATGAACAGGTTCTTTAGGAATTAAACACCTAGATCCCAAACCAACTGGAATAACAGGCATGGAAGGGGTCTTTAGGAAGAAAGCACCAAAGGACCCATCACAATCGGCCAAGGTCTATCTGCCAGCTGTCGTCGGTGTGATGATCAGTATGCCCGTAGACCTGCCACAAGTAATCCTCAACTCAGGATCATTTAACAAACATGTGCCAACATACACACCATGCAATCCTCTTGTACCAATGTGCCAAGAAGCACTCATGGACCACCAACGACATCCTTACACCATACCACCTAGGATACATTATATCCTATAATTACCAACAAGCCTCCATGCAATGAGTGGTGTGTTGTCATAACAACTCGCAAAAGTGCTAGAAAAATATGGGAACTATTTCTAATGATCTTACAAGACAACTTATATATTATCAACATGGTTAGATCATTACCTTATGCCCCCACAGTACAACATACCATTTCCGTCGTCTTTTATGATATAAAATTATTAAATGCATAATTATAATTCAAATATCACAAGCATTTGAGTGTGAGACAATAAACTAATAAATATTTATTTGAAGGATCATACAATTTCTGCATTCGCTGAGATTCATGCCATAGATCAACTCTATCATTTTAAACATTTTCTTAAAGTTTCAGCGCATTTGGACATCACAATAACCATTTAAGACATACATACTTATAATATTATATGTCAATATCTCAGCAAAGATTGTACTTATCCAAAAATTATGAAACTCTATAGGGGTGACAACGATAT
Source organism: Platanthera guangdongensis (assembly GCA_039583875.1). Taxonomy (NCBI): domain Eukaryota; kingdom Viridiplantae; phylum Streptophyta; class Magnoliopsida; order Asparagales; family Orchidaceae; genus Platanthera; species Platanthera guangdongensis. The sequence goes on from CM077163.1 coordinate 96,920,860, forward strand.
CATCAAATATTTGACTCCCAATTTTCATAAGTATCAGATGATTATTTCATGAGAAATCCATGAAACATCAAAATTTGAACGTTTACATCACAACGTACGGAAACTTGATTTCCTGGATCTATAGACCACCAAAAATTAACTTTAACCCCATTATGGAAAGGAATTTCTGAGGGAAACAACTTTTATGTTGAGCCCTAGGTCAAAATGTAAGAGTAACAAGCCAAAAATCAGGTTTGAAGCAGGATGTGCAAGGATGGACAAAACCTATTTGCTACTTAACAATATTTTCTCACAGGACAGCAAATTCGATTGCACTTTTAGGAAGATACAGAGCTAAGTAATAATGTGCCACTGCTCGATGTAAAAGTCTTTCCGAGGGCTACAACTTTCATGTTGAACGAGACCTGAATCTTACTTGATCAAGCCTAAAAATAGGCTTGAAGTCCGTCACGCGTACAAAATAGATTTTTGTGTATTAATATAATGATATTTTTGCATGAATCTTAAAGACCGACGAACAACATCTGTTCTTCTTCTTCCTCCAGCCAACGTACAAAATGCGCTCAACTTCTCCCCTCGTTTTCTCCCTCAAAAGACCATCGTTCTTCATGAAATCAAGTTTGCCGCCTTCGTACTGAGGTGTAGAAATGATTGAAGATATTTTTGTGGCGATCGACGCCCTAGAATGGAAGTTCTAGCATGGTTACCTCCTAGAAAACTCTAGTAAACTCACAAAAATCAAGCACTCTTGAGCCCAACGTCTCTCCTAATTTCAGATCTAAAGATTTAGCACCAAGGGAGAGGGTAGGAAGCACACCTAATTTGCGGCCATGGATCGGGTTTGCCTCCTTGGCGGCATTGTGACGAACTTCCAAGATTCAACCTTCCTTAAAGCTTGTTCTTCCAAGAAGGTTTCAGGTCTCAGCTATGGAGTGGTGAGAAATAAGTGACAAAAACACTGGGAGAAGGACGAATTTTCTCAGTCCTTTGTTAACAGGTGATGGGAAAAAGTCCCTCCCATACCTTTGAATGACATGGACCACAAGTAACTTCTTTACTGTACCAAAACCACCTCCCAACCTTAAGAAGAACAAAGATTAGTCATAGACACTTAAATTAGCATGGGCAAGTCATGTCATATTCCTCATCAGAAGCAGACGGTTAATGGAACGTGAGCATGACACTTAAATTGAACGTCAGGTATAAGTGTCGAGTTCACTCGACAATTCTACGAGTTCACTAGACGATTCTTCGAGTTCACTCGATGATTAATCAAGTAATACTCGACTGTTGAGTTTGTCGGGTTAAGTCGACAAATCATTGAGTTCACTCAACGGTTTGTCAAGCTTACTTGACCCTTCATCAAGTGACACTTGACGTTTTGTCGAGTTCATTCGTTTGTTCCGTCTGTCGACTTCACTCGACTATTCATCGAGTTCATTGGTTCATTCCTCGAGTTCACTCATCGATTCGTCGATTTCATTGGACAATTCGTTGAGTTTATGAGTTTATTCGATGATTTGTCGAGTTCACTTGACGATTCATCGAGTTCAATCGACGATTCGTCGAGTTCACTCCATGATTCGTCGAGTTCACTCCACGATTCGTCGAGTTCATTCTGAGATTCGTCGAGGTCACTCCACGATTTGTCGAGTTCACTCCACGATTCATCGAGTTCACATGACGATTCGTTGAGTTCTCTCCACGATTCGTCGAGTTCACTCCACGATTTGTCGAGTTCACTCCATGATTCATTGAGTTGACTCCACTCAACGGTTTGTCGAGTTCACTCCACGATTCGACCTAGCTACCACCCTGTGACTTTGGATTTTCTCTTCCAACTTTTCCTACCAGGCCCAAGTCTCCCAAGGTGACATAAAACACACACGTGGGGTCTAAATGAGAATTGGAGGTTACAAATCAAATAAATAAAAAAATAATTTTGTCCCCGAGTTTGAGGTTAGGTCTACGGGTATTAAAGTACAAGGTATGTAATGTACGTTTCAGACTTACCTTGGGGAAACAATACTGGGTAGCTTTTTTTCATAAGACAATAGGCTCCCAAGTGTATTCCTCTTTCACATGGTTGGACCACGGGACCTTTACCAATGGAACACTCTTTCGCCTCAGACTTTGGATCTCGGTATCTACTATCCGCATAGGTTCTAGCCGGACAGATATTTTGGATGCTACAAGACTCGAAGTAGTGGGGACAAATTGCTCAGGCCAAAGCAGTGCCTTCTATAGGAAAAAACACAAGAAAGACATTGTATAAGTTTCCTAGTTTGAGTGGTAGATCAAGCCTATATACCAAAGGACCAATCCTCTCCAAAACATTATAAGGCCTCATGTATCGTGGGCTAAGCTTCTTCCTTCCATGAATATGTGATACCCCATGCATTGGCTTAATCTTTAAGAATAACTTTACGCTCTCTTGGAAATCCACGATCCTGTGCTTCACATGATAGTTTTTTCCCTGCCGGCTCTGAACCTCTAGCATGCGGTCCCGAAACGAAATCGGGGAAGGCCATGATTGCAGTCCATGTAAATATCTTCAAACTTCCACTCAGGAATGGGCAATGATTGCAGTAATCCTCTAGGTCTCTTGCACTCCACCATCACCTTCTGAATCCTCGCAATGCATAACAAGTACATGACATCTCTCTTCATTCCTAGCGAAAACTTGGTCCTCCGTAAATCAGTGTACATCTTGGCAATCCCAGGATGCAATGAATACTTGGTGCAATGAGCCTCTCTCAAGATGCCTTCCCAAATCCCACGACCTATGAGAATGTAAAGTCTGCTATGGAAATGAATAAGGTCTTCCTTTAGCGTGTACCCCTCGGTTGAGCCTCGCACAACTGTTTGGAATATAGGGGCCAGAGCAGCATCCTTCCCATACTCTGCCTGAATCCGATCACAGATGTCATAAACTATATTTATGGTGGCCAAGTACGCCGTATAGGCCTCAGGAAGGTCCTTAGATACCAACATAATCTCCATCTCTTCGAGCTCTCCAGCCAACTCCATAGCCATCAATCGAAATTCAGGGCTGGATGTGGGTGTCGTCCTACTCAGAGCATCCTCTATTGAGTTCGAATTCCCTGCTTGGTAGTTCAATGCAAACTCATAATCACCTAGAAATTCCAGCCACCACCGCTTCATTAAGTTCAGATCTTTTTGTGTGTGGATGTACTTGAGGTTTTTATGATGTGAAAAGATCTCGTACTGAATGTCATACAGATAGTGCCTCCAAATCTTCGGGGTGAATACCAATACTCCCAACTCCAAGACATGCTCTGGGTAATTCACCTCATCTTTATTTGTTGCCTCAAGTTATACGTTATCACGTACCCATACTGCATTAAAACTGCCCCCATGCCATGATAGAAAACATCAGTGTAAATCTGAATCCTTCCTTCCCAAAAGGAAGGGCAAGGATTGGCGCGGAGGTAAGACGGTCCTTCATCTCTTGGAATTCATCCTCACACTTTGGTGCCCACATAAAAGGTACACACTTCTTCATCAAAGCGGTGAGGGGATGTGCGATCTTTGAAAATCCTTCCACGAACTTATGATAGTACCCAGCTAGTCCGAGGAAACTTTGCACTTCGGCCGGTGACCGCAAAGGTGACCACTCCTTCACAGCACGCACCTTGGTCGAATTTACTGCTAGCCCACCTCCACTAATAACCTGTTCTATGAAAGCAACTTCTTGAAGCTATAACTCGCACATGATGAACTTAGCAAACAAATTGTGCTTCCTCAGCCTCACCAAATTAAGGCCAAGTGTTCTGCATGTTCCTTCTCCGTCTTTAAGTAGACCAAAATGTCTTCAATGAATACGAGGATAAAGATATCCAAATACAGCTCAAACACCCAATCCATAAGGCTCATGATGTAGAGGGAATATTTGTGATCCCAAACAGTATCACAGTGTACTCAAATAAGTTGTACCTTGAGTGAAATGTTGTCTTCTAGATATCTTCCTCCAGTATCCTCAACTGATAGTACCCCAACCACAAATCTAGCTTGGAGAGCCAATGTGCTCCCTCCAACTGATAGAATTGCTCGTCGATCTGAAGCAAGGGATATGTGTTTCATACCATCAATCAGTTGACCTATACACAATCGCATTGATCCATCCATCTTCTTTACGAATAAAACTGGAGCTCCCAATAGTGAAGAACTTGGGCGAACAAATCTCGAGCCCACCAATTCTTGTATCTGCACCTGAAACTCCGCTAGCTCCTTCAGGGCCATTCTATATGGGGCTTGAGTGACGGGCTTGGTACCCAGTACAAACTTGATCAGAAAATCCACTTCCCTGCGTAGGGGTAAACCCGGCAGCATTTCTGGGAAAACATTTGGGAAATCCTGAACAACTAGTACAACCTTCACCTTAACATCTATTTCTTGAAGATCAAAACATACCATAAAAACTTCGTCCCCCTAAGTATGGTCCACAATCGTCTAAACAAAAGATAATAACATACAGTGTACAAATCTAATACCTTGGAAGATAACCTCTGAATCTTCTTGCCTCAACATGATCTGCTTTGTCGTGCAGTCAATCCTGGCATGGTTCCAATCCTGCAAAGTCATGCCCAGAATGAGATCAAATTTTGGCATCTGTAACACCGTCGTCGGGGTTTCGAAAAACTTGTCTCCAATGTACACATCCAGGACGCATTTGGCAGGGACATCTGAGAGCCGTCTAAAAGTTGTACTCTCCGAGTGACTCTGGTGAAGTGTCTTACACAATTTAGATCCTTCATGATATCTACTGAGACAAACGAATGGGTTGCGCTGGAATCAAATAAGGCATAGACAGGCCTCTCACTAACAATCATCATGCCTAAATGTTACGTTATAAAAATTCCTAGATGAGATTTTCAGTTCAATTTCAGGCATGTTAAGGACAAATATGTATATAAATTAAAGTTTTTAGTTTCAAGAGTAGCTAAACACCTAAAGGTGGGTGAATAGGTTTTTTTGTATTTTTGATACTTTTTTCTTATTTGGTGAGTTGTGTTTTAGTTTAGGTTAGCTTTCGAGAACACACGTTTAGCACACAAGTTGTTTATAGTGGTTTCCCAAAGTATGGGTACATCCAATGTCCCTAACACCATTCTAACAGTTTTTAGACAACTCCAACTTCTCCAAACTCGACTCCAAGTGCTTACAACATAAATCTCTCAGGATTTCTCAGACTCCTCCAAGTCCAACACTCAGGCACAATGCCCTACACTGATAGAAATATTCTCCTACAACTCATGCACACAGGCCTAACCTCTGACTTTAACTTATAGTCTAACACATAGGCTAGGAGGTTATCCATACATTCAGATCCACCACAGGATCCTACCTCAGAGAGAAACTCTCCTAAAGCTCGGTCACGCAGACTCAACCTCAGATCCACAGAAGTATCCTACAACTCAGGCACTAATGCCCTACAACTCAAATCTACAAAAATATCTTACCTCGTCAATTATAATTTGGGCTTACACTCAGACCAATTAAGATCTTACAGGAAGTAAGGTTGGTAGTTGATGTTGAGTGACCCGATAGAAGATATATCTGTGTATGACTCTTCATGAACTGAGATGACTCAGTCCTATCTTCTTCACAGCTCCAAGGATGGATCTTCGAGAATGTTCTTCTGGAGATGTGAAGTAACTATAGCTAGGGCTTCCTTTGTCCCTTCTTCTACCTTAGAGAGATTACTCTCTGAACTTGCTGCTGAAGATGAAAATGCCAACAAACCAACTGCTTGAACTTCTAGATCACCAAAACTAATTTCTTCAAGCTCTGCAATTTTATTCATAGGAAGAAGATGAAGCTGTCAATTTGTAAAAGTTGATTTCTTCTTCCTGGGAATATCACATTGGTATCCCCGCCCTCCAACGTCCCTTTGAGTAGTGGGACCACCTGGAGTTGGAAGATGTAACTTTTCGTTTGCATTAATTATTATACAATATGCAAGTGGCGTCATTTGTCGTCTTCTGTTCTGTTCCCGCAACATTTGAATTCATGCTGACTTCATCATGACTCAACACCTGTGGACATAGCAAAATTCAAAAATTTCTATATAGGCGTTGAGTGGAGACTTGTCACTCAATGCAAAAACACTTAGGCAGAAATCTGTACCACGAGGCATTGAGTGATTATAAATCACTCAATGATTATCGACAATTGCAGTCTAACTGACTAGGTATTGAGTGAGCCTTCATCACTCAAATCATCTAGACTTAGTCAATTTTCTCTATTTTAAGGCATTTAGTGAGTTTTCTTCCCTCAATGCTATCTGCCTTTGTCTGTTTTATTGAATAAGCATTGAGTGAACTACCTTCACTCAAAGCTTCTGTCCTAAGACATATTTTCTATTGAATAGGAGTTGAGTGAGTTATCTTCACTCAACGCATCTATCCTTAGACAGATTTCCAAGTCAAACAACACTGCGGCTCTGACTGAACTGTCTTTTGTCAATGCTTTCTCTTCAGGGCGTTAAGTGAACTGCATTCACTCAACGTTTCTGGACTTAGCTAGAATTCTTGTCAGCTTTTATCGGCCATTAACTGTTTGAGCTTTTCTCAATTCTTCTAGCTCTAGGTGTTGAGTGAACTGCCTTCACTCAACACTTCTGGACTTAACCATATTTCTGCTTTGGCAATTTTGAGGCTTTGATTTCCTAGGATTTACTCAACACTTAAAGCCATCTGACCATGAGTGAACTTCCTTCACTCAATGCATCTGCACTTATGCAGATTTCTTCCCAGTCAGCATCTTGTCTAGCGTTCACCTGTCATTTGTACTTAGACAACCCGTTTGAACCGTGAACAAATAGCAACCTGCATACATCGAACTTAAAGAATGCATCAAATACAATATTGTGTATACTATTATCTTATAGGCCTTCTTCAAATTTGGGACATTTTGATCAATGGACCCAATAATCTCCCCCTACTTGAAGATGTCAAAACCTTAGACAAAGATATGCACTTATACATATGGAAGTTTAATCATACACAGAATTTTTAGAATGGAAATTGAAGCGCACACACAAACAAAATAATATGCATAAAGGAAAAAATTAAATTTGTCCAATGTGCTTAAAATATTGTTCACATTCTAAAAAGAGTTTAATGGAAATACAAAACATCTCATGTTTCTGGTTCCTTAAATAGTATCCCCCTATTGAGCTTCTTTGCAGTCTTTGCTTCATCTTCACCCTTTTCATTAAGCCTCTAAAAGTAGTTGTAAGTCTTGGGGAATATTTGCTTGCCTCTAATACATCTGGTGGCAGAACATCTGACTTCTTGTCCCTTCTGTACTACCTCCTAGCTTCTTAATTAATCTCTAGCTTTGCCCATTCTAGGAAGCTGTAAAGAATTCCCCTCTCAGTTTTCTTAAACTTAACCTGTTCCCAGGCAGACAAAATTATACTCCTAGATTGAGGACTCCATTGCTCAAAGTCTGGCCTAGACTCCATTTCTTCTCTTTACCGCTTCTTATGGAGCCTGACCCCTTCTTTTCTTCAGCAACAGATTTTCCTTTGTCCCTGACAATCTGCTCAATGGCTAAAAGAGGGATTTTCTGCATCTATTGCAGGTTCAACCCACTGACCTCCTTCTTGAATATCACTGTGTTGAGTATCATATTTCTCTGCACACTGATCATTGTATTGGCCCAGCAATACATCATGCAGTGCTTCTTGAACAAGTTCAGGAACAACAGGTATGTTATGATATGTGAGTAGCTCATGTCTCATTGATCCTCTTATAACATTTGTATCCCAAACTACATTTTCATTATTGGCCCTTATCACTTCCTCCTCCCCCTTTTTGACTTCTTCAAAGACATCTTTAGTTAGGGAGGTGTTGGCTTTTGTTAACTGATTATCTAGATAGTTAACACCAATGGTGACATGGCCCATGAGCTTGAGCAAGTGATCATCTAGAACTTGTGCAAATGCATCCATTCTTCTTTCAAGAATAGTCTTATGCTTTTCCAACAATTCTTTTTGTGCATTGTGGACTGCCAGCATGTTTCTACAAAGAATATTCTGATTCTCTATAATTCCATTTTGAATCTGACCTAGTTCTATCATTTTACTTTTTATGAAAGTTACTACAGGATGAGCACTCTTGAAGAATGATACAGTGTTGGTTCTCAGCAGATTAATCTCAAACCTGATGGACTTGATCTCTATTGACAAATCATTCCTGAGGTTCTTGATAGAGGCATCGACAAAGTTTTCTAGGTTCCTTCTCTATTCATACAGTAACCCTTTCTGTTTGGCAAGAAAGAAAGGTGACATCTCAACAGCCCTGATGGAAGTTCCTTCATCACATATGTTTTGTTGCTCTGGCCTTTCTTCTTATCTAGCTTTAGTATCCGCCATCTTATATTCAAAAGAGTGTTGTGCTACATTTTCATCAACAACATTGCACATCTCTGATTTAAAAGTGTCTATTGTATATAAATTCTCTAGATCAGGGAGTTCAATATGAATCTCCCCCCAACCTCTGTAATATCCACAGGGACATTCAGATCTTCAGCAGTGTTGATTGGATGTTCTACTTCCATTGCTTCAGCAGGTTGAACCTCCTCAGCAGGAATTTGGTTAATCTCCTTAATGTGCTAATTGTGCTCCCCCTCAATAAGAACATCGTCCATAACTCTCTCACGAAGTTTCTCCTCCTCAGCTTGGATGCAGAAAAGCACAACTTTAGGGCCCTCTGAAGTTTCAGCAATCCTCTTCTCCAGATTCTTAATGAAGGTGTCCAATTCCTCTTGCACAAACTAGATGGTCACCCCCATAGTTTTAGCAGGTATCTGGTGACTCTCCTCCTGAACTACAACACCCATTTCATATGTCTCCCACTGAACATCAGCAAAGGTATTTCCCACTTGTGCTCCTTCTAGTGTGACCATGGCTTTTGCTTGATTTTCTTCAGATTATGATCTAGCCAACTGGACCTTGTAGTAGGTTCAGAAGACATTGAGACTTGAGCAATCATGTCTCTCCTGCTCTCCTTACTATACTAAGAGAGATTTCGGTCATGAGGCTCTTCTCCACTATTCTCAGATGAATTGCTTTTTATGCTGACATCTGGAACTGGATTCTTTTTTTTTCTTCTCAGTATACTGAAGGTGTGTTGTAGAACTCTCTCCCATTTGTTAAACATTCTAGAGTCCATCCTACACATATGATGAATCTTAGTCCCTAGCCTCATGTTGATGATTCCTGGAACTGTATTGTGTAGATATAGAGACAAAATGCTTCCCAGGTTAGGTTCTGGGATGCATTATACAATTCTATCAAACAACACTTCGCCCCTGTCTATTTTATTTAATAGAATGATCCGGGTCATAAGTTCAAAGATTTTCTTAGAAATCTTATCATGTGAACCTATCTTGCAAAGCAGCGCTTTTCCGACTACATCTGCAAGGAAACTTGCCTCTATTGTTCAATTATTTCCTCAACACAGACCCTGTAAGGCCCCCCTCCCGGATCTCAAAACACGGCACGAAGGGGGAGTCTTATGCCCGGAACAGCCGCCTTGCGGTTGCACTAGCACACGGGATAACCTGTACCACAAGATGCCTATTCCGCCGGCTACAACAATATCAATAGAACATGCCAACCCAACCAAATATAATAAGCAAGAGAAGTCAAATCCACAGTAAGTAATAATGTCCAAATACATCAATAAAGGAGAAGCTAAAACATGCTTCTACAATATATCAGAGTACAGCTAATCATTGCCCAAACAGGCTACATCAGAGTATCAAAATACTAACATCAGTAACCGACGGTATCGACGGCACCGTCACTTCAGGCCCTATTGTCCTGGCCTAGCTATCCTGCTGCGTAGTCTGCGGCTGCTCTACCTGCAGTGTGACCTCCAAAAAGGAAGACGTAGCAACCGTTAGTCGGAACGACTAAGTGGCTTCACATCCGCTCCCCCGACGACTCCTCGGCACCGGGCGGAGAGAAGGTACAAGGGTAATATATATGTGTGCAAGTAAAAGAGGTACAAGCAGGTGGCAGTAGTGTAAGAGTAACAATAACCTGATCTAGCAAATATTTAAGAGCTACAACAACTAACATGTATAAGTAACAGCAGGAAAGTAACTTAACTTATAAGAATGCCCATACAAACTTATAAGTTAAGGATCGGGTTACATAAAGGTAACCCATCGTATAAGAGTGCCCCTACAAACTTATACGATGAGGATCTTGTTGTGCAATGTTATGAAATGCTATGAATGCTATGCAATGACTCACCCATGATCACACCCATACAATTGCTATGTTGACACACACTATAGTTCCCACTTTTCGAGCAGGTAGCTAACCTCTCAGGCATCAGCCGTCGTGGCCACGCGGTGACACTAGAACGGGCACTTCTACAACTAGGCGGGTATCCACACTACTTCACCTAGGCCTCCGTACGCCTCAACGCTAAGAACACAACAGCGGAGCCCATGCGTACTATGGCCCAATGGGGTCTTGGGTAGATATGCACCAAGAACACATCCCGAACTGGCCTTGTGTGACCCAGAAGGGGCCTCAGAAGTAAGCACGAGGACACAGCCCAACCGTTCACTTGGCACGGAAGGAGCCCCGGGACATGAACAATGAGGACCAAGCCCAACCGTCCAAAGTCTAACAGTCAACTCCAGTCGGTGTGACAATCGGCGAGCCTGTAGACCTGCCACACTATCCTTAACCCAGGATTACAACACCGCGTGTTGACCCACACCTCATACAATTTCACACCACCGTGGCATGGAAGGGGCCTCGGAAGAAGGCACGAGGACACATCCCAACCATCCATCCAAACTCTATCCCAACACAAACCAAACAAGTGATGGTCAACACCACAATTACATCCTTTTACAACACTACCCGTACGGAGACGACACTCTAAGTATTGGACTACTATACCCATTCTATTAGTCAAACATACTCATGGCCATAATCTATGCCGCTATATGACCTTCCAAATGATAACAACATAATATAACATGATGCGCATATAAAGATCTATCACTCTTTCCAAATGGTAACGACATATTATAAACATGATGCGCATAAGTAATACTCTATCAATTTCTATCAAGTAAATTTATTTAAATAAGCTTAATTCACAATTTGATTATATGAAATCTGATTAATAAGCTTCATCAATCATGCAACTAAAATGTTTAGCCATAAAGAGTTCATTCAAGCCAAGTTACTAGCAATATTAATTCCACCAAATCCAAATCCATATTATATAAAGCCCAGAATTTAGATGCAGAGTAAATCTGGATTGCAACTTTAACAGGAGATTCCTGAAGCTACAGGAATCCGGCGAAGATGTGTAACCCCTCAATGGAAAGGTCTTTCCATGGGATACAACTATCGTATTCAGACCTCAGACCAGATTTGAAATTATCTTAATTGAAATCAGACTTGAAGTTCGCTGCGTACAGAACACAATTTCTGCATGAAGGTTTTATAGAACACCATTTCCGTTCAGACTTTCTCGTGGCTACATATGTCGCCTGAAGTCATGCATCTATTCGTTGGAAAGGTATTTTCAACGGCTTCAACTTTCATGTTTAGTTGAAAGCCCAGATCTGGACTTATCCCTAGTGAAAATGGCCTACAAGATCACTGCACACAGAATACAGGATCAGCACGCATCTTGAGGCGGAATGAACGACATCGGTTCATCTTCCACCTCAAGTCGATCCTCTCCGATCTCCTCCAAAATTTTCCTCCACCTTATTCAACCTCAAGAGGCCAATACCCTTCACGAAACCATCTCCTATCTTCACATAAAAGAAGGGAGTGGTTGAAGAGATCTAAAACCTAGGACACAAGTCCTAGCATGGCCTTTCCTAGAAAACTCCTCCTCTCCATCAAGACTCTCTTGAGTCGATATCTCACCTAGGGAAAATAACTATAGATCTAGCACCAAGGGAGAGGGTAGGAAACTCACTTTACTTCCGGCGGTTCCATTTCCGGCCATAGATCTTGTGATTCTTCGCGGCGACATCCTCTCCTTTACGGCGATGGCGGATCTCCTTCCCTAGATCTTCCTCCAGCAAACTCTCCTTCTCCACAAGACTTCTCTCAGAAAATACGGGCTGGGAAGAAGAGTGAAACGGCTAGGGTTTTTTCCTACTCCATATATATAACAAGTGACACTGGTAGGGACACACATGTGTCCTTACCCGTGTCCTGCTCCAGCGAAGCGTTACGACGGTTTTTAGTGTCGGTTCAACAATCGACACCGGTAGGGACACGACCGGGTCCCGACCTGTGTCCTGACCCGTGTCCACATGACATGACCGTGTTCCCTGGCTGTGTCCTTCTCTGGATGCATTTCGACGATCTCAACACTTCTTCGACCTCGATCAAAATCGTCGACTAGAGCACACGGGTAGGGACACGCCCGTGTCTCTACCCGTGCCATATAATTCGTCGGTCTCGACACATCTCGTCGAGTTCAACTCGACATAATGCCACACGGGTAGGGACACGCCCTGTGTTGCTACCCGTATCATTTAATTCGTCAGTGTCGACGTGCAGTTCGTCGATCTCGACACATCTCGTCGAGCTCAACCCGACATAATGCCACACGGGTAGCGATACGGGCATGTCTCTACCCGTATCAACGCGCATTTCATCGATCTCGACACATCTCGTCGAGTTCAACGCGACACATTTCCACACGGGTAGGCACACGCCCGTGTCTCTACCCGTGTCACATTCACACGGGTAGTGACACGCCTGTATCACTACCTGTGTCCTTCTCTGCACTGATTTCTCCACTCCTCCACAAGTGCAGTCCAATTCCCTGCACTTCTCAGGACTCGAGTCAACCCTCCTGACTCAAAATCACACACACGAAGGGCCTAGAGCGATTCAGGACGTTACAAATCCTATAAACAAAATAAAAGATTTCGTCCCCGAAATCAGGCTTAGGCAGTGGGGATAAAAGCATAACAGGAAATTTAACATATGCTTTTAAATAAGATTACCTTGAGCAAACAACTCCGGGTAGCGCTGCTGCATCAAATCCATTAGCTCCCATGTGTGCTCCTCCTTCCCATGGTTGGACCATAGTACCTTCACCAAGGGAACACTTTTGCGGCACAATGTTCTTGTCTCACTATCAACAATCCGCACCGGCTCTAGTCGCACAGACCTAGCTGACGCCACCACACCATCAGTAGTGGGAATATATTGGTCGGGCCGCAACAATGCTTTTGGAAGCGACGACACATGGAACACGTCGTGGAGATTCTCTAGTTCTGGTGGTAACTCCAACCGATAGGCCAACGGGCCAATCTTTTCTAGTATAGTATAAGGCCCAACATACCTTGGGCTGAGATTTTTCACCCCACGCACCCGCGACACTCCATGCATCGGCCGAATCTTGAGGAACACTTTATCACCCACTTGGAACTCCACCATTCGGTGCTTTGCATTATAATATTTCGCCTACCGACTTTGAGCCTCCAACATGCGATCCCGTACCAATCTGACCGCTGCATCAGTGTCATCTATATATTCATTTATTAATTCCTTCTGATCTTCGTCCTGCACCCAATACAAGGGAGTGTTGCACCTTCTTCCGTAAAGGGCTTCAAGGGGCGCCATACCGATGCTCGCTTGATGGCTATTATTGTAGGAGAATTGCACCAGTGGTATGAGTCATTCCCACGGTTCTCCTCTGTCCAGCACACACAACCTCAATAAATCCTCCAATGTTCTGATGGTCCGCTCAGACTGCCCATCCGTCTGAGGGTGAAATGCAGTACTAAAGGTTAGGCGCGAGCCCAAATATGCCTGTACCGCCTTCCACTCCTTGGATGTAAACCGGCCATCCCGATCCGAAACAATTATCTTTGGCACGCCATGATACCGTACGAATTGCTCCGCAAAAAGCCGTACCAAAACATCCACGTGTGCTTCCTTCTTCATTGGAATGAACCGGGCCACCTTTGTCAGTCGATCAACAATAACCCACAATGAATCATTCCCGGAGCGGGAGCGAGGTAGCCCATGGACAAAGTCCATGGAGATATCCTCGAACTTCCATTCGGGGATGGGCAACGATTGCAACAAACCACCGAGACTCCTGCATTCAGCCTTCACTCTTTGACAAGCTTCGCAATGTGTAACATAGTAACGAACATCCTTCTCCATTCCTGGCCAGCAAATGGTCTTCCGTAAGCCGGCGTACATCTTGGCAATACCCGGGTGTACAGAATATTGAGAGGAATGTGCCTCTCTCAAGATATCCTCCCAAATTTTGCCGCCCTTGGTAATATAGAGTCGGCCACGAAAATAACTGAGGCCGTCTTTTAGTGTGTACTCATCGGTGGTCCCATCTTCAATTGCCTTGATTGTCGGGGCCAAGGCCGCATCCATGCCTTGCTCCACCCGAATCCGGTACCAGATATCACAAACTATGCTCATGCTGGCCAAATACTCTGCATACTCTGCCGAAGGAGCCTTGAATACTAGAGTAATTTCCATCTCCTCGATCATCCGAGCCAACTCCATACTCATCAACCGAGACTCTGGGCTTGAGCCTAACACTTTTCTACTCAATGCATCAGCTACTGAGTTTGCTTTCCCGGGGTGGTAGTTCATGGTGAACTCATAGTCGCATCGAAATTCCAACCACCGCCATTGTCTCAGGTTCAACTCCTTCTGATTGTGGACATACTTCAAGTTTTTGTGATCGGAAAAGATCTCGCAGTGGATGACATATAGATAATGCCTCCAGACCATCAAAGCGAACACCACTGCTCCCAACTCCAAATCATGAACTGGGTAATTGATTTCATGTTTCTTTAACTGCCTTGAAGCATAAGCGATTATGTGCCCATGCTGCATCAATACTGCTCCCATGCCTTGATATGTCGTGTCTGTGAAAACCAGAAATCATTCTTTCCCCGACGGAAGTGCAAGGATGGGGGCGGAGGTAAGCCTATCCTTCAGCTCTTGAAATGCCGCTTCACACCGTGGTGTCCACTCAAATGGCACACCCTTCTTCGTCAAGGAGGTAAGAGGAAGGGCAATCTTGGAAAATCCTTTCATGAACTTGCGGTAGTACCCAGCAAGTCCAAGAAAGCTTCGTATATCGGCCGCTGACTTCAAGGGCGACCACTCCTTCACGGCTCGCACCTTTGCTGGATCCACTGCTAATACTGCCCCACTGATCACATGCCCCAAGAAAGCAACCTCCTTAAGCCAGAATTCACACTTGCTAAACTTGGCGTACAAGGAGTGCTCCTTCAATTTCTTCAACACCAAGGTTAGATGCTCGACATGCTCCTCCTCTGTATTTGAGTAGACCAAGATGTCGTCGATAAAAACAATGACGAAGATGTCCAAATACGGTTCAAACACCTTGTTCATCAGGCTCATGAAGGCCGAAGGGGCATTTGTGAGACCAAATGGCATTACCGTGAACTCATACAAACCATATCTTGAACTGAAGGCCGTTTTCTGGATGTCTCCTTCTCGAATCCTCAACTGATAGTATCCAAAGCGCAAATCCAGTTTGGAAAACCAATGTGCTCCCACTAGTTGATCGAACAACTCGTCGATCCGAGGTAGTGGATAAGTGTTCCACACCGTCAACTGATTGAGTTCCCGATAATCTATGCACAACCGCAGGGTTCCATCCTTCTTCTTCACGAACAGTTAAGGAGCTCCCCAGGGTGATGAACTGGGGCGAATGAACCCTGACTCCACCAGTTCTTGCAATTGAACTCTAAACTCCGCGAGTTCATTCGGGGCCATTATGTACGGAGCCTTGGATACAGGCTTGGCACCTGGTACTAGATTAATTTGGAAGTCAACTTCTCTATGCGGGGGCAATCCTGGTAGCTTCTCAGGAAATACATCGGGAAAGTCCCGCACTACCCGTACATCCTTCACTTCCAATGCTTCTTCCTTCAACTCGAACCAGACCATGAAGATCTCGTCCCCCTTCATATGGGCTTTTACAGCCTGAACAGAAGATAATACCATACACGGCGTGAAGCCAATACCTTGGAAGATGACATCGGAGTCTCCATGTCTCAAATAGATTCGCTTCTCTGCTCCGTCGATCCTCGCGAAGTGCCAGTCCAGCCATGACATGCCGAAAATGATGTCAAACTCCGGCATTCTCAGAACCATGGCCGGCGTATTAAAGGCCTTCCCATCAATAAATTGCTCCAACTCGCACTTGGCGGTAGCGATCATCTCCTAGCCGTCCGGAAGGCGTACTCGTCGGGCTATGCCAGTAAAGTACTGTACACCCTCTACGTCTTTTATGAAATCCTCGGACACAAAGGAGTGTGAGGCACCGGTATCGAATAGCGCATAGGCCTTCTTCCCGCCAATAATCACGGTGCCTAAGTACCAACAACCAAAACTTATTGTTAGGTGTCAAGTAAGTCTTAATCAATTCAAGTTAGACCATGAAAATATGTTAATTAATTAAGTCATACCTGCAATCACATCTTGTGGGTTCCGTTCCTGCGCCATGTCAAGCGCGTACACCTGATCCCTAGCAGGGCCCGGGGTTACCTCCTCGCAGTCCTCGTCCTCGACCACGCATATATCCCCATCCTCGTGGGGCTGCTGGAGGGAGAGCAGGAGGGAGAGTAGGAGGGACGTTCCCAAATAGCTGCCGGCAGAAACGTCGGATGTGGCCCGGCTAGTTGCATTCGAAGCACACCAGCCCACGACGCCCTTCAGGTTGTTGAAATTGCTGAGGCTGTGGGGGTGGAGGAAACGCAGGCGGCTGCGGAACCGGATGCTCCACCCTATAGTTTCGGTGGACACGCCCTCCACCTCTTTGATATCATCTTCCTACTCTGAAGTCCCGCCTCCTTCTATTGCTTGGGCCGGCTTCCATCACGTCCTCCGCAGGCCTCTTACTACATCCCAGGTGGTCCGCCTCCAATCTTTTCTCCATATCAATGATCTCCACCAAGCTACCATTTGTTATAAACAAAAGGGACTACCTTAAGGGATCTCGCAGCCCTTTGTAGAAGCGCTTGGCATAACCTCTGTCATCCAACTCGTAAGAATCTGCAAACCTTGCGAGATGCTGGAATTCCCGCTGGTATTCCGTAACCGACTTTGATCCCTGCTTTAGTAGAAGAAACCTCTGCTCAAGCTCATCTCGGGCCGATGTAGGGATATAGTGCTGCAAGAAAACACCCGAGAATTCACTCCAACCTATCTCTGTGTAGATCCGACCTTGGAAGGTAGAGCCCATGAGGGACTTCCACCACCTCTTAGCATGTAAGTCCAAGACGGAGACCGCCAACGATACAGCCATATTGGCCGGGCAACGAATCCTCGCCAATAGCTCTTCGACCGTGTCAAGCCATTCCTCCGTGCGTACGGCCGACTCCGTCCCGAGGTAGGCGGGAGGGGAGAGAGCCCGAAAGGTGCTCAGCCAGTTAGAGCCCGGATCCTGTTGTTGCACCGGAGGCTGTTGCGCCCTAAAAGCATCGAGGATGGCAGTGAGCGTCAGCCCCAACTCAGATTGTTTGAATTGAGTGGGAGTGGGTAAAGAGGTCACAGAAGTGCCTCCCACCTGCTCAACGAGAGCTGGAATCTACACATAAAATGCAAACGTATGGTCAGGTTGGCTAATCTTAAGGTCAAAGTTGAACATACTTAGCGTGAATTACATATGGGCACACCACTGCTTCCGCTAAGTCAGTTTGTCCCCAAACTGACTAATCAAACGGGGGTGACACCATTGTTGAATGACTTCTGTAGTTGAGGATCGTGGCAAACTGATACCATTTGTAAGGCCCCCTCCCGGATCTCAAAACACGGCACGAAGGGGGAGTCTTATGCCCGAAACAGCCGCCTTGCGGTAGCATTAGCACACGGGCTAACCTGTACCACAAGACGCCTATTCCGCCGGCTACAACAATATCAATAGAACATGCCAACCCAACCAAATATAATAAGCAAGAGAAGTCAAATCCACACTAAGTAAAAATGTCCAAATACATCAATAAAGGAGAAGCTAAAACATGCTTCTATAATATATCAGAGTACAGCTAATCATTGACCAAACGGGCTACATCAGAGTATCAAAATACTAACATCAGTAACCGACGGTATCCACGACACCGTCACTTCAGTCCCTATCGTCTTGGCCTGGCAGTTCTACTGCGTAGTCTGCGGCTGCTCTACCTGCGGCGTGACCTCCTAAAAGGAAGACGTAGCAACCGTTAGTCGGAATGACTACGTGGCTTCACATCCGCTCCCCCGGCGACTCCTCGGCACCGGGTGGAGAGAAGGTACAAGGGTAATATATATGTGTGCAAGTAAAAGAAGTACAAGCAGGTGGCTGTAGTGTAAGAGTAACAATAACCTGATCTAGCAAATATTTAAGAGCTACAGCAACTAATAAGTATAAGTAACAGCAGGAAAGTAACTTAACTTATAAGAATGCCCATACAAACTTATAAGTTAAGGATCGGGTTACATAAAGGTAACTCATCGTATAAGAGTGCTCATACAAACTTATACGATGAGAATCTTGTTGTGCAATGTTATGAAATGCTATGAATGCCATGCAATGACTCACCCATGATCACACCCATGCAATTGCTATGTCGACACAGACTATAGTTCCCACTTTCCGAGCAGGTAGCTAACCTCTCAGGCATCAGCCGCCGTGGCCAGGAGGTGACAGTAGAACGGGCATGTCACAACCCGCATTTCCTCAACGAGCATATCGTATCAGAGTAAGAGAAACTACGGGTTATGATGCCACGTCGTGCAGGGGATAACTGCACACGCTCAGGCAACTCTTGACGCTTACTTTATGAATTGAAATTCAACAGTTATATGTAAGAAAAACTAGTTCATTTGCTGGCCGTGTCCCTCGGCCTTAGGTATCAAAACACCTTGGTACGCGGCGGAAATCCTTGGTTTATTTATAATGAGCTCCTATATGCAGCCTATAGTGATATTATTATAAGAAATGCTCTTTGTTTACGTTCTTTGAAAATAAGTCTTAATTTATCAAGTCATGTATGCATGAGATACATAATAGTTTTGGTTTAGCTTCAAAATACCTAATGCAACCTACCAGAAAACCATCCCAAAAGCAAGTATATTCCATCCAAAGGAGTTACAATAGCAGTCTAGTTCATATTTACATAAAAGAAAATCCACCAAATGGGCGCCAACAAGCTGACACGAACCCATTGGGGCACATGTATGTCTGTACAACAAAAGGAGAACTACCTCGCTTTGAATGCTCGGTTAGCTCCCAAGAAACGCCTCCAACCAACCTAGCCGCTCAACCGGCTACAACCTGCACCTGAGGCATTCAAGAAAGAACACCTCAGCAATCAACCAAACTATACAAAAGAGAGTATAAATTTCATAATGGATCAAGAAGGGGCTTACCGACCCCATAGCAATGCTTAAGTCAAAAGAGTGCACAAAACAAGTGCGTACATGTAGAAAAACAATGTCATTCCAAAGGGTCAACCGCACCAAGTGCGTACTAGTTCTTCAAGTCCTGCTCAAACCGCAGGAACAAAAGGCAAAACACATGCCTATTCCATCATTCATAGAACAAGAATCTACTAGACAAGTGAAGCATAAGCAGCGGTTAAGTTCAATTTCACAAGGGTCTTATCGGTGGCGGCCCTAAAGTGGAACACACCAAACAAAACCAGCCCAAATCGGGGCCAAAGTGGTCTCTCTAACCACAAAAACAAAACCCGGTGGCCACAGGCTGAAACCACACCACCCCTTGCAAAATCCTCACACAAACGCTCCCGCCATGCTTCACGAATTCGCCTCGCAAAACACCCCATAACCCAAGGTAACACGTTTCCTTTCATCGTCCTCACACATGACTCCCAATTGCCAACGTAGAGTGTGATAAATACATAAATCACATGCTTTGTATAACAAAAAAAAGATCACATAAGAGAGTTTGATAAGTACGTAAATCACGTGTTTGGCGCATGAATCATATGTGTTTGATCAAGGAAAAATCACCTCAAGATGGGTACATGAATAGAACAAATTAGCTACATGAATTAAGTTAGCGTAAGCAAATTGATAATTCCATGAATCATAAACCTAAACATGGGAGAGCAAATTCGGTTAGCATAGGGAATTTACCATAGGAAATTAGCAAGGTCATCATTTGGATTGATTATAATTTGAAAATGAGCAAGGTCATAAGAAATTAGCAAGGGCATAATGAACAAACAAGGGAAATTTAAGCACACAAGAACTAAAGCTAGGAAAGGGGAAAGAGGAACACTAGCTATGTTGGCATAATTCATGAAGATTGGCAAGGGTGGAGGACACCGCTTGCCTGAACCGAGACGATGTCGCGACGGCTGCTTTTCTTTTCTTGCCTTGCTTGAGCCTTGCTCTCTTTGCTTTCTCTTTGAGGAGAAGGAAGAAGAAGATGAAGATGAAGAGGAAGAAGATGAAAATGAAAGGTTTCTGTTTCGGACTTATTTCCTCCAGAACCGAGCTGAACCGTTCGATGCAGGATCAAGGAAATGAACGGCACAAAAAAACTGGAAAAAGTCGATTTTCGGGCCGGTCACGCCCTGTGTCACGCCCGTGACACAGGGCGTGTACCATAAGCGGCGCCGAAAGGCGGCAATTCCACGCTTATCCAGACGGTACACGGCCGGAGTACACGCCCGTGACGGGTAGGTCACGCCCGTGACGGGTCGGTCACGCCCGTGACCTAGGGCGTGTAACCCGTGTCTCGACACCTCGTCGACAAAAAGGTGTCGACACTCGACCCAGCCTGACACGCCCTGTGACACGCCCGTGTCACAGGCCGTGTCCTCTCTCTCGATGACTCGACACTCGATACTCGACGCTCGATACTCGACGATCGACACTCGACACTCGACGAAGCGGGACACGGCCCGTGACACGCCCGTGTCAGGGGGCGTGTACCCCATTCGTCGAGCTCAACTCGACGCAAGAAAAATCGTCGAGTCAAGAAGGTCACGCCCAGGTCACGGCCTGGGTCACGCCCGTGACATGGGGCGTGTCTAGCACAAAAACGACCATTTTCCCCTTTTGTGAAAAATGTTCCTGGGACGTCCTAGACCATTTTTGCCTTAAGCACTTTTTACCCTTTTTTTTTTGTTTCCTGAACCAGCAACTTATGTTGAGCAACATTCCCCGGGCGCGAAAAAGTGCAACCATTCCCTAAGAGGCCTCACCGAGTCCCTCAGTTGTACTACGGTTTGCTGGGGAATCGTGCAACTCGGCAACCAAAACAGCCACTCGCAAGCTCGCGGGAAAACCATGCTCGAACAACAGTCAACGCCAACGTAACGCCCATCATGCGTACGTAAAAAAAATCCGGGGTGTTACAGGGCACTTCTACTACTAGGCGGGTATACACACTACTTCACCTAGGCCTTCGTACGCCTCAACACTAAGAACACAATAGTGGAGCCCATGCGTACTATAGCGCAGCGGGATCTTAGGTAGATGTGCACCAAGAACACAGCCCGAACTGGCCTTGTGTGACCCGGAAGGGGCCTCAGAAGTAAGCACGAGGACACAGCCCAACCGTTCACTTGGCACAGAAGGAGCCCCGGGACATGAACATCGTGGACCAAGCCCAACCGCCCAAAGTCTAACTGTCAACTCCCGTCGGTGTGACGATCGGCGAGCCCGTAGACCTGCCACACTATCCTTAACCCAGGATTGCGACACCGCGTGTCGACTCACACCTCATGTAATTTCACACCACCGTGGCATGGAAGGGGCCTCGGAAGAAGGCACGAGGACACATCCCAACCATCCATCCATACTCTATCCCAACATAAACCAAACAAGTGACGGTCAACACCGCACTTACATCCTTTTACAACACTACCCGTAGCGAGACGACACTCTAAGTATTGGACTACTATACTCATTCCATTAGTCAAACATACTCATGGCCATAATTTATGCCTTTACATGACCTTCCAAATGATAACAACATAATATAACATGATGCGCATATAAAGATCTATCACTCTTTCCAAATGGTAACGACATATTATAAACATGATGCGCATAAGTAATACTCTATCAATTTCTATCAAGTCAATTTATTTAAATAAGCTTGCTTCACAATTTGATTATATGAAATCTGATTAATAAGCTTCATCAATCATGCAACTAAAACGTTTAGTCATAAAGAGTTCATCTAAGTCAAGTTACTAGCAATATTAATTCCACCAAATCCAAATCCATATTATATAAAGCCCAGAATTTAGATATATAGTAAATATGGATTGCAACTTTAACCGGAGATTCCCGAAGCTACAGGAGTCTGGCGAAGACATGTAACCCTTAATGGAAAGGTCTTTCCATGGGCTACAACTATCGTATTCAGACCTCAGCCCAGATTTGATATTATCCTAATTGAAATCCGACTTGAAGTTCGCTGCGTACAGAACACCATTTGTGCATGCAGGTTTTATCGAACACCATTTTCGTTCAGACTTTCCCATAGCTACAGAAGTCTCCTGAAGTCATGTAGCCACTCGTTGGATAGGTATTTCCAAGGGCTTCAACTTTCGTGTTTAGCTGAAAGCCCAGATCTGGACTTATCCCTCGTGAAAATGGCCTACAAGATCGCTGCGCGCAGAATACAGGTTTAGCACGCATCTGGAGGCGGAATGAACAGCATCGGTTCATCTTCCACCTCAAGTAGATCCTCTCCGATCACCTCCAAAATTTTCCTCCACCCTTATTCAACCTCAAGAGGCCAATAACCTTCACGAAACCATCCCATATCTTCACATAGAAGAAGGGAGTTGTTGAAGAGATCTAAAACCTAGGACACAAGTCCTAGCATGGCCTTTCCTAGAAAACTCCTCCTCTCCATCAAGAATCTCTTGAGTCGATATCTCACCTAGGGAAAATAACTATAGATCTAGCACCAAGGGAGAGGATAGGAAACTCACTTTACATCTGGCGGTTCCATTTCCGGCCATAGATCTTGTGATTCTTCGCGGCGGCATCCTCTCCTTTACGGCGATGGCGGATCTCCTTCCCTAGATCTTCCTTCAGTAAACTCTCCTTCTCCACAGGACTTCTCTTAGAAAATACGGGCTGGGAAGAAGAGTGAAACGGCTAGGGTTTTTTCCCACTCCATATATATAACAAGTGACATGGGTAGGGACACGCCCGTGTCCTTACCCGTGTCCTGCTCCAGCGAAGAGTTACGATGGTTTTTATTATCGGTTCACACTTGACACGGGTAGGGACACGCCCGTGTCCCGACCCGTGTCCCGACCCGTGTCCACATGACACGGCCGTGTTCCCTGGCCGTATCCTTCTCTGGATGCATTTCGACGATCTCAACACTTCGTCGACCGCGATCAAAATCGTCGACTGGAGGACACGGGTAGGGACACGCCCGTGTCTCTACCCGTGCCATATAATTCGTCGGTCTGACACATCTCATCGAGTTCAACTCGACATAATGCCACACGGGTAGGGACACGCCCGTATCGCTACCCGTGTCATGTAATTCGTCGGTGTCGACGTGCAGTTCGTCGATCTCGACACATCTCGTCGAGCTCAACTCGACACAATGCCACACGGGTAGCGACACAGGCGTGTCTCTACCCGTGTCGACGCGCATTTTGTCGATCTCGACACATCTCATCGAGTTCAACTCGACACATTGCCACACGGGTAGGGACACGCCCGTGTCACTACCCGTGTCACATTCACACGGGTAGTGACACGCCCGTGTCACTACCCCTATCCTTCTCTGTACTGATTTCTCCACTCCTCCACAAGTGCGGTCCAATTCCCTGTACTTCTCAGGACTCGAGTCAACCCTCCTGACTCAAAAACACACACGAGGGGCCTAGAGCGATTCGAGACGTTACAGACCCAATGGTATGTTTTGAGAGCCCACACCACTTCAGTTTTATCTTAACATCATCCTGAATTAAGTCAGTATCCTCATCCGACTCATTCACCTTAGGTAGATGCAAAGCTTTGCATAATATATTTGTAGTGATCTTGATCTTCTTTCCAACGATTGAGGATTTGATTTTGGATGAGGATGAGTCTACTTTGGCATTTGAATAGAGTTCTAGAACCTCTTTTTTCTAAATCAGATCTGGCTCGGACAAGACAAAGCTATGGTCAACGACCTCTAGTAAGTGCAGAACCTGCATGACTTCCTCAGGAGCATCCTTAAAGCCATTTCGAACCAGCTCAGATTCCACAAATAAGTATCCCATTCCCTTTGGAGCCATTGATTTGCTACGTATGTGAAGAGTTAACGAGCTTTTGTCGCAGGGAGATAGTAGTTCGAAAAGGGTCAGGAATAGTGTGCCTTATCCTAAGCACACTTAGGGCTATTTTTACTTGCCTATAAGTAGAGAATGTGGAGAGGCGCATACCTTTTGTTATGATCATGAAGTGATAAATGACTATGAGTAATCCTGATAGTTAGCTGCAAATACACGATCCTTGGAGTTTGCTTAAGTGGACTCGACACACTCAACACTCTCGACGCTTGTTGTTATCTCGACGCACTCGACACCTGAGTACTTAGACTCAACGCACGTGACGCCTGACTTGTCTCAGCACACTCTATGACTAGACACTTAGTCTATTTATTCTATATTATTCTGTAAGAAGTAACACTACCTACAATAGGAATATATGAATATTACTGAAGCTAGACTAAGTTCAACATACCCAGCTCAAATTTGAAGGTGTTGAACTTGGTTTCATCTAGTGGCTTAGTGAAGATGTCAGCTAGTTGCTTGTATGTAGGGACAAATTCAAGACATACGTATTCACATTCCACGTGCTCTCTAATTAAGTGATACCTTGTAACACCCCGAAGTCAATCAGATCAATTTGAGCAAATTTGGGTTCAGGATGGGTGACACGGCCTGGGACACGGGCGTGTCCCAGGGCGTGTCAGGCCTGGGTTATGTCGAGTCGTGAAGTCGATGAAATTTGGAGTCGACGGTCGTCGAACAGTGGACACGGCCTGCGACACGGGCATGTCGCAGGGCGTGTCGAGGCCGTGTCGACGATCGGTCTTTATGTCGACGACTTTTGCTCGACGATCGTCGAGTGTCGAGGGTCGAGTGAGGACACGGCCTGTGACATGGGCGTGTCACAGGGCGTGTCAGTAGCCGTCGAACTCAACTCGACGTTTCGAGCTAGGGCGTGTTTGCGGGACACGGGTGTGTCCAGGTGCACACGGCCAGGAACACGGGCGTGTGCCAGGCCGTGTGAAATCTCGGGTTGTTTTGGGATTATTTTCGTTGAGGCACACGGCCTCAGACACGGGCGTGTCTGAGGGCGTGTCGGGGACACGGCATGGAACACGGGCGTGTCCCATGGCCGTGTACTGTTGGTTTTGAGTCGGTTGACTGCCGCTTAGAGGGACACGGCCTGTGACACGGGCGTGTCACAGGGCGTGTCAGGCCGTGATTTAGCTTTTCTGGCCAAATCTGAGCCGTTTGTTTCCCTCTTCCTGGATCCAGTGGTTGGGCTCTGTCCAGGTATTGTGAAGGCCGATAAAAAGGGGATTTAACTCCTCTTTTCATCTTCTTCTTCTTCTTCATTTTAGTCCAAGAGAGGGAGGAAGAAAAGCCTAAGGCAAGAGGGAAGGGAGGAGACTACCAGGTGCTGGAGGAGCTGCGGAGTGCGGAGCGAAGATCCGAGAGCGGATTCATGAAGGCAGAGCCGAGGCGGTGATTTCCATCCGGCTACTTCATGGCGCCGAAGCGGTCTTCAAGGGTAACGATCTCCTTCTTGGACATCGAAGTCCTTCTTTTATACATGTGCTTGGAATCCTCCACCAAGAGGTGGATATCTGTGAAGTGAGTCCTTCGTTGCGTCTGCATCTAGCGCCGGAATTATGGAGTACGGCATAGGCATGCTGTGTGAAGCCCATCTGGACTGGTAGTCTGGATTGGTGATGTTCATGGGTAAACCGGAGAAGACTCCGTGGATTTGGTACGATGTAAATGGATTTCTATTGTGATGAATGTATGGATGTGATGCTGAATGTGAGGAGGCTTTGGCAAAGCTCCTGGTTATGATATGATCAATTGGTAGCACGCATGGGGAGCTCGAGATAAACCTGGCCTGTTACACCACTAGGGTGGGTTGATCTAGTTAGGTAGGGATCGATTGGTGGCAATGCTTGGGGAGCCGAGTTAAACCCGGCTTGCTACACCACATGGTGTGGGTCGATCGGAATAGGAGGGGGGTCGATGGGTAGACATGCCTGGGGAGCTTGGATAAACCCGACGTGCTACACCACATGGTGTGGGTCGACCTACTCTGGTTGTTTTGGATGTTGTGAGGTTCTACCTCTGAGTGTTTTGGGCGGGATGTCGCCAGCTTGCGAGACTGGTGGACTAGGGCCGGTCAACCAACAAGTTAAAACCTCGGATCGGCGGTGTATGACTGGTGGATTCTGGTATGCCAAGAAGGTGCCCTGAGTGCACGGAACGTCTGGTGGATTCCAGCGTTTGTGATGGCATGTGTTTGCTAGCGGGATAAAGAGAAGGATATATGCTTGATGATACTTGATGATAGATGATAATAGCACTGTATACAGGGAAGGAACCACTACCCCGGGTAGGGGGTAGGGTCGTTATAATGGGTCAGCCAAATGCTGACCGTTACTTTGTTTTTGGTGTTGGTTTGGATGTCTACTTGCAGGTGCTGTGGCGTGAAATGCATAAGTGGAAAGAATGGCTAGCTTGCTGCTATAGGCCCTTAAAGGCCATGCAAAGAGTTGTGTTTGGATTTCATGTGTGGCCGGCCTGCGTGCCGATGTACGAAATTGTTGATGTGTAAAAAGGAACCTGTAAGGCCATAAGGCCAGGGCGTGTAGGTTGTATATATTCCTGGTGTTGTTATATAAATGTGGTATTGATATATTGGTGGACATTCTGGTTTGAGTTCATGCTAACATAAAAATATGCTGTGCTAGAATGGAATGAGTTAAGGATACACGTCGAGTTTGATTCCCACACGTAATTCCTCCGCTTGTCTGTGATATATGGCGTGGGGCCCCGGCCGGACCCACCGTTATATATCATGTGACAGGTGGGGGCGTTACAAAGTGGTATCAACGCCAGGTTTAGATTGTTTGGGAGGAGAGAACATCTTTGAACTCATGAATGTCCACTAGGAATGTATGTCATGCACATGATGTGCGTGAGTGTGTAGTCAATGTAGCAGTACCGTTATAATTTGACGTATTAATGGTGTTCTGTACATTGATAGGTGGCGAGGGATGGAGCTGGGCCGTCTGAGCCCCAGCGGTCTGATGAGAGTGCAGCACCCGTGGAAGTGCCTATGCCTCCCTCGATAGAAGCCATACGGGTGGTGACGGAGACAGTGCTTGCAGTGTTACAAGCACAGCCTACTGGACAGGCAAGACCTGGTGGAAGACAAGAGCATGCTGCAGTGGTGGTGGAAGCGCAAGCAAGTGACGAGTCATTGACACGTTTTATGCACTTTCATCCACCTACGTTTGGTGGAACGCTTTCACCAACGCAGGCAGAAGATTGGTTGGCAAGGGTAAAAAAGATCCTAACCGCAGTCAGGACGGTCAAGGAGCAGAAAGTGACGTTGGCCACTTTTCTGTTGGAAGGAGATGCGAGATTGTGGTGGGATGAAATGGAAGTGCATCACTTGGCAGGTCGAGGTGTAACTGAAGTTTCCATGGATGAATTCTCCCAAATATTTTTAGCCAAGTATGTGCCGGTGTCGCAGAGGATTGCGATGGAAAATGAGTTTTTACGTTTGGTGCAGGGTAAGCGAGATATTGATACCTACCTGCATGAGTTTACGATATTGGGGAGATATGCGGGATCTACCTTCGCGGAGGAAGCGCGAAAGACAAATCTGTTTTATGAAGGATTGCGGGATGAATTGAGGTTGGCACTCCCGAGTTCAGTGAGCCAAGGCTTCCAAGCGTTGGTCGATACAGCTCGTGCCTTGGAGAAGGATATGAAGCGAGTACAAGAGAATAAGAGACTGACAACGGAAAAGTCAGAGTTTAAAGTGTCGCCATCGGATCAGTCGGAGTTTAGACGACGAGAGAAGAAAAGATTTAGGCCGGCGGAATCAGCTCCGTCGACTGTTTTGTCGGGGGCGACTTATGGGCCAGGACGTGTTGATACGCGTATATGCTATAAATGTGGGCAGCAAGGACATATAGCAAAATTCTGTCGGAATGCCCCTCCAGGGAGTGAGAAAAAGACAGGTGCGTCATATGAAGAAAAGGGTAAAGTAGTGGCCGAATCATCTGCACCCCGGACGCAACCTCGATTGCATGCGATGGAAGTGCAAGAGCCGCAAAGCTCAGTTGGAGAAATTCAGCCTCGGGTGTTTAATTTGTCTCTTAATCGTGAATTTCAAAATCGGGAGGCTGAGCGGAAGTGAAGTGTAATGTGAATCACTTCGATGTTATGACCGGAGGTGCTGTGTATGTAAACTATGCTTTTATATCGAGTTGTGATGAAGAAAAGATGGTGTACATAGCTATCAATATTTGGTGCACTTGTAATCATGATTTCTTGTTTTGATGTCTTGTGTGGCTAAATGTGCACAAGTGGACGTTAGTAATGTTTGTATGTGCTGTATGTTTGTTCGTATGGGTGATGGCTTGAGGTACGACACGCAAATGTGCATAATAACCTGTTTTGTGGTTGATTGGTTGATTTGGAGTCAAATTTCGAGGACGAAATTATTTGAAGGGGGGAGGATTGTAACTCCCCGAAGTCAATCAGATCAATTTGAGCAAATTTAGGTTCAGGATGGGTGACACGGCCTGGGACACGGGCGTGTCCCAGGGCGTGTCAGGCCAGGGTTGTGTCGAGTCGTCAAGTCGACGAAATTTGGAGTCGACGGTCGTCGAACAGCGGACACGGCCTGCGACACGGGCGTGTCGCAGGGCGTGTCGAGGCCGTGTCGACGATCGGTCTTGATGTCGACGACTTTTGCTCGACGATCGTCGAGTGTCGAGGGTCGAGTGAGGACACGGCCTGTGACACGGTCGTGTCACAGGGCGTGTCAGTAGCCGTCGAACTCAACTCGACGTTTCGAGCTAGGGCGTGTTTGCGGGACACGGGTGTGTCCAGGTGCACACGGCCAGGAACACGGGCGTGTGCCAGGCCTTGTGAAGTCTCGGGTTGTTTTGGGATTATTTTTGTTGAGGCACACGGCCTCAGACACGGGCGTGTCTGAGGGCGTGTCGGGGACACGGCATGGAACACGGGCGTGTCCCATGGCCGTGTACTATTGGTTTTGAGTCGGTTGACTGCCGCTTAGAGGGACACGGCCTGTGACACGGGCGTGTCACAGGGCGTGTCAGGCCGTGTTTTAGCTTTTCTGGCCAAATCTGAGCCGTTTGTTTCCCTCTTCTTGGATCCAGTGGTTGGGCTCTATCCAGGTATTGTGAAGGCCGAGAAAAAGGGGATTTAACTCCTCTTTTCATCATCTTCTTCTTCTTCATTTTAGTCCAAGAGAGGGAGGAAGAAAAGCCTAAGGCAAGAGGGAAGGGAGGAGACTACCAGCTGCTGGAGGAGCTGCGGAGTGCAGAGCGAAGATCCGAGAGCAGATTCGTGAAGGCAGAGCCGAGGCGGTGATTTCCATCCGGCTACTTCATGGCGCCGAAGCGGTCTTCAAGGGTAACGATCTCCTTCTTGGACATCGAAGTCCTTCTTTTATACATGTGCTTGGAATCCTCCACCAAGAGGTGGATATCCATGAAGTGATTCCTTCGTTGCGTCTGCATCTAGCGACGGAATTATGGAGTACGATATAGGCATGCTGTGTGAAGCCCATCTGGACTGGTAGTCTGGATTGGTGATGTTCATGGGTAAACCAGAGAAGACTTCGTGGATTTGGTACGATGTAAATGGATTTCTATTGTGATGAATGTATGGATGTGATGCTGAATGTGAGGAGGCTTTGGCAAAGCTCCTGGTTATGATATGATCAATTGGTAGCACGCCTGGGGAGCTCGAGATAAACCCGGCCTGTTACACCACTAGGGTGGGTTGATCTAGTTAGGTAGGGATCGATTGGTGGTAATGCTTGGGGAGCCGAGTTAAACCCGGCTTGCTACACCACATGGTGTGGGTCGATCGGAATAGGAGGGGGTCGATGGGTAGACATGCCTGGGGAGTTTGGATAAACCCGGCGTGCTACACCACATGGTGTGGGTCGACCTACTCTGCTTGTTTTGGATGTTGTGAGGTTGTACCTTTGAGTGGTTTGGGCGGGATGTCGCCAGCTTGCGAGACTGGTGGACTAGGGCCGGTCAACCAACAAGTAAAAACCTCGGATCGGCGGTGTATGACTGGTGGATTCCGGTACGCCAAGAAGTTGCCCTGAGTTCACGGAACGTCTGGTGGATTCCAGCATTTGTGATGGCATGTGTTTGCTAGCGGGATAAAGAGAAGGATATATGCTTGATGATACTTGATGATAGATGATAATAGCAGTGTATACAGGGAAGGAACCACTACCCCGGGTAGGGGGTAGGTTCGTTATAATGGGTCAGCCAAATGCTGACCGTTACTTTGTTTTTGGTGTTGGTTTGGATGTCTACTTGCAGGTGATGTGGCGTGAAATGCATAAGTGGAAAGAATGGCAAGCTTGCTGCTATAGGCCCTTGAAGGCCATGCGAAGAGTTGTGTTTGGATTTCATGTGTGGCCGGCCTGCGTGCCGATGTACAAAATTGTTGATGTGTAAAGAGGAACCTGTAAGGCCATAAGGCCAGGGTGTGTGGGTTGTATACATTCCTGGTGTTGTTATATAAATGTGGTATTGATATATTGGTGGACATTCTGGTTTGAGTTCATGCTAACATAAAAATATGCTGCTCTAGAATGGATTGAGTTAAGGATACGCGTCGAGTTTGATTCCCACACGTAATTCCTCCGCTTGTCTGTGATATATGGCGTGGGGCCCCGGCCGGACCCACTGTTATATGTCATGTGACAGGTGGGGGCGTTACATACCTAATCTCTATTTGCTTAGTCCTACTGCGAGACACAAGATTCCTAGTAATAGAGAATGCACGAGTAGAATCACAAAATATAGTAGTTTTACTTATCTAAATATTATAGTCCTGGAGCTGGTACTGGATCCATAACAATTATACACAACTTCCAACAGATATGTATTCTCACTTTGTAGTTGAGATTACAACACTGGTTTGCTTCTTGCTGCTCCAAGACACAAGTCTTCTTCCCAGAAATTGACAAGATCCTGATGTGCTTTTCCTATCTTCTCTACAGCCTGCAAAGTCTACATCTGAATAACCCTATTAGTTCAAAATCACTTACTAGGATACTATAGGACAAGATCAGGTGTGCCCTTCAGATATCTCAGAATTCTTTTTGCTGCATAATAGTGAGACTCCTTAGGGCAAGCCTAGTATCTAGCACAAATAAATGCAGCATACATGATGTCTGGCCTATTAGCAGTAAGATAGAGGAGGGTGCTAATTATGCCTTTATACATGGTTTCATCTATAGGTTTCCCTATCTCATACTTGTTCAGTGACATATTTGTCCCCTTGGGAGTTTTCATGATGGAGGCAGTCTACATTCCAAACTTTTTATTTAACTCCCTAGAGAACTTAGACTGTGAAATGGATAATCAATTCTTAGACTGTCTTACTTGGAGGCCTAGGAAGTACTTGGGCTCACCCATACTGCTCATCTCAAATTTCCCCTGCATAAGTTTAGTAAACATCTTGTAGAGTTCATCATTTGTAAACCCAAAGAATATGTCATCTATATAAATTTGGACTAGGATGATCTTACAGTTGACTTCCCTTAGGAATAGTGTCATGTCTATCTTTCCCCTTGAGAATTTGTTCTCAATGAGAAAGCTAAACAGGGTATCATACCATGCCATAGGGTCTTGCTTCAACTGATATAATGCTTTTCTAAGCTTATAAACATAATCAGGTGAGTTAGAATTGAAAAAACTTTAGGGTTGCTTAACATAGACCTCTTCTCTTCGGTCACCATTAAGGAAAGTTGACTTCACATCCATCTGGTAGACCTTGAATCACTTGTGTGTAGCATATGCAAGGAATAGTCTTATGTCTTCTAGTTTAGCAACTCGTGCAAAGATTTGATCAAAATCAATACCTTCTTCTTATCTATATCTTTTGGATACCTGTCTATATTTGTTCTTTACTATAACATCATTTTCACCAAGCTTATTACTGTAGATCCACTTAGTTCTAATGATGTTATGACCTTGTGGTCTGGGAACTAGCTTGCAGACCATAGATCTCTTGAACTGTTTTAATTCCACTTGCATAGCCACAATCAAAAATGTATCAATGTTGGCATCTTCAAACCTTTTAGGTTCTACCTGAGATAGGAAGCTGGAGTACATAGCAATGTTCTAGCTTCTGCTCCTTGTTGTAACCCCTTGGCTAGCATCTATAATTATTTGATCTCTGGGATGATCCCTCAAGTGCCTGACTATTGGAGGCATTCTTACTTCAACATCAAGAACTTCATTGGCTGTATATTGATGATCCTCATTCATGTCAGGTGCACTTTTATCTCCATATGGAATGCAATCTTCATCATCTTCTTTTAGGGTAGTTGGAGAGCAGTCCATGATGGTTAGTTTGTCCATCTTCTATTCTACACCTGTAGATCTAGAGGAGCCTGGTAGCTCAATATTAATCATTGATGACTCATCAAAGACTACATTAACAGATTCTTCTATAACTTTATTTTTCAAGTTGTAGACCTTATATGCCTTATTATGGTTGTTGTACCCAACAAATATCCCTTCATATGATTTGACAATAAACTTAGTCAAATGGGTCTTGCCATTATTGAGCACAATGCATTTACTACCAAAGATCCTGACATAGGCAAGAATTGGTTTTCTACCCTTCATAAACTCATAGGGAGTCTTCTTGTTATACTTGTTGATAGAGGCCCTGTTCAAGACATGACATGCAGTGTTCACTACCTCAGCGCAGAAATATTCTGGGAGAAAAGTGTCACTGAAAAGGGTCCTCGCAGCCTCTATAAGAGTTTTATTTTTACTCTTAGCTATCCTATTTGCTGGGGAGTTCTTGGTGAAGAAAATTTCAGATGAATCCCTTAATCTTCACGGAACTTTATTATGCCTTCTGACTGAAATTCAGTACCATAGTCCCTTCTAATTTTAACAAAGAGCTGTCTTTTTCATTCTGAACTTGCTTGACAAAGGACATAAAAGTGTCAATGGTTTTTGAATCTTTATTCAAGAAGAACACCCAAGCAAATCTGGAGAAGTCATCGACTATCACAAATGTGTAGACTCTCCTACCAAGACTATAAACTGGCATAAGACCAAACAAGTCCATATGCAGGAGGTATAAGCACCTCACAAAATCCTTGGAACCAATGTTCTTCAAGGATGCATTGGTCTGCTTGCCCTTTTGACATGCAGAACAAATGCCCTCCTTGGTGCATCTTATGGTGGGACCATTCCTGACTAGCTCTTCACTGATGATCTTACTTATGGTCTTGAACTTCAAGTGAGCTAGTCTCTTGTGTCATTGCACATAATATAAGAGTTTCTCATTAGCAACTAGGCACACAGGGGTGTCAGAACATAAATATAAAATTTTAAATAGTAAATATTCCCACTCCTAGTGCCTGTCAAAATGACCTTTTAGTCACTTGACATTTTGATTAAACACTCATAGTTGTAGAATACAATGACATAGCAAAGATCACATAGTTGGCATATTCTAATTAGTTTGTGTTGCAACCCTTCCATATAAGCCACTTTTGTGATTGTGACTATGTCATTAGTGATCATACCATAGCCCTTGGTGACTCCTTTGTCTGAGCCACCAAAGATCACTTTTGATCCATTCTTTATTGGACTATAATCCTTTAGAAAACTTCTTATTCCAGTCATGTGTCTGGAACACCCACTGTCTAAGTACCATGTTGTATGGGTACTTGGACTAACGTGTAACCATAGTTTAGTTTACCTTAGGACAACAAATGAGTTTGGGTCCTAGGTTCTTATTAATCTGAAAATTAGCCTGTCTGCATGTAGCATTTCTAATAGGTCGACTTTCCCTTGTACTAGGCACATTGGGGTTGTGCCAACAATCTATGTCAAAATGTCCCAATTTATCATAGCACCAACACTCATGAATATTATATCCCCTTTTCTAAATAGCACTTATAGACAAGCTAAATCCAGCTGACTTTTCAAAAGGGAGAGCAACAACCATCTTCATATTTCTTTAAGCAAGGATCTGACTGAAAGTGGGTATTCCAGCAGAAGTACTTGGCTTACTGTGAATGCCACTTGCAGCAGTCTTCTTTAAAGAAGATAAGCTGTAGATTGCATCATAGATAGCCAAGTCATGCTTGCTGGATGACTTACTCTTAGTCTGAGTTTTTACTGTATGAACATGACTATTGGCCACTGCCTTGCTCTTGAGTGTGGGGGTTGGTGCACCAAAAATGAATGGTCCATAGTGGGCCATCTGAATTTCCTTAAAGGGAGACCTTAAGGCACTTAGACCCATTCCCTTATTTCCACTATAGTTGTCAACATTTTTGTTCACACTGGTGGATCTTCCAATCATCCAGTGACCATATATGCTTTCCTGGTCATACCTATTGGATGGCAGCACAACTTTCTCAAAGTAAATAACATACTGGATAGGGGTCTTTCCCTTCCTCCTATTCCTTCTTCTATAGTTCCACTCAATTTAACCCTGTCCCTTCTTATTTGTTTGGTAAGTGAAGGTATCAATGAGTGGCAACAATGATTTAGGCTTGGAGTACTGAGCTACTAGTTTCCCCTCTTTGAGGAGCTTTTCTTAAAGATCTATAATGATCTTGTTCTTATGGCTGATGGTTCTAATCTGGATGATTGAGATGGTTTTCAATTGGCGGATTTCCCTCGTCATCTGATCAAGCAAGGATGTTGAATCAGACTGCAGGGAAGCAACTAGCTTTACGGAGACAATCTCCTTAGCTTGTTTTTTGGCCAACGTCTTGCTGCTTTTCAAGTCATCTAGAAGGGCACCATACTTGTCAATCATTTGATTGACATCTTCCTTAGAGTTTGACTCATCTTCATCACAGGAAGAAAATACATCAGAATTGGGACTAGTATCATAGTTAGTTTCATAGGAGGTGCTGGAAATATAATGTAACTTATCTAGACCAGTCTGATTCTAGCTAGATTCTTCATCTGACATGGTCATTAGCCCATAACTGTTGTTTTCATCATCATCCACCTAAGTTTCACTATCTGAGTTGGATAGAGTGGCCCTGATACCTATCCTTGCAGTATGATATTCTTCATCTTCATCAGCAACAATAGCTAGCAGCACTATGTAGGCTTCTTCTTCTTCAAAATCTGAAGAAGCTGAGTGTAATGCCCCGAAACTCAAAAGAGCGACGGGGGACGTTTTGGGCCAGTTTTGGGTTCTGGCAGGAGGCACACGGCCTGGGACACGGGCATGTCCCAGGGCATGTTAGGCTTGTGTCGACACTCAGCCGGCGAAGTCGACATTTTGCTCTAGACGTTGTGTCGAGACTAGGCACACGGCCTTCGACACGGGCGTGTCGCAGGGCATGTCTACCCGTGTCGACACTCAGCACGCGAAGTCGACATTTTTATGCTCGACGAAGTGTCGAGACATGGCACATGGCATGTGACACGGGCGTGTCGCAGGGCGTGTCGACCCGTGTCGACACTTGTCCCGGGGAGTCGACGAATTTTGCTCGACGAAGTATCGAGACAAGGCACACGACCTAGGACACGGGCGTGTCCAAGGCCGTGTCGTGAGGTCGACGAACTTCGCTCGACAAAGTGTCGAGTGTAGAGACCGTGTACACGGCCTGGAGCCCAGGCATGTTGAGGTAGACATGGGCAAGGACACGGGCATGTCCAGTACCCGTGTAGTTCTCGGGTTGTTTTCGGGATAAATCGATGTGGGTACAAGGCTGGCAACACGGCCGTGTCAGGTAGAACACGGGCGTGTCAGGTCTAACACGGGCGTGTTCGATGCCCGTGTGTTGTTCCAGGCACGTCGATTTTGATGGCGAATGAGGCACACGGCCCTGTACACGGGCGTGTGCCACGCCGTGTTCGGTCCAGATTGTACATTTCAGGCCGGAATCAAAGCCGTTCGTTTCTTTAATTGGTGATCCAACAGCTGGGGGTTGTTCCTGATGGGATATACCCGGGATTGGACCCTTGAAACCCTCACTTTTACTTGAGTGATTATCTTTCTAAAGTATAGAGAGAGAGGAGAGCCAAGGAAGGAAGAAGAAGCTAGATCCAGCCATTGGAGGAGCTTTGAAGCTCCAAATCGCGAGCCGACTCCGGATCCATGGAGGCGAAGAGAGTGCGGTGCTTTTCATCCGCTTACTTTTCCATGGCGCCAAGGAAGAACGCTAGGGTAATGATTCTCTTCTTGAGCATGTGTATCTCTCCTTCTTTGCATAGGAAGCCCTCTTTCGCGAGTTTGTGGTCAGTTGGAGGCGTTCCTTCGGGTAGATATGTAAAATCCCCGTTGTGTAGAGTCTGTAAGCGAGAACAGACATAAGCATGATGTGTGAAGCCTATCCGGACATGTTGGTCTGCATCGGTGATGTTGCATTGCATAAATGCCGGAGAAGACTCCGTACGATTGATTGTTTTTCGGGTTTAATACGTGGTAGATTGCAACAGGGAGCCTTGGTGATTATCCCAAAGGTGCACCCAGAAAACTGGGCGGATGCGTGATCTTGCCAACTTGGTGGCCTGAGAGCCAACTTGAACATAACCGAGTTATGTGAATTATGATGAAAACGGGACTCGGGAGAAGTTTGACCTGCGCATATGGTTTAAATTAACGTTGTGATGTGAGCACGGGTCAGATGGAACCGTATCCGTTCTATGTCGTTCGGGTTAAAGAGACCTAAGGTTACGTGGCACTTGCCGTTAGCATAGATGAGGGTCTTCGACGGTCTATGGTTTTAATTACCGTAAACCATGTCGGGAAGATAAATTGCTCATAGGTTTGGCCGACAAATTGGCGGTGGTGAGTCCAGAATGTCTATGGCTTTAATTAACGTGACATCGACCGGTTCACCGAGAATGTGTCATGAGAGCACGGGGCGTGTGGCCATGCGAGCAAACGTCTGTGATGAAATGAATATTGATATATTGCTCGCTTATGCTAATGAAATGCAGGGAAGGAGCATCGCCGCCCCGAGCTGGGGGCGGGATCGTTATAATTTGGTCAGCATTGCTGACCGTTGCCTTGTTTTGCCACCGTGCGGTGGTTTGTTGCTTGCAGCTCCTGCTGGACCAAGCGGTCAATAGCAGAGTAAAGCCCAATTTGTGAAGCCGGCCCTCAAAGGCCTAATTGGAGTGTTTACTGCTTTTATTCATGTATGACCGGCCTGCGTGCCGTGGTTTGTAAAACATGTAATATGAAGTGAACAATTTTGTAAGGCCTTAAGGCCTGTACTTGTGTATGTACAACATTCCTATTTGGTATTAGTGGACATTCATGCTTTTGTGCTGGGTTCTTTATTGCAACTTATTAAACTGCTTCCGCTAGAATGCTCTGTGTAGGACGTGATGATTGGTTGGATGGTTTCCATGAGTAACCACCCGGTCTGTTTGTAGTATATGGCGTCGGGCCCCGGCCAGACCTACTGTTATATGCTATGCGATGGATAGGGGGTGTTACAATTTGGTATCAGACTACGTGTTTTGGTCGGGCTTCATATGAATTCGTGGCCGAATTCTTTTTAAGGAGTGGTGAGCACATGTGTGTGCGTCATCGTTATAACAGTAAAAGAACCCAGGAATGTCCACTTAGGAATAAAATACACGTGTTTGAGGAACCTGCGTGTTCCTATAATTGCTGTTTGCAATTTTATTTGGTCGCTTAACGGTGTTTTGTACCACTATAGGTGACCAGAAGTGGTGTTGGGCCGTCGGAACGTCGAGTTTCTGAGGCTAGCAGTGCACCTAATGAAGCTCCTACAACACCTCTATCGACTGAGAACGTACGATTGGTGGCCGAAGCAGTGTTGTCCATGATAAATGCACAGCCTGCAAGGCAAACGCAGCAGCCTGCTCCTGCGATGGAGCAGGAACCTCTTCCAGAGGTTGAGCCAAGGAGAGTGGAACAGGTGGTAGTGGAGCCGGTGGTGCCAAGGAGGGCAACCGAAAGACAGCTCAAGCATGTCATGAGCTTTAATCCTCCGGTATTCTCGGGGTGGGGACCCCATCTCAAGCTGAAGACTGGCTCTCCAGGGTGAAGAGAGTAATGACAGCAACGGAGACAGAGGAGTGGCAAATGACCACCATCACTATGTTCATTCTAGATGGTGAAGCGAGAATGTGGTGGGAAGGATTGGAGCTGCACCTATTGAGAGGTAGGAAACTTGTTGATGTCTCGATGGAGGAGTTCTCGAGATTGTTCTTTGCTAGATACCTCCCTTTGGCGCAGAGGATAGCGTTGGAGAACGAGTTCCTGAAGTTGGTTCAGGGTGAGAAGAGCGTGGACGAATATCTACATGAGTTTACTCGTTTGAGTCGATATGCTAGCTCTACCATCGCGGATGAGGAGCGCAAGACGAATCGATTCTACGAAGGCTTGAGAGATGAGTTGAGGTTATTACTCTCGGGGCCGATGATGCAGGGTTTCTTGATCTTGGTCAACACGGCCCGGTCCTTAGAGAAGGACATGAAGAATGTTCAAGCGAAGAAGAACGTTGGTGAGATGAAATCTGGGTTCAAAGTGCCGACTACTTCAAAGTCTGTCTATCAAAGATTCTTCAAGAAGCATAAGACTTCGGGTCCAGCTCCTTCTGGTGCTTCTGTGGCGACTACGAGTCGGACCCCGGGGGCATGTTTTACTTGTGGAAAGACGGGGCACTTTGCCCGTGATTATTGGAGCGGACGTCCTAAGTCCAAAAGAAAGCCGGGAGCTACTTACGAAGAGAAGGGCAAGGCGGTGGAGTCCACTGCGTCCCACTATGCTCCAGCCCAACCAAGGGTGTACAATCTTGGCCAATCGGAGGCCATCAAACAGGCGGACGTGGTGATATGTACGATTTAATTTATAGCAAGTTAATTTCTTTAAATACTTGTTATGCACATGTTACCTTACCACTGCTTGTTTAGGATTTGTTTTGATTTGTGAAAATCTGGTAAGAGCACTCTTCGATACAGGAGCTTCACACTCCTTCTTGTCCGAAGGATTTATATCACACATCGGAGTCCCTTCTTCGATGGCGAAGGATAAGTTGGATATGTTGTTGCCCAATGGGTGTTCGATGCGCGCGGATAGGATTTGCGATGTTAAGATTCGTATTGGGAATCAGGAGTTCGATCAGCAGGCATCGTTACTTCCGTTGGTGGAGTTCGACGTTATATTTGGCATGTACTGGCTCTCGGAGCAGCAGGCCTATATTGACTGCGGTCGCAAGGAATTCAAGCTGGGAGCAAGTCATGAAATGACTTTTACGGGCTTAAAGGGGTCGAGCAAGACGTTGATGTCTGCTCTTCGGGTGGTGAAGGCAGTTCATGTCGGTGCAGAACTGTTCTTTACACTAGAGGAGGTTGCGAAGACGAAGCCCGCGTTGGATTGTATTTCAGTGGTATCAGGATACCCTGATGTGTTCCTCGCAGATCTTCCTGGAGCCTCGCCTCAACGGGAGATAGATTTCACAATTGAGCTAGTGTCAGGTGCAAAGCCTGTGTCACGATCTCCATATCGGCTAGCGCCTAAGGAAATGGCGGAGCTGAAAGTTCAACTGCAAGAGTTGTTGGAGCAAGGGTATGTGCGCCCGAGTTCTTTGCCTTTGAGCTCGTCGGTCCTCTTTGTTAAGAAGAAGGATGGAAGCTTGAGGCTATGTATTGATTATCGGGAGCTCAACAAGTTGACGGAGAAGAACAAGTACCCGATCCCCCGGACTGATGATCTTTTTGATCAGTTGGTCGGTTCGACGGTGTACTCGAAGTTGGATCTCAAGTCTGGGTACTATCAGATGCGAATAAGGGAAAGTGATATCCCGAAGACAGCGTTTAGTACGAGATACAGGCATTAGGAGTTTACGGTCATGCCGTTTGGGCTGACTAATGCGCCGTCAGTGTTCATGGATTTGATGAACAGGACTTTCAGGGAGTACTTGTACCATTTTGTGATCGTCTTCATCCATGATATTTTGGTGTACTCAAAAAGTGAGGAAGATCACTTCAAGCATCTTCATTTGGTTTTGGAGACGCTAAGGAGGAATCAACTGTATGCCAAGTTCTCGAAGTGCGAGTTTTGGTTATCCTTAGTGGCGTTCCTCGGTCACATACTGAGTGGAGAGTGTATTGCTGTGGATCCGGCGAAGATTGTTGTGATATGGGAGTGGCCTGAGCTTGCTACGGTAGCGGAAGTCCGGATCTTTCTGGGGCTTGCCGGCTATTATAGGCGCTTCGTAGAGAACTTCTCGTGGATAGCGTTACCTCTCACTACTTTGACGAGGAAGGAGCAGAAGTTCATTTGGACGCTGCAGTGCGCGCGAGCTTTTGAGGAGTTGAAGTGTCGGTTGACCACGACGCCTATGCTGAGTTCTCCATGTGGGACCAAAGGCTATGAGATTTACAGTGATGCTTCGGGCAGCGGTTTGGGTTGAGTACTACTGCAACACGGAAGTGTAATAGCTTATGGCTCGAGACAACTAAAAGTGCATGAAAGGAACTATCTGATCCATGGCCTGGAGTTAGCGGCCGTGATTTTTGCCTTGAAGCTGTGGAGACACTATTTGTATGGTGTGAAGATTGATATCTACACCGATCATAAGAGCCTGAAGTATCTGATTGATCAGAAAGATCTGAATATGCGGCAGCATAGATGGATGGAGTTCTTGGGAGACTATACATTCAAGATCCACTATGTGCCTGTTAAAGGGAATGCGGTTGCGGACGCGTTGAGTCGTCGAGCCCATGCTCAAGCCAATTAGCTATCGGTGCATGATGAGCGGTTGGTGCGGGAGTTGGACGCGTTGGAGATTGTTTGTGTGGATAGGAAATCAAGTGCTGAAGCAGTTCTGAATTGGACTGAAGTCCAATATGACCTGGCTGATCGGATTCGACAGGCTTTGGATATGGATGTCCATATGAAGCAGTTCATGGTAGAGGCTCTGGATGGGTCAAATTCCCAATTCGTTGTGGAGGACGGATTGCTTTGGAAAGACGGTCGTCTGTGCGTCCCAAGTGTGGGCAATTTGCGGGTGGAATTGTTGTATGAGGCACACCATACCAAGTACTCGATTCACCCGGGGAGCACGAAGATATAATGCGATGTGAAGAAACTGTTTTGGTGGCCGGGTTTGAAGAAAGATGTGGCGCTCTACGTAGCGAAGTGCCAAACTTGCACCTTGGTGAAGGCGGAATGCCAAAAGCCGGGAGGATTTCTTAAGCCCTTGCCTATTCCGGAGTGGAAATTCGATGACATCTCTATGGACTTTGTGCACGGTTTGCCAATGTCGCAAAAGAAGAACGACGCCATCTGGGTGGTCGTAGATCGGCTAACGAAGGTGTCGCATTTTATTCCGCATAGGAAGGATGATCCGGTGGAGAAGTTGGCAAAACTGTATGTGGATAACATTGTACGGCTTCACGGTGTGCCCCGCAGCATCGTGAGTGACCGAGATGGGAGGTTCACGTCCAATGATTGGAGGCTAGTGCAACAAATGTTGGGGACAAAGTTGAAATTCAACACAACCTTCCATCCGCAAACGGATTGATAGACCGAGAGGGTCAATAGAACCATTGAAGACATGCTCTGCATGTGTGTCTTGGATTTTGGAAAGCAATGGGAAGACCATCTTTATTTGGTGGAGTTCGCGTACAACAATAGCTACCAAGCGAGTATTCAAATGGCGCCCTTCGAGGCCCTATATGGTAGAAAATTTCTCATGTCGTTGTCTTGGCTAGAAACGGGTGAGTCAAAGTTGTATAAGCGATTAGAAGTGGAGGATGCTACTTCTTTGGTGAGAACCATTCGGGAGAGGTTGCTTATCGCTCAGGACCGGCAAGCGAAGTACTATAATGCCAAGCACAGGAACGTGGAGTTCGTTGTGGGCGACTATGTGTACTTAAAGATCAAGCCATTCTAGGGTGCCTCGCGGGTGAGGCGATTGAAAAAGCTAAGCCCGAGGTACCTTGGGCCGTTTGAGGTTCTGGAGCGAGTTGGTGAAGCAGCCTATCGGTTGAAGCTTTCAGTGGAGCTTAGTGGAATACATGATGTATTCCATATTTCGGTGCTCCGGAAGGCGGTGCAAGAGCCTACGCAAGTGATCGCGGTTGATCAAGTGCCGGTGGATAGTGGGCTGACGACAAAAGTCAAGCCCGTACGGATTGAGGACTCGGAGGTCAAGCGGCTACGCAATAAAGAGATCAGGATGGTCAAGGTCCGATGGGACAATTACAGTTGTGAGAAGCTCTCTTGGGAGCGAGAGCAAACTATGATTGACGAGTATCCGGAGTTGTTCCGCTCATATACAAATATTGGTTTTGTACATGTCTTTCCTTTATATAATTCTCGTGGACGAAATTCTTTTAAGAGGGGAAGAGTTGTAATGCCCCGAAACTCAAAAGAGCGACGGGGGACGTTTTGGGCCAGTTTTGGGTTCTGGAAGGAGGCACACGGCCTGGGACACGGGCATGTCCCAGGGCGTGTCAGGCTTGTGTCGACAATCAGCCGGCAAAGTCGACATTTTCCTCTCGACATTGTGTCGAGACTGTGCACACGGCCTGCGACACGGGCATGTCACAGGGCGTGTCGACCCGTGTCGACACTCAGCACGCGAAGTCGACATTTTTGCGCTCGACGAAGTGTCGAGACATGCCACACGGCCTGCGACACGGGCATGTCACAGGGTGTGTCGACCCGTGTCGACACTCGTCCCGGGGAGTCGACGAATTTTGCACGACGAATTGTCGATACAAGGCACACGGCCTAGGACACGGGCGTGTCCAAGGCCGTGTCGTGAGGTCGACAAACTTCGCTCGACGAAGTTTCGAGTGTCGAGACCGTGTACACAGCCTGGAGGCCAGGTGTGTTGAGATAGACACGGGCAAGGACACGGGCGTGTCCAGTACCCGTGTAGTTCTCGGGCTGTTTTCGGGATAGATCGATGGGGGTACACGGCCAGCAACACGGCCGTGTCAGGTGGAACACGGGCGTGTCAGGTCGAACACGGGCGTGTTCGATGCCCGTGTGTTGTTCCAGGTACGTAGATTTTGACGGCGAATGAGGCACATGGCCCTGGACACGGGCGTGTGCCTGGCCGTATTTGGGCCAGATTGTACATTTCAGGCCCGAATC
This sequence comes from Platanthera guangdongensis, assembly GCA_039583875.1. Lineage (NCBI taxonomy): Eukaryota > Viridiplantae > Streptophyta > Magnoliopsida > Asparagales > Orchidaceae > Platanthera > Platanthera guangdongensis. The sequence goes on from CM077163.1 coordinate 96,964,312, forward strand.
AAAGCCGTTCATTTTTTAATTGGTGATCCAACGGCTGGGGGTTGTTCCTGATGGGATATACCCGGGATTGGACCCTTGAAACCCTCACTTTTACTTGAGTGGTTATATTTCTAAAGTATAGAGAGAGAGGAGAGCCAAGGAAGGAAGAAGAAGATAGATCCGACCATTGGAGGAGCTTTGAAGCTCCAAATCGCGAGCCAACTCTGGATCCACGGAGGCGAAGAGAGTGCGGTGCCTTTCATCCGCTTACTTTTCCATGGCGCCAAGGAAGAACACTAGGGTAACGATTCTCTTCTTGAGCATGTGTAACTCTACTTCTTTGCATAGGAAGCCCGCTCTCGCGAGTTTGCAGTAAGTTGGAGGCGTTCCTTCGAGTAGATATGTAAAGCCCCCGTTGTGTAGAGTCCGTAAGCGAGAACGGACATAGGCATGATGTGTGAAGCCTATCCGGACATGTTGGTCTGGATCGGTGATGTTGAATTGCATAAATGCCGGAGAAGACTCCGTGCGATTGATTGTTTTTCGGGTTTTCTACGTGGTAGATTGCAACAGGGAGCCTTGGGGATTAACCCAAAGGTGCACCCAGAAAACTAGGCGTATACGTGATCTTGCCAACTTGGTGGCTTGAGAGCCAACTTGAACATAACCGAGTTATGTGAATTGTGATGGAAACGGGACTCGGGAGAAGTTTGACATGCACATATGGTTTAAATTATCGTTGCGATGTGAGCACGGGTCAGATGGAACCGTACCCGTTCTATGTCGTTCGGGTTAAAGAGACCCAAGGTTACGTGGCACTTGCCATTGGCATAGATGAGGGTCTTCGGCGGTCTATGGTTTTAGTTACCGTGACCCATGCCGGGAAGACAAATTGCTCATAGGTTTGGCCGTCAAAGTGGCGGTGGTGAGTCCAGAATGTCTATGGCTTTAATTGACGTGACATCGACCAGTTCACCGAGAATGTGCCCTGAGAGCACGGGGTGTGTGGCCGTGTGAGCCAATGACTGTGATGAAATAAATATTGATATATTGCTCGCTTATGCTAATGAAATGCAGGGAAGGAGCATCGCCGCCCCGAGCTGGGGGCAGGATCGTTATAATTTGGTCAGCATTGCTGACCGTTGCCTTATTTTGCCACCGTGCGGTGGTTTGTTGCTTGCAGGTGCTTCTGGACCAAGCGGTCAATAGCGGACTAAAGCCCAATTTGCAAAGCCGCCCCTCGAAGACCTAATTGGAGTGTTTACTGCTTTTATTCATGTATGACCGGCCTGCGTGCCGTGGTTTGTAAAACATGTAAGATGAAGTGAACAATTTTCTAAGGCCTTAAGGCCTATACTTGTGTATGTACAACATTCCTATTTCGTTTTAGTGGACATTCATGCTTTTGTGCTGGGTTCTTTATTGCAACTTATTAAACTGCTTCCGCTAGAATGCTCTGTGTAGGACGTGATGATTGGTTGGATGGTTTCCATGAGTAACCACCCGGTCTGTCTGCAGTATATGGCGTCGGGCCCTAGCCGGACCTACTGTTATATGCTATACGATGGATAGGGGGTGTTATATTGAGTCACTTTGACTCCAGCTCTTCTCATCATTGGTAGTGAAGGTCTTTTCCTTCTTTCCCTTTTAGTGGTGATGTTTTTCTCACCAGTCTCTTTTCTCCTTACTGTTCAGTCAGCTATGACATGCCCAGGCTTAGTATAACAATATCAAACAATTTTAGAAGAACTATATTTATTATGTTTAGTTTGATACATGTCTTCTTTGGATAACTTTTTCTTGGATCTATTATGATCCTTTCTGTAATGAGAGGAAGAGGATGGACTGTTCTTCTAATGCCTACTCTTCATCATCTTCTGGAACTTCCTAGAGAAGGCAACAAATTCCCCATCTGACATGTTACTATCAGCAGAACTTGACTCAGAGCTGTCTGAATCAGCAGGCCTTCTTGGGGGAGAGGTAATCCTCTCCTTGCTCTTCTTAGAGCTCTCATCATTTAAGGCCATTGTCTTCTCCATGGATTGATATCTGGTGGTGGTTTCCTCCTCCTTCCTGGTAGATAACTGCATCTCATAGGAGTGCAGCTACCATATCTGGAGCAAATCTACTCAACTAACTGAACTTGATCTCATATTCGCTCACCGCGAGCTGTCTCTGCTTCAGATTCAAGAAATTATTCATCAGGCGGTCCTGCTCGACCGACGGTAGAAATTTCTTAAGCAGTATCTTCTTGAAGGACTCCAAAGTGTATCCTTCCTTCAGACTCTCCTCTTCCCAAATCCACCAGCTCTTCGCCAATCCCATTAGCTGGTAGGCCGGAATCATGACCTTTTGGGCTTTTGCAATCCCCAAATAAGAGAATATCTCTGCGATAGCGATGATCCAATCATTCAAAACCATAAAGTAGGCACTCCCGTCGTAGGTAGGAAGTCCCAATCATTGGAAATGCGAAATAATATTCATCTTTGGTGGTAGCATCACTAGGGGCACTAGAGGAGCAGGAGTAATGGGTATGGCTTGACCCATGACAGGATCTTGCACTAAGGGTTGCTGCGTGGGAGCGGCAGGCAATAAGGACTGAATCTGCGATTGCATCGCCAACAACTGTCTCGACATAGCCCCGTTAATCTGATGCAAACTCTCAATCATCGCATCGCTTTGTGCACCTGACGACTCACCCTCCGACTAGGGAGTCGAACTAGTCGTAGGACGTTTAGGCGACATTTCCAGAAAGGTAACGAACGACTCATCAAAATCCTAAATTACAACTAGGCCACACAACGTAGTTCAGACCATACTTAAAAGACAATTGCTTATGATGCAACTTGCTCTGAGATTTTATAATGACATTATGTCCTACTTAGGATGATATACTCTTATCCTATTAACTCATGTGTCTAAGATATAAACGCATGAATTCTATATTCCAATTAAAAATAAATCATGTGTGTGCATGTGTGATCATGTAAACATTAACCTAGCACGTGTGCTTATACGATGATATGTTATGTATGCAGTGTTATGCATTCTAAAAAGGCCTTAATGCATATTATGAGCGGCATACACATGAAATGTTATTCATCCCATACTACATAACATCGCATGCAACGAGAAAAGAAAATGTACTAATCGGCATCCATGTGATGGTGGTTATGCAACCCATACTACATAACCGTCACATGTCGCCACCTTTGGTGGATCCATATACAAACATATATTATGCATCCCGTGCTACATAATATGCCCCTTATACTTCTTATCATGCTATGAGTGTAGAGATTATGCTTCGACTAAAACGTACTGATTGTAGTGCCCCCCAACCTTTTGCCCGGGTCGGGACGGAGGGGTACTACTGGCCCAAAAAGTCCACCCAGTGCTCTTAGGGGAAACGATCCACCTTATCCATGCACTAGATGGCCTCCTTGCTCGGCTCGAATCATAATATTCACAACCCATCAAAGTATAGCGGAAGCATTAACAAAAAACTATTGCAGATATATATATAACATATCAATATCACAGAGGTTTTAGGGTCGAAGCCTAAGCGTTTAAATAAGTCTGTGGGCTATACATGTGCTATATATCACTCATACTCTCTCTACGCTGCTATGCAGTCCTCACGTCTCTAAACTCTAGGGACGGCAGGGGTGCATCTACTCGAGTGGTCCTAGCTGCTTGCGAAATCTCCTACGGCAGTGGGTCACTACGGTGCTCCATTTCTTGTGAATGGTTATTTAGATAACCGTTAGTCACAGAACTAAGCGGAAACAAATCTCCTCCCCGGATCCACATCCTGGGGATGAGCACGCACCCACACAAAAGTAAATAGCCGAAACAAGAGAGGGTTAGCACAGCATTTCATATATGTACAGCTATGAGCAATTATAAAAGAGTGCATGATAATATAACTGGAAAGAAAAGCAGCAGTAATATAAATCAGCTATAATAAGGCTCCAGTAGCTCATCAGCACATCAGGTTTTCGTATCTTAAATTCTATCGTAGGCGTTCACAGCCACGCACACAATACAGGCATTTATAGTCGCGCACACACCGCATGCACTCATAGCCGCGCACATACCGCAGCCACTTATAGCCGCACACACACCGCAGACACTCATAGCCTCGCACAAAAACCCTATGTCGACATAGTTTGGACCGCTTCTATTCTAGCAGGGTAGCGAGCCCCGCGGGCCTCACCGATATGGTCGTCGGTGATAGTGGCCAGTCCGGCCACTTCTAGGGGTGATCGTACAACACAACCCCATGCCCTAATGTACAACCTTGTGTACTCTTGGATGTGAGCGACATCCAGCGAAACGTTTTGGCCGACCAGTGGAGGAAACCCGATGGGGAATATAATGACCGGTCACCTGTGGTACTCATCTCCATGTCGCCTTGAGTCATCGACCTTCCTGCATTGGTACGAAAGGTTTGCAGGATGGACTACCCCGTCACTATTTCACCGCAAGCAATTTGCAAACAATCAAACAAAAGGCAAACAATATTTACATCGGGTCTACGTCAACCTGCCCTACTAGGCTTTAGACTTCGGGTGTTGGTGCTTAGCTCTACATTCGACAAGGAGCATGGAAGCGCATTATTTGGGACTAGATCTGGAGGACTACTTCAACTCCGGTTATCCCCAACTAAGGCTCGACGACTGCTCATCAGGTTAGAGATCTGAGGAACTTGTCATTTAGCTTATAATTGCTGAAGACCCTCTCATAGGTCCTCATCTAATTCACCACTCTAGAGATCTTTTCATAGCACTCAGCTATGATATCCTTCATGCGCTGACTAACGACATCATATTCCTGATTTAGTAGGTATTTATTTTCATCCCTAACTTCTTCAGTGTCCCGCTTGTAGACACTCAATGTGATAAATATTTCCTTGGCAGTTTTGTAGTGGACACAGTTTTGGAATGTTGAATCATCAATGGCACTCATAATAATGTTGTGTGCCCTCTTGTCCATTATAGCCAGATGACATCATCTGGGGTCATCTCAGAATACTTCTTAGGTGTCTAGATTTTGGAATCTAGAGCTGAGAACTTCATATGGATAAAAGGTCTTCTTGCACTGTTATGAAGATCCTGGGGTCAGATGCTTCCATGAACAACCTGACTCTCTCCTTCCAAATCCCAAAGCTCTCTTTCCTGTAGGTTGGAAGATTCATTGAGCCCAACTCTTTATGGTTCTCTCCTGAACCCATAAAGAATAAACTTAAGCAACCCCTGGAGATCAGAGCAGACTGTTAAGCACTTTTCGAGTAACCTCCCTCTGATACCACTTGAAAGTCTTTAGTATCAAGCATAGCTAAACACCTAGAGGGAGGTGAATAGGTTTTTCTTTTTTTTATACTTTCTTCTGATTTGGTGAGTTGGGTTTTTGTTTAGGTTAGCTTTCAAGATCACATATTCGGCACACAAATTGTCTATAGTGGTTCCTCAGAGTATGGTACATCCAATGTCACTCCCATCTTTCTAAAAGTTTGTTAGACAAGGACAACTTCTCCAAACTCAGCTCCAAAAGCTTACAACACAAATCCATCATGATTTATCATACTCCTCCAAGTCCTACACTCTGTCCCAAGGCCCTACACTCAGAGAAATATTATCCTACAACTCAGGCACATAGGCCCTACCTCACACTTTATCTTAAAGTCCTACATTCAGGCTAGGAGGTTAGCCCTACACTAAGATCCACCACTGGATCCTACCTCAGAGAGAAACTCTCCTACATCTTGGGTGCACAGGCCCAACCTCAGATCCATAGAAGGATCTTATAACTCAGGCACTAATGCCCTACAACTCAGATCTAAAAAATTATCATACATCAGCCTTTTTAATTTAGGCTTACACTTAGATCAATTATGATCCTGCAAAAAGTAAGGTTGGTTGTTGATGTTGAATGACTCCAGATAAGATATCTCTAAGTCTGCCTCTTCCTGAACTGAGATGATTCAATCGTATATTCTTTACAACTCTAAGGATTTGTCTTTAAGAATGTTTTGCTTGAGCTGTAAAGTAACTACAACTAGGGCTTGCTTAGTCCCTTCATCTACCTCAGAGAGATTACACTCTGAACGCATTGTTGAAGATGAAAATATCAACATCCAACTTGCTTGAACTTCTATATCACCAGAAGTAATTTCTACAAGCTCCACAACTCTGCTCAGAGGAAGAAGACAAAGCTATCAATTTGCAAAAGTTGATTTCTTCTTCCTGGAATATCACTTTTGTATCCCACTGTCCAATTGCCCTTTGAGTAGTGGGACCACTTGGAATTGGTAGCTGCAACTTTTCTTTAGCATTAATTGTTGTACAATAGGCAAGCGGAGCCATTTGTCGTCTACTGTTTCATTCCCACAAGATTTGAATTCTTGCTGATGTCATCATGACTCACTTATTTGGAATTAGCCAAATTAAAACAATTCTGCATCGGCATTGAGCGAAGACTTGTCACTCAATGTCAAAACACTTGAGCAGAATTCTGCACCATAAGGTGTTGAGTGATCATTCATTACTCAATGATTATCGACAATTCCAGTCTAACTGATTTGGCGTTGAGTGAGCATTCATCACTGAACGCATGTGGACTTAGTCGATTTTCTCTGTATTAAGGAGTTGTGTGAGTTGTCTTCACTCGACGCTTTATGCCTTTGCTTGTTTTATTGAATAGGCGCTGAATGAACTGCCTTCACTCAATGCTTCTGGTCTTAGACAGATTTTTGGTTAAATATGCTTTGAGTGAGTTATCTTCATTCAACACATCTGTACTTAGATAGATTTCCAAGTCAAACAACACTGCGGCTCTGACTGAATAGTGTTTTGTAAACGCTTTCTCTTCAAGGCATTGAGTGAACTGCCTACACTCAACGCTTCTAGACTTAGATAGAATTCTTGTCAGCTTTTTTCTGACTTTGACTATTTGTGTTTACTCAATGCTTCTTGCTCTAGGCGTTGACTGAATTCCCTTCACCCAACGCTTCTGTACTTAACCAGATTTTTGCTTTGGCAATGTTGAGGCTTTGACTGCCTAGACTTTACTCAATGCTTAAAGCGATATGGCATTGAGTGTACTGTGTAACCCCCTCCCCCCATCGACCATTACCCGAGTCGGGCCAGAGGGGATGTTACATTCCCAAGACGCCCCCCAGTTCTCCTTAAGTGGTAACAACTCACACTACTAAGCACTAGTTATCCGCCTTGCTTGCCTTGAATCACAACATTCACATCACAGAGTTTAGCAAAAGGATTAACAGGAAGCTACAGATATATATATATATATATATATATATATATATATATATATATATATATATATATATATATATATATATTAATATATATTTAAAAGGAAGTGCAAAAAGGTCATAGCCATTTTTCACACACACAGCCCGTAGGATATATAGTTTTTATAGCTAAACACTCCTCTCTCTCCAACTCTGCTAGTCGGCACTCATGAATCGAAACTCGGGGGATGATGGTGGTGCTTCTGCTCGGGTGGTCCTATCAGCTGGCGTATCGTCCTGCAATAGATGGTCTCTTCGGTGCTCCATTTCTTGTGAATGGTTATTAAGATAACTGTTAGTCACAGAGTTAAGTGGAATCAAATCTCCTCCTCGGATCTATATCCTGGGGACGAGCAAACACACCCAACAAAATAAGATAGACGAAGCAAGAGAGGGTTAGCATAGCTTTTCATGAACGAGCTAGGAGCAACTAAAAGAAGTACAATATGATATAACTGGACTAACAATAGTAATATACATCAGTTATATTATACGCTCCACTAGCACATCAGCATAGTAGGTATTCAAAAAAGAATGAACTTCGCAGACCTTCAAGCTGTGCACTTATCGCAGGCATTCACAGCCACTCACACATCGCATACATTCACAACCACGGACATATCACAGGCATTCATATCCATGCACACATCATAGTCATTCATAGCAGCGCGCACATACCATATGTCAGTATAGTATTGACGGTTTCTCTTTAAGCAGGGTAGCGAGCCCTGCGGGCCTCACCGATGTGGCCGTCAGTGACAGTATCCAGTCCTACCAATTATGGGGGTGATCATACTACACAACCCAGACCCTAACGTACAACCCCATGTACTCTTGGATATGACCGACATCCGACGATTCAACATTTTGGCTGACCAGTGTAGGAACCCAACGGGGAAAAATGTAACGGACGGTCACCCATTGTACTCATCTCTCTATAGGCTTGATTCATCGAACTCCACGCATCGGTAGGAATGGTCTGCGAAAATGACTAACCCGCCACAACCCATCGCAAGTAATTTACAAGCAATAAATAAGATAGTTTATTAACATGCACTAGATGTTTGGCAGCTTGCCCTACTATACTTTAAATAATTCAGGCAAATGACACTTGGCTTGAAATTTGACAAGGAACGTAGGAGCACCTATTTGGCCTAACTCAGGAGGAACATCTCGACTCATGTTATCCCCAACTAAGGCTCAACCTATAAAATCTCTGCCCGTCAGGGCAGGATCCATGCTAAGAATAATAAATTGCAGAAATGAAAGTACGGTAATAGAAATTACTATTAGTATAATCTGCAGAATTGAAATGCTATAAAGAAATTGGACCAGTAGAATACAAGAATAGTACTGAAGAGAATGAACTAAAAAGAACTTGACCAGTACGAGAATGGAATGATATTTTAAAGAAACGAAATAAACTGAAAGTAAATAGCAAGGACCAATTTGAAACTGGAATACTGAAAAGAAAGTACTAGAACTGAATAAAAGAACTGGACTAGTACGAGAATGGAATAAAATATAAAAAAAGGTAGTAGTCTAATCACTCATATTCAAGAGGCTTCAATTCCAACTCCATTCTCAGGAGTTTTAGTTCAGTTCCATCTCCATTCTCATGAGTTTTAGTTTAGTTCCATCTCCGTTCTCAAGAGTTTTAGTTTAGTTCCATCTCCATTCTCAGGAGTTTTAGTTCAGTTCCATCTCCATTCTGAGGAGTTTCAGTTCAGTTCTATCCCCGTTCTCAGTAGTTTTTGTTCAGTTCCATCTCCATTCTCAGGAGTTTTAGTTCTGTTCCATCTCTATTCTTAGGAGTTTTACTTCAGTTCCATCTTTATTCTTAGGAGAATAAGTTCAGTACCATCTCCGTTTTTAGGAGGTTTCTTTGGGTTTTACCCATTATTCAGGTCCGATGATAGTTCAGTTGCATCGTTTATCATTGTGGCTTAATCGAACTTGAAGAATTTATTAAGGGTTACACCATTATTATTCGTCCAGAATAATTGCACGTACTTTTATTTTCAGAGTATGTTCAAGTTACCCGAGTTTTTATAACAGAGAAGAACTAGCCGCTCAAAGATAACATGAAACCTCGGAATAGTCAGAGCTTGGGCACATACCTCGAAGATTCTCGTTGATAAAAAACAATTTGAACTTATTAATTGATTAAAACGGTAGTCATGCGCTCCAATTTTCATATCGAAAAAATCTGACGCATTAATTTTTGATCACGCACTTAGGCTCCATCAAATTAGAAAAACTTTAGTTTTATCTCAAAGTTTCCAAATTTTAATAGAACCTTTAGAGAGGCCTAAGATGAGCATATAAAGTTTCTCAAATTTTTTAAAATAATTTTGGGCCTCTAATTTGACCAATTAAAATTCATTTGGGCTTTTAAAAATACCAAAATTCTCAATATTGTTTATGGAGAAAGGCCTCATTGAGGGGACAACTTTCTTTTTCAACACTTTTTCCCTAAGAGTCTATATTTGTTTATAAAAAATCTACAATGTTCTGATTACATAGGTGGTCTATATATAGCAGATCTAAACCTATCCTACAGCCAGGATTATGCCAGAGAGAGAAAATGATCAATGTTTCCCTACAGCGGATCAGCCGCGGATCCGATGTGTGGGGCACAGAAGATGAGGACTGGGGGGGGGGTGATGAAATCATAGTCGTTCATCTCATTACCGTGAGATGTGCGGCGGTGATTTCTTCCCGCCGTGGAAGGAGGTGGTGGCCTTCTGCCACTGTCGGACATGTAACATCCTTGTCTGTCACATAGCATATGACAGAAGTTCCGGCCAGGGCCGACACCATATACTACGAACGGTCAAAGGAGTTACTAATTGAAACCATAATCTATGTACACACATCCTAACACAGAGTGCATTCTAACAGAAGAATTTCAAGGATATCAGGAACCCAACCAATTGAATGTCTACTAACATAAAAGTAGGAATGATAAACCAAATACAAAAATAGTCTTGGCCTTAAGGCCCTACAAGGTTCAACTTAAATTATAATGTCAAGCATACATCAACACGCAGGCCGGCCACACATGAACAATAGATTAAACGGGTAATTTGCTTTGGTATTCAATGTCCAGCTTAGATATCCTGGGATCCATCCCACTATTTCCTGCTTGCCTCAGCAGCACCTGCATGAAACATTCCACCATACGATGGCAAACAATAGCAATGGTCAGCATCAGCAGGCCAAATTATAATGACCCCACCCCTCGTTCGGGGTGGCAGTGCTCCTTCCCTGCAGTCATTAGTATAATCAAATATTAGTATCCAGAACATGCAACTTAAGCACCATTCATGACAGACATTAGCACTGTCGGCCACACACCCCGTGCACTCAGGGTACATTATTAGTGTACTGGAATTTTTATGGTCCCACCACCGTTCTCAGCCACAGTTAGCATACCTGAGCATTTTCTATTCTTTTAGGGCCGAAGACAAAGACTCATCACTATGGCTACGACTAGTCATGGTGATCTCCTAGATTTACTCACTGACTCAATGTAATTCGAACGACATAGGACTGGGTATAGTTCAGCTCTTTCCTGTTGCTCAAATCACCGGACACCATAAGCCACGATGTGGGTCAGCCTCCCCTTTCCTATACACAATCATACATAACTCTGTTATGTTCAAAGGTTGTCTCTCACGACCACCAAAGCTAGGCCACACTGGCTCATAGATCTCACATGCTATCCCCCAGGTCTTCAAGAGAAAGGCCTCAGTAAACGGCTGTCACAACCCGTATTTTCTCCACATTTAACGATATATCAGAGCAAGGTAAAATATGTATCATGATGTCACATTAGCAGGGGATAACTGCAGACGCTCGGGCAAAACTCCAACTCAATACTATTATGAAAGATCCATAAGTTAATTAGTGAAAATCCAATTTAAGTTATACTGTTAGCCGTATCCCTCGGTTCAGTGGATCATCTAGTCCACAAGAACAAGTTAGTTATTCGCTACGAAAAATACTTTATTTACAAGTTTAGACATCATACATAAGTATAAACATCCACAGAGGGCAACTCATGGTGTGCAAGACTCTAGATTTATGATAATAGTAAAAGTAGCTTTTATGACCATTAAATATAGTGAATTAGATTTCAAATATGGCATGTATGAGGTAATAATAGTAAATTTATACTTTAAAATAGCTAACATTCAACCTAGCACGAAACCTTCCCAGAGAGCAAGTAAAAACAACCACAAAGAGGTAAACTAGCAGCTTGCAAAGTATTCAATAGTCCAAAGAAAAACTACCAGGGGGCGTCAACAACCTAACACGAACCCATTGAAGGTATGCAAGTCTGAACTAAAACTGAAAACAAGAACTACCTCACAATGGTGAGGAAAACTATGGCAACAACTGCAGTCAAAATGCTACCACCCAACACAGCCGCTCCACCGGCTACATCCCTGAACCGCAGGTATTCAAAAGAAGAACACCTCAGCAAGAAAGTACATGTGGGAAAGGAAAATGAACAGGTAAAAGGTACAAAGGCAAGAAACGGTTTACCAAACCCAACTATAAGAAATGTTGATAACCAAAACTGATTTACAAAACAAAATAGATAAAGTAAAAGTCTGCGATAAAGAAGTTAAATGATCATAGCACCAAGTGCGGAATGAAGCCATGCTTCAACAAAATCTGCAAGGATTATCATAAAATAGCATAAAATGATCTAATATGCAAACTGAACACAGAACTGCTCGAAAATGTGAGTCTTTAACACCAGGTAAAAAATAACCGAGCCGAAGTCGGTGACCAAAACGTCCAAACCCGAACTACTAGACCCAAACGTCTCACAAAGGCACTGCGGTGGTGGCCATCTGACCCAACAAAACCCAACAGGCCACAAAACAGAGACCAAACCAAACCACCAAGTGTAATGACCCACAAACCAACATTCAGTTGGTGTTCCTTTATCCACTGCTGACCTACCTAGCCAAAGAAAACACCATAACCGAACACCCCAACCAAAACCCAAGTCTAGACACAAAAAAAGAACTTTAAAAAAGCCCTAAAATCACTCTAAGGACCATACACGACGAATCCTACACGAAACAGCGAAAATATTCTAAATCCTGGCCAAATTCGGCGAGTATACCTGATGAATTACAATGATACTCGACGAATTACACAACACTCGGCGAATAAGTCCTGCGATACTCGGCGAATTCCTACTTTACTCGATACATCAGCGAGTTGATATTCGACGAATTACTCTAATACACAACGAATCTGCCTTAACGACACTTTTGGCGATACTCGCCGAGTCCTAATTGATATTCAACGAATAGCATAACGTTACTCGTCGAATTACACTTAGTATAGCAACCTAAACTCGACGAGCCGTTACCCGACGAAACTGACTTAACGAATTTCGGCGATACTCGCCGCATCTACCTAAACCAATACTCGATGAATATGCATTAATACTCGCTGAATTATCCTTAGACTAAATCCCTCCATACTCGGCAAATCCTACCATCGATACTCGACAAATATACTTATCCTAATCTTCTAAACTCGTCGAATTCTTCTACTGATTCATGTCGAATTTGGCAACGAGGCTCGTCGAAGTTTACTTACACAATACCCGACAATTTCCTGCAACATATACACGCCGAAAATCCCTTATCTGCTGAACCTAGTTTCCATAGGTTTGGCCAAAATCATGCCCTAACCTAGGGGTTCTTTTCATGTTTTTACCAACACAACTCCTACTCTCTAAAGGAGTAGGGAGAGCAAGGAAACGAAGGAAATCAACTGATGGAAATAGACATGCAAGGGAAGAAATCCATTCGCCTTTAAACTTCGGAAGAACGTCTCCCGCTTGCACCGCGATAAGGGGCAGCTGCCCAAATGATCCTAGCAACATTTCTTGAAACTTTTGGAGGAGAAAAGATGGCAAAACCACCAACCCTAACACCTAAAAATCGTGGAATCGGGAAAAGCTTACCACGATTGGCTAGATCTCGACGAGAGCTTTCTGAATCTCTACTACGGCAAAAAAAAACGGCCACTGAATCTATCTTATCGCCGGATGAAACGCACGCGAATTCTACCTTCCGCTTCTCTCGCGAAAAAGACGTCGTCGGGTTTAGGAAGAAGATGAATAGTAAAGGTAGGGTTTTTGTTTTTACTGATTTCCTATTTATACACATAATTATAATATATATTATTAATTAATTAAAATATTGCCAAGACGACCTAAAATCCATATCAACTCCAAATCTTACGAAAATTGCACCGTAGCTAAATACTGATGCTATGAATCTAACGGAGAATTCGAAATACCAATCTGACTAACCAAACCCAGGTAAAACACCACTCTATGACAAAATGCCATCACATCCCTATAAAAAACTCCACCGAGTAACCAAAACAGACACGACTCGCGAGAGAAGGTGCACAACCAAAACAAAACCAACCACACAGTAAAACCCACAGAGCAAACCCATGCTCCAACAAATGACACATGTTAACTATGTGTTAATGTAATGTCGTGACGTCGAAAAATATGTCACTACGGGAATTAAAACAAACAACTAAAAAATCATGGGCGTTACAATGACCACCAGGTCTCCATGAGACATGCCTCAATGAATGGCCACCAGGTCTTCATAAGACAGGCCTCACAATCATTACAACACTCACTTGGAGCTAATGCCGGCGGTAGTGCAACTGTCGTGCGGTATGGGATAGACTTTTGATTCTTCCCCCGTTTCGAGTGTTTTCCTGGATTTTACCACCAATACTCTCAACACAGCAATCTGCACAACCCGCTACTTTGAAATCTACGTGATTACCACAGAGTCTTCTCCATCATACAAAGCATACAAACATGACCAATATAGAGCAACATGTCCGGATGGGCTTCACACAGCATGCCTATTTTGTACTTTGATTCATGATTTTAATGTAAATTAACAGGGATACACATATCTACCCACCGGGAGAACCACTTCCAAATTTTCTTGGAGAGTCTGCACTTAAATGCCAAAAGCAAAAGACTTCACTTGCCCAAGGACTAGGATCGTTACACTAGAAGTCCGTTTCGGCGCCATGGAAGGGATTCTAGCAGGATGAAAATGACCGTTTCAGCTTTGCCTCCATCGATTCGAACTCGTCTCACGAATCCGAGCTCCGAATCTCAAATGATGGTGAGATCTCCTTTCTCTCCGGCACTGCTTCTCCTCCTGCAAACATCCAGCCCAGTTTCTCAAACTCCTAAATAATGAAATGAAAACGTCCAAACCAACACTATAAACCGAGCTACCTCCACGCGGTACCGTTAATCAATGCTTCGATTTGTGTGACACCACCTAGCCCCTACAACCATAGGTAGACACGTGGCCATGCCGTTACAGCTTTGTTATCGTCACGCGATACGATGCTAATGCCTCGCAGCAGCTAACGACGGTTATGACAGGATCGTTCATGCTACCGCCATGCGATATTTACTACCGCCGCGCATTAGAAACCCGAGAGATCTGACACTTGAATTGACCAAGTAATCGCCTGTGGTATCACTACCACTAGGTGATACCTTAACGAGAACTCGACCAATTAATTGGCTAACGCCGCCTGATAATAACCTACCGCCATATAGTAGATAATGTGTTGAGTCAACATGCCTTACTCAACGATCTCGACACCTGATGCATCCGCCACGCGGTACTGTTAATGCCACATGGTACTTTCTTTTCCTGTCTACGAAAACTTGGGGCGTTACAAATCTCCCCCACTTAAAGAATTTTGTCGCGAAATTACTAATTGCAGGAAAACATAAGAGTATCAATACTACAAAATTCTACATCAAATAAAAAGCTCGGGGAACTCTGCCTTCATGGTTTGTTCCCGATCCCGCTGTAACACCCCATATCTATCACATAGCATATAGTAGTTGGTCCGGCCGGGGCCTGATGCCATATACCACAGACAGACCGGGCGGTTACTCAATGGAAACCATCCAACCAATGTACAACGTCCTGCACAGAGTCATGCTAGCGGAAACAATTTTCATAGTTGCAAATAAAAGAACCCAGCTACCAGCATGAATGTCCACTACAAAGCCAACAGGAATGATCGTACAAATACATAAGTACTGGCCTTAAGGCCTTACATTATTTTGCTCTAACATAAAATGTTTTCCAAACCTCGGCACGCAGGCCGGTCATACATTAGTAAAACAAGTAAACACTGAAATTAGGCCTTCGAGGGCCGGCTCAGCAACTTGGGCTTTAGCCCGCTATTTAGCACTCGACTCCGCAGCACCTGCAAGCAACAATCCACCGCACGGTGGCAAACAAAGGCAATGGTCAGCTATGCTGACCAAATTATAACGATCCCGCCCACAACGCGGTGCGGCGATGCTCCTTCCCTGCACTTTGTTAGTATAAACAGTAGTATAGTGTAACGACACATCAACACAGGCATAGGCACGCACAGCCACACACCTCGTGCACTTAGGGCACATTCTCGGTGAACACGGTCAAAGTCCGCTGACTCACCACCGCCCCCAAGACGGCAATATCTCGTGAGCATCTGGTTTTTCTGGCCACTGCCTACGGCCCTCCATCTATGCCAATGGTGAGTACCACGTACCTTAGGTCTCTTTAACTGAACCACATAGATCAGGTACGGTTCCGCCTGACCCGTTACTCACACCGTAACGTCAATTAAGTCGTCTGCGCGGGTTAAGCTTCCCCGAGTCCCGTATCTCCTACACATATCACATAACCCAGTTATGTTCAGGGGTGCTCCCAGGCCACAATGTTGGCAGAATCACGCATCTGCCCAGTTTTTCGGGTGCACCTTGGAGTTAATCCCCAAGGCTCCCTGTTGCAAACTATCACGTAGAAAACCCGAAAAACAAACATTCACGTGGAGCCTTCTCCGGCCATTCATGCAATGCAACATCACCGATCCAGACCAACTTGTTCGGGTAGGCTTCACACATCATTCCTATATCCGTTCTCAATTACGGACTATACATGTACACAACGGGGACTATTCATGTCTACCCGAAGGAACGCCTCAACTCACCGCAAAATCGCGAGAGCGGGCTTCCTATGCAAGGGAAAAGAAGAGCTTCACATGCTCAAGTAGAGAATCATTAACCTAGAATTCTTCCTTGGTGCCATGAAAATGTACGCAGATGAAAAGCACCGCACTCTCCTTGCCTCCGTAGATCCGAAGTTGGTTCGCGATTTGGAGTTCCGAAGCTCCGCCGATGACCAGATCTAGGCTTCTTCTTCCTCCTTTGCTCTCTCCTCTCTCTAGACTTAGAAAGAGAACCAATCAAGTGAAATGAGGGTTTTACCAGTCTAATCCCGAGTATATCCCATCAGGAATAACCCCCAGCGGTCGGATCCCAAACTAAAGAAACGAACAGCCACAATTCGGACCTGAAATGCAAAACCTGGGCCGAACATGGACTACGAAACGCCCGTGTCTAGGGCCGTGTCCCCCATTCGCCATTGAAATCGACTTGTCTCGAAAAACACACGGGTACCCGACACACCCGTATTCTACCTGACACGCCCGTGTCTTCCAGTACACGCCCGTGTTCCCGGGCATGTTCCTCCATCAACACAGGACCAACACCAACCTGAGACTCACACGGGTCTTGGACACGCCCGTGTCCAATATGACACGCCCGTGTAAAACTCGAACACGCCTGGGCTCCAGGCGTTGTTCACTGTCTCGACAATTCGTCGAGCACAGTTTGTCGACCACCCGACACGGCCTTGGACACGCCCGTGTCCTAGGTCGTGTTCCCTGCTCGCCGATCGTCGACCCCAAATTCGTCGACCACACGGCCAGAACGTCGATCCAAACATGACACGCCCTGGGACACGCCCGTGTCCCATGCCATGTGCCCCCTACCAAATTCCAAATTTGGCCCAGAATACCTCCCGTCCCTCTTTTGAGTTTCGGGGCGTTACAACTCTCTCCCTCTTAAAATA
Source organism: Platanthera guangdongensis (assembly GCA_039583875.1). Taxonomy (NCBI): domain Eukaryota; kingdom Viridiplantae; phylum Streptophyta; class Magnoliopsida; order Asparagales; family Orchidaceae; genus Platanthera; species Platanthera guangdongensis. Next base: position 96,981,622 of record CM077163.1, read on the forward strand.
ATTTCGCCCAAGAAATTACATAAAGGAAAGATAAGAATAAAACTTAAATGGTACCTGAGCAAAACAACTCTGCGTACTCCTCAAGCATAGTCTGCTCTCGCTCCCAAGGGAGCTCCTCCCGACCGAAATTGTCCCAACGGACCTTGACCATCCTGATCTCTTTATTGCATAGTCGCTTGACTTCCAAGTCCTCAATACGTACGGGCTTGACCTTCGTCATCAACCCACTATTGACCGACACTTGATCGACCACGATCACTTGCGTAGGCTCTTGCGCCGCCTTCCGTAGCACTGATATATGGATACATCATGTAGGCCACTAAGCTCTACTGATAGCTTCAACTAGTATGCTGCTTCACCAATCCGCTCGAGAACCTCAAACGGTCCAAGGTACCTCGGGCTTAGCTTCTTCAAGCGCCGCACCCGCGAGACAACCTTGAACGGCTTGATCTTCAAGTACACCCAATCTCCAACAGCGAACTCCACGTGTAAGACCCCCTTTTTTTTTCTCTTTCGACACCGGGGTCTTAGGCCCAGAACCGCCGTTTTGGGGTGACTCCTTCACGCCCTGGAGGGTCATCACCACAAAGCGCCGATTCTGCCGTCCGATATCGATCACAGAAAAGTAGCACTATGAAGTAAATGCAAATTGCAGTCCACAGAGAATCACAAGTCATAATAAATATAACTCCACGAAGGGAGTGTCCACAGAATAAAACATCAGAGTAGCAAAAATACGGGCTTATGCCCGGTACATCATAGCCTCACTACAAAATCACTCATGCGGAAGCAGAAAAATTACTCAAGGTCGAGACTCACGGTCCCGGCTGTATGAACTCCGGAGCTAGACTGCCCCACCTCCAAGCGCACCGGTCTCTGGGGCTGCTCCTCCATGCTGGTCTCCACGATCCCCTAAATGATGCGGTTCGAAAACCGTTAGTCTAAAAGACTAAGTCCTATCATCCCCTGCCCCTTCCCCCACGGCTCCTAGGCACCGAGTGGAGAGGAAGAAAGGGGAGGACTTGAAGGTGGAGAATATCAAAAAACAGATGGCAGTGGACATATACTAGCAATTCTATAACATGTATGGACAATAAGATGAAATAGGAAAAGTAACCTTCACTTATGTGAGAACACATAAGACAAGGGGTCTTCTGCAAGGCTCCCATCGTATAAAAAGTCTCATACCAATTTATACGTTGGGGTGTCGGTTATCAAGCAGCAGTAAATATAAATATCAAAATTAACCTTAATTTATAAACTTGCCCACACAAGCTTATAGATCAAGGGGTCGTTTTGCAGGTCCTAAAGTATAAGCGTCCCATTCCACTTATACTTTAGGTGTCAGGGTTAAAATAATCGATTATGCTATGACATGCAAGTGGGTATGATGGATCATGCCAGTGCAACGCACACACCCGACTCTGTGCACACAGACCTTTAGTTCCCCCTTTCTGGAGCCGTAACCTCCCAGGATACCTCCGTAGTGGCAGACGGAAGCGGTGGGTTGGGCCTCGCCCACCTCTAACCAGTAAAGCACTACCGGTCAGACCTATCGTACGCCTCAACGCTTGGTGCACGAAACGGACACCTGCGTACTCTTGCCGGCTGGCGCACCGGACTTCTGATGGCGAAGTGCTAACCACACTTGCCGAGTCAACGAATTGGCGTCAGTGCATCGACCCTCCAATATCGAAGACCCACCACCTTAATTTCCTTTCCTTTTATGCATATGCAAATTTAGCGTAATCAAACCCGAGCCGAAGCTCCCCGGACAAACACATCCGACTCAAACAATCGAGCTGAAGCTCCTCAGACCCAAAGTCCGTCTTTTAACCATCCGAGCCGAAGCTCCAAGCTATCTACCAGTGCTATCAGTGTTTGTGAAAGGTGCAACCCTAATTACTAAGTTAATCTTTCAGCTTTTAAAACGGTTTACGTTAACCCAGGACTGCCCCCGGTATTCCCTGTGAAGGGCTCTCAAGGGGCACTAGGAACTGTGTTGGGATTACGCCCAGCGTTCCCTTTCGCAAGGTACTTATTTTGTTATTGGTTGATTCCCTTACCCATTACTTTCTCATGTTCCGATAAGCTAATCCTAGGGTGATTTGACTCCAACTCTCCTAGGGTAGGACGATCTTTTGTCGGACCCGAACGCCTATAAACCCTAGACAAAACCACACCCTACTCACTCATCTTCCATAGATGCAGCCCATTCCACTTATCCTTCCAGCAAACCATCAAGACCCATCATACGTGCCCTAATTCACATCCAAATGAAATCTTGCAGTTTTGCTATATGCAGACCACTTAAGCTACATGACCCGTAAAAAGGGAAGCACATGAAATACTCATCCAGTACCCTTATGATAATTATTAGAGGGCTAAAATGACATTTGAAGCATAAATCCAGAAATGCATAATTTTCCTAATTTGTCTGATAATTAATTCATTTATTCTAGTGTCCAAAAGGCCCAAGTTTGAACATGAGGTACCATTTTCAGACAAGATAATAATCCACTAAATTTATGATAATTAGAAAATGCATAATCAACTCTAAATCCTAAGTCTTCCAATTTTTCAGCAAGGTTTGGGCCCTTAAATTTAATTTCAAAGTTGCCTCATAAATAGTCAATTTAAAAGCTTTTACAGTAATAATGCCTCCAAAAATTCAGAGAAAATTCAGGGATGACTGTCATGGCCTACAAATACCCTAGAAAAAGTTTCATAATTTATCACATAAGAATAAGGCTATATTTGATTTTCTCATGAGCTTTCAAGTTTATGGGTTAATGAACAAAGTATACTAATTAACCATCAAATAATTCCACAAAAATTCCCACATGATATTATTGAGCTAGAAACACTATGCAGCAAGTTTCATGATTTTTCAATAAGTAATGGGCTCTTGCAAGAATTATTTAGTATGTAATCAAAATAAAGCACTTGTGAAGTAGATGCCCTAAATAGATATCCAAAAATTCTAACAAAATTCATACAAGATTATTATCGCCTAAAACTAACTCTGCCCATGTTTCATACCCTTTCTATGGGCAGTGAGACCACAATAGCCAAATTATTAATTAGGGCAACACTATTGATTACAAATGAAGTGCTATAAATATTGATCAAAATTCCTCAAGTAAATTATAAGAGGCTCAAAATACCCTAATCACCTCACTACCCAAATTTGGTTAAGTTTCAAGATGTTTAGCTAACCTAAACCTACACTACAAGTTTTAGGTCCTAAGCTAGGGTTAGGGTTTTGGGGACCCTACCATTTTCACAATTTGCTAATATTTTTAACAGAGGGTTTTATATATCCTAGGAACCTTCTTGCAAAATTTGGTGTTCATCCAAGGTGTTTAGGACTCATGCCCTTCACAAGGCCAAAAGGTCCCTCCTTAGGGTTTGACCTAGGAACTTAGGGAAAATCTATTCCTCACTATCCCATATTCCATGGGGAGGTGATAAGTGCCATAACAAGTCAGTGGCCCAAATTTCAGCCTCTGTTGAGGTGATTTGGTCACTCAAAATTAAAAGTGCACTTTTGACCAAAATGCCCTTAATAAGGTATAGTTAGGGTTGGGTCAAAACCTATTCAAAACATATCCAAATTAGGTGAAACTCTATACAGGTACCTAAAGTGAACCCAGGGACCACTCACCAAAATTTGGGAGGGTTTGGAGGTGTATAGGGCACCTATTTAATTTATTTAATAATTATTAAATGTTTATAAAAACTATAGAAATATTTTCTCCAAAAATTCCCATTTTTGGACAGGCCCTAGGTATAGCTAGGATAGACTCCCTATCAAAATTTCAACTGCTTTGGGCTAGGGATGAAGTGTGGGCACTCAATTTAATGACTGCCTAGCCCTAAGGGTATGTCCCACCAAAATGGGTGCCCTGGTCAGACCATGCACCCAAATGGGTTAAAACAAATTTTAAAGTGAAATAGACTCAGAGGGCTACAACTTTTGTGTTGGTGACTTTTCCTGCAGAGGGGCCTAAGTATTTTTAAAATTTAAAACCATATATATCAAAATCTGTGACATAATACATATGAATATAAAATGAATCCAATAGTTTGAAATCAGGGGAGGCACGAATCTTGACGCAGATTCGACGGAATCCCGTCGTCTTCTTCAATGAGCCAACGACCAGGATCCATCCCGCCTGGAGCCATTTCCAAGCCTTGCCGCCGGCGATCCATCCCCTTCCCCGGCCGGCCACCGCCACCAACACCTCCGTTGAGGTGGTGGCTATTGCCAGGCGGCGGCTCTGCCGCCGGAGAGGCGTTTTCCGGCGGTTATAGCAAGAAGATTTCTTGCCGAAACCATGAGGAATCCTAGATTTGATCGGGCTCAATTGAGCCCGAATCTTAAACCTAAAGAGTCCTATGATCTACCCGCGAGTTAAGGAGAGGAGGAGGACCTTCCTGGCGGCCTGGATGCGAGAGGAGCGGCGGGATGCCATTGACGACGGCGGCGGCGCTCGGCTTCTGCAACCGCACAGTGGGATGGCTCGTCTCCTCCAGGTAAACGCTCTAAAATGATCCCCTTGGCCCCCTGATGGTGTTTAAATGGCAAATGGGGGAGAGGGGAGGCTGGTTCTTCAATGGCCATTAACACCATTAAAGATGTGGCTCGGGTAGAGTGGAGGGGGGCTGAACCCATCCCTTGGTGGCCGGGAAACGGCTGGAATCAACTCCTCTCCCCTAGAGGAGTTGATTGCAGCCATAAATGGTGGCTGTTAGCCTCCCTTGGCCGGCCTTCCACTTCCCCTTCCTCTTCCTCAATTTCTCTCTCCTCCATTATCATGGAGGGGAGCTCCTTTCTCTCTCCTAGTCACCTCTGGTTGACTAGTCAACCTCACAAGCTAAATGCAGCCCACTTGATTATGATGGTCATGGGGGTGGGGTTAGCCTAAGGGAGAAGTGGCTTGGGCTTGGGTTAGCGCTTTTTGGGCTAGGTTTGACTTGACCTAAATGAGGGTTGACCTGGTCAATTTGACCATCTGGGTTGACCCCATTGGGTTTTTAGTGGCCCATTGGACTCCCTTAAGGTCTAGGGTTACTTGAATAGGGTTGGTTGGGCCTCTTGGTGGTCTCATGTCCCTTGGCAAGGGCACTTTGACCATCTAGGGCTAGAGTTGAGTTGGGTCAACATGACCAATTGGGTTGACCCCTATGGGTCCTGGGTGACCCATTGGCTTCCCCTAGGGTCTAGGTAGGGTTATGTAGGGTTACCCTACCCTCTGGAGGTCACATACCCTTAGCAAGGGTACTTTGACCAGATTAGGAGGTTGAGTTGACCTGGGTCAACCTGGCCTCTAGGGCTGGCCCCAATGTGCCCTTAGTGACCCATTGACCTCTCTTTAGGGTTAGGGGGCTTCGGTGGGGTCCTCTAGGCTAGGAGTAGGTCAATTGACCCTAAGTAGGCTAGTTTGACCCATTTAGGGCTAGGGTTGACCTTGGTCAACTGAGCCTCTTGGGTTGACCCTAATGGGTCCTTTTGGCTCTAATGGGCCTCCCAAGGTATTAGAGGTGTTGTGGTAGGGTCTTGGGGTTAAGGTGTAGCCCATGGTCATCCTAAACCATTGTTCAGAGTTCTACTATTTGCAGACCATGATGATTTTCCACATTTTGTCCCCTATCTCTTGGCCCATTTCTGGCTTCCTAGGGTTTGTCATGACCTAGTCATGGACAAAACCACTCCTAGGGGTCTAGTTGGAAATGGGGTGTTACACCACATTCCTGTAATTGCCATTATAGTACTTAGCCTGCCGGTCCTGAGCGATAAGCAAGCCTCTCTCGAGTCATTCGAACCAAAGACGTAGCATCATCCACCTCTTGGCACTTGTACAACTTTGACTCACCCGTTTCCAACCAAGACAATGACGTGCGACATATTCTACCATAAAGTGCCTCGAAGGGCGCCATTTGTATACTTGCCTGGTAGCTATTGTTGTACGCGAACTCCACCAAGTATAGATGATCTTCCCACTGCTTTCCATAGTCTAGGACACACATGCGAAGCATGTCTTCCATTATCATATTGACCCTCTCAGTCTGCCCATCCGTCTGCAGATGGAAGGCTGTGCTAAAACTCAGCTTCGTTCCCAACATCTGCTGCACTAACCTCCAATCGTTGGACGTAAACCACCCATCCCGGTCACTCACGATGCTGCGGGGCACACCGTGAAGCCACACAATATTGTCCACATACAACTTTGCCAATTTCTCAACCGGATCATCCTTCCTATGCGGAATAAAGTGCGACACCTTCGTTAGACGATCTACGACCACCCAAATGATGTCATTCCCCTTCTGCGACCTCGGCAACCCGTGCACAAAGTCCATAGTAATGTCGTCAAACTTCCACTCCGGAATAGACAAGGACTTCAAGAATCCTCCCGACTTTTTGCACTCCGCTTTCACCAAGGCGCAAGTTTGACACTTCGCCACGTAGAGCGCCACATCCTTTTTTAGTCCTGGATACCAGAACAATTTCTTAACATCGCGGTACATCTTCGTGCTCCCCGGGTGAATCGAGTACTTGGTATGATGCGCCTCGTACAACAATTCCACCCGCAAATTGCCCACGTTTGGGACGCATAGACGACCGTCCTTTCAAAGCAAACTATCCACAACATCATGTTGGGAATTTGACCCATCCAACGCCTCTAACATGAGCTGCTTCATGCTGCTATCCACATCCAAAGCCTACCGAATCCGATCAGCCATGTCATACTGAACTTCCGTCCAGTTCAATAGTGCTTCAGCACTTGACTGCTTGTCCACGCAAGAAATCTCCAATGCCTCCAACACCCGAACCAACCACTCATCATGAACCGACAGCCAATTGGCATGAGCTGGGGCCCGACGACTCAACACGTCCGCAACCGCATTGCCTTTACCAGGCATGTAGTTGATCTTGAATGTATAGTCCCCCAGAAACTCCATCCATCTACGCTGCTGCATGTTTAGATCTTTCTGATTCAGCAAATATTTCAAGTTCTTGTGATCGGTGTAGATATCAGTCTTCACACCGTACAAATAATGTCTCCAAAGCTTCAAGGCAAAAATCACGGCCGCTAACTCCAAGTTGTGGACCGGATAATTCCTCTCGTGCACCTTCAGCTGTCTCGAGCCATACGCTATCGCAATTCCATGCTGCAGTAGCACACAACCCAAACCACTGCCTGAAGCATCGTTGTAGATCTCAAAACCTTCGGTCCCACTCGGCGAACTCAGCACAAGCGCCGTGGTCAACCGACACTTCAACTCCTCAAAAGCTCGTGCGCACTTCGGCGTCCAAAAGAACTTCTGCTCCTTCCTCGTTAAAGTAGTGAGAGGTAACGCTATCCGCGAGAAGTTCTCCATGAAGCGCCTGTAATAGCCGTCAAGCATCAGAAAACTTCGGACTTCCGCTACTGTAGCAAGCACAAGCCACTCTCATATCGCAACAATCTTCCCCGGATCCACTGCAATACCCTCTACACTCACTATATGACCGAGGAATGCCTCTGAGGACAACCAAAACTCACATTTAGAGAACTTGCCGTACAACTGATTCCTCCTCAGCGTCTCCAAAACCAAATGTAGATGCCTGAAGTGATCCTCCTCACTCTACGAGTACACAAAAATATGGTCGATGAAGATGATCACAAAATGGTCCAAGTACTCCCGGAAAGTCCTGTTCATCAAATCCATGAACACTGACGGCGCATTGGTCAGCCCAAACGGCATGATCGTAAACTCGTAATGCCTGTATATCATATTGAAGGCTGTCTTTGGGATATCACTCTCCCTTATTCTCAGCTGATAGTAACCGAACTTGAGATCCAATTTAGAGTACACCGTCGACCCGACTAACTGATCAAAGAGATCATCAATCCTTGGGATCGGGTACTTGTTCTTTTTCGTCAACTTGTTCAGTTCTCGGTAATCGATACATAGCCTCAAGCTTCCATCCTTCTTCTTAACAAAGAGGATCGATGCGCTCAAAGGCGAAGAACTTGGACGAACATATCCTTGCTCCAACAACTCATGAAGTTGCACCTTCAGCTCCGCCATTTCCTTAGGCGCTAGCTGATACGGAGATCGTGACACAGGCTTCGCACCTGGCACTAGTTCAATCGTGAAATAAATTTCCCGTTGAGGCGGTGCTCTAGGAAGATCGAAAGGGAACACATCAGGGTACTTTGATACCACTGAAATACCCATCCATCGCAGGCTTAGGCTTTGCAACCTCCATTAGCATAAAGAACAGCTCTACTCCAGCATGAACTGCCTTCACCACCTGAAGAGCAGACATCAATGTCTTGCTCGACCCTTTTAAGCCCGAAAAAGTCATCTCACGACCTGCTCCCAACTTGACTTCCTTGCGACCGCAATCAATATAGGCTTGCTACTCCGAGAGCCAATCCATGCCAAATATAACGTCAAAATCCACCAGTGGTAGTAACGACGCTTGTAGATCGAACTCTTGATTCCCAATGCGAATCTTAACGCCATAGATTTTATCCGCGTGCATCGAACACCCATTCGGCAACAACACATCCAACTTGTCCTTTGCCATCGAAGAAGGTACTCCGATGTGTGATATGAATCCTTCAAACAAGGAGTGTGATGCTCCCATATCAAAGAGTGCTCTTGCTAGATTCTCACAAATCAAAACAAATCCTAAACAAGCAGTGGTAAGGTAATACACACATAACAAGTATAAAACAATTTAACTTGCTATAAATTTAAACCATACCTGTCATCACATCTGCTTGTTTAATGGCATCCTGCTGGCCAAGATTATAAACCGTCGGTTGAACCAAAGCATAATGGGATGCGTTTGACTCCACCGCCTTTCCCTTTTCCTCGTATGTTGCCCCCGGCCTCTTCTCGAACTTGGGACGTCCGCTCCAGCAATCCCGGGCAAAGTTCCCCGGCTTCCCACAAGTAAAACATGCACCCGGTGTCCGACCCATAGTCGCCCTAGAAGCACCAGAAGAGGGGGCTGGACTAGAAGTTCTAGCCTTCTTGTTGAACTTACGGTACCCAGGACTTGAGTTAGCCGGCACCTTGAACTCAGTCCTCTTATCACCCGAGCTTTTCTTCGCTTGTACATTCTTCAAATCCTTCTCCAAAGACCGTGCCATGTTGACCAGGGTCAGGAAACACTATGTCATCGGCCCCCGAGAGTATTAGCCTCAAGTCATCTCTTAGACCTTCGTAGAAACGGTTGGTCTTACGCTCATCATCCGCGAACGTAGAGCTAGCATACCGACCAAACCGAATAAACTCATGGAGATTCTCTTCCACGCTACTCTTGTAACATCCCAACTTTTCAGTAGGAAAAATTTTTGGGTGACACGGCCTGGGACACGGCCGTGTCCCAGGTCATGTCCCCCTGCGTTCGACGATCTGCGTAGGGTGCTCGACGACTGTCGAAATGGTTGGTCTTACGCTGCTCATCCGCGACTGTCGAATGTCACCAGCTGTGTCCTTCTCGGGCAGATTTTGGCTTGATGCAGGCAGGTGAATTAAAGTGGCAGAGGCCACTTGGCCTTGGCTCCATCAGCCCAAAAATTGTGTTGGCTGGCCTCTTTATAGAATTTCCAAAGAATTTGACTGTATGGTGCCCACTTGGCATGAAGGGTGATACAACCAAAGCTCAAAACCGAGCTTGTATTGGTTATATCTCCCCATATACCCCCTCAAAGCCAGAAATAGTGATTCCATTAGCTTCATAGGGCAAAAGAGAGTAGAAATCGAAATTTGGAGTGTAGGAAACGGTGAAGGAACCATAAATCCGAGAGGTGTCGCCGGAGCAAGGTCGGGAATGGCCACCCGCCTCCATCCTAGCCGCCAGCCACCAACACAGGTTCCTTTCACTGTCCCTCTACCCGTACTAGAATCCTAGATAACCTAGGTGAGATATCGGGCTCAATTGAGCCCGATGCCATGGGAGAAATGGGAGAGTTTTCAAGCTTTTTCTTACCGCTCAGGATCGCCGTCGCCGCCGTCTCCCGCCGCCTCATCACAGGCAAAGGATAGCCACCACCACCATGAAGGTGATGGAACTGTTGGCCGGGGGTGGCGCCGCCTCAGGTGGCCGGAAATGGCCCCGCAATATCCCCCAGGTCGGCTCGATCTCAGCCGTTTCTATAGTTTTTACTAAAATACCCAAAATGACATAAATGAAATATTTGGAGTTGTGGGACTCCAAATGGCCCCAAATTTTGGTGGCATGTCCTTAGGGATATTATAAGTGTATGTTTTAAATTTCAGCCAATTTGGATCACTGCATGTTGGGTAAACCCACTTGCATGTGTTGACTTGTTATAGACTTGGTGTGCATTTAGCCTAAAATGAAATAATGTGTATTCAGCCAACTTGGAACATTCAAAAATCATGATTTTCATTATGGAGACACACGAGGGTGTAATACACCTCTCATAGCAATGGTGGGATTTTTGGGAACACAAATCCCATTATTTTGAATTTCTGAAAATTTGATCCTTTTTAGGAAATAAATTTAAAATAGGTTTACCCTTATCATAAAAGGTTCAATTTCTGTTGAGGACTGAGGAGTGACATAATAAGCACTAGAAATAAATTATATCTCTGTTGGAGGAAGTTTAAGAAGTTTAAGGAGCAAAATGACCATTTTACCCTTATGAAATTTTGTGTTGAAATGATGGGTATATTCCTTTGAAAAATCTGAGAAAATTCATATTGTTGTAATTGTATGTTTTATACCTTGGGCAAATATTTCAGAATTTTGGAGTGCCAAATAATGTACTTAGGTCCCATAATGGCATTTTGGTAAATAACTCAAATTGATCATGGATAGGCCATTTCAACCTAGATGTAAATTGAAATCTGGACATAGCATTATTTCATTATTATCAAGGCTCTGTAATTTAATTGGAAGTTGTGAGATAATATTTTATGTACTTCATTTGGAAAATGCTAGATTTGTGGATATAGTATTAAATAGGAATTAATTATAAATTTGAATTGAAAAAGCATGAAATTTTGGTAGGCCCCATTAATTGTCATATTATATACCTGGAAGAATCCCTAGGATAGTAGGTTTAATATTGACAATACTTCATGTGCAAAACGACTAGGGATTACATTTAAAGAAATTAATTTAATGGTGTAAGTAATTTGGAAAATTTTGGAATTCATCCTATTCATCATATAGGTCCATACCATCCTAGGATAAATAATTTGAGGCATATGGACAGAGGAATTAGAAGGTCACATTTGTGGGTGGTATCGGGACATGGGTAAGGGTCTAGCACCGATGTTCGTACTAGTAGGGCCACCAGGGGAGGAATCTGAATAACTAGTAAAGTGAGGATCTTAGTGGAGGAATTAACCCTGGTTGGTCTCCTAGAGGATTCCTTAACCATGTGTGGAAGAGAGCAAGTCCCGTGACAACAACAATAACGGGGACCGGCGGAAGACCGCCGCGCTTCTAATAACACCTTAAGTCTTTAGGGTCGTTCTAAAGTAATACGAGAGTTGGGGTAGAAATCCTGGGTAGACACCAATAAAAGTAATTATCCTTGAGAAAGTGAACTTTGGGCGTAATTCCATCGTAGTTCCTAGTGCCCCCGAGAGCCCTTCACCGGGTATACCCTGGGCAGTCCTGGGATTAACCTTAAATCACTAAGTATAATAACCCGTAGACAAGAGTATTCTAATAGGTTAAGACATTGTGGTTCATTCTCACCCATGTAGGGTTGGAGGGATTGTGGTTTATTCTCACCCGTGATGGGTTGGAGGGAGACTTGTGATAAATGCTCGCCCGTGTAGGGTTTGAGGGATTCAGGACAGGTTGGTCCTGCGAGCTGAAGGCTCGAGATGAAATACTTGCATGTGCCTAAATCTACTGGCGGGGCATGCAGTACTGGCCGTTCGTCACACCAATGGCAGTAAGGTGCACCAGGCGGGTGTGAGGGTTAGATGGGACAGTGGGTTGTTTTACACCGCGGTTTGGAGGATGATCCCCGATAACGCACATCCGACCCAACAAGACTGACGAGTTCTCAGCAAAGTACGTATGCATAGACTCTAGAGTGCACCTTGGACGTGTACAGAGGCGTATGAGAGGGGTATCTGTTTGGTAGTGTGCATACCAGCCTAGAAGTGGAGATGCCCGCTAGGCTGCTGCCGTAGCCACAATGGTGGTACCCGAGAATGAAGCTAGCTCTCAAAAAGTGGGAACTAAAGTTCTGGGATCTCAGAGTCGTGTGCGTGTGTTGCACTTGCATGTTTGATAATTCATAACATATCATCCATTTGCATTAGGACATATGCTTCATAGATCCGTATCATATAAATTAGTATGGGCTCTTTTATATGATAAGTTATTTTGGAAATCCTAACTTATATATTTATATGGGCATTTATATAAGTTAGGGTACTCTGTGATGGTAGATAGCTTTACCTTTCAGCTTTACTTTTCTTTTCTTCTCTTACTTTCAGTTCTTTTCTTTACTAGTACTGCACTTTACTTACTTGTACTATATACTTAGAACTTCTAGAGTAGAATAATACTATCTATTACAACTGCTAGTTAGTTCTTGTCACCTGCTTCCACTTTTGTTACCCCTTGTTGTCCTCCGCTTCGTCCTTCCGCTCGGTGCCTAGGATCTGTGGGGCGAGGTGCAGAGGAAACGACTTACACTTTTTGACTAATGGTCGATGACCATACTATTTTAGGAGCTCGTGGAGATGGAGCACCAGCACGATGAGGAGGCAGGACTTGAAGAGAAGATACCACTACCGCATGCTACTTCTACTACTGCGCGTGCTCATGTGGGATGAGTTTTGATGTATTAGATTAGCTTCCACTTTGATTTGAGAGAGACAGTTGATATGATGTACTGGGCATAAGCCATTATTACTCTTTCATGTTGTACTCATTGTAGACTATGTTTCTGTAATCTTCATTTATATATATGATATGTACTCTGTGACTTGTGCACTAGTGGATTTGATATACTGTTATACTTCTATTTCTCATATTGGCCTACAGGTTATATGATCGTAATAGCCGGCAGAATCGGCGTGTTGTGGTGTCGACTAACCCGTGCGTTAGTGTCACCGTGTAACGCCCCGAAACTCAAAGGAGCAGAGGGGAATAATTTGGGCCAGTTTGAGTTCTGGCTGCAGGCACACGGCCTGGGACACGGGCGTGTCTCAGGGCGTGTCAAGCCTGTGTCGACACTAAGGCGTGAAGTCGACACTTTGGTCTCGACATTGTGTCGAGACTGGGCACACGGCCTGCGACACGGGCGTGTCGCAGGGCGTGTCGACCCGTGTCGACACTTAGCCGTGAAGTCGACACAGTGCTTCGACGTTGTGTCGAGACATGGCACACGGCCTGCGACACGGGCGTGTCGCAGGGCGTGTCAACCCGTGTCGACACTCGTCCCGCGAAGTCGACACTTTGGTGTCGACAATGTGTCGAGACATGGCACACGGCCTGCGACACGGGCGTGTCGCAGGGCGTGTCGACCCGTGTCGACACTTAGCCGCGAAGTGCCGAGACCTTGTACACGGCCTGGAGCCCAGGCGTGTCAAGGTGACACGGGCAAGGACACGGGCGTGTCCTAGAACCCGTGCAGTGCTCGGGTTGAAAACGGCGGAATATCATGGGGTACACGGCCAGCTACACGGCCGTGTCAGATGGAACACGGGCGTGTCAGCTCGAACACGGGCGTGTTCGATACCCGTGTGAGGTTCCAGGTGATTCGATTTTGACGGCGAATGAGGCACACGGCCCTGGACACGGGCGTGTGCCAGGCCGTGTTCGGTCCAGATTGGGCATTTCAGTCCCGAATCGAAGCCGTTCATTTCTTTGACTGAAGATCCAACGGCTGGGGGTTGTTCCTGAAGGGATATACCCGGGTTTTGACTTAGAAAACCCTCACTTTTTCCACTTGTTCTCTCTCCAAACCCTTGGAGAAAGAAGAGCTAAGGCAAGAAGAAGAGGAGCTAGATCCGCCATTGGAGGAGCTTCGGAGCTCCGAATCGCAAGCCGACTCCGGATCCACGGAGGCAACGCAAGGGCGGTGATTTCCATCCGATTACTTTTCGATGGCGCCAAAGAGAACCGCAAGGGTAACGATCCTCATCTTGAGCATGAGTCGCTCTCTTTCTTTGCATAGGAAGCCCGCTCTCGCGAGTTTGCGGAGAGTTGGAGGCGTTCCTTCGGGTAGATATGTAAAGTCCCCGTTGTTTAGAGTCCGTATGCGAGAACGGACATAGGCATTTTGGTTGAAGCCTACCCGGACATGTAGTCCGGATCGGTGATGTTGCATTGCATAAGGCCGGAGAAGACTCCGTGCTATTGGGTGTTTTTCGGGTTTTCTACGCGGTAGATTGCAGCAGGGAGCCTTGGGGACTAACCCAAAGGTGCACCCGGAAAACTGGGCGGACACGAGGTCTTGCCAACTTGGTGGCCTGAGAGCCAACTTGAACATAACGGGGTTATGTGACTTGTGTTAGAATGGGACTCGGTGAAAGTTTGACCCGCGCAAATGGCTTAAATTGCCGTTGCGATGTGAGCACGGGTTAGATGGAGCCGTACCCGCTTTATGTCGTTCGGGTTAGAGAGACCTAAAGTTACATGGCACTCGCCGTTGGCATAAATGGGGGTCTTCGGTGGTCGATGGCTTAAATTGACGTGACCAATACCATGAAGACGAATTGCTCATAGGAATGGCCGTCTAAGTGGCGGTGGTGAATCCGGAATGTTAATGGCTTTAATTGACGTGACATCGACCGGTTCACCGAGAATGTGCCCTGAGTGCACGGGGCGTGTGGCCGTGCGAGCCAACGCCTGTGATGAAATGGCTATGGTTATATTGCTCGCTTATGCTAATGAAATGCAGGAAAGGAGCATCGCCGCCCCGAGTTGGGGGCGGGATCGTTATAATTTGGTCAGCATTGCTGACCGTTGCCTTGTTTGCCACCGTGCGGTGGTTTGTTTGCTTGCAGGTGCAGCTGGACCAAGCGGTCAATAGCGGGCTAAAGCCCTTTTTGCGAAGCTGGCCCTCGAAGGCCCAAGTGGAAATGTTTTATGTTTTATTCATGTATGGCCGGCCTGCGAGCCGAGGTTTGTAAATCATGTAAAAGACAAGTGAAACATTTTGTAAGGCCTTAAGGCCGACTTTTGAGTATTTTGTAATACCATTCCTATTATCTTGTTAGTGGACATTCATGCTTGTGGCTGGGTTCTTGTTTTGCAACTTATATAAACTGCTTCCGCTAGAATGCTCTGTGTAGGACGTTGATATTGGTTGGATGGTTTCCATAAGTAACCACCCGGTCTGTCTGTGGCATATGGCGTCGGGCCCCGGCCGGACCTACTGTTATATGCTATGCGACGGATAGGGGGTGTTACAATTTGGTATCAGACTACTGGTTTTGGTTGGGCTTGAATTGAATTCGTGGGCGAATTCTTTTTAAGGGGTGGTGAGCACATTGTGTGCGTCATCGTTATAACCGTAAAAAGATCCCATGAATGTCCACTTAGGAATGAAAATACTCGTGTTTGAGGAACCTGCGTGTTCCTATAATTGCTGTTTGCAATTTATTTGGTCGCTTAACGGTGTTTTGTACCACTATAGGTGACCCGAAGTGGTGTTGGGCCGTCAGAACGCCGAGTTTCTGAGGCAAGTAGTGCACCGGAAGTTGCTCCCGCAACACCTTTGTCGGCTGAAAATATAAGATTGGTGGCTGAAGCGGTGTTGGCCGTGATCAATGCGCAGCCTGGGAGGCAAGCGCAGCAGCCCGCTCCTGTGATGGAGCAAGTACCTCTGCAAGAGGCGGAGCCGAGGAGGATGGAGCAAGTGGTTGTAGAACCAATAGTGCCAAGGAGGGCGACTGAGAGGCAGTTGAAGCATGTAATGAGCTTTAACCCTCCGTTATTCTCGGGGTTGGGAACCCCATCTCAGGCTGAAGACTGGCTCTCCAGGGTGAAGAGAGTCATGACAGCGACGGAGACGGAGGAGTGGCAGATGACCACCATCGCTACGTTCCTGCTGGACGGTGAAGCGAGGATGTGGTGGGAAGGCTTGGAGCTGCATCATCTGAGAGGTAGACAACTGATAGACGTTCCGATGGAAGAGTTCTCGGAAGTGTTCTTAGCAAGATACCTCCCTTCTACTCAGAGGATCTCGATGGAGAATGAATTCCTGAAGTTGGTGCAGGGTGAGAGGAGCGTGGATGAATATCTCCACGAGTTTACGCGGTTGAGTCGTTATGCTAGCTCTACCATCATGGATGAGGAGCGCAAGACTAATCGTTTTTATGAAGGCTTGAGGGATGAGCTGAGATTGTTACTGTCGGGGCCAATGACGCAGGGTTTCTTAACCTTGGTCAATACTGCCCGGTCCTTGGAGAAGGACATGAAGAGTGTACAAGCGAAGAAAAGCTTGGGTGAAAAGAAATCTGAGTTCAGAGTGCCGACTACTTCAAAGTCAGGCTATCGGAGGACTTTCAAGAAGCATAGGTCTTCGGGTCCAGCTCCTTCTGGCGCTTCTGGGGCGACTACGGGTCGGACCCCGGGTGCGTGTTTTACTTGTGGCAAGACGGGGCATTTCGCCCGTGATTGTTGGAGCGGACGTCCTAAGTCCGAAAGGAGGCCTGGAGCTACTTATGAAGAGAAGGGCAAGGCGGTGGAATCGACCGCATCCCATTATGCTCCGGCCCAACCAAGGGTTTACAATCTTGGCCAACAGGAGGCCATTAAACAAGCTGACGTGGTGACAGGTACGGTTTAATTTATAGCAAGTCAATTCCTTTATATGCTTGTTATGCACATGTTACCTTACCACTACTTGTTTAGGATTCGTATTGATTTGTGAAAATCCGGCACGAGCACTCTTCGATACGGGAGCTTCACATTCCTTCTTGTCCGAAGGATTTATATCACGCATCGGAGTCCCTTCTTCGATGGCGAAGGATAAGTTGGATGTGTTGTTGCCCAATGGGTGCTCGATGCGAGCGGATAGGATCTGCGATGTTAAGATTCGTATTGGAGAGCAGGAGTTTGACCTGCGGGCGTCCTTACTTCCGTTGGTGGAGTTCGACGTCATATTTGGAATGGACTGGCTCTCGGAGCAGCAGGCCCATATAGATTGCGGTAGCAAGGAAGTAAAGCTGGGAGCAAGTCGTGAGACGACTTTTACGGGCTTAAAGGGGTCGAGCAAGACGTTGATGTCTGCTCTTCAGGTGGTGAAGGCGGTTCGTGCCGGAGCAGAACTGTTCTTTACACTAGTGGAGGTTGCAAAGCCGAAGCCCGCGATGGATTGTATTTCAGTGGTATCGGAATACCCTGATGTGTTCCCCGCAGATCTTCCTGGAGCCCCGCCACAACGGGAGATAGATTTTACTATCGAGCTAGTGCCAGGTGCAAAGCCTGTGTCACGATCTCCGTATCGGCTAGCGCCTAAGGAAATGGCGGAGCTGAAAGTTCAGCTGCAAGAGTTGCTGGAGCAAGGGTATGTGCGCCCGAGTTCTTCGCCTTGGAGCGCACCGGTCCTCTTTGTTAAGAAGAAGGACGGAAGCTTGAGGTTGTGTATTGATTATCGGGAGCTAAACAAGCTGACTGAGAAGAACAAGTACCCGATCCCTAGGATTGATGATCTCTTTGATCAGTTAGTCGGGTCGACGGTGTACTCGAAGTTAGATCTCAAGTCTGGGTACTATCAGCTGCGGATAAGGGAGAGTGATATCCCGAAGACAGCGTTTAGTACGAGATACGGGCATTATGAGTTTACGGTCATGCCATTTGGGCTGACTAATGCGCCGTCAGTGTTCATGGATTTGATGAACAGAACGTTCAGGGAGTACTTGGACCATTTCGTGATCGTCTTCATCGACGATATTTTGGTGTACTCGCAAAGTGAGGAGGATCACTTCAAGCATCTCCATTTGGTGTTGGAGACACTCAGGAGAAACCAGTTGTATGCCAAGTTCTCGAAGTGCGAGTTTTGGCTATCCTCAGTGGCGTTCCTCGGGCATATAGTGAGTGGAGAGGGTATTGCTGTGGATCCGGCGAAGATTGTTGCGATACGGGAGTGGCCTGAGCTTGCTACGGTAGCAGAAGTCCGGAGCTTTTTGGGGCTTGCCGGCTATTATAGGCGCTTCGTAGAGAACTTCTCGCGGATAGCGCTACCTCTCACTACTTTGACGAGGAAGGAGCATAAGTTCGTTTGGACGCCGGAGTGCGCGCGAGCTTTTGAGGAATTGAAGTGTCGGTTGACCACGGCGCCTGTGCTGTGTTCGCCGGTTGGAACCGAAGGCTATGAGATATATATCGATGCTTCGGGCAGCGGTTTGGGTTGCGTGCTATTGCAGCACGGCAGCGTGATAGCTTATGGCTCGAGACAGCTAAAAGTGCACGAGAGGAATTATCCGGTCCATGACTTGGAGTTAGCGGCCGTGATTTTTGCCTTGAAGCTGTGGAGACACTATTTGTACGGTGTGAAGATTGATATCTACACCGATCACAAGAGCCTAAAGTATTTGATTGATCAGAAAGATCTGAATATGCGGCAGCGTAGGTGGATGGAGTTCCTGGGGGACTATACTTTCAAGATCCACTACGTGCCTGGCAAAGGGAATGCAGTTGCGGACGCGTTGAGTCGCCGAGCCCCAGCTCAAGCGAATTGGCTATCAGTGCATGATGAGCGGTTGGTGCAGGAGCTGGAGGCGTTGGAGATTGTTTGTGTGGATAGACAATCTAGTGCTGAAGCAGTGCTGAATTGGACTGAAGTCCAATATGACCTGGCTGATCGGATTCGGCAGGCTTTGGATATGGATGCTCATATGAAGCAGTTCATGATAGAGGCTCTGGATGGGTCAAATTCCCAATTCGTTGTGGAGGACGGATTGCTTTGGAAAGACGGTCGTTTGTGCGTCCCAAGTGTGGGCAGTTTACGGGTGGAGTTGTTGTACGAGGCGCACCATACCAAGTACTCGATTCACCCGGGGAGCACGAAGATGTACCGTGATGTTAAGAAGCTATTTTGGTGGCCGGGTTTAAAGAAGGATGTGGCGCTATACGTAGCGAAGTGCCAAACTTGCGCCTTGGTAAAGGCGGAGTGCCAAAAGCCGGGAGGATTTCTTAAGTCCTTGCCTATTCCGGAGTGGAAATTCGACGACATCTCTATGGACTTTGTGCATGGTTTGCCAAGGTCGCAGAAGGGGAACGACGCCATTTGGGTGGTGGTCGATCGATTAACAAAGGTGTCGCATTTTATTCCGCATAGGAAGGATGATCCGGTGGAGAAGCTGGCAAAGCTTTATGTGGATAACATAGTGCGGCTTCATGGTGTGCCCCGTAGCATCGTGAGTGACCGAGATGGGCGGTTCACGTCCAATGATTGGAGGCTGGTGCAGCAAATGTTGGGAACAAAGCTGAAGTTTAGCACAGCCTTCCATCCGCAAACGGATGGGCA
The DNA here is from genome assembly GCA_039583875.1 of Platanthera guangdongensis. Taxonomy (NCBI): domain Eukaryota; kingdom Viridiplantae; phylum Streptophyta; class Magnoliopsida; order Asparagales; family Orchidaceae; genus Platanthera; species Platanthera guangdongensis. The sequence goes on from CM077163.1 coordinate 97,001,109, forward strand.
GACCGAGAGGGTCAATAGAACCATGGAAGACATGCTTCGCATGTGTGTCTTGGACTTTGGAAAGCAATGGGAGGACCACCTTTATTTGGTGGAGTTCGCATACAACAACAGCTACCAAGCAAGTATTCAGATGGCGCCTTTCGAGGCCCTTTATGGTAGACGATGTCGCACGCCGTTGTCTTGGTTAGAAACGGGCGAGTCAAAGTTGTATAAGCGATCGGAAGTGGAGGATGCTACTTCTTCGGTAAGGACTATTCGGGAGAGGTTGCTTATCGCTCAGGACCGGCAAGCAAAGTACTATAATGCCAAGCACAGGAACGTGGAGTTCGCTGTGGGCGATTATGTATACTTGAAGATCAAGCCGTTCAAGGGTGTCTCGCGGGTGCGGCGATTGAAAAAGCTAAGCCCGAGGTACCTTGGACCGTTCGAGGTTCTGGAGCGAGTAGGAGAAGCGGCCTATCGGCTGAAGCTTTCAGTGGAGCTAAGTGGTTTACATGATGTATTCCATATTTCGGTGCTTCGGAAGGCGGTGCAAGAGCCTACGCAAGTGATCGCGGTCGATCAAGTGCCGGTGGATAGTGGGCTAACGACAAAAGTCAAGCCCGTGCGGATTGAGGACTCGGAGGTCAAGCGGCTACGCAATAAAGAGATCAGGATGGTCAAAGTCCGGTGGGACAATTGCGGTCGTGAGGAGCTCTCTTGGGAGCGAGAGCAGACGATGCTTGACGAATATCCGGAGTTGTTCCGCTCAGGTACAAATTTTGTTTTGTACATGTTTTTCCCTTTATGTAATTTCGTGGGCGAAATTCTTTTAAGAGGGGTAGAGTTGTAACGCCCCGAAACTCAAAGGAGCAAAGGGGAATAATTTGGGCCAGTTTGAGTTCTGGCTGCAGGCACACGGCCTGGGACACGGGCGTGTCCCAGGGCGTGTCAAGCCTGTGTCGACACTAAGGCGTGAAGTCGACACTTTGGTCTCGACATTGTGTCGAGACTGGGCACACGGCCTGCGACACGGGCGTGTCGCAGGGCGTGTCGACCCGTGTCGACACTTAGCCGTGAAGTCGACACAGTGCTTCGACGTTGTGTCGAGACATGGCACACGGCCTGCGACACGGGCGTGTCGCAGGGCGTGTCAACCCGTGTCGACACTCGTCCCGCGAAGTCGACACTTTGGTGTCGACAATGTGTCGAGACATGGCACACGGCCTGCGACACGGGCGTGTCGCAGGGCGTGTCGACCCGTGTCGACACTTAGCCGCGAAGTGCCGAGACCTTGTACACGGCCTGGAGCCCAGGCGTGTCAAGGTGACACGGGCAAGGACACGGGCGTGTCCTAGAACCCGTGCAGTGCTCGGGTTGAAAACGGCGGAAAATCATGGGGTACACGGCCAGCTACACGGCCGTGTCAGATGGAACACGGGCGTGTCAGCTCGAACACGGGCGTGTTCGATACCCGTGTGAGGTTCCAGGTGATTCGATTTTGACGGCGAATGAGGCACACGGCCCTGGACACGGGCGTGTGCCAGGCCGTGTTCGGTCCAGATTGGGCATTTCAGTCCCGAATCGAAGCCGTTCATTTCTTTGACTGAAGATCCAACGGCTGGGGGTTGTTCCTGAAGGGATATACCCGGGTTTTGACTTAGAAAACCCTCACTTTTTCCACTTGTTCTCTCTCCAAACCCTTGGAGAAAGAAGAGCTAAGGCAAGAAGAAGAGGAGCTAGATCCGCCATTGGAGGAGCTTCGGAGCTCCGAATCGCAAGCCGACTCCGGATCCACGGAGGCAACGCAAGGGCGGTGATTTCCATCCGATTACTTTTCGATGGCGCCAAAGAGAACCGCAAGGGTAACGATCCTCATCTTGAGCATGAGTCGCTCTCTTTCTTTGCATAGGAAGCCCGCTCTCGCGAGTTTGCGGAGAGTTGGAGGCGTTCCTTCGGGTAGATATGTAAAGTCCCCGTTGTTTAGAGTCCGTATGCGAGAACGGACATAGGCATTTTGGTTGAAGCCTACCCGGACATGTAGTCCGGATCGGTGATGTTGCATTGCATAAGGCCGGAGAAGACTCCGTGCTATTGGGTGTTTTTCGGGTTTTCTACGCGGTAGATTGCAGCAGGGAGCCTTGGGGACTAACCCAAAGGTGCACCCGGAAAACTGGGCGGACACGAGGTCTTGCCAACTTGGTGGCCTGAGAGCCAACTTGAACATAACGGGGTTATGTGACTTGTGTTAGAATGGGACTCGGTGAAAGTTTGACCCGCGCAAATGGCTTAAATTGCCGTTGCGATGTGAGCACGGGTTAGATGGAGCCGTACCCGCTTTATGTCGTTCGGGTTAGAGAGACCTAAAGTTACATGGCACTCGCCGTTGGCATAAATGGGGGTCTTCGGTGGTCGATGGCTTAAATTGACGTGACCAATACCATGAAGACGAATTGCTCATAGGAATGGCCGTCTAAGTGGCGGTGGTGAATCCGGAATGTTAATGGCTTTAATTGACGTGACATCGACCGGTTCACCGAGAATGTGCCCTGAGTGCACGGGGCGTGTGGCCGTGCGAGCCAACGCCTGTGATGAAATGGCTATGGTTATATTGCTCGCTTATGCTAATGAAATGCAGGAAAGGAGCATCGCCGCCCCGAGTTGGGGGCGGGATCGTTATAATTTGGTCAGCATTGCTGACCGTTGCCTTGTTTGCCACCGTGCGGTGGTTTGTTTGCTTGCAGGTGCAGCTGGACCAAGCGGTCAATAGCGGGCTAAAGCCCTTTTTGCGAAGCTGGCCCTCGAAGGCCCAAGTGGAAATGTTTTATGTTTTATTCATGTATGGCCGGCCTGCGAGCCGAGGTTTGTAAATCATGTAAAAGACAAGTGAAACATTTTGTAAGGCCTTAAGGCCGACTTTTGAGTATTTTGTAATACCATTCCTATTATCTTGTTAGTGGACATTCATGCTTGTGGCTGGGTTCTTGTTTTGCAACTTATATAAACTGCTTCCGCTAGAATGCTCTGTGTAGGACGTTGAGATTGGTTGGATGGTTTCCATAAGTAACCACCCGGTCTGTCTGTGGCATATGGCGTCGGGCCCCGGCCGGACCTACTGTTATATGCTATGCGACGGATAGGGGGTGTTACACACCGTAAGACGGTGGTTTTGGGCATAAGACTCGGTAGTCCTCCTTGGTAAGGGGAGGGGGGTCTTACAAACTGGTATCACTTGAACAACCGATCATATGAGAAAGAAGTCCACAACAGTGGAGCACCCCGCGCGAGCGTTAGTTTGCGGACAAACTATGCAGCGGAAGCAGTGGTGTGCCCATGTGTAAAAAGTCACATAAAACAGTCCACTAAGTATAATGAGTTAGGCCAGTTCTGTTTTAACCTTACCTTTATGCAACCTCCATAGGTCGCCGCGCCACAAAATGTGGCTCCTCCCCCTACAGCTACCACTCCATTTCTATAGACGGAGTAGGGGCAGACTTTAACGGTGATCCTGGATGCCTTAAAAGCCCAGCAAGTCCCGGCTCCGCAGCCAAATCTGGGGTCTGATGCGTGTAAATCGGCAAGCGCACCGGTCGCACAAGTAATAAAGTTTTGGGAATAAATCACCGAGTGTCGGTCTCTTGAGGAATGCAATTGGCGTAGAACGTCAACAGTACAGAGAATATCGTTATGAGAGTTATAAAAAGAAAATAAAGGAAATAAAGGACTTGGGAGATTGTGGATGTTTGATCTACTGAACTAGTAAAAGCTATGTGGGACGAAGGCACCGCTTCGCAAGGTGGAGTGGGTTTGTCGGCCGCGATGCCGAACTTCTGCTGGACGAGTGGAAGGGAAGCTAATGGATTGATGTGTTCTTGTGTGGAGTGCAATCGGATAAGACACGGGAATGGAGTGGATGTGGGGTGAGCGAGGCACATTCACAAACAATACTCACAAGCAGAAGAAAATACTAACATTCCATTAGCTATAAAATAAACTTCATGTTCATGGATGGAAATGTTCATTACAGTGCTCAAAACATTCATACTACAGAGGAAGGGGAAGAGGAGTTAACCAAAAGAGAGTGAAGATCCACCACGGGTCGTGGCCGGAGTAGCGAGTTGTCAATCCGCTTCCGGGCTCAGTCCAAGGAGGCTTCCGGTACCAACGAGCTGTCACCTCGAAGGCCTTTAAGTCTATTCTCTAGGTTGTCTACTTCACCAACTCCGGAGGAAAGCTTGGAGTTGAAGTCATCAATGGCCGAGGGCTTCGCCGGAGAGTTGAAAAGCTTCAGAGTAGTTGACAATGGCCTCCCAACGAAGGTGGAGGTGATGGAGCAGCTGGAGAAGTGAAATGGCTATTCCTGCGCACTCTCCGATCGCAGAAGATGACAGGCGTTGACCTAAATCGCGGAGCAGGGCTTTAAATATGGAGGCAGCAGAAGCAGTGCGCACGATCAATGGCGCACGACCAGTGGTCGTGTGCACTTTTGGTTGATGATCGTGCGACTTTTCCTAATAGACCTGCAACCTGGACAAGAAGCATTGGCATATATGCGCACGAGCAGTGGCGCATGACCAGTGGTCGTGCGCACTACGGCCAGTGCTCGTGCGATTACCTAGATAGGATTAGGAAAAAGGGAGTGTAATGTGCACGATCAGTGGTGCACGACCAGTGGTCGTGTGCAATAAGTCCAGTGGTCGTGCGCAGTATTCCTGCATCGTTGGTGTCCCCGAGCGGTTCCAGAGCACGCACAGGACCCCTACACCAGCAGAAGAGGCAGATATGCCACAAAAACGTGCACACCACATCCCCGAGATAGGGCTAAAGAATAACAAAAATACAGAAACACAGAAAGCACACAGAAACGGGCCTACAGTGCACTTAATCGTGAAATAGGTACATAAGCACATAAAAGCAATAAAGGCTCTCAAGTGAAGTGCTAAGACGATAAAACTAGCCCAGATGAGTCCAAAACTCAGTGTAAAATATGGACTCATCACACCCCCATACTTAACCATTTGCACGTCCCGAGCAAATCATCACTCCGTGGACTAGAAAATAGCTAACTCGCTCAGAAATTTAAAAAAGAAGTAAGACGAGAAATCAAATACATCATGGGAATAGAAGAGATAATAGAAAAACTTTTTAATTATACGACGTAGTTTAAACTATTCGACAGACGTAAATAAATATTGTAATTGCTCAAAATTAGAATTCTGGAGGATCTTGCGATCATGTGTAGGAAGAAAGTAGGCAGGCCACTAAGGCGAGCATTACCAAAGTTCGGGACTCAGGATCACCTCCAAAGGAATCCACCAATGTCGGGGACCATATGCTTGCACGTTCACACTCTCTCCACGGCGCAGGTGAGACTCAAGCGTGAATCAGTAGGACTTGTAGGATACAATGGGGCTTAGGCGAAGGCTGGGTAGTCAAAGATAAACATGAAGGCTCTATGCAACCAAAGCGAGCGAATAAAACCCAAACCAATACAACCACTTAGAAATGAACGGGACACACGCCCCCAGTCTTAGCTTGAAAATCGGGTGTGAACACGGCTGAACCCGACCAAAATCAATAAAGAGGATGGGGATCGAAATCTCAAAGCAATTCTTTCATATTTTTCTCTTTTGCGCTTATCGGCGTTTTATTATTTTGTTAAATTTTTTATTCTTTTGCTGCGCTAGCAATCCCCAAACGGAGCAATCAAAATGTGAATGAATTCAGCACCCCCAAAAATAATGTCCACTTATCACAACCTCGGCAAACAGTAAATACAAATCAGTTCAAGCATTTGATTGCGATGGTGGGTTTAGCTTCAGGTCTTGGTGAAAGTGAGTGGAACTAGATCAAAGGAAGGGTAGGCACAAATTTGGCATGCAACGGTTAACAGGTAGGAAAGGCTAAAACAAGGCTCAAACTAGCCAAAAGGAAGGCCTACGTCATGCTCATGCTTGACTAACCGTGCACCAATGCTTCGAGAGTAGCTTAGGGCAAGTTCTTAGCCACCGAGAAAGATGATCCTTCCTCCCGACTCGAGCAATACGAGCCTAGTGGCGGCTACACACATTCCTACATTATCGTTCTATTACCCAAGATTCAGATTTTGAGCAGTACAAACAATAGTTACGGTTACAGAAAAAGATAAATCTACGAGCATAAAGAAAAATTAATTCTATCCTAAATCTACACAAACCATGAGTATTCGATTAGGAGCACTGCATGAGTTTCGAACTACTCAATTCTGAAATCCTAAGCCAATACCACTATTTTAAAGATTACAAAAAACAATAAATTTGACTCGGGTTGTGCGCGTGGGTAAGAGCGCACTCGTGTGGGTGATTCAGTGTGTACAACATAAATAAAGAAATAAGTAGACAAGAAACTGGTATGCAACAGAAAGTGTGGTGTAGTGACCACAAGCATGCTCTCCCCCCCAGACGTAAAGTCGACAACTAATAAAAATCTGTATGTCAAAAATGATAAAAAGCTAGGGTAGGAAGTACATATGCTCAAAATTGAGCATAGCAGTCGTGCAATGAGATGTCCAAGTGCGGTCAAGTTGCCGCACCTCAAATATTCTTGCACCTGCGATTGATGGATGCCAGCGAGGCACATTCACAGACAATACTCACAAGCAGAAGAAAATACTAACATTCCATTAGCTATAAAATAAACTTGATGTTCATGGATGGAAATGTTCATTACATTGCTCAAAACATTCATACTACAGAGGAAGGGGAAGAGGAGTTAACCAAAAGAGAGTGAAGATCCACCACGGGTCGTGGCCGCAGTAGCGAGTTGTCAATCCGCTTCCGGGCTCAGTCCAAGGAGGCTTCCGGTACCAACGAGCTGTCACCTTGAAGGCCTTTAAGTCCGTTCTCTAGGTTGTCTACTTCACCAACTCCGCAGGAAAGCTTGGAGTTGAAGTCATCAATGGCTGAGGGCTTCGCCGGAGAGTTGAAAAGCTTCGGAGTAGTTGGCAATGGCCTCCCGACGAAGGTGGAGGTGATGGAGCAGCTGGAGAAGTGAAATGGCGATTCCCACGCACTCTCCGATCGCAGAAAATGACAGGCGTTGACCTAAATCACGGAGCAGGGCTTTAAATACGGAGGCAGCAAAAGCAGTGCGCACGATCAGTGGCGCACGACCAGTGGTCGTGCACACTGTCGGTTGATGATCGTGCGACTTTTCCAAATAGACCTGCAACCTGGACAAGAAGCATCACCATATATGCGCACGATCAGTGGCGCACGACCAGTGGTCGTGCGCACTACGGCAAGTGCTCGTGCGATTACCTAGACAGGATTAGGAAAAAGGGAGTGTAATGCGCACGATCAGTGGCGCACGACCAGTGGTCGTGCGCAATAAGTCCAGTGGTCGTGCGCAGTATTCCTGCATCGTTGGTGTCTCCCGAGCGGTTCCGGAGCACGCACACGACACCTGCACCAGCAGAAGAGGCAGATAGGCCACCAAAATGTGCACACCACATCCCCGAGATAGGGCTAAAGAATAACAAAAATACAGAAACACAGAAAGCACATAGAAACGGGCCTACAGTGCACTTAATCGTGAAATAGGTACATAAGCACATATAAGCATAAAGGCTCTCAAGTGAAGTGCTAAGGCGATAAAACTAGCCCAGATGAGTCCAAAAATCAGTGTAAAATATGGACTCATAAGGGTCAAGCTGGCTGAGTGCCTTGAAGATCCTGTCCCCACCGATGTACCGTGAGACAGAGGATGCAGTAAAGACGGAGGAATGGCTGGAGGACATACATGAGATTTTGGCAGGCGTCAGATGCCCGGTCGGCGAGGCAGTACCTCTAGCCACCTCTGCACTAGAGGCTCATGCGAAGAGATGGTGGAAATCAGTGCGGGAGTCTACATATGCGGACTGTGAGCTGTCAGACATATCGTGGGAGGAGTTTGGCGATGTATTTTTGGATCACTTCGTCTCTACTACGGACAAAGATGCTTTGGAGGAGAGGTTTCTGAACCTCCGGCAGGGGAGCAGATCAGTGATTGAGTACAAGAGGGAGTTCTCCCACCTTGCCAGGTTCGCAGGGATACATGATACTGATGATAGGAGGTATGCCAAGAGGTTCTACCGGGGCCTCAGGGACGATTTGAGGCAGGCTTTGTTGTTCATTTCTCACGGCACATCCACCCAGATTATCGAGATGGCAAAGAAGTTGGACGCTGACCAGCTGATGGTGCAAGGCAGAGGGAAGAGACCGTATGATGGGTCGACATCAGTAGAGAGCAGCAAGGGCTCTCAGAGAGGAGGGACTATTGGATACAAGAGGAGTCGGGGACGTCATCGTCCCAACTACAGGCAGGAGCAGGGACCTCCTCCAGCATTAGCTCCCCCACCTCTACAGGTGCATGATCTGAGGAGACAGGATGACCATGGCCACCGACAGGTAGTTTGTTACGGATGCCGCCAGCCCGGGCACATTAGATCGAAATGTCCGCATCGATTCCATCCTCCTCCTCCTCCACCTCCAGTGGCCCCAGTACAGCAGGCCGAGGCAGAGGCCGAGGATATCACGGCAGGGGACGCAATTAGGAGCAGATATATACTTTGGACCTCACGGAGCAGAGGAACCCCGAGGAGGTGATTACATGTACTTAAATTGTTTTAATTTAGAAATTTCAACCTTAGTAGTGCCTTGAAAACCATAGAAATAACATCCATTATACCTCAAATAAATCTCAGGAATATTTATGATCAGCGGCAAGCCCGCACATACCCTCTTCGACGTGGGTGCTTCACACTTGTTCGTATCTGAGGCCTTCATAGACGGACTTAAAGGCGTGGAAAGATTTCCGGGATTAGAGATGATGGTGCGTCTACCCGATGGGTCAAAACTGTAGACCACTGCCTATTGCAATATGGAGGCCGAGATTGGCGGCAAGGCATTTGAGGCGCAAGCAACTATTCTGAAGCTGCAGGACTTCGATTTGATTTTGGGCATGACATCGTTACATCAGAACCATGCTCAGATAGATTGCCCATCAAGGAGGATCACACTAAGGCATGGCAACTCCCATGTCATCATCGAAGGTATTAAACCTATCTCCTACCTATGACTATCTTCTGTACAGGCTGTGAAGTCCTACGAGCAGGGAGAGGAGGTTTACCTTATCTGCTTTAAGATGGCGGGAGCAGAGGCTTCTATTTCATATATTACGGTGGTCCTGGATTTATCCGACGTATTCCCGGAGAAATTGCCCGGACTACCACCAGTCAGGGACTTGGATTTCAAGATTCAGCTGGTAACGGGAGCGAGGCCAGTGTCCCGGGCACCTTACAGGATGGCTCCCAGAGAGTTGGCAGAGTTCAGGACTCAACTTCAGGAGCTAGTTGAGTCGAGATTTGTGCGGCCCAGTTCATCGTCATGGGGAGCACCAGTTCTTTTTGTGAAGAAGAAGGACGGGTCGTTGCGACTATGCAAAGATTACCGGGTGCTGAACCGGTTAACGGTCCGCAATACCTATCCACTGCCTTGGATAGACGAGCTATTTGATCAGCTGCAAGAAGCCTTCTGGTTCTCTAAGCTAGATTTGCGATCCGGTTACTACCAACTCCGCATCCGAGAAGAGGACATACCGAAGACGGCATTCAGTTCACGATATGGGTTATACGAGTTCACGGTGATGCCTTTTGGGCTCTCGAATGCCCCCTCCGCGTTCATGACCCTAATGAACCGTCTATTCGAACCTTACTTAGACCGCTTCGTCATTGTGTTCATCGATGATATTCTGATCTATTCCTGGACTCAAGAGGAGCACACTGAATACTTGACACAGGTTTTGCAGAGACTGAGAGAATTCCAGATGTATGCGAATTTTTCTAAGTGCCAGTTCTGGCTACAGGAGGTGGCTTTCCTGGGGCACACTATCAGTGGGGATGGATTGGCAGTGGATCCAGCCAAGATAGAGGCAGTACAGAATTGGCCACGACCGAAGACAGCATCAGACATACGCAGTTTCTTGGGTTTAGCAGGTTATTATCGCAAGTTCGTATAGGGATTCTCGAGGTTAGCCCTCCCCCTCACGTCCTTGACGAAGAAGGATGTAGATTTTGTTTAGTCAGAGCAGTGCGAGACAGCTTTTCAGGAGCTGAAGGACCGACTCACCTCATCCCTTATTCTTGCGCTCCCATCCGGGAATGAAGGATTTCAGATCTACACAGTTGCCTCTTACGAGGGGATGGGTGCTGTCCTGATGCAACATGGACATGTTATAGCTTATGCTTCAAGATAGTTGAAGAGGCATAAGCATAACTATCCAGTACATGACTTAAAGCTCGGGGCTGTGGTATTCGCCCTAAAGATATGGAGACATTATTTATACGGGATTCATTGTGATTTCTATTCAGATCACAAGAATCTTAAATATATCGATATGCAGAAGGACCTGAACCTGCGACAGAGGAGATGGCTGGAATTCCTATGTGACTATGATTAATAGATCCACTACCACCCGGGGAAAGAAAACACAGTAGCAGATGCTTTGAGTAGGAGAGCCGGCACTTCTGGACCGGAGCCTCGGTTGATGTCTATAGAGTTGATACAGATGATGGAAGACATGCATATTACCATGGTATCTGAGACCGAACCAGTGGTATATCGAGAGTACTTGAGCTCAGTGATCAGTGGTAATGATAAACGAGAGCGCATCCGAACACATCAGAGGCTGGATACTGCATTAGATCCGATTTTCAGTGCCCTAGAAAGGGGCAAGGTTGAGGACTACACGCTGCAGGATGATCTCCTTTGATTCCGTGGACGCATTTACATACCAGCAGGGGCAGTATCCGGGATGACATACTAAGAGAGGCTCATTGCTCCAGATATTCAGTGCATCCCAGCATCACCATGATGTGGGCAGATTTACGGAGGACCATGTACTGGCCTGGGATGAAGAGGGAGATCACCTATTTTATGACACATTGCGAGACTTGTCAGCGCATAAAGGTGGAATGTAAGAGCCTAAGAGGTTTACTACAACCACTACCAGTCCCAGAGTGGAAGTTTGAGGACATTGCTATGGATTTTATGCATGGACTACCTCACTCCCACTCTGGGCATGATTTTATATGGGTCATAGTAGACAGACTGACCAAGGTAGCGTGCTTTATTCCAGTCCAAAAGGATGCTACAGTTGCAGTTTTGGTGTGACTATTCATGGAGCAGTTTTTCAGATACCATGGCATTCCCAGTACGATTGTTTCGGATCGTGATGGTCGGTTCACTTCGAGCGAGTGGAGGGCCGTGCATACTTACTTGGGCTCTCAGCTTACTTTTAGTACCGCCTTCCACCCGCAGACCGACGGACAGACCGAGCGGACCATCCGGACCATGGAGGATCTACTCCGCCTGTGCATATTGGATACAGGGAAGCCTTAGGAGAGGCTACTACCACTGATCGAGTTCTCCTACAATAACAGCCACCAGGAAAGCATCAGGATGGCTCCTTACGAGGCACTTTATGGGAGGAAATGCCAGACACCGCTGTCATGGGTTCAGGTTGTGGATACCAAGGCTCTTGGTTCTGATTATGTGAAGGATACGGAGGCTCAAATACATTTGATCAGGGATCGGCTGCTAGAGGCCCAGAGCAGACAGGCGAAGTATTAGGATGCTCGGCACCTGAAGGTGGAGTTCCCGGTAGGAGATAGGGTTTTCTTGAAGATACGTCCGGAACATGGTGTCTCTCGGGTGCGGAGACAAAAGAAGCTCAGTCCTCGATACATGGGGCCATACGTGATCCTGGAGAGGATCGGCCCCTTAGCTTACCGACTGCAGCTACCACCGGAGTTGGGTACCCTAAATGACGTCTTCCATGTCTCTTCCTTGCGAAGAGCTCTCCTATGGCCAGAGCAGTATATTACTACTACATCCGGTCTGATAGCGCTAGATAGATCCGTCAGACTGGAGCCGATCCGGATTGATGATGCAGATGTACGTGTGTTGCGGAAGAAGAAGGTCCCTCTCGTGATGGTGTTGTAGTCCAATCATGGACAGGAGGAGCACACCTGGGAGCCGAGGGATCTAATAATGGAGCGACACCCGAAGCTGTTCACTTTAGGTATACTTTAGTTTATATGTTTAAAATTTCTTATAACTCTTGTAAGCAGAATCCTCGTAGACCCGAACTTGAATTTCGGGGACGAAATTATTTTCTTATTTATTGGGATTTGTAACATCCCAACTTTTCAACAGGAAAAATTTTTGGGTGACACGGCCTGGGACACGGGCGTGTCCCTGGGCGTGTCCCCCTACGTTCGACGATCTGCGAAAGGTGCTAGATGACTGTCGAATGTCCCTCTGCGTTCGACGATCGACGAAAGTTGCACGATGATTTTCGCATGTCCCCCTACGTTCGATGATCGGCGAAAGGTGGTCGATGACTGTCGAATGTCCCTCTGCGTTCGACGATCGACGAAAGCTGCTCGACGATTGTCACGTGTCCCATGCATTCGACGATCGATAAAAAGCTGCTCGACGATCGTCGAGGGACCCCTGCATTCGACGATCGATGAAATTTGCTCGTTCGACGATCGTGAAACCCTGCGTTCGACGATCGTTGAGTGTCAAGTAAGAGGTAGACGCCCTGTGACACAGGCGTGTCAAGGGCGTGTCACCAGCCGTGTCCTTCTCGGGCAGATTTTGTCTTGATGCATGCAGGTGAATTAAAGAGGGAGAGGCCACTTGGCCTGGGCTCCACCAGCCAAAAAATTGTGCTAGCTAGCCTCCTCAGAGAATTTCCAGAGAATTTGAGTGCATGTTGCCCACTTGTCATGAAGTGTGATACAACCAAAGCTCCAAACCGAGCTTGCATTGGTTGTATCTCTCCATATACCCCCTCCCAGCCAGAAATATTGATTCTATTAGCTTCAGAGGGCAAAGGAGAGTAGAAATCGATAGTTGGAGTGAAGAAAACGGTGCAAGAACCATGAATCTGAGAGGTGTCGCCAGAGCAAGGTCGGGAATGGCCACCCGCCTCCATCCTCGCCTCCAGCCACCAACACAGGTTCGTTTCACCATCCCTCTACCCGTACTAGAATCCTAGATCAACTAGGGGAGATATCAGGCTCAATTGAGCCCGATGTCATGGGAGAAATGAGAGAGTTTTCAAGATTTTTCTTACCGCTTGGGATCGTCGTCGCCGCCGTCTCCCGCCGCCTCATCACCGGCAAGGGAGAGCCACCACCACCGTGAAGGTGATGGCACCGTTGGCCGGGGGTGGCGCCGCCTCAGGTGGCCGGAAATGGCCCCGCAATATCCCCCATGTCGGCTCGATCTTAGCCGTTGAACACTTGGGGAAGATAAACGGATGCCGTCCATAGCACTTTAAGATTCGTGTTGTGCTCTTTTTATTAAAATCAATTAATTTCTGTATTATTTAATGAAATAAAAATACACTTCTATCACATTTATTCAGTAATCTTGAATGTCAGATATAGGCTCTTAGAACCATTTCCAGAGGATGACATGAACTTGAAAAATGCAGCCCTTTGTGTTAACTCTAATTTGCCAACCTTAACTTGAGATTTGGTCCAGTGGTCTGACCTGTAGGACCATTTTGTAGGGTTGGTCCTTAGCTAGAGCAGAATTTCAAAATGATGCCCAAGTCAAACCACGCATCCAAATGGCCCAAACTTTTGGGTGCATGCATGTTTAGGGCTTGGTTAACCCCTGTACAATAATGAGAATTTTGGGGAAAACTCTTTCTATAATTTTTTACTAAAATACCCAAAATGACATAAATGAAATATTTGGAGTTGTTGGACTCCAAATGGCCCCACATTTTAGTGGCATGTCCTTATGGACATTATAAGTATATGTTTTAAATTTCAGCCAATTTGGACCAATACATGTTGGGTAAACCCACTTGCATGTGTTGGCTTGTTATAGGCTTGTTGTGCATTTAGCCTAAAATGAAATAATGTGTATTCAGCGAACTTGGAACATTCAAAAATCATGATTTTCATTATGGAGACACATGATGGTGTAATACACCTCTCATAGCAATGGTGGGATTTTTAGGAACAAAAATCCCATTATTTTGAATTTCTGAAAATTTGGTCCTTTTTAGGAAATAAATTTAAAATATGTTTACCCTTATCATAAAAGGTTCAATTTCTGTTGAGTACTAAGGAGTGACATAATAAGCACTAAAAATAAATTATATCTCTGTTGGATGAAGTTTAAGTAGTTTAAGGAGCAAAATGACCATTTTACCCTTATGGAATTTTGTGTAGAAATGATGGGTATATTGCTTTGAAAAATCTGAGAAAATTCATATTGCTGTAATTATATGTTTTATACCTTGTGCAAATATTTCAAAATTTTGGAGTGCAAAATAATGTATTTAGGTCCCATAATGGAATTTTGGTAAATAACTCAAATTGATCATGGATAGGCCATTTCAACCTAGATGTAAATGGAAATTTGGACATAGCATTATTTCATTATTATCAAGGCTCTGTAATTTAATTGGAATTTTTGAGATAATATTTTATGCACTTCATTTGGAAAATGCTAGATTTGTGGATATAGTATTAAATAGGAATTAATTATAAATATGAATTGAAAAAGCATGTAATTTTGGTGGGCCCCATTAATTGTCATATTATATACCTGAAAGAATCCCTAGGACAGTAGGTTTAATATTGACAATACTTCATGTGCAAAACGACTAGGGATTACATTTAAAGAAATTAATTTAATGGTGTAAGTAATTTGGAAAATTATGAAATTCATTCTGTTCATCATATAGGTCCATACCATCCTAGGATAAATAATGAGGCATATGGCCAGAGGAATTACAAGGTCACATTTGTGGGTGGTATCGGGACATGGGTAAGGGTCTAGCACTGATGTTCGTACTAGTAGGGCCACCAGGGGAGGAATCTGAATAACTAGTTAAGTGAGGATCTTAGTGGAGGAATTAACCCTGGTTGGTCTCCTAGAGGATTCCTTAACCATGTGTGGAAGAGTGCAAGTCCCGTGACAACAACAATAACTCGGACCGACGGAAGACCGCCGCGCTGCTAATAACACCTTAAGTCTTTAGGGTCATTCTAAAGTAATACGAGAGTTGGGTATAAATCCTGGGTAGACACCAATAAAAGTAATTATCCTTGAGAAAAGGAACTTTGGGCGTAATCCCATCGTAGTTCCTAGTGCCCCTGAGAGCCGTTCACCGGGTATACCCTAGGCAGTCCTGGGATTAACCTTAAATCACTAAGTATAATAACCCGTAGACAAGAGTAGTCTAATAGGTTAAGACATTGTGGTTCATTCTCACCCGTGTAGGGTTGGATGGATTGTGGTTTATTCTCACCCATGATGGGTTGGAGGGAGACTTGTGATAAATGCTCGCCCGTGTAGGGTTTGAGGGATTTAGGACAGGTTGGTCTTGTGAGCTGAAGGCTCGGGATGAAATACTTCCATGTGCATAAATCTAGTGGCGGGGCATGCGGTACTGGCCATTCGTCACACCGATGGCAGTACGGTGCACCAGGCGGGTGTGAGGGTTAGAGGGGCCAGTAGGTTGTTTTACACTACGGTGTGGAGGACGATCCCCGATAACGCACATCCGACCCAACAAGACTGACGGGTTGTCAGCAAAGTACGTACGCATAGACTCTAGAGTGCACCTTGGATGTGTACAAAGGCGTATGAGAGGGGTCTAAGGTTTGGTAGTGTGCATACCGGCCTAGAAGTGGAGATGTCCGCTCCGCTGCTGCCGTAGCCATAATGTTGGTACCCGAGAGTGAAGCTAGCTCTCAAAAAGTGGGAACTAAAGGTCTGGGATCTCAGAGTCGTCTGCGTGTGTTGCACTTGCATGTTTCATAATTCTTAACATATCATCCATTTGCATTAGGACATACGCTTCATAGATCTTTATCATATAAATTAGTATGTGCTCTTTTATATGATAAGTTATTTTGGAAATCCTAACTTATATATTTGTATGGGCATTTATATAAGTTAGGGTACTCTGTGATGGTAGATAGCTTTACCTTTCAGCTTTACTTTACTTTTCTCCTCTTACTTTCAGTTCTTTCCTTTACTAGTACTGCACTTTACTTACTTGTACTATATACTTAGAACTGCTAGAGTAGAATAATAATATTTATTACAACTGCTAGTTAGTTCTTGTCACCTTCTTCCACTTCTGCTACCCCTTATCCTCCGCTTCGTGCTTCCGCTCGGTGCCTAGGAGCTGCGGGGCGAGGTGCGGAGGAAACGACTTAGTCTTTTTGACTAATGGTCGTTGACCATACTATTTTATGTGCTCGTGGAGATGGAGCACCAGCATGACGAGGAGGCAGGACTTGAGGAGCAGATACTGCTACCGTAGGCTACTACTACTACTACTACTACTACTACGCGTCCTCAGGTGGGACGAGTTTTGATGTATTAGATTAGCTTCTGCTGTGATTTGAGAGAGAGAGAGTTGATATGATGTACTGGGCATAAGCCGTTATTACTCTTTCATGTTGTACTCATTGTGGACTATGTTTCTATACTCTTCATTTATATATATGATATGTACTCTGTGACTTTTGGACTTGTGGATTTGATATACTGCTATACTTCTATTTCTCATATTGGCCTACAGGTTATATGATCGTAATAGCCGGCAGAATCGGCGTGTTACGGTGTCGACTAACCCGTGCATTAGTGTCACTGTGAGACGGCGGTTCTGGGCATAAGACCCGGTAGTCCTCCTTGGTAAGGGGAGGGGGGTCTTACAACTCTCTCCTTGTACCAACCTTTGGAACTCATTCTCCAAAGCTATCCTATGCGCCGAAGGGAGATACCTTGCCAAGAACAGTCTCGAGAACTCCTCCATCGAAACATCTGTAAGTTGTCTTCCTCCCAATAGATGTAGCTCCAAACCCTTCCACCACAGCCTAGCGTCTCCATCCAACAAGAACGTAGCTATAATGGTCATCTAACACTCCTCCGTCTCAGTTGCTGTCAAGAATATCTTCACTCGGGAGAGCAAATCTTTAGCTTGCGATGGTGTTCCCAACCCCGAGAACACTGGAGGATTAAAGCTCATAACGTATTTAAGTTGTCTCTTGGTTGCCCTCCTCGGCACCAACGGCTCCACTACTACCTGCTCCACTATTCTCGGCTCAACCTTTGGAAGAGGTACCTGCTCCATCGCAGGAGTGGGCTGCTGCATTTGCCTTGCAGGCTGACCATTGATCATGGTAAACACTGCTTTGGCAACCAATCGTAAGGTTTCAGCCGATGGAGGTGTTGCAGGAGCATCGTTTGGTGCACTACTAGCCTCAGAAACTCGGCGTTCTGACGGCCCAAAACCGCTTCTGGTCACCTATAGTTGTACAAAACACCATTAAGCGACCAAACAAAATTGCAAACAGCAATTAAAGGAACACGCAGGTTCCTCAAACACGTGTATTTTCATTCCTAAGTGGACATTCATGGGTTCTTTTGCTGTTATAACTATAACGCACAAACATGTGCTCACCACCCCTTAAAAAGAATTGGCCCACAAATTCATTTTAAGACTGACCGAAACCAGTAGTCTGATACCAAATTATAACACCCCCTATCTGTCACATAACATATAGCAGTAGGTCCGTCCGGGGCCCGACGTCATATACCACAGACAGATCGGTTGGTTACTCAATGGAAACCATCCAACCAATGTACAACGTCCTACACAGAGTCATTCTAGCGGAAGCAATTTTAATATTTGCAAATAAAAGAACCCAGCTATCAGCATGAATGTCCACTACAAAGGCAACAGGAATGATCGTACAAATACACAAGTACTGGCTTTAAGGCCTTACAATATTTTGCTCCAACATAAAATGTTTTCCAAACCTCGGCATGCAGGCCGGTCATACATGAGTAAAACAAGTAAACACTCAAATTAGGCCTTCGAGGGCCGGCTCAGCAACTTGGGCTTTAGCCCGCTATTTAGCACTCGGCTCCGCAGCACCTGCAAGCAACAATCCACCGCACGTTCTCAAACAAAGCAACGGTCAGCTATGCTGACCAAATTATAACGATCCCGCCCCCAACCCGGGGTGGCGATGCTCCTTCCCTGCACTTTGTTAGCATAAACAGCAGTATAGTGTAACAACACATCAACACAGGCGTAGGCACTCAGGGCACATTCTCGGTTCACACGGTCCAAGTCCGCTGACTCACCACCGCCCCAGGACGACAATATCTCGTGAGCATCTGGTCTTTCTGGCCACTGCCTAAGACCCTCCATCTATGTCAACGATGAGTGCCATGTACCTTAGGTCTCTTTAACCGAACCACATATATTGGGTACGATTCCGCCTGACCCGTTGCTCACACCGGAACGTCAATTAAGTCGTATGTGCGGGTCAAGCTTCCCCGAGTCCCTTATCTCCTACACATATCACATAACCCAGTTATGTTCAGGTTGGCTCCCAGGCCACCATATTTGCAGAATCACGCATCTACCTAGTTTTCCGGTTGCACCTTGGAGTTAATCCCCAAGGCTCCCTGTTGCAATCTATCGCGTAGAAAACCCGAAAAACAAACATTCGTGCGGAACCTTCTTCGGCCATTAATGCAATGAAACATCACCGATTCAGACCAACTTGTCTGGGTAGTCTTCACACATCATGCCTATATCCGTTCTCGTTTACGGACTCTACATGTACACAATGGGGACTATTCATATCTACCCGAAGGAACACATCAACTCACCGCAAACTCGCGAGAGCGGGCTTCCTATGCAAGGGAAAAGAAGAGTTTCACATGCTCAAGTAGAGAATCGTTATGCTAGCGTTCTTCCTTGGTGCCATGAAAATGTACGCGGATGAAAAGCACCGCAATCTCCTTACCTCTGTAAATCCGAAGTTCTTTCGCAATTTGGAGCTCCGAAGCCCCGCCGATGACCGGATCTAGGCTTCTTCATCCTCCTTTGCTCTCCCCTCTCTCTAGACTTAGAAAGAGAACCACTCAAGTGAAATGAGGGTTTTCCAATTCTAATCTCGGGTATATCCCATCAAGAACAACCCCCAGCCGTCGGATCCTAAAGTAAAGAAACGAACGACCACGATTCAGACCAGAAATGCAAAACCTGGGCCGAACACGGCCTGCGACACGCCCGTGTCCTGGGCCGTGTCCCCCATTCACCGTCAAAATCGACGCGTCTCGAAAAACACACGGGCACCCGACATGCCCGTGTTCGACCTGACATGCCCGTGTCATCCAGTACACGCCCGTGTTCCCGGGTGTGTTCCTCCATCAACACAGGACCAACACCAACCTGAGACTCACACGAGTCTTGGACATGCCTGTGTCCAATATGACACGCCCGTGTCAAACTCGAACACGCTTGGGCTCCATGACGTGTTCACTGTCTTGACAATTCGTCGAGCATAGTTCGTCGACCACCCGACACGGCCTTGGACACGCCAGTGTCCTAGGACGTGTTCCCTACTTGACGATCGTCGGCCCCAAATTCGTCGACCACACGGCCAGATTGTCTATCCAAACACGACACGCCCTGGGACACGCCCGTGTCCCAGGCCGTGTGCCCGCTGCCAAATTCGAAATTTGTCCCAAAACGCCTCCCGTTGCTCTTTTGAGTTTCAGGGCATTACACCCACGATAGCGCGGACCATGACCATCTTGATAGACGTATTGCGAAGTTGCTTGACTTCTGATTCTTCAATATGATTGGTGTTGACCTTCATTGTCAGCCCAGCACCAATCAGCACCTGATCCACTACAACCACCTGCGTAGGCTCTTGCATCGCCTTCCACAACACATATGTGGAATACGTCATGCAGACCATTATGTTCTATTGAAAGCTTCAAACGATAAGAGGCTTCACCAACGCGCTCCAAAACTTCAAATGGCCCAAGATATCTCAAATTTATCTTTTTTAAGCTGTCTAATCCTTGACACGCCCTTGAACGATTTGATATTTAGGTAAACCCAATCTTTTGGCATTACCATTGTGATCTGGAAGTGATCAATCATGTGGCCTCATTGCCAACTAAGTATGAACCTATCATGGTCGCACATAAGATTGTGGAGAAATTGAGAGATTGGATTTTTATGATTTAGCTCTTATGATGAGTTGATAAGGCTTAGTTCAACATAGCTTAATGGCATCGAGTGCGTTGAGACCAGTCAACGCTTTCGTCAAGTTAAGCTTTAACTCGTTGAATGGCGGCTTTGAGTGTGTTGACAATACTCGGTGATTCGTTGAGTCAAGGCATTGACTCGACGAGTCTGGGTCTCTGGTATTGAGTGCATTGAGTTCACTCAATGTCATTCTTCGAGTAAAGGGTTTACTTGACAAATCTGGCACTTAGGAATTGAGTGTATTGTGCTCACTTAACGTCATTCGACGAAACAGGATATTAGCATTGAATGTGTTGAGTGCACTCAACGTCATTGGTCGAGTATGAGTGATACTAGACGATTCGTCGAGTATGGCACAGAAAGCGTTGACAGAGTTGGGTCCACTTAATGCCTTCGTAGAGTCAAGCGTTGATTCAACTGAGGATGTCGTTGAGTTCATTGTGTATCCTATGTATACTGGAAAATTCATCGAGTATGTGATGATACTCGACGATTCATCGTATATGCCATGGATACTCGATGATTCGTCGAGATAATGGTTGTCTGGCCGAAGATCTGTAGTCTAAGTCCTGATCCTACGGATAGTGATGTAAACTGTCTTATTAATTCCTTGGAGTATAAATAATAAGTTTTAGGGTTTCTACATTATGTGATCATACTGTCAAAGCACATGAGCCACACTGTGCAAAACACTGTAGACCTAAAAGCTCGACGGAAGCCATTCCGCCTTCACTATCGTTGTCGTCGATCCCCATCCCGACGAGTGTCGCCGTCGCCTCTCCTTTAACAGCTCTAGTAGTCTGTGGATACGTTGAGTGTCCTCTCCCGACCCGGTGCTTGTTCGGCAAGTGGCTACAGGTTCTCCTTATCATGTGGATTTCCTATAGAGGCACAAATATACTTTTTGCGCTCAGGACTCGAGCCACTTAGTGGCTGGCCGATATTTTTGTAGCTTCTAGGTTGAGTATTAACTTAATCCCACAAAGGTAATTTTATTTTACTGCATTTACTTCTTGATCAATGTTCATCGCTAGATACGAACTCTTTTGGGTTTTCTTGTTCCTTATTTTTGCTATGTGCACAAATATTATGTCATCCTAGCAAAACCCAACGGTGGTATCAGATGGAGATTCATGCGATGATCATTGTTTTATAAGTTGATAAATCCTTTTCTTGTGGATCTGGAAATTTTAGAAGTGTTCTAAGAAGCCTAGATCTTTTTCTGGAACATCAAATGTTGATGGATTTTGTGTGGAATCGGTGGTTGTTTATCCAAAATTGGTCGCGGCGCTTCCACGCACCCCCCCCAGGGGCTCTGCCCCTTAACTCCGCATGCTGATAGGTCAGTGACACCTCGCTAAGAGCACATGTGATTTTGTTGTGATATCTTTGTTACTCCTTTACAGTAACTGTCACTCTTGTTGGTTTGTGAAATCAGGTATGTTGGATCCCTAGTTCGATTTAGGCTAGGTTCACTCAACTAGGATGTTTGACCCAACATGTATAGCCAGGGTCATATTTGTGTCCTAGAGTCTAGGCCATGTCCTTAGAGTCAACACTACATGGACCAGCCATTAACAGACTGCAGAAGACTCAAGACTTAGAGAAATTTCAAAGACTCAGAAAATGAGTTCGACGTTCGTCGAACTTAGGTCGACGAAAGTCGTGCTCAACTTGACGAACTCAGAGAAAATTCTCTGAGCAGAGCTCGATGAACTTGGTTCTCAGGTCGACGATCTTTGGACACTATACATCAACATTCCAAGTCCAAAATTCCTTTATGTGAACTCCAGTCGACGAAGTTAGAAAATCAACTCGACGAATTTGGTTCTTAGGTCAACGATTTCTAGATGTTCTACCTCAACATTTTAAGTACAGAAACATCTAAATATTCTAAGTACAGAATCATACTTCAGTCGACGAATTCATGTTCTCAGCTAGACGAACTTAGACCATAATATTGACAAGTTTATCAAGTAGCTGTTAGCAGTTCTCAGGTTGACGAACTTATATTCTCAGTTCGACGATTTTGATACACAGAATTGGCAAGCCTCTAGAGAAAGTAGTTATCTATTCTTAGTTCGATGATCTTGGATCTCAGCTCGACAAACAAAGATTATCTAGTCGACGAACATAAGTTCTCAGCTCGACGAACTCAGGACCGAGGTCGACGAATTCTGTTCTCTGCTCAACGATTTCTGTGCAGTTCCAGACTTGGAAATTTCCCTCCCTCTATCCTTATTTTATTGCAATTATTTTTGAGTAATCAATGCTTAATATTCTCTTAATATTATCGTTAGAAGCAAGCATTGATTATGGGCTTCATCAGGATTATTACTTGCCACTTTTCAATGGGACAGTTGGAGAAATCATGTAATGCCGACATTCTCCAGGCCGTTATAAATCAATGCTGAAGGAATTCAAAAATTCAGAAGGAAGTTGTCATAAGAAACATAAAAAGAATTTTTTCTTCTTCCTCCTCAACACAGAGTTGACATACAGAATACTGTGAACACAGAGAACAATAAACACAGGGCAATAGAACAGTAAAGAAGAAAAGCCCTAGTCCAGAAAAAAATACCAGATATAGAAGAAGAAGAAGAACATCAATCAAAAATCAAGAGTCTTCTTCTCTCTTCATTTCAGGACTCTTCAGAGGACAATAAATACTATATCAGTCAAGAAATTCCTGGATGCCTTCTGGACAAGGCTGAAATATTGAAGACCTACTCACCCTGAAGCAAAGTTCCAACCTTCCTAAGCAAATTAATATCTCAGGGGGAGCTTTGTTAACATCAAAATATCCACTAAAGTCTTCTTAGTTGTATTTTAGAAAGAGAAGACATCATCACTCTCTCACCCCCACTGTAAAAAGTGTTCTTTAACTCCCTTCAAAAGTTATTCATGTTTGCAAGTCACCTGACCAAAAGACTTGGGATTGGTTTTTGAGTACCTGATCAAAAGCTTATTGGTGGCAGTCACCTCATCAAAAACCTGAGTGGATTCCTACCAGGGTGGTAGAAGAGTGGATGTACCTAAGTTTATGGGAACCACTATAAAATTCTTATGTTGTCTGGTTTCCATCTTTTTTCTTTTCTTCTTACTGTGGCTGTGCTAGTTATGTTGCTGTATTTGTGATATTAGTTTATATTTGCAGTGCCTCTGGTAAATCACTTTATCTTAGGACTGTTTTTTATTTACAGTAAATAGGCCTTAAAGTTTCAAGATACTCTATTCACCCCCCCCCCCCTCTATAGTATATCAAATTTAACCCTAACTTTCAATTGGTATTTGAGCAAGTTTCCTTTGGTTGTACAAGCTAACCCCTAAACCAAAAGATCCTTTGTTAGATCTGACCTTTTATTTCTATTAGGATTATATTGACAGCATGGCACAGAACAAAGACTATGCAAGCACCAGACCTCCAGTGTGCAACCTAAATAAGTTTGCCATCTGGAAGGCAAGAATAAAACTCTATATGAATTCTATTGATAAGCACATCTATAATTCTATCTTGACAGGTCCTCCTCAACCAGTTGCATCCACATCAACTTCCAGCACTCATGCAGTTCCACCACCTGTGTGGACTGATGCCCAGAAGAAAGCCAGGGTTGCTGATGCTAAGGCCATGAACATTCTGGCCCAAGCAATATCTGATGACATTTTCCAAAGAGTGGCTGAATGCACTTCAGCCAAGTCCATTTGGGACTCTCTCAACCAAATGGTGGCTGGCCCTTCTGATGAAAGGAAGGACAGAAGATCAAATCTCATATCCCAATATGAGAATTTCAAGAAGGATGAAGCAGAATCTATTGCAGACATGTACAACATGCTGATCTCAATAATCAATGAGCTAAAGGCCTTGGATAAGGAAATCACCCTCACTGAGGTGAATGATAAAATCCTCATGTGCTTCCCAAGCTCATGGGATTCAAGAATCTGGCCAATCAAGGAGGGCAGGAGCTTGAATGAGATCTCCACAGAGTCTCTATTAGGAAAGCTCAAGTCTTATGAGGAGCTCAAAAAGTCCAGAGAAGCAGCTGAACAAAGGACTCCTACACCAGTAAGGAAAGAGCACAACCTAGCATTCAAGGCTGCTGAAGAAACTGAAGCCTCAATATTGAATGAAGAGCTAATGAGTCTTCTTGCCAAAAGATTTTACAAAATGTCAAGGAAATACTTCAGGAGAAAATCATCCAGGCAGGATGATAAGCCAAGGTATGACAAAACTCCCACTAAAGAAGTAGTTTTCTTTGGCTACAGGAAACCTGGACACTTCATCCTAGAGTGTCCAGAGAATCAAAAGAAAGAAAGAAGAAGAGAGAAGGACTGTAGAAGACAACACAGCAGCATGCCTTCTTCTAGCAAATACAAAAAGAAGGAGAAGGCCATTGTTGCTGAAAGCTGGAGTGACACTGAAGATGAATCCACATCTTCAAGTTCCAGTGAAGAAGAAGAAAAGGTAGGGGCCAAAGAAGTCTGCCTCATGGCCATTGATGCCTCCAAAAGTAAATCAGAAGTCGAAGAATCTGAAACTGAAGGAACTTTAGAGTCAGAAGTTGATCCGGTATTTTCAACTTTTGACTATAGTTCTGATAGTTTCAAACCTGAATTTAAAACCTTGTGTATTGAATTAATCAACTCCGAAAAAAAAATCAAAACACTTAGGGAAAAATTATTTAATCAAGAAAACCTGATTTCTGAAAACAATAAGCTAAAGGAAGAACTAACATTAGCTAATTAATAAATCACTCCTTTAAAAACAGAGATATGTGAGGCTAAACAACTTGAGGAATCTCTTAATGGGAGAAGCCTTAAGCTGATGGACATCACAAGCACAGTCAATGTCAGACTGAATGACAAACTAGGCTTGGCTGCATCATCAAGTTTACCCCCCATACTTGAGAAGAATATATTAACCACACCAATAAAGTTTGTGTCTGAAAAGGGTAAACAAAAGGTAGATAATAACCATCCTAATCAAACTGAAATCACACACAAAAACAAGAAAAATCAAAATCAGAAAACCTTAGATAAAAACAAAGTTCAGCAGATTTCGTCGAACTTAGATCGACGAAATGTGGCCAGTTCGTCGAACTCAAGTCGACGAACAATGAACGCAAATCTATATAATAATTATTTGTCATACTGCGATCGACGAACTGTGTATGGTTCGTCGAGCAGAGATCGACGAACTTGGGCCACAGAAAATGAGTATGTTCATTCTCTGAGCAGAGATCGACGATCTAATCCCATTTCGTCGAACTCTGGTCGACGAACTCACAACATTTTGTCGAACCCAGAAAGACTTAATAAAAGTCATAATTATTATAACAACTCAACTCAATCTAGGAAACCTTCTAATCCACATACTGATTGGACAATTCCTCCTAGAATATATCACCCCTTAGGGTATAAATCACAACCTGAATTTTCAGTAATATCTAGTTTTTCTTATCAACAATATAAAGGACCCAAGATAACCTGGGTCAAGAACAACTAACTGTTTTCATTGCAAGTAAAGGGTTGTCCAGTGGTTAATCAAAAATGGTACCTTGACAGTGGATGCTCCAAAAAAATAACTGGCAGTAAGGATAATTTATTTAACTACAATTCCAAGCGGGGACCAAAGGTTATCTTTGGTGATTCAAAGTATGGCCAGTCAGAAAGCTTTGGAGAAGTAAATATTGGAGCAGTCACTTTCAAGAAGGTGACATATGTAAGTGGACTCAAGCATAACGTCATCTCCATATGCAAACTATGTGATGAAGGTTATCAGGTACACTTTAACTCAACAACTTGTATTATTTATAATAAAGAAAAACAAAATGTTTTAATTGGAAATAGACAAAGAAACATATATTTAGTTGACTTTCATTCTGCCAATTCAGATATCTATCTGATTAACATTATTTGTAATCAAAATTAATTATGTCATAAAAGGCTAGGACATGTAAATATGAAAAACATTGCTAGACTATCTAAAGACAGCCTTGTTAGAGGTTTACCTTCTGGTCCCTACAAGAAGGAAGGCCTTTGCAGGGCATGTCAACTAGACAAGCAAACTAAATATACTTTTAAGTCAGTTAATAAAAGTGATTCACCTAGGATTTTGTACCTGCTACACATGGACCTATTTGGACCTATTGTTGTACAAAGCCTAGGAGGGAAATCCTATACTCTAGTTATTGTAGATGACTTCTCAAGATTCACTTCGGTGTTCTTTCTGAGATCTAAGTCAGATATATTTAAAGTTCTTACAGATTTTCTCAGGACCATACAGATTGAGTACTCTACTCATGTTGCATTGATTAGAAGTGATCATGGTACAAAGTTTGAGTCTCTTCTTATGCATGAGTTAAGTGAGAAGGAGGGTATCAGGCACTACTTCTCATCTCCTAGAACTCCTCAGCAAAATGTGGTAGCTGAAAGGAAGAACAGAACCTTAATTGAAGCTGCAGGCACATTACTTGTAGATGCTTACATGCCCCTATCCTTTTGGGCAGAGGATGTAAGCATCGCAAACTATGTACTCCCTATGAATTGCTTAAAGGGAAAAACCTAAAATCACCTATTTAAAGTATTTGACTGCATATGTTATATACATAATAACAATAAGAAATATATTAGAAAATTTGAAGCTAAGGCTGAAGAGGTAATTTTTCTAGGATATTCCCAAGTAAATAAAGCTTATAGGGTGTTTAACAAGTCTTCTTTAAAAATTGAAGAATCAATACATGTGACTTTTGATGAAACTAACATTTCTTATAAGGAAAAAGAGATTTATACCAATAGCACCTTGCAGGTACCTCACATGTGTGAGAAAATGGATGAATTAAACCTTCCACAAGAAGATATAGCACCTTCTCCTCCACAAATTGATGAAGATACTGAAGATGAACCTTTGGAAGAGGCTGAACTTCATTCAACTGCAGACATAATTCCATAAGTGTAATTAATTCCAAATGATGTTGTTGAACCAACTCCACCCACTGATCTTGTCACACTAAGGGATCACCCTAGATCTCAAGTGATTAGATACATAATAGTAGTTTTACAGACATGGAATCAACTCAATCAAGATATGATACATGCCTGTTTTCTTTCTCAAGTTGAGCTTCAATACATAAAAGATGCTGAGCAAGATCGCGACTGAATCATTGCAATGCAAGAGGAACTCAACCAATTTGAGAGATGTAGAGTTTGGGATTTAGTTCCAAAACCCAAAGACTACCCAGTCATTGAAACTAAATGGGTATATAGAAACAAACTAGATGCCCATGGTGTAATTGTAAGGAACAAGGCTAGGCTTGTTGCTCAAGATTATAGGCAAGAAGAACGTATAGACTATGACCAAACATTTGCACCAGTTGCAAGGTTAGAAGCAATCAGGATCTTCCTTGCTTATGCTCCATACAAAAGTTCAAAGTCTATCAGATGGATGTAAAGTGTGCCTTCCTGAATGGAGTACTGAAAGAAGGGGTTTATGTTGAACAACCTCCAGGTTTTATCTCTCCAACCCATCCCTCATATGTTTTTAAATTACATAAAGCTCTTTATGGTCTAAAGCAAGCTCCAAGAGATTGGTATGAGACCCTAGCTAGCTTCCTGATAGATCATAAATTCACTAGAGGCATAGTAGATAAAATATTGTTCATTAGGCACTATATGGATCAAACTTTGTTAGTACAAATATATGTAGATGACATTATATTTGGGCCTACTGATTCCAAACTATGCAAGAGATTTTCTGACCTCATGCATTCTAAGTTTGAAATGAATTGCATGGGTGAGCTCTCCTACTTCCTTGGTCTCCAAGTGAAGCAGCTACCTGATGGCATCGTAATCTCCCAGGTTAAATATGCTAAAGAGCTTCTTAAAAAGTTTGGGAAGGATGATGCCTCAGCAAAGAAAACACCTATGGCTACTAATGTTTTAATAAACATTGATGAATATGGGAAACCAGTTGATCAGAAATTGTATAGGGGCATTGTTGGGTGCCTACTATATCTTACAGCAAGTAGACCTGACATAATGTTTGCCACATGTCTTTGTGCTAGGTTCCAAGTGAACCCTAAAGAACCTCGTCTAGTTTTTCTAAAAAGAATTTTGAGATATATAAACAGTTGTGCTGGTTTAGGTCTCTGGTATCCTACTGAGTTAGAATTTGATTTAACTGGATATTCAGATGTTGACTTTGCTGGATGCAGGGTAGACAAGAAAAGTGTAACAACCCCATCCGTTCATATGGTATATACTAGAAGGTTCGGCCGAGGCCCCACAGCATATATCACAAAATAGGTGGTGAAGGTACATGATGATACCAGAGGAACGCATCGCACCTTAACACATTACATTCTAGCAGAAGCCTATACTAACAATTGAACTCCACAATTGAATGTCCAACATATAAAACAACTCCACATTGTATATATATAATAGGAATGTCTTACAACAACACAAAAGTTGGCCTTATGGCCTTATATGGCTTTCAAACAGTGGCCAAAACATTGGCACGCAGGACGGCCACATTAAAAGAAAACACAACATTCATCCAATTAGCCTTCGAGGGCTAGCAGCAGCAGTAGGGACATCAACCTTTATGCATCCTGCTTGGCTCTCCAGCACCTGTACAGGGACAATCCACCCAACGGTGGCAAACAGAAGCAACGGTCACCGTTCAGCTGACCAAATTATAACGACTCTACCCCTTTTCCCGAGGCAGCGGTATTCTTCCCTGCAGGCATAGCATTCACAAGCATGTATATAATTCATACAAATGTGCTCTCATGCACACACATTCCATCACAATCATCAGCCACCCGACCCGACGATCCGTGCACTCAGGGCACATTCTTGGTATACCGGCGAACCAGTTTCCCACCACTGTATCAGGGCCACAACCCAACGACAACTCTCTTTAGAATTTACTCCATGGCGTGCAGCCAGAGATCTAGTCTTAAAACACCAGGATGACCCGTTGCCCCCATTGTGTCAAGGTACGCATGCCTAAGACTCTCACTATGCGCTGTAACAGACCGCACCTTCTGGTCCACGTCGGACGGACATAACGCAGGTCGGATCCTCCACCCCCCGTTGCTCAAATCGCGTTGCCTTCACCGAGTACGACGTACCCATGGCTTAATCAATGGCGCGGGTCGGTCTCACCAATCCTGTTCTTGGCATTCAAGCCTAGGTATTTCTATTACACCCATTCATCTTACAACATCAGCGGGTCTTTCCTGGGCACACGAGTACTTCCTGTTACTCGCTCACAGGTACGACACCGCAATATCAAAAATGTCAGGGGTCTTTCCTGGGCACACCAGTACTTCCTGCTACTCTCTTCACAGGTACCACCTACGACATCAAGCATCACAAAGGGCCTTTCCTGGTCATACCAGTACTTCCTGTTACTCATTCACAGGTACGACCCAATAGCACAAGCATAACACGGATATTTCCTGGACTACCACTCCAGTACTTCCTGCTACTATCCTTCACATGCATAACCCGTTGACTCCTTAAACTACATGTTTATCACGGAGTCTTCTCCGATTCGTATGCAACATCACCAATGTAGACCAACCTGTCTAGATGGGCTTCACACAACATGCCTATTCCGTACTCCATTTCCGGATCTATATGCCAACAAAAGGGGATTCCATGAATCACCCAAAGGACTCCCAAAATCAGCCACCTTTTGCTGGGGGAATCACATGCATATGCCAAAAAGGAAGCCTTCACATGGCTAGGAAGAAAGGTCGTTACCCTTGAAGACCGCTTTGGTGCCATGAAGTTCCTAGATGGCTAGAAAGAGCTTTTCCTCCGCATAAATGGCCTCGGATTACCACTTGACACTCACAAGCTCCACCACCGAACATCCCCTCTTCTTCTTCTCCATCTTCCTTTCCCTTTCTCTCTCTAAACTTTTAGAAAGATATAGGCAATAACAAAATGAGAATACGTTCTCCGTTTTCGGCCTTAAGGAAGCAGGAAAGGAGCTCAGCCCTTGGATCCAAGCTGAGAAAAATGGACGGCTACGAAAAATCGGGAAAACCGATTTTCGCGTCTGACACGCCCTGTGACATGCATGTGTGACAGGCCGTGTACTCAAAGCGGTGCTCAACCAGCCTTATCCCCAAAACAGGTCACCGCCATGGGACACGCCCAAAGTCACGCCCGTAACACAAATCTGCGCTAGACGATCTGCGTTCGACGATTAGGCAGCGATCGTCGAGCTCACCAGCGATCGTCGAGCCTTCCAGCGATCGTCAAACAGCGCGTTCGACGATTTCCGTTCGATGATTCCGCGCGTTCGACGATTGAGCCAGCGCTCGACAATTTCCGTTCGACGATTCCGCGTTCTACGACTCTGCGTTCGACGATTTTGCCAGCCACGAAGCCTTTGCTAAATAGTCGAGCTCAATTCATTGACCACAGCATTTCGTCGACCTGACGCCAAACTCGAGCGGGACACGCCCTCTGTCACGCCCGTGTTTCTGGGCGTGACTGCCCAAACACTTTCCGTCGAACAACTTTCGTCGATCTCGGCACGACTCCGCACCCGAGCAGGACACGCCCTGGGACACGCCCGTGTACCAGGCCGTATCACCCAAAACTTTGCCTGCTGAAAAATTGGGCTGTTACAACCCTCCCCTTCTACAAGAAATTTCGTCCTCAAAATTCGTACATAGGAAGGCAACCGGCAACCAAACAGTTATAACATTAAAAATCTCATGTTACAACAACATATTTTCACTCTCCACTTATTACAGAAACAACTCAGGAAACTCCACTCGCATGGTTTTGCTCTCGCTCCCATGTAAGTTCCTCACGGCCGCAGTTGTCCCACCGGACTTTAACCATCCCGAACGTCTTGTTCCGCAACTGTTTCTCGGCTCGATCCTCGATCTGAATGGGTCTAACTCTCATTGTTAGACCATACTCCACCGGCACACGATCATCCGCGATCACTTGAGATGGATCTTTAACGGCCATCCGAAGCACCGAGATGTGAAACACATCATGTAATCCACCCAAGTCTGCTGAAAGAGCTAGCTGATATGACGCGTCTCCGACTCGCTCAACCACTTCAAATGGACCCAAATTTCTTGGACTCAAATTTTTCAAACGTTGAATCCTGGAGACACCTTTGAAGGGCTTGATCTTCAAGTAGACCCAATCGCCAACCGCGAACTCCACGTTCCAGTACTTGGCGTTGTAGTACTTCGCTTGTCGATCTTGAGCAATGAGTGGCTTCTCTCGAATCGTCCGTATGGTTGAGTTTGCTTCATCGAGCTCATTTCGATTATACACTCGAGCTTCGCCCGCTTCTACCCAAGCCAAGGTAGTACGACACTTCCTTCCATATAGCGCTTCATACGGTTCCATCCCAATGCTCGCCTGGTAGCTGTTATTATAGGCAAACTCCACCATGTAGAGATGATCTTCCCATCTCTTTCCGAAGTCGAGGGCGCACATCCGGAGCTTGTCCTCCATCGTTCTGTTGGTACGTTTAGTTTGGCCATCCGTTTGGGGATGAAAGGCCGTACTGAAAGTTAATTTCATGCCCAACAGTCGGTGAACTTGCCTCCAATCATTTGACGTGAACCGCCCATCACGATCACTTACGATGCTCCAAGGAACACCGTGAAGCCGTACAATCTGGTCAATAAATAATTTTGCCAAACTTTCGACCGAATTATCCCGCCTGTTCGGGAGAAAATGTGCCACTTTAGTTAGCCGGTCAACAATCACCCAAATAGAATCATTTCCTCGCTGCGATCTCGGCAACCCGTGCACAAAATCCATGGAAATATCATCAAACTTACACTCTGGGATCGGCAGCAACTTCAAAAAACCACCCGGCTTTTGGCAATCCGCCTTCACCATCGCACATGTTTGGCAATTGGCCACATAGAGGGCAACATCTCTCTTTATCCCTGGCCACCAGAATAGCTTTTCAATATCATTGAACATCTTCGTGCTTCCGGGGTGAATGAAATACTTTGTATAATGTGCTTCATACATCAGTTCTTCCCTCAATTTACCCACATTCGGGACGCACAAACGGCCCTCTTTTCGCAAAAGACCATCATTCCAGGAGAATTTGCCCTCTGGCCCCTCGTTAACATAGCGTAAGAGATCTTCATCTAACCTCGTTGCTCGTTGAATCTGGTCTGCATGTTCACATTGCACCTCCGTCTAGTTCAGACATGCATTGGCGGTAGAATTCTTGTCAACACAATAAATCTCCAACGCTTCGAGCTCCTGTATGAGACGTTCATCATGCCTTTGTAACCAACTCGCTCTAGCCAGAGCTCTCCGACTCAAGGCATCCGCGACTATGTTTCCCTTCCTGGGAGTATAGTGGATCTCGAAAGTGTAGTCCCCAAGGAACTCCAACCACCTTCGTTGTCGCATGTTCAAGTCCTTCTGCTCCAATAGGTACTTTAAGTTCTTGTGATCTGTATAGATCTCCACCTTCACTTCATAAAGATAGTGTCGCCACACCTTTAGTGCAAAAATCACCGCTGCCAACTCTAAGTCATGGACGGGATAATTTCGTTCGTGCACCTTCAGCTGGCGTGAGCCACAAGCAATTACCTTTCCATTCTGCAGAAGAACGAAGTTTAAGCCGCTCCCTGAGACATCAATATAAATAACAAATCCATCGGTCCCACTTGGCGAAGACAACACCGGCGCCATGGTCAACCTAACCTTCAGCTCTTCAAAAGCTCGTGCGCACTCTGTCGTCCAAATAAACTTCTGATCTTTTCTTGTCAGCATGTTTAGCGGTAAAGCGATCCGCGAGAAATTCTGAACAAATCTTCGATAGTAGCCCGCAAGTCTAAGGAAACTCCTGACCTCGGCCACGGAAGACAGCACTGGCCACTCTTGTATGACCCTTATCTTTACTGGATCCACTACAATGACCGCTCCACTCACCACATGGATTAAGAAAGACACTGACGATAACCAAAACTCGCACTTCGAGAACTTGGCATAGAGCTGATTTTGCCTCAATGTATTCAACACCAACCACAAGTGAGTCTCAAGTTCAGCTTTCGACTTTGAGTACACCAGGATGTCATCAATGAACACGATCACAAACAGATCCATGTACTCTCGGAATGTGCAGTGCATCAAATCCATAAACACCGAAGGCGCATTGCACAGTCCAAATGGAATGACTATGAACTCATAGTGCCCGTAATGCATTCCAAATGCGGTTTTGGGAATGTCACCTTCCTGAATTCTCAACTGGTAATAACCAGACTTCAGGTCCAACTTCGAATAGACGGTCGAGCCCACCAGCTGATCGAATAACTCATCAATCCGGGGTATCAGATATTTATTCTTCTCGGTGTGCTTATTCAGTTCACGGTAGTCAATACATAACCGCAACCCACCGTCTTTCTTCTTCACAAAAAGCACAGGCGCGCTCCAAGGTAACATGCTTGGGCGTATATAACCTTGCTCCAGTAATTCTTGTAGTTGGACCTTCAACTCAGCCATCTCCTTTGGCGCGACGCGATATGGCGAGCGGGCCACAGGTTTCGCACCTGACACCTACTCGATCGTGAAGTCAATCTCCCGCTGGGGTACTAGCCTAGGGAGAACCTTGGGAAACACATCTGTAAATTCCGACACAATCGGAACCTCGCACACACTGGCCTTAGGCTCAACAGCTTGAATTAGTGCGAAGTAACACTTCGTACCCTTCTGAACAGCCTTGACTATTTGGAGTGCAGACATCAACGTCCCGCCCACTCCTCGCATACCCGCAAACTTTGTCTCCTGTTCGGTATTCTGGCACAACGTGATCTCTTTGGACTGGCAATCAATCAAGGCATGCTGCTCTGCAAGCCAATCCATACCAAATATCACGTCTAATTCCGATATCGGCAATACAGATGCGATCAAACTGAATTCCCGACTTCCTACTTGGATCGCCACATCGCAAGCTTGATGCGCAAGCATCCAACAGCCATTCGGCAACACCACTCTGATGTTATCTGTCTTTGCACGACTAGGTATCCCAAGCCGAGCTATGAACTCTCTAGACAGGAAAGAATGCGACGCACCCATATCAAACAGTGCTCGCGCCAGCGTGTCCTGAATCATCACAAAGCCTGTGACAATCATGTCATACACACAAACCGCAAACACATATGCACTAAGCAAAGCAAACAAGAAATAGCATACACAAAAATAAACTCATACCTGTGACGACGTCACTCTGCTTGATGGCCTCCTGTATGCCAAGATTGTAGACCCGGGGCTGCGCCTGCGAGGCAGAGAAGTCCACTACTGCCTTGCGCATCTCCGCATACGACGCTCCCGCCTTCTTTTCATTCTTTGGCGGCACCCGACACACTCGAGCTATATGCCCCACCCGTCCACAATTAAAGCATGTACGCGTATCCGACCTTGAGGTAGCCCCCGACGTTGCTCCCGATGCAACTGATGAAGGAGTTTGTCCACTTATCTTGGACTTCTTGCCCCATTTCTTCTTATAAAATGGTTTCCCAGGTCGGGGCACCTTCCACACCGGTTGCGTCACAGCCAAAGCCCTCTTCCCCTGCACCCTCTTCATATCTTTTTCTAGCGCGCTCGCAGAGTCGACCAACGTCTGGAAGCCTTGGTTCAAAGAACTAGAAAGCAGGAAACTCAGCTCGTCCCGCAGTCCTTCATAGAACCTATTTGTCTTCCTCTGCTCATCAGTAAAAATAGAACCAGCATACCGCCCCAAACGTGTAAACTCATGCAGGTACGCGTCAACACTACCATCACCTTGCGTTAGCCTTTGAAATACATTCTCCATATCTATCTGTTGAGCCGCGGGAAGGTGCTTCGCTAGGAAGAGTCGGGAGAATTCTTCCATGGATACTTGTGTTAAGGGATGACCCGCCAAGTGATGTAGCTCAATCTCGTCCCACCACAGTCTACCCTCTCCTTCAAGAAGGAAGGTAGCTAAGGTGACTTTCTGATGCTACTCCGATCCAATCGCCGTCATGACTAGTTTGACGCACGATAGCCAATCCTCAGCCTGCATAGGAGTTCCCGCTCCCGAAAACGTAGGCGGATGGAAACTCATAAACCGCGTCAACTGCTTCTCAGCCGCTTGAGCAGCCACATCCACTACAGGTTCAGGCCTTGCCGCCACCTGTTCTGGCCTCACAGCCGGTTGTTCCTACCTAATTTGCTAGCCTTGGATCATGGAAAACAAAGTCTTAGCAACTAAACGCACATGTTCCGCATATGGTGGAGGTGTAGGCACCGCGGCTGGAGCCGTACTTTCATCAGAATGTTGGGGCTCTAACTGCCCAGCTCCACTCTGTGTCACCTAAAGGTGGACAAGACACACACATTAGTGACAGTACACAAGCAAACAACACAAAATAGGAACACGCAGGTTCCTTAAACACATAAATTTGCATTCCTATCATGGACATTCAGGAGTTCAATCGTATACACGTTGTTTGCACAGACACGTTCGTGCCACCCCACAAAAGAAGTCGACCACGACTTCGAGAGGAAAATACCAAGACAGCGGATTCCAAAAATGTAACAACCCCATCCATTTATATGATATACACTAGAAGGTCCGGCCGGGGCCCCACAACATATATCGCAAAACAGGCGGTGAAGGTACGGGATGACACCAGAGTAGCGCAGCGCACCTTAACACATTGCATTCTAGCGGAAGCCTATACTAACACTTGAACTCCACACTTGAATGTCCAACATTTAAAACAACTCCACATTGTATATATATAATAGGAATGTCTTACAACAACACAAAGTTTGCCTTATGGCCTTACATGACTTTCAAACAGTGGCCTAAACATTGGCACGCAGGCCGATCACATTAACAGAAAACACAACATTCATCCAATTAGCCTTCGAGGGCTAGCAGCAGCAGCAGCAGGGACATCAACCTTTATGCGTCCCGCTTGGCTCTCCAGCACCTGTACAGGGACAATCCACCCAACGGTGGCAAACAGAAGCAACGGTCAGCATTCAGCTGACCAAATTATAACGACTCTACACCTTTTCCCGGGGCAGCGGTATTCTTCCCTGCAGGCATAACATTCACAAGCATGTATATAATTCATACAAATGTGCTCTTACGCACACACATGCCATCACAATCGTTACCCACCCGGCCCGACGATCCGTACACTCAGGGCACATTCTTGGTGTACCGGCGAACCAATTTCCCACCACCGTATCAGGGCCACAACCCAACAGAAACTCTCTTGAGCATTTACTCCGTGGCGTGCAGCCGATGTTCTAGTCTTAAAACACCGGGATGGCCTGTAGCCCCCCATTGTATCATGGCACGCAGGCCTAAGACTCTAGCTATGCGCTCCAACAGACCGTACCTTCTGGTCCACGTCAGACGTACATAACGCAGGTCGGATCCTCCAACCCCCATTGCTCAAATCGCCTTGCCTTCACCGAGGACGACGTACTCGCGACTTAATCAATGTCGCGGGTTGGTCTCACCAATCCTGTTCTTGGCATTCAAGCCTGGGTATTTCTATTACACTCATTCATCTCACAACATCAGCGGGTCTTTCCTGGGCACACAAGTACTTCCTTTTACTCGCTCACAGGTACGACACCGCAATATCACAAATTTCAGGGGATTTCTCGGGCACACCAGTACTTCTTCCTACTCTCTTCACAGGTACCACCTACGACATCAAGCATCAGAAAGGGACTTTCCTGGTCATACCAGTACTTCCTGTTACTCATTCATAGGTACGACCCAATAACACAAGCATAACACGGATATTTCCTGGACTAACACTCCAGTACTTCCTTCTACTACCCTTCATAGGCATAACCCGTTGACTCCTTAAACTACACGTTTATCACGTAGTCTTCTCCGATTCGTATGCAACATCACCAATCCAGACCAACCTGTCCAGATGGGCTTCACACAGCATGCCTAGTCCGTACTCCATTTCCGAATCTATATGCCAACAAAAGGGGATTTCATGAATCACCCAACAGACTCCCAAAATCAGCAACCTTTTGGTGGGGGAATCACATGCATATGCCAAAAAGGAAGCCTTCACATGGCTAGGAAGAAAGTTCGTTACCCTTGAAGACTTCTTTGGTGCCATGAAGTTCCTAGCTGGCTAGGAACAGCTTTTCCTCCGCAAAAATGGCCTCGGATTACCGCTTGACACTCACAAGCTCCACCACCGAACAACCCCTCTTCTTCTTCGTCTTCTTCCTTTCCCTTTCTCTCTCTAAACTTTTAGAAAGATGAAGGCAATAACAAAATGAGAATATGTTCTCTGTTTTCGGCCTTAAGGAAGCAGGAAAGAAGCTCAGCCCTTGGATCCAAGCGAATTGGGAAAACCGATTTTCCCGTCCGACACGCCTTATGACACGCCCATGTCACAGGCCGTGTACTCAAAGCGGTGCTCAACCCGCCTTATCCCCAAAACAGGTCACCGCTACGGGACACACCCAAAGTCATGCCCGTGACACAAATCTGCGCTCGACGATCTGCATTCGACGATTAGGCAGCGATCGTCGAGCTCACCAGCGATCATCGAGCCCGCCAGCGATCGTCCAACAACGCGTTCGACGATTCCGCCCGTTCGACGATTGCCCAAGCGCTCGACTATTTCCATTCGACGATTCCGCGTTCGACGATTCCGCGTTCGACGATTTTGCCAGCCACGAAGCCTTTGCTAAATCGTCGAGCTCAATTCGTTGACCACAGCATTTCGTTGACCTGACACCGAACTCTAGCGGGACACGCCCTTTATCACGCCCATGTTTCAGGGCGTGACTGCCCAAACACTTTCCATCGAATGACTTTCGTCTATCTCGGCACGACTCCGCACCCGAGCAGGACATGACCTGGGACACGCCCGTGTCCCAGGCCGTGTCACCCAAAATTTTGCCTGCTGAAAAATTGAGCTGTTATTAAAAGTACCTCAAGAACTTGTCAGTTCCTTTGTATGAGATTAGTGTCTTGGTTCTACAAGAAACAATCATCTGTTTCCACATCAACTTCTAAAGCAGAATACATCGCAGTTGGTAGTTACTGTTCCCAGATGTTGTGGATTCAAATCAAACTCCTAGACTATGGGTTCAACTTAAATAATTCAACTCTCTTATGTGATAATACAAGTGCTATATCTATAGCACAGAATCCAGTCCATCACAGTATTACTAAGCATATAGACATTAGGTATCATTTCATTAGAGAGTGTGTAGACAAAAACAAAATTAAACTTGTCTATATCTATACTGATTTACAAAGAGCAGATATTTTCACCAAACCCTTGGATGAAAGAAATCACTTGTTCTTTATAAATTAGCTGGGCATGATCAATGGAGAAGGTTTGATTTAACTTCTTTCTGCACTCGATGAATTTTTCAAAGTTCGTCGAACGGAGCTCAACGAACTGGGAAAAGTTCTTGAGGTATTCGTCGAACGAAGATCGACGAACTCTCTGTGAGTGAAGTTGTTTTCGTCGAACGGAGATCAACGAATCTTCTTCAGAAAACCTTCGTCGATCGGAGATCGACAAAATGTTTTCAAATCTTCAGACTGAGCTCGACGAATTATTTAACGACAAATTATTTCGTCGATCTCAGATCGAAGAATTATTTATTTTTTGTGGAACGGAGTATGTCGATTCATATTCCGAAAAATCCTATATCTAGGTTTTTCTTCGGCCTCCATCCCGCGCTTTCAGTTCCCTTGCACTTGATCTTCGTTTTTCTCTTGTATGCGAACTAATGGTGATTCTAGTAGGCAGTCTTGCAGCCAAGAAATTTTATACCGGCTTTGATGTGGACTTTGAATCGTTGAACACTCCGACCCAATCTTCCTGGATATTCTAAAACTGCTTGAAGAACAGCAGTTGAAAAAGTTGATGAGCACCAAGATCAATCTTGTCACTGCAGAAATCAAAGAGTGGGTCTACACTTCATCCACCACAGATGAGAACTGCATGACTAGCTCAATATCGGGTAATGCTGTCTATCTTACCCCCACCGTTCTGACTGAAATATTTGGATTTAATAATGGTACAGAGGAACTGGAAATTGATAATGAGGAATTTAATGATATGTTGAATAAAATGGGTTATTCTGGAGCAACCCCTAATAAACTGCTAAAGAAACATCTGACTAATGAGTACAAATTT
Organism: Platanthera guangdongensis; assembly: GCA_039583875.1. Taxonomy (NCBI): domain Eukaryota; kingdom Viridiplantae; phylum Streptophyta; class Magnoliopsida; order Asparagales; family Orchidaceae; genus Platanthera; species Platanthera guangdongensis. Next base: position 97,040,423 of record CM077163.1, read on the forward strand.
CTAGCAGATGATGTCGGGAAATTATTGCTGGGCAAGCACACTGCCCATGATTACATAACCAGGCATCAATTCTTGGTAATGTGTGCAGTGGTGAATAAGAAAACAGTGAATTGGGCTCAAATCATGTTTGAACTGATTATGAAAAAGAATATTAAAAAGGAGGTTTGCTTTGGAAGGATTCTAGGAATTTCCTTAAAGAAAAGGCTGCTAAATCCCTGGTCACCCTGACCATATTCATAAATGCCTCCAAGAGGCTGACCTGTGCCCTCTTTGGCAAGTGGGAGAGGAACATCACCAAGCCCTCCAAGGCTTATTCCTCCTCCAGGCCTTCTGAAAGCACTAGGGCTATCACAGCCACTCCTCTAACCCTAGAAGAGGCCCCCTCCACCTCCAACATTCCTTCTTCTCCTCAACATCAACAACAATAACCACTTCACATTTTTACCCCAGTTTCATCTCTTGCACATTCTCCACCTCCATCCTCTCCTCAAATAAATCTCACTCCAATCCAATCAACTGAAATCCCATCTTCTCCCATTCAGGAATCCACACAACATTCTCCTTGCCAATCACCACAACCATCCCCACATCAATCCCCTCTTCCACCTCATTTAACTACCTCAGATCCTGACATCTTTCACTCCTCCCACACATTCAATCTCGTGATTCCCCCATCATCCCCACATCAAGAATCCATCCCCACAACTGAAATTCCATCTTCTGCACCTGACCACACACAAAAAGATATGTCTAGTGCATTTTCTATTTGTTCTAACAGTGGTCACCACAATCCCTACTCCTCCACTGCTCCAGAATCTCTTTATTTAAATTTCTCTGATATTTCTAAGGACCTGCTTGCTTTCATCTCTCTCACTCTTCAAAATCTTCTAACTAATGGTCTAGCTCCTCTCACTGCTTCCATCAACAATATCTCTACCACAGTTACTGCTCTATCCCATGTCCCTTCTTCTTCTGGGGGACTGGTTCCAGGACCTTCTGCAGCCAGTCAGGGGGAGATGCTTCATGATGAAGAAGCTCAAGTGAATGTAGCAGCAGAAATAGCAGTAGAAAAAGCAGTTGTAGAAGCAGAAGCAAAAACAGCAGCAGCAGAAGCAGCAGCAGCAGCAGAACTTGATTCTTTCATTACTGATTCTTCAGAAGATGCAGATCCTTCCAACATAATAGATTTAATAGAATCAGCTAGTGATATGGATGAGCCTGTTATGGATGAGATAGACATTGTTGGTGATTATATTATAAATCCCACAGTTGATCTTTTGATTCTGTTAAGCATTTTTGATACAGTTCACTTGAATTTTCTGTCAGACGACAACATTAAGCCATCTTTGGCTATAGTCCCTTATACCTCTCCAATAAGCCCCATGGTTGCCAAGCAATTAAAGGCTAGTTTTGCTATAACAAAGGTTCCAACTATTCCATCTCCACCAAAAGCTGCTTCCCACATTATCTCATCCCCTCCTAGAGACATTTCTGTTCCCACTTTTGTTATGGATGACTCCCCAATGCCTGATCTTGATGCGTTGATCATGGCTGATATAGAAGAAGAAAATAAAATAGTTGCTGAAAGCACTGTTGTGTATAACTCTCCTGCTCCAGCTCCAATTCTATCTACAGCTCCTACTCAGGCTGAAAAGCCTATTAATAAATCTGTACTAAAAGACATTGATGCTTTATATGATACTCCTCAAGGATCTTCTGATGAGGATGATGATGAAGAGGACTCTGATGATGAGCCTAAGAAGAAAGTCTCTAAGAAGAGAAAAACTCCTCCACCTCCTGCTCCAAAACCAAATCCAACAAATGATACTCCATATTATATACTGCAGAAAATCACACCATACAAGGGCATGCCAGCATGGATGTGGTTGTCCAAGAACCAACAAAAAGAAAAAAAGAAAAGCAGGAGATACTCACCTACTCCTCCAAGATTCAAAAAAGACCCTCCTCCTCCTCCTCCTCCACCTGCTGCTGGTGCTTCAGGTTCTTTAACTCAGAGGACTACCAAGTATCAAACATATCAGAGACATCAGGGTAGGTCCTCCTCTTCTTCAGGAAGCAGCCAGCAGAGGTAATATTCATCTTGCAAACAGTATCAACAACAACATCATCAACAATAACAGCAACAAATCACTGAACATCAGAAAGCTGAAAGCCCAATGCGACTTGCCTCCCCTCCTGTACCTTTTGAAGATCCAGAAACAGTTATAACAGCAAGGATGGCCAGATTCCAGGAATTGGTTGGCCGATCCATGATAAATAAAGCAAAAGCTGAAGGAAAGGATCCTTTTGAATACACTACCATATCCAAATATAGGAAGGAAGAACTCAACAGGTTTGCTAAAGCTAACAAATTTTTTAACGTTGATGACTACATGAAATTGCATACAGAAGTTGTAGTGCCAAGGGCACCTCTCTTAATATCATTGGGGCTGCTAATATGACAATGACAAAAGTACAAGCAGCCAATCCAAATAGGGAGATCAAGTTCACTCAGCTGGTGAAAAAGTTTAAGAGGAGAAGCATAAGGAGGACAAGAAGAAATGATTTTTGAACTGTTTTAACTTCTCTGTTGTCCTAAAACTACTTATTTATTTTTTGATACAAAGCTTACTGTATATATATATCTATTGCACATTTAAATTTTTCCTGCCAGATATATGCTTTCTTGCTTTGTAGCTCTTTTGTGTCTGTAATTAGTGACCTCACCCAAATAGGGGGAGATTGTTGGATCACTAGTTGGATTTGGGCTATGTTCACTAAACTAGGATGTTTGACCCAACATGTATAGATAGGGTCATGTTTGTTTCCTAGAGTATAGGCCATGTCCTTAGAGTCAACACTACATGGACCAGCCATCAACAGATTGTAGAAGACTCAAGACTTAGAGAAATTCCAAAGACTCAGAAAATGAGTTTGACGTTCGTCAAACTCAGCTGGACGAAAGTCGTGCTCAGCTCGACGAACTCAGAGAAAATTCTCTGAGATGAGCTTGACAAACTTGGTTCTCAGGTCGACGATCTCTGGACACTATACATCAACATTCCAAGTCCAAAATTCCTTTCTCTGAACTCCAGTCAACGAAGTTAGAATATCAGCTTGACGAATTTGGTTCTCAGGTCAATGATTTCTGGATGTTCTACCTCAACATGTTAAGTCTAGAAACATCTAAATATTCTAAGTCCAGAATCATACTTTAGTCGACGAATTCATGTTCTCAGCTCGACGGACTTAGACCACAGTATTGACAACTTTATCAAGTAGCTGTTAGCAGTTCTCAGGTCGACGAACTTATATTCTCAGCTCGACGATCTTGATACACAGAATTGGCAAGGTTTTGGAGAAAGCAGTTATCTGTTCTTAGGTCGACGATCTTGGATCTCAGCTCGACGAACAAAGATTATCTGGTCGACGAACATAACTTCTCAGCTCGACGAACTCAGGACTCAGGTCGACGAATTCTATTCTGTGCTCGACGATTTCTGTGTAGTTCCAGACTTGGAAATTTTTCTCCCTCTGTCCTTATTTTATTGCAATAATTCCTGAGTAATCAATGCTTAATATTCTCTGAATATTACCGTTAGAAGCAAGCATTTATTATGGTCTTCATCAGGATTATTACTTGTCGCTTTTCAATGGGACAGTTGGGAAAATCATTTAATGCCGACATTCTCCAGGCCGTCAGCAATCAATGCTGAAGGAATTCAAAAATTCAGAAGGAAGTTGTCATAAGAAACATAAAAAGGATTTTTTCTTCTTCCTTCTTAACACAGAGACGACATACAGAATACAGTGAACACAAAGAACAAGAAACACAGGGCAATAGAATAGTAAAGAAGAAAAACCCTAGTCTAGAGGAATAATACCAGATACAGAAGAAGAAGAAGAACATCAATTAAAAATCAAGAGTCTTCTTCTCTCTTCATTCCATGATTCTTCAGAGGACAACAAATATTCTATCATTCAAGAAGTTCCTGGATACCTTCTAGACAAGGCTGAAATATTGAAGGTCTACTCACCCTGAAGAAAAGTTCCAACCTTCCTAAACAAATCAATATCTCAGGGGGAGCTTTGTTCACATCAAAAGATCCACTAAAGTCTTCTCAGTTGTATTTGAGAAAGATAAGACATCATCATTCTCTCACCCCCACTGTAAAAATGGTTCTTTAACTCCCTTCAAAAGTTATTCCTAGTTGCAAGTCACCTGACCAAAAGACCTGGGATTGGTTTTTGAGCACATGATCAAAAGCTCTTGCTGTGGCTATGCTCGTTAGGTTGTTGTATCTGTGATATTAGTTTATATTTGCAGTGCCTGTGGTAGATCACTTTATCTTAGGAGTGTTTTTTATTTACCGCAAATAGGCCTTAAAGTTTCAAGATACTCTATTAACCCCCCCTCCCCCCTCTAGAGTATACCAGATCTAACTGTAACTTTCAAGGTGTGTTAGATTTTGAATCTCACATCGAGAGATGAGCTTGTCTACTGTGAAAGTTGAGTTGGTGTTGCTCATGTCTAGTGCATGTAAATCTGAGTATTTAGAAGTGTTCTGGATGTTCACATTTAGCCCAGCTCATCAAATGTTGATGATTTTATTGTGCACATCTGGGATGTATTTGGATTATGATTATTGATTTTTCATTATGTGGATGTGCACATTGGTTAATTTTTAACCACCATTAAATGTTAATCAATAATTTAAAGATCCCTTAAGCAATATTAAATATTCAGATGCCTTCTGATGGATGACACTCTTCTTGCCTCAATAGATGAAGTGTGGGTTTTGTAACATCCCTCAAATAACAAGACCCCTAGGAGTAGTTTTGTCATGGCTAGGTCATGACAAAACCCTAGGGAGCCCAAGAATACCAAGTGGACTTGGGGATAAAGGTGATTGGGTGGAATGGACTGCAAATAGTAGATCACTAAACCCAAGTTTAGGATGACAATGAGGCTTCACCAAGACTCTAAGATCCCACCATGATCTCACCAATCTATCAGAAGGTATATTAGATCCCTAAGCATTCATTGGAGTCGACCCAGGGTGGCCAAGTTGATCTAGCACCACCCTAGGCCTAAAAAGGGCAAGGTGCCCTAACTAAGTGCGGTGTGCCCCTAGTAAGCCCAACCAACCCTACCAGGGTCTTCCTAGACCTAAAGTTGGGTCAATGGGTCACTAAGGAATCATGGAGGGCAGTCAAAGTGGTTAAGTTGGCCTAAGTCAACTCTAACCCTAAATGGGTCAAACTGACCTACATATGGTCAACTGACATTCCCTTAGCCAAGTGGATCCCACTCATGTCCTCCTAACCCTAGAGTGTGGTCAATGGGTCACCACAGACCCATTAGAGTTAACTCTAGAACCTGAGTTGACCCAAGTCAACTGTAGCCTTAAAGTGTTCAAAGTGCCTTAACTAAGGGGCAATTGACCTTCAGAGTGCAAGTTAACCCTACCCAAGTACTTCTAGACCTTAGGGGAGGCCCATGGGTCACCAATGACCCATTGGGGTCAACCCTAGTGTCTAATTTGACCAAAGTCAACTCGTGGGTCAAAGTGGTCAAACTAGCCTAAATGGCTAACTCAAGCCCAATCCAAGATGGCTAGGCCCAGACAAGTGTGGCCCATTGGTCTAGGAGGTGGAGAGACATATTTTGGACAAACCAAATTCATAGTTTGGTGACTATGAGAGAGAGAGAGAGAGAGACGAAGTTACCCAAATTTGGAGGAGAGAGAAAGTAAGAGCTTAATGGCCGTCATGGACATGGAGGCTCCATAACCCCCCCCCCCCCCCTTTGATGGGGCTTTTACTCCTTGGAGATGGGGGAAGAGTTTCCAGGAAGTGGCCGGACAGTGGGGTGGCTCAGCCCACTCAATTTGACTGAAACCGAAAACTAGGTTTAATGGCCTTTATTGGTGTTTTGATGAATTGGGGAGTTACAAGCCTCATCTCCCCAATTCCTTCTTTATGAACATTCACCAGGATCAGAGCAGGCGTTTCCCCCGATTAAATCTTGATTCCCTTGCTGTTGGTGTAGAAGTTGCAGAGGAGGCAAAGCTTGGTGGCCAAAAATGGCAAGGTGGCTCAACACCCGCTCTCAGGCCGCAATTCAGGTCCTCCCGTTCTCCTTCTTCTTTGGGTAGATCGTAGGGCCAATTAGGGATGAAAATCGGGCTCAATTGAGCCCGATCGGGAAGGAAGATTTCTCGATTTTTCAATGAAAAATGAACCTTTCGGGATCGCTGGAGACGGCCCCTCCGGCGGCTGTGCCGCGGCCTGGCGATAGCCACCACCTTGACGGAGGTGGTGGTGTCAGTGACTGGCCAGGGAGGTGGCTGGGTGGCCGGCGGCAGCGACTTGAAGATGGCCCAAGAAGCATCAATCCTGGTCATTGGCGCACTGGGGACGATGACCAGATGTCATCCGTCATTGTGCCAAGATTCGTGCTAATATAAATTAAACTATAGGTAAATATTCATTTCATGTGATATTTTGTCACACATTATCTATTTAATGTTTTAAATTAATAAAAATACATAGATGTTAAGTCAGAGAAAAAGATCAACATATAATTTGTAGCCCTATGGGTCAACTTTAATTTAAAATTGATTTGAACCATTTTGGGTGCCTGGTTTGACCAGGACACTCATTTTGGTGGGGTCTATACCAACGGTTAGATAGAGATTAAAATGAGTGCCCACACTTTATCTCTTGTTCAAATGACTTGAAATTTGGACAGGGAGTCACCCTAGTATATACCTAGGACCTGCCCAAAAATGATAATTTTTGAGGATAATGTTTATATAGTTTTTGAAATTATTTAATTACTATAGGGTAATTTAATTAAGGGACCAAATTACCTCTAAACTCTCCCAAATTTTGGTGAGTGGTCCTTGGGGCCATCATAAGACTCTGAATAAAATTCCATATCATTTGGAGATGATTTGAATAGAATTCTTACAAACCCTAGCCTTGCCTTAATAAGGCTATTTATGTCAAAAGTGCACTTGTGGGTTTAGGTGGACAAACCACCACAACAGAGGTTGAAATTTGGGCCACTGACTTGACATGACTTTTAACACCCTCGTACGGGTTATGGGGTGGATTGGGGTTGATTTCCCCTAGGACCCAAGAACAAACCCTAAGGATGGTCTTTGGTGTCTTGTGAAGGGTATGTGGTCAAATACACTTGTATGGACTTGAAATTTGGTAGGAAGGGTACTAGGGTAGCTAAAGCCCTCTGGTAAAAATATTAAAGGATTTGGAGATAGGTAGGCCCCTCAAAATCCTAACCATAGTTTAGCGCACAAACCTTTTATTGATAGAATAGGGTATTAAAACTCATTGAACAGTGATGCAACTTGGGTAGTGTAGTCATAGGGTTAGTATGAACCTCTGGAAATTTAATTGGGAATTTTGGAGCACTAAACTTAGTACTTCCTTTGTAATGCATGAATTAGCCATACTTAATTATTTGTATAGCGTGGTCTCACTGTCCATTGGAAGTCATGAAAAGTTGGGCAGAGGGAGTTTTAGACCAATATGCTAATGTATGAATTTTAATGGAATTGTTAAATACATAATTACAGTACCTACTTCACATGCTCATAAATTTGGGCACTTGTTAAATAATTCTTTCAGAGATCATTAATTATTGAAAAATTATGAAACTTGACCTAGAGCATTTGTTGATCATTATGTACAAGTTTACATTTTCACAGAATTTTTGGAAGTATTCTTGTTGTGCTTGTCTCTTAAAAATGATTAATGTAGGTTATATTTAAAATTAGAATTAGAGGTCTAAACCTTTCTGAAAAATTGGGAGACTTTGGATCCTATGTTATATCATTATCTTATATTTATCATAAATTTGGTGGAGCATTTCAATGTATGAAATGGGTACTTCATGTTCAAACTTGGGTTTTTTGGATTACTAGAAAAAATAAATAAAGTATCAGATAAATTAAGAAAATTATGAATTCCTGGTTTTAGGTTAAACATGTTATGATAGACCCCCCAATAATTATTATAAGGATATTTGATGATTATTGTAAGTACCTCCCATTGTATACATCATATAGCTTGGATGGTCTGTATTTAGTAAAACTGCAGAATTCATAATAGGGTGCAAATGAACCTATGGAGTTGGGATGTTAGTGTGGTAAGTGAAATGAGATTATCATCGGGAGTCATGATGAGGAATAGGAAGTTTGACTTGTGTTAAGAGGTGCTTGGGTTCGACGAAACATCGTCTTCCCCGTGGAGAGAGAGAAAGAGTCAAAACACATTAGGGTCAAGAGTAACCAGCATAGCTAGGGTTCCACTTTTACTCACCTCAATGCCTCGGGATGTTAGGTGGGCACTCTCGAGCTGTAGGCTCGGTGGATTTAGTGATGGGCAGGTTGGCCCGACGAGCTTTGGCTCGGTTGATGTTTGTGCAGACGGGATGGTCCGGCGAGCTTTGGCTCGGTTTATGTTTGTGATGGACGGGGTCGTCCGGGGAGCTTTGGCTTGGTAGCTGATACATAAGTTGCATATGCATAAATTATAAGGTGGTGGGTCTTCGGTATTGGAGGGTCGATGCACCGACGCCAATACATTGACTCGGCATGTTTGGTTTAGCACTTTGCCAAATAAAGTCTGGTGCGCCAGTCGGCAAGAGTACACAGGAGCTCCTCTTAGTGCACCAGAGTTGAGGTGTACGATAGGTCTGACCGGTAGTGCAATTACCGGTTTATAGGTGGGCGAGGCCCAACCCACCGCTTATATTTGCCACTACAGAGGTATCCTAGGAGGTTCGGCTCTAGTAAGGGGGAACTAAAGGTCTGTATACACAGAGTCAAGTGGGTGAGTTGCACTTGCATGTTTTCATCATGGAATAATTGCATTTCATAGCTTAAACTTTGCATATAACCCTGACACCTATTATATAACTGGTATGAGACGCTTTATACAATAGTCCTGGCAAAACTACCCCTTGGTTTATAAGTTCGCGCGAGCGTGCCTATAAGTTAAGGTTTTTATTCAGTAAATATATATTTATATAAATTGGTATGAGACTTTTATATGATAGGAGCCCTGCAAAAGATTCCTTGGCTTATGTGTTTTCATATAAGTTAAGGTTACTTTTTCTTGTTCAGTCTTCCTTATCTTCATTCTATCTTATACACTATAGAACTGCTAGATTAGTACCGCCGCCACCTTCTTATATTTGTCATTCTCCACTTTTAGGTCCTCTCCTTTCCTTCTCCCCGCTCGGTGCCTAGGAGCTATGGGGGAAGCGGCGGGGGATGATAGGACTTAGTCTTTAGACTAACGATTTTCGAACCACATCATTTTAGGGGACCGTGGAGCCCAACACGGAGGAGCAGCCCCGGAGGTCGGCACGCTTGGATATGGGACAGTCTAGTACATGAGTTCAGACAACAGGTATTGTGAGTCCTGATCACTAGTGGTTATTTTAGTTTTGCTTCTGTGATGAGAGATATGTAGTGAGAACGTTGATGTACTGGGCATGAGCCCAAGTTTTAGTACTTTTATTATATCTGTGGACACTCCCTTCGTGGAGATTTATTGTTATATATGTGATGTTTGTGTACTTGCCTTTTATTATTTTGTTACTATTGCGATCGATTTAGCCGGCAGGATCGGTGTTTTGTAGTGATGACCTACCCGGGCATGATGGTGTGACCGCAAAGCGGCGGTTCTAGGCCTCAGACCCCGGTGTTTAAAAGAAAAGGGGGGGGGGGGGGGGTATTACAAGTGGTATCAGAGCAGACCTCGATCGAAAAGTAGCAGTCCACAAACCTTGGATCACCCCCGCACGAGTTTAGTTTCGGGACAAACTAAGCAGCTGAAGAAGTGGTGTGCCCATATGGGGGATCACATGTAAATTATCGACTTTTATTTAGGTTTGAGTCGATTACTTACAAATGGCTTTTGTTGTAACATCCCCCAAATAACTAGACACCTAGGGTTTTGTTTTGTCATGAATAGGTCATGACAAAACAACCAAAACCTCAAAGGACCAAGTGAACAAGGGCCCGGGTAAAAATCACCTTGGTCTGCCTATAGCTCAGCCTCAACATTTAAACCTAAGGTCTGATCTTAGGGCTATACCTTGATCCCAGGACCCTACCACAACACCCCAAACACCTTGGGAAGTCCATAGGGTCACTAAGGACCCACTGTGAGCAGTCAAAGTGGTTAAGTTGACCTAAGTCAACCTAACCCAAAATGGGTCAAACTAGCCTACTTAAGGTCAATTGACCTTCCTCTAGGCAAGTGGACCCCACCCATGCCCTCCTAACGTTAAAGTGAGTCCAATGGGTCACCAAGGACCCATTGGGGTCAACCCAAGAGTCTAGGTTGACCAAAGTCAACTCTAGCCCTAATTTGGTCAAAGTACCCTTCCTAAGGGTAGGTGACCTCCAAAGTGCCAAGACAATCCTACCCCACCCTTCCTAGACCTTAAGGGAGTCCAATGGGTCACTAAGGACCCATTATGGTCAACCCAAATGGTCATGTTGACCAAGGTCAACTCTATTCTAGTGTTAGGTAAAATTAGCCTAAATGGGCTAACCAAAACTCAACCCATTTCCCCCACTCGGGCTAACCTCATTTTTATTATTATTATGAGTTATTGGGCTGCCAATAGGCTGGAGGAGACACCAAAAATTCGGCCTTGATGACCAGGAGAGAGAAAACTCCATCTTCCCTTTAATGGAGGAGAGAGAAAGGATAAGGCCATTCATGCATGGGGAGGCCAAGGGCCACCTTTGGTGGCTGGATTCAACTCCTCTGGACGAGAGGAGAAGTTTCCAGCCGTTTTCTGGCCACCCCAAGGCAGTGTCACCCCCCCCCCCCCCCATCACCATGGACGAGCCAAGCCATTCATGACCATTAATGGCATTGATGCCATGACACCCCCCCCCCCCTTCCCCATCTTATAATTTTAAAAGCTTTAGTGGGCTCCAAGGAGTCGCTTCCACTCTCACCCTGACGATTTAGAGTCACTTCCCTATGTAGTTGCACAAACCCGAGCGGCTCCACCACCACCATTGCTTCTCGGAGATCAACGCGTCTCCAGGCCGCAAGCAAGGTCCTCGCCTTCCTCTCTCACTGTGGATAGATTGTAGGGATCTGTTAGAATGAAACTCGGGCTCAATTGAGCCCGATTGAAGCTCGCGTTTTCATGATTTTTTCCTGAAAAACAAACTATCGGGGTCGCCGGAATAGGCCTCTCAGGCGGCTGTGCCGCCGCCTGGCGCTAACCACAACCACAACGGAGGTGGTGGTGGCGGCGGCCGGCTAGGGAGGTGGCCTGATGGCAGGCGGCAGCGGCTAGAAGATGATCCAGGAAGATCCAATCCAGTCTGTCGGCTGGAGGTGGAAGACGACCAGATGCCGTCCAAATTTCTTCAAGATTTGTGCCTTAATGATTTTCAAACTATAGGATTAAATAATGCATCTTTGTTGGGTACATTGGTTTAAATGTACCTGATTTGAAGAAGCCTCACCCAACTCAATGATATACAGCAAAATGTATTTGATGTGTTTTGAGTTTACTTGTGCAGGCTAAGTATTTGCAGGAAAGAAGAAAAGTTTCTTAGTCCATGTGTCGACACCCAGAGGGAAAGTGTCGACACTTAAGAGTTATGGTGTCGACACCCAGACAAGCAGTGTAGACACTTGGAGTCATTGTGTTGACACCAGGGATGCTGAGTCGACACTAGACAGAAAGTGTCGACACAAGGAGCTGTGTTGACACTCATTGAAGAAAAGACATTGAAGCTGTGTCGACACTTAGCAGTTGTGTCGACACCCAGAAAAACAGTGTCTACATCAGAATGTGTCGACACTTGGAGGCTATGTCGGCACTCAGCAAAAGTCAGCAGAGACTAAGTACAAGTGTCGACACCCAGAACAATGTGTCGACACTCAACAGAAGAGTCAACACTGGAAGTAAGTGTCGACACCCAGAACAATGTGTCGACACTTAGCTGAAGACTCAACACTTGAAGAAAGTGTTGACACAAGGAGCTGTGTCGACACTTAGCAAAGATCAGCAAAGTTCAACAAAATATTCTAAGTACAAGTGTCGACACTAAGGAGTTGTGTCGACACTCAGCCAGAGTCTCGACAAAAGAAGAAAGTGTCGACACCCAGAGCAATGTGTCGACACTCAACAAGTATCAACACTGAAGATATGTGTCGACACCAAGAAGCAGTGTCGACACTTAACAGATTCAACACATGAAGATGTGTCGACACAAAGGTATTGTGTCGACACTTAGAAGAATTCAGCAAAATAATGAAGTACAAGTACTTGTGTCGACACTCAATTTCAGTGTCGACACATGAAGAAGAAGTAGTGTCGAGATACAAAATCTACAACACAAGGAGTTGTGTCGACACCTTGTAGACTAGTGTTGACACTTAGACAACTTGTGTCGACACTTGGTCTATAAGTGTCGACACTTAAAGACAGAAAGTCTCGACACTTACAGACAGTTACAGTTATTTCAAGAACTGACTGGATGACTTGACAGCTGCCATTCCAGCCGGTCTACAGCACCTGTCAGAGTTGTCAGAATTCAGTTATGGACCGGACCAGCCGGTTACCATGAAGAAGGCCTATAAATAGTCCTATACTGTCTACAGAAGAGATGGATCAACAGGTTGTTGAAGTTGTCAAAGTTCAGATCAAGTAATTGTCTAAAGAAGATCTAGCTATCAAGTGAAGATCTAAGAAGTTGGAGAGAGAGCAACATCCAAGAAATCAGCTGTTGGAACCCAACTGAGAAGAAGGATTCAGATTAGTCTGAATCTTAAGTAGCAGAGATCAAGGATCAACTGCAGAAGGAGTCAATCTTATTGAGTTCTACTTTCAAGAAGCTTTGAAGAAAGCTAAGTCAGATTGAGTCCAGCTGAGTTCTTCCAAGAACTCATCAAGAATCTCACAACTTATCTCTCTTTCATCTAAGTTGTTGAGTTTTATACATTTTGTATTCATTATAACTTGTAGGATCCTTAGGGATCTGAGATTGTAAGCCTGCAATTATAAAGGCTGAGGGTAGGAGAGTTAAATCTCTGAGTGTAGGACTTTGTGGCTGAGTGTAGGCCTTGGTGGCTGAGTGTAGGCCTTGGTGGCTGAGTGTAGGCCTTTGTGGCGGAGTGTTGGCTTTGTGGAAAAGCTGAGTTGTAGGGCCTTGGGCCTGAGGTGTAGGAGCCTGTTTTGGGTTCTGAGATAGTGGAGAAGTTTGGCCGAATCTAGTACACTGCTAGATAGGCGAAGGGGGAAAGTGGATGTACCCAAAGCTTGGGGAACCACTATAAAACTCTGTGTTTACTGTATGATTGTTGTTGGCTGTGATTATTGCATATGTGCTGTGTTATAGTAGATAGAATGCTGTGATATTAACTGATTGCTGCCATAAAAAGTTAAAAAGAATTTGGTCACCTATTCACCCCCCCCCCCCCTCTAGGTGTTTAGGTACTATATCTTTCAAGTGGTATCAGAGCGAGGTTACTCAAAAAGGACTAATAGTCTGAGTAGATCCTGTTGGCAGATTCAGGTTAAGTCAATTACAGATTCAAGAAAATCAAGAACCATGGGTTCCACTGAAAATCACAAGGAATTGGGATCCATGAAACTACCTATATGTAGGAAAGAAATCTTTGGGATCTGGAAGGAAAGGGTGAGACTATTTATGGAATCTTCAGACCCTAGGATTTATATCACAGTGAAGGAATGGCCATATGTGCCCATGAAGGTGTCAGTCCTAGATGCTAATCAGAGAACACCAAAGGATTTCTCTAAAATGACAAAGGATGAGATTGTCCTAGCCACCATGGACAAAAAGGCTCAAAATATTATAGTGAGTGCCATAGATGATGCAACTTTTCAGAATCTAATACATTATAAGACAGCCAAAGAGATGTGGGATACCCTTATTGTGTATATGGAAGGTTCTGAAGAAGTGAGGCAAGACAGAAAATCCTTGCTAAATCAAGAGTATGAAAGTTTTAGACAAGGAAAGGGTGATAGCATAACTGAGTGCTACAAGAAGTTCTACAGGATAGTGAATGAACTCATGTCCTATGGTAGAGAGTTCAGTAATTATGAACTCAATGACAAGTTTTTAAGGTCCCTAACAAAAGATTGGGACACCAAGATCTGTGTCATTAGAGAAATGGCTAAGTTGGCAGAAATTCCTCCACCTACACTGTTTGGCAAACTGTTGTCTTATGAAATGCAGTTGACAGTGAGGAAAGAAGAGGAGAAATCCACAAGAAATTAACACAAGGAAAGGACAGTGGCCTTTAAATCAGAAGCCACCAGAAAGTATAGAGGTAAGTCACCTACTCCACCTCCAAAGGTTGCTGAATCTATATCAGATGAGTCAATCAGCACAAAATCTGAAAGTAGTGAAATTGATGAGTACTTTGCTGCCTTCACTAGACATTTTCAGAAGTTCTTGAAGAAGAAACAGTGGAGGACAAGGCCATCTACTTCACAGGGAAAAGAAGACTTTTATCAGAATAAAAAGGCTTCAAAGAAGGACAGGAAAAAGACTAAGTCTAGCAAGGCAACACTTTCAAAAATAGTGTGCTATTGCTGCAATAGACAAGGCCATGTTGTTGCAGATTGTCCTGAGAAGAGAAAAGAGTGTAGTGACAAGAAGAAGACTCATTTCAAAGGCAAGAAAGAAAAGTCATTTGTTGCCAAAAAGGACAAGACCCTGTCAGATATCTCTTCATCAGAAACTGAGTCAGATGCTGAGGCATATATTGGGCTGTTTGCTGAAGAAGAAGAAGAAGAGTTCATGCAGATTATGGAGTCTATATATGAACACGAAGACAGTCAGTGCCAAGGGCTAATGGCATTGACTGAAAGTGACAAAATCCTGGAGCAGCCAGGACACAGTAAGGTACAAAGTTCAACTTCCAGTTCAGATTCTTGTGCCAGTACAGATTCAGATTCATCTTCATCAAGTGATGAGAGTGTATCTGAGTCAGAAGAAGATATTCATCAGTTGATAGATGAATATAAAGTTCTGTTGCAAGCTTATAAGAAGAGCAAGTCCCTAGCCAAAAGTCAGGCAAAGGAAATTGCTAATCTCAAAGCTATGACAACTGATTCTGAGAAATTGTTTGATCAAAAGCTAAATGAGATAGCGAGACTGAAGCACATAACTGTGATTCAGATGGGGACTATCACATATAAGAATGATCAAATCAAGAGTCTGGAGATTAATCTTCAGAAGGAGAGAGATCTAGTTGCTAGGTTTTCTAAACCTAAGTCAGTTCTACCTTTAATTGATGAATTTGTTCATCAAAAAGGCAAGGCTGGACTGGCTTTTATTAAACCTGCAAGGACTGTCCAGTCCAAGTCCAAGGGTAAAGCCCCAACACTCAACAAGCCAGCTGTGAATAAAACAGCTAAGACTGTACCTAAGCAAAGGTACAATAAGTTTGAGTGTTGGTGTTGTGGCAAGGTTGACCACTTTGCAATGGACTGTTGGCACAATGCTAGTGCCAAAGTGAGTAGCAAACTAGTTGTTGGAAAACCAGCAGGTAGTTTTGTCAGGATGCAAACTAACAAATACCAAGGACGCAAGAATACTTTGGGTTCTAAGGTTCATTAATCTGTTTTGCAGGTGAGTCCAAGTTGCCATGCCCCAATATGGTACTTGGACAGTGGATGTTCCAGACATATGACTGGAACAAGAGGTTTACTAAAGGACTACATTCCAATCAAAGATAGTCCAAAAGTCACCTTTGGTGGTTCTGAAAAAGGAATCATCAAAGGATTTGGTAACATTTCTAGTAACTTAGTTACCATTACTCAAGTGGCTTATGTTAAAGGGTTGAAACACAACCTAATAAGTATAAGTCAATTAAGTGATGTAGGGTATGACATCTCATTTGTTAAGAATGGTTGTCATATCAAGAAGTCAACTGATTAAGAGATCATTTTGACTGGTTATAGAAAGAGGAATGTCTACTGCTTAGACATTATGTGTGAGACCAATGGTTCTCAAGTGTGTCTTGTAGCTGATGAGACAGTCTCTCATTGCGTCAAATGGCACAAGAGGCTAGCCCATCTAAACTACAAGACAATTGGCAAACTCTTTAGCAAAGAGTTAGTGAGGAATGGTCCTCAAGTTAAGTGTGTTAAAGATGGTATTTGCTCAGCTTGTCAAAAGGGCAAGCAGACTAGATCCATCTTTAGAAGCATAGAAAACAAAGATGCTGTGAGGTGTTTATACCTCTTGCATATGGATCTCTTTGGTCCAATGCCAGTTCATAGCCTAGGTAGGAAGGTCTATACCTTTGTAGTTGTAGATGACTACTCAAGGTTTTCCTGGGTGTTCTTCTTAAGACAGAAATCTGAAACACCTAATGTCTTCTATAGCTTTGTCAAGCAAATTCAGAATGAACTAAATAGTACAGTGGTCAAAATAAGAAGTGACCATGGTACTGAGTTTCAGTCTGATAGCATGACAAAACTATGTGAAGACTTTGGGATATTTCAAGAGTTTTCTTCACCTAGAACACCTCAGCAAAATGGCATTGCTGAGAGTAAGAATAGAACCTTGATTGAGGCTGGTAGGACCCTATTAAGTGATACATCACTAACAGAATACTTCTGGGCTGAAGCAGTAAATACTGCATGCCATGTTATCAATAGGGCTACCATAACTAAAAGCCTCACCAAGACCCCCTATGAGGTTGTGAAAGACAGGAAACCAAACCTATCCTACTTCAGGATCTTTGGTTGTAAGTGCTTCATACTTAACAATGGAAAGTCTTACTTGACTAAGTTTGCTGCCAAGTCCCAAGAGGGAATTTTTGTTGGGTACAACAACAATAGTAAGGCTTATAGAGTCTACAACTTGTCTACTCAAGTTGTAGAAGAGACTGTATATGTAGTATTTGATGAGAGTAAACTTATTAACAATGAGTTGTCTAGTAGTGTATGCAGCCCCACAGGTTTAACAAAGAAGATGGACAAGCTCACTCTAGAAGAAGAATCTACTGCAAGACAGCAAGTAGAAGACAGTGGCTGTTGTCCAGGGGGAGTACTACATGTACCAAATACAGAAGAAGTACAAGGAGTACAACAAGATGATGAAACTGAAGAGGTTCAACCAGAAGTCAGGATGCCTCCAGCCAATAGGCATCTTAGAGATCATCCAGTAGAGCAGATTATTGGAGATCCAAGACAAGGGGTACAAACAAGGAGCAGAAATCTGAATGCAACAATCTACTCCAGTTTTCTATCTCAAGTTGAACCAAAGAAGTTTGAAGAAGCCATTCTAGATCCACAATGGACTGAAGCAATGCAAGAAGAGCTGAATCAGTTCATGAGGTGCAAGGTCTGGGAACTTATTCCTAACCCTAAAGACCACAATATAATAGGAAGCAAGTGGATCTACAGGAATAAGATGGATGAACAAGGTGTCATCATTAAGAATAAAGCAAGATTGGTTGTTAAAGGATATAGGCAGGAAGAAGGTATTGATTTTGATCAAACCTTTGCTCTAGTAGCCAGACTGGAAGCCATAAGAATGTTCCTGGCCTATGCAACCTATCAAGGATTCAAAGTTTACCAAATAGATGTCAAGTCAGCATTTCTAAATGGTAATCTTAAAGAAGAAGTCTATGTGGAACAACCCTCAGGTTTTGTTTATTCAACTCTACCTAATCATGTCTATAGACTTAGGAAAGCTTTATATGGGTTAAAATAAGCCCCTAGGGCTTGGTATGAAACCCTATCTAGTTTCCTCATTGAGAACAAGTTCTCAAGGGGAAAATAAATAAGACTCTATTACTTATGGAATCTAGAGGCAAAGTCATACTAGTCCAAATATATGTGGATGACATTATATTTGGGTCTACTGAAAGTAGAATTTGCAAAAAGTTTGCAAAACTAATGCAAAGTCAATTTGAGATGAGTAGTATGGGAGAGCTAAAGTTCTTCTTGGGTCTCCAAGTAAGACAGACTGAGAGAGGTTTATCCATATGCCAGTCCAAGTTCACCCTAGAACTCATAAGGAAGTATGGTATGGATTCATCCAGCACCATGAAGACTCCTATGGGGTCAAGTATGACTCTTAGCAAGGATGATGCAGGGAAACCTGTGGATGAAAGCTTATATAGATGGATAGTTGGCTCCCTATTATACTTGACTGCAAGTAGACCAGATATCATGTATGCTACATGTGTCTGTGCAAGGTATCAAGCCTGCCCTAAAGAGTCTCATTTGACAGCAGTCAAAAGAATATTGAGATATCTAAAGGGCACTCCTTATCTAGGCCTCTGGTACCCTAGGAATGGGGATTTTGATCTAACAGGTTATTCAGATGCGGACTTTGCAGGATGCAAAGACGACAGAAAAAGCACTACTGGAACCTGTCAATTCCAAGGTGGAAGACTGATTTCTTGGAGTAGCAAAAAGCAGACAAGTGTGGCTATCTCCACTGCAGAATCAGAATATGTGGCTGCAGGAAGTTGCTGTGCTCAACTTCTGTGGATACAACATCAGCTTGAGGACTATGGAATTCAGGTAAGTAGAACTCCACTCTTTTGTGATTCTAATAGTGTTATTTCAATAGCTAATAATCCTGTATCCCATAGTAGAACAAAACATATTGAAATTAAATATCATTTTCTTAGGGAGCATGTAAAAAGAGAAGATATTTTACTTGAATATGTTAAAACTGATAATCAACTAGCTGATATGTATACTAAGCCCCTAGAAGAAGCTAAGTTCAATAGGTTTAAGATTGAACTAGAAATGATAAACTTAGAGTAAGTTTATAGAATTGAAATTGGCTAAGTAAAAAGGTGTCGACACACAGAGATATCTGTGTCGACACAAAAAATTGGTGTCGACACTTCAGGGAAAAGGTGTCGACACATCTAGAAAGTTAGTGTCGACACTTCAGAATATTAGTGTCGACACATGACAAGTTGGTGTCGACACAACCAAGGTGGTGTCGACACATAGTGTTTACTCAGAATTATCTAAGTAAAGTCTCGACTAAATGTCGAGTTAAGTGGTGTCGACACATAAACAAGTGTCGACACATATAATCTGTTGACTAAACTTGTGTCGACACATAGGTGTCGAGACATTATAAGTCAGTGTCGACACTTATTGCCAGTGTCGACACAATTTAAGTTAGATGCCCGCCTTTTCATCTTCAAAATTAGAAAGGTATAAATAGGGTTTTGCCTTAGTCTGTCGACACGCTTTCAAAAGTTTCGAGACCAAAACTTGTGTGTCGACACCTCTCTTCTCTCCAGTCAAAATTCTTCAAAC
This sequence comes from Platanthera guangdongensis, assembly GCA_039583875.1. NCBI lineage: Eukaryota > Viridiplantae > Streptophyta > Magnoliopsida > Asparagales > Orchidaceae > Platanthera > Platanthera guangdongensis. The sequence goes on from CM077163.1 coordinate 97,059,771, forward strand.
CCTAATGGCGCCAAAGCTTGAGGATAACGTCAACGAAGGATACGAACTGGTGCGCGACGCATTTGGGGATGCTGACCAGGAGATCAAGAACGTTATAACCCTAGTTGCAGACTCGGGATTAGAATTTCTGGTTTCTGAGCCTACAAAAATATGGAAGAAGGAAGTCTTGGAATTCCTTAATGGAGCTAAGGTAGACGAAACTGGATTCAAAATCAAATCCAGGGTTCATGGTGAGAAGGTGAAGGTATCACCTAAGAGCTTGAGGAAGATTCTACAGCTACCCAGAACTAAGGAAGAGGTTGAAGTAACAGCTTCCAGGACCAGAGATGCATTGGCATTGTGTGGTCTGGATTCTAAAATGAAAATAGGATCTGTGTTTAACAGAAAGGGCATGAATAGCCAAGGGAAATTTCTGTCTGAGATAGTTGACAAAGTAATATTGAGCAAGCCAGGAGGGCATGACAGAGTGTCTGCCTCTATGTTCAGTATTATGACAAGGATCATCTTCAATTTGCAAACATATTGGTCTATGATAGTTCTTGAGAAGATAAAGGAATGCTTGAAGAAGCCCAACTTGGGCAGGATTATAAGTCTATATCTTGCTGGAAGTATTCCAGATGTTATGCACCAAGCTACTGGAACAAAAATCAATCATATGAGGAAGATGGATTTAAGGATATTTTCCAAATGGGACAGGGTGTTGACTAAGGAGATGCCAACCCCTGAAAAGATAATTTCTGAAACATTATCACCACCAAAGAAGAAGAGGAAAGCTGCTCCAGTGGCACAGGTTTCCACTAGCAGTTCTGATAGTGAAGAATAAGTGGTCTTCACACCTGATGAAGAAGACACAGGAACTGATATGAAGTATGCAACACAACAAGTAGTTGATGAAATCCAGGGGGAGTCTATAGTTGTAGAAGAACCAACTACACTAGACAGTGAACAAGCAACCAACACCATACTAGAGGTAATCACTGAACTAAATGCTTTAGATTTTCCTATAAAGGATACTGATTTGACTGATGTTCATCAGCAAACTCAGCTGGATAGCCAAGTCCCAGATGCTGTCATGGAAGACACATCTGTTGAAGTTGTAGTTACTGATCCAGTGTTTGAAGAGCCCAGAATTTCTCCTGCTCAGTCTCCACAAGAATACACCATGGAAGATTTATTCCTAAATCTGGATCAAGCAGATTTTGACAAGGCAACTGATGCTGCTGAGAGGGAGAATGCTCCAATTGAGGGGGAGCAAGTTGTACTTGTTGAAGATTCTGTAAGACAAGAAGAAACTGAGAAGGCACCAGAAGTGCAGAAGGAGTTACCTCCAAGCCCTAAGGAGAGGGTAGACATAGCCAGCTCCTCAGCATCTGAAGATGAGGAGGCTGCAAGGGCAAAGAAACAGAAAACTTATGTTTTCAAGAGGAGTCAGAGTTATAAAAAGGCCTTACAATCTATTGCACCACAGCCTATATCACAGCCAGCTCCAAATGTTGATTATAGTGCTCTAATGGTTGCAATGCAAATTAAACTTGATGAGCAAAGGCAGGCCATAGAGAAATATGTGGATGAAGGGCAGAAGTCTCTCCAATTTGATCTAGCCCAGGACATAAAATCTATCAGGTTTGAAATGAACCAAAATAAAAAGGAGATGACTTAATGTTTCCACAAGGGTGGAAATGCAGTGGTGTACTTGGCTACACACCAGGAGAAGATAAAAGCACAAGTGGATGACATAGCTGTGAAGCATGGTTATGTTCTTGAAAATCAACTCAGAATGAATGACAATTTGACAGAATCTCATAATGCTATTGTCACAGAAATGAAGAACATTGCTGCTGGCCTGACAACTTCTACTGCTACTGCTATGACAGCTTTTGATAAAGCACTGCAAGAGAGCTTAACTGATATTACAACTGCTATTCAAGACTCTCAGAAGCTGATCTCTGAAAAACTCCAAAGGTTAAGACCTTTCTACAGGGATGGAGTTAATTATCTCAATGCCCAAATCCGATTTTAAAAAGATGACTTAAGCGATCATATTGAAAGAGAAGTCATAAAGGGGGAGAGGGTCTTAGTCAAAGCTGGCTCTGACCATGCAAAAAGGGTTTCTAATTCCATTAGAGCCACTCTTGGTTATCCTCCTCTTTGTGATGATGATAATGTAGCTGAATCTGGACTTAACCCTACATATCTTGGAGGTGAGCAACTAGAAGTAGCTCAAGTTATCTACCCTCCTCCAGATTTTGACATGATTCATGCTGACATACAGTCCATGTATAGCCCACCTGGGGGTAAGGATAATGTCATTATTGAAAAAGTTGTTCAGCCAATTTCTGAAGCCATGCAAGAGGCACTGCAGAAAGAAGAAGAGACTAGATTGTCTAAGAAGAGGTTTAGGGAACAAGCTGAACAAAGACCAGACTTTGAGCAGTGGAGCCCTACCTCAAGAAATATCATTTTGACTTCCTGGAAAGCTGCCAAAGATAATGTGCATGACAGGAACAAATGGTTTTCTGAGGCTGAATGGAGGAAACATGAATCAAGGCAGGAGGCTATAGTTCAATATAGAAGGAAGGCCAAGATGGGAAAGCTACCTCCTACAGCTCTGGAGCCTAGCAAGTACTTTCCCAAGCCTTATCACTACTTTGAGAGGTAAAAAATTAAAGTAGAAGAACTTAAGAAGAAAGATCTGAAAGGCAAGAAGCCTGCTGATGCTGAAGTTCCTGAAGCTCCTGTTTAAGCCAGAGTTCAAGCTGAAAAAGGAATAGTCATTAAGGAGGCTGAACAACAATAGCTTAGAAAATTTCTTAAGTTTACTATGTAATCTTTTTGATGATAAACATTCTGTAAACTTTTGAAAATGAATATGACAAAGTATTGGAACAATGTGTTGTGTGATAAATTAGCTATGTGTTAAATTTATTTCATAATTGTTCTATGATGCAATCTATCTATATATGCATGTTTGTTTTATACATGTGATGTACTTTCCTGTTTACATAATCCTGTTTTACATCATTTTGTAATTTAATTATGAATGGTGTATATCATTGACTAAGGGTTATGACTTCTCCAACTAGGGGGAGATTGTTGGGTACATTGGTTTAAATGTACCTGATTTGAAGAAGCCTCACCCAACTCAATGATATACATCAAAATGTATTTGATGTGTTTTGAGTTTACTTGTGCAGGCTAAGTATTTGCAGGAAAGAAGAAAAGTTTCTAAGTCCATGTGTCGACACCTAGAGGGAAAGTGTCGACACTTAAGAGTTCTTGTGTCGACACCCAGACAAGCAGTGTCGACACTTGGAGTCATTGTGTCGACACCAGGGATGCTGAGTCGACACTAGACAGAAAGTGTCGACACAAGGAGCTGTGTCGACACTCAGTGAAGAAAAGACAGTGAAGCTGTGTCGACACTTAGCAGTTGTGTCGACACCCAGAAAAACAGTGTCTACATCAGAATGTGTCGACACTTGGAGGCTGTGTCGACACTCAGAAAAAGTCAGCAGAGAATAAGTACAAGTGTCGATACCCAGAACAATGTGTCGACACTCAACAGAAGAGTCAACACTAGAAGTAAGTGTCGACACCCAGAACAATGTGTCGACACTTAGCTGAAGACACAACACTTGAAGAAAGTGTCGACACAAGGAGCTGTGTCGACACTTAGCAAAGATCAGCAAAGTTCAACAAAATATTCTAAGTACAAGTGTCGACACTAAGGAGTTGTGTCGACACTCAGCCAGAGTCTCGACAAAAGAAGAAAGTGTCGACACCCAGAGCAATGTGTCGACACTCAACAAGTATCAACACTGAAGATATATGTCGACACCAAGAAGCAGTGTAGACACTTAACAGATTCAACACATGAAGATGTGTTTACACAAAGGTGTTGTGTCGACACTTAGAAGAATTCAGCAAAATACTGAAGTACAAGTACTTGTGTCGACACTCAATTTCAGTGTCGACACATGAAGAAGAAGTAGTGTCGAGATACAAAATCTACAACACAAGGATTTGTGTCGACACCTTGTAGACTAGTGTCGACACTTAGACAACTTGTGTCGACACTTGGTCTACAAGTGTCGACACTTAAAGACAGAAAGTCTCGACACTTACAGACAGTTACAGTTATTTCAAGAACTGATTGGATGACTTGACAGCTGGCATTCCAGCCGGTCTACAGCACCTGTCAGAGTTGTCAGAATTCAGTTATGGACCGGACCAGCCGGTTACCATGAAGAAGGCCTATAAATAGGCCTATACTGTCTACAGAAGAGATGGATCAACAAGTTGTTGAAGTTGTCAAAGTTCAGATCAAGTAATTGTCTAAAGAAGATCTAGCTATCAAGTGAAGATCTAAGAAGTTGGAGAGAGAGCTCCATCCAAGAAATCAGCTGTTGGAACCCAGCTGAGAAGAAGGATTCAGATTAGTCTAAATCTTAAGTAGCAGAGATCAAGGATCAACTGCAGAAGGAGTCAATCTTATTGAGTTCTACTTTCAAGAAGCTTTGAAGAAAGCTAAGTCAGATTGAGTCCAGCTGAGTTCTTCCAAGAACTCATCAAGAATATCACAACTTATCTCTCTTTCATCTAAGTTGTTGAGTTTTATACATTTTGTATTCATTATAACTTGTAGGATCCTTAGGGATCTGAGATTGTAAGCCTGCAATTATAAAGGCTGAGGGTAAGAGAGTTAAATCTCTGAGTGTAGGCCTTGGTGGCTGAGTGTAGGCCTTCGTGGCTGAGTGTAGGCCTTGGTGGCTGAGTGTAGGCCTTTGTGACTGAGTGTCGGCTTTGTGGAAAAGCTGAGTTGTAGGGCCTTGGGCCTGAGGTGTAGGAGCCTGTTTTGGGTTCTGAGATAGTGGAGAAGTTTGGCCGAATCTAGTACACTGCTAGATAGGCGAAGGGGGAAAGTGGATGTACCCAAAGCTTGGGGAACCATTATAAAACTCTATGTCTACTGTGTGATTGTTGTTGGCTGTGATTATTGCATATGTGTTGTGTTATAGTAGATAGAATGCTGTGATATTAACTGATTGCTGCCATAAAAAGTTAAAAAGAATTTGGTCACATATTCACCCCCCTCTAGGTGTTTAGGTACTATATCTTTCAATCTTGATGACTTCTGTCACACTATTTGTAATTAATGTTTTTAATTTTTAAAACTACTTAGGACCCTCTACTAAAAAGGTCACCAACATGAACGTTGTAGCCCTAGGTGTCTACTGTAATTCAAAATTGATTTGAACTAATTTCGACCTCTGGTTGTACTAGGGCACCCATTTTTGGTGGGACCTATACTTAGGGCTATCCTGAGATTTAAAAGGGTGCCCACTCTTCATCCCTTGTCCAAATGACCTAAAATTTGGGCAATGTGTCACCCTTAGCAATATATACGGTCTGTCCAAAAATGGGAATTTTTTGAAAATAGTTTGTCTATGGTTTTATCATTTATTAAATAATATTAGGGTAATTTAATAAGGTGGTCTAATGACTTCCAAACCCTCCCAAATTTTGGTGAGTGGTCCTTGGGGTCTTCATAAGGCTCTGGTTATAATTTCATCACATATGGAGATGGTTTGTGTTGAAAACAAGCAAACCCTAGCCTTGCCATAATAGGGGCATTTTGGTCAAATGGGCAATTTAGGTTTTGAGTGGCCATCTCACCTCAACAAAGGATGAACTTTGGGGCCACTGACTTGGCATGACTTCTACCACCCACTCCTGGAAATCGGGTAGATTGGAGTGAGTTTGCCTTAGGACTTAAGTTCAAACCCTAAGGAAGGACTTTTATGCCTTGTGAAGGGAATGATGTCAAATGACCCTAATTTAGCTTGAGATATGGTAGAGATGATGCTAGGTTAACTAAAGCCCTCTGCTAAAAATATTATGGGATTTGGGAAAGGGTAGACCCCTCTAAACCCTAACCCAAGTTTAGGGCACAAAATTTGTAGAGATAAAATAGGTTTCTAAAACTCATTGAACAGTGACGAAACTTTGATAGAGTAGTCTTAGGGTCCGTAGGAGCCTCTGGAAATTATTGTAGAGTGTTTGGAAGAAATTAGCCTGTACTTGTAGTTATAATCCTTGTATTTCCCCTAAGGATGATTTTGATAAAATCATGATTAAACTAATTTAAAATGTTATGAAACTTGGACAGTAAGGATTTAACATCATACTATAGACTTGGTAAAGTTTCTGTAATTTTTGGATAATATTTAGGGCACTTCCCTATTTATTTCCATTTATTTTGTTTTTATTGAATTAATTAATTAGGGGCTTAAATATTGTTGAAGAGTTGAGAAATTTTGGTCTTTATGTTCAAAAGTCATATTATATTTATCATAAATTTTGTGGAGCATTTACTTGTTTGGTGTTGGTACATCGTGTTCAAACTTGGGGTTTTTGGATTACTAGAATAATTAAATAAATAACCAGATAAATTAGAAAAAAAATATGAATTTCTGGATTTAGGCCAAACATATCATGATAGACCCCCAAAAATTATTATAGGGATACTGGATGAATATTTTGAGTACTTCTTTTTTTACACGTCATATAGCTTGTGTTGGTCTGCATTTAGTAAAACTGCAGAATTTAATTTGGAATATGAATTTGGGCACATGAGTTGGGGTTAGGTGTTTGGTGGTTGGATAATTAAAAATGAGTTTACCATTATAAGATAGGATGAGTAGGGTATTGGTTTGGCTAGTGTTAAGTGGTGCTCGGGATCGACGAAAGATCGTCTTTCCCCGGGGGGAGGAAGTGTCAAATACTCTAGGGTTAGATCCAGTAAAACAAGTAAGAGTTTTGGGAAATTTGATAGCAACTAATAATAATAAGTGCCTTGCGAAAGGGAGCTTTGGGCGTAATCCCATCGTAGTTCCTAGTACCTTCGAGAGCCCTTCACGGGGAATACCTTGGGCAGTCCTTGACTAACCTAAACAGTAAGAATAAAACACTTCAAGAGAAACTAGTATAATTAGGGTAACACATTCACACACCCCGGTAGCTCGGGAGGTTGATTAGGTTGATTTGATTGCCATCCGGACGGTTCGTTCGGAAGGTAGATGCACGGACGGATAGTCCGGGGAGCCAGTGACTCAAAAGGTTTTGGATACAAAATAAGGTTGTGGGTCTTCAATATCGGATGGTCGTTCACACCAACGTCGATACGTTGACTCGGCCGTGTGGGACACTTAGCCAAAGAAAGTCTGGTGGATATGGCTAGCATGATGTAGGCTACGGTGTTTGACGCTATAACGACAAAGGGAGTAACACATACGCCTCTCTATTTCCACTATTACGCTCACACAATAACTAAACGCAGCACACCCACGAACAACTTTATCAACTATCGCTAACTTACGGTAGCCACACCGATTAAAGATCGAACAAATGACTAGAGGCCGATGTTCTCTCAAGCTAAAAGGACCAATCTTGGGTCCGATCGAGCGATGGTTGTACCAAAAGAGATCTACCGAAAGGTTCGGTTCGGAAATGGTAGATCTCTCCCAACAAAAATTATGGGGCTCGCCAAACCCTTTCGAAAATAATGCATTTAAGATTGATGCAAATCAAAAGGAAAGTCACGAAAAATCTAACGATTCAAATCCAACGCAAAAATCTTTTCGACCACTAGACTATCAAGATAGAATCACACGTGAGTGGAGAGGATCGTTACCAAAGTCGGAATAGATGATTCCGACTACCTTTGAAGGACCGCTCTTCCACGGTTCTGTCGGAGTTGCGCCCGATGGAGAGATGGATCGTCCGCCTTGGCCGCTTCACACCGATATCCAGATTCCTCGTCGTAGAAGGGGGCCTTTCTCGGATAAAACTCCAAGTGAAGATGGGCGGCCGGTTTTCTTCAAAGGGGTGCTCGGGTGGTGGAGGTTGGTGGTCGGCCGGCTATGGATAGAGTTGGTCAGGTTGATGATGATAGAGAGGAGTTGGCGGCTAAGGAAGAGGAAGAAGAGGGGCGGCCGAATTTGGGGAAGAAGAGGAAGGGGGGGTGGCAGCTTGGAAGAGGAAGATGAGGGAGAGGGGGTGGCCGAATGCTTTAGAGAGAGAGAAAGAGGAGAGTGGCGGCTAGGAGAGGAACAGAGAGAAAGGGAGATTAGCAATTAAGGAAAGTTTTAGGGTTTCTTTTCATTTCAACTAAGCTTAAACAAAACCATACATGCCTATATATAGGCTTAACACTATGTCTTGGCTATATGTATCCCAAATAAAAATAAAACACTCAATGGATACATGCAGCCCAAATAAAATAACACACTCCAAATGTGTAAATAAGGCATGCTAAAAATATGAATTCTCTTAAGCTAATAATAAAATAAGTTCAACTAGTTATTTGTCTTACGCCGAGGGTGGAGATTGTAGCGTCGCTCCATAAGAACACCATCGCGACGCGAGTCCTTTGTTGGAGATAAAGGAGGGTATTCCGTTAGCGTGCCGTCATAAACAACTTGGGGGTCGTCGTCTCCACCACAACATTAGTACGCAGATACTCTAGGTTGTGTTCTTCTAGGGGCGTACGGGAGGGCTAGGCCTGGTAGTGTGGATACCCTACTAGGAGTGGGGGGCCCGACCCACTGTATCCGTTTACCACTATGGAGGTTCCTGAGAGTGAAGCTAGCTGGCCAATTAGGGGGAACTAAATGTCTGTGTGCATAGAGGCGTGTGCGTGGGTTGCACTTGCATGAATCATGGCATAGCATACTTGCATACAACCGACACCCCCAACGTATAAATTGGTATGAGACTTTTTATACGATGGGAGCCTTGCTGAAGACCCCTTAACTTATATGTTTGTATGGGCATTCATATAAGTTAAGGTTACTTATTTGTTACTTATTTCTTACCTTGTCTTTCTTACATATGCTGCTTACTTTACTTGCATACTTTTATAGAACTGCTATTTTGTACCTTTCTTCATTAGCTATTTAGACAATATATATAACTGCTAGAATAGCTCCACTGTCACCTGCCACTTTGTACTCTCCACCTTTGTATCTTCCCTTTCATCCTTCCCACTCGGTGCCTAGGAGCCATGGCGGGCGGGGTAGGGGATGATAGGGCTTTGTCTTTATGACTAATGTTTTTCGGACCACAATATTACAGGGGATTCCGATGGGAGACAGGGACCAGCATCTCAGGGACCAGCACCAGCGGAGTACGGTGCGCATGGAGGTGGGCCAGTCTAGTACCGGAGCACCAACGACTAGCTCCGTGAGTGATAGTCTTTTTATATCTTCCCCGAGAGATTGTAGTGAGGATCTGATGTACCGGGCTTAAGCCCGTTTATATTTTTTATAACGGTCCAGGCCCATCAATAAGGGACCTAGCTAGACCGTCGGCCTACCAGAGTCCAGACCCGGGCCCACTACTGGTAGTCAGACTTTCACATTCAAGCCTGCAGGCCATGCACCGCAATCCCTCTCCAGCCTATTTATCAGCACGACAGGTTGTTGTCAATGGGGATCGAACCCAGGACCTTTATAGGAGAGCTTTACGCCACTCACTCATCACCAACTGAGCTGCAGCTACCCGAGGCAGATTGGCACACTACCCGAGGCCGGAAATGGCCAAATGAGGATCAGGGCCGGGGAGCCAAAAATGATCAGCGACGGGGCCACATCACTGATGGGAGAGATGGAAGAAGAGCAGAGGACCAGCCTCGTCTGGAGGAAAGACAAGAGCATAGGGAACAGTAGTGGTGGCCCCTCAGCCTCTCTAGATGCGGGAGATGCAGAGACCCGGGGGTATGGTATATCCCCCTCCAGAGTGCTTCAACTATCATCAGGTGGGGCATATCTGGAGGAACTGCCCCATGATGGGGGCACCACCACCAGCACCACCGGCTGCCCCGCCAGCTCAGTATTTTGGAGGTCGAGGACTAGCAGAGGACGTGGATACTAGTGTAGAGACCGTAAACAGGAGCAGGCGCAAGTGTATGCAATGGATCTGACTCAACAACGGAATCCGGAGCAAGTGATCAAAGGTACGTCAGTCAATTTTAAGTTTTCTCTTTCCTAGGTAATTAGAGTTATGGGTATAGAATTGATAAACTAGGAAATAAAACCATAATTAGATTTCTAAGACTTTAACTACCCCAGGCATTGTCTTCATCAGCGGCAAGACTGCCTATACATTGTTTGATATGGGTGCTTCGCACGCGTTCTTGTCGGAAGACTTCGTGGAAGGGCTGGAAGGCGTGGAGCGATTCACAGGCTTGATGATGAGGATGCGGCTACCAGACGGATCAGAGCTATTCACCTCCGCCCGCTGCAACATGTAGGCGGAGATCAGCAGAAAGGCATTTGAAGCACCAGCAACGATCCTAAAGATGCCAGTCTTTGATTTGATCCTGGGCATGACATGGTTGCATTGGAACCATGTCAAGATTGACTGCCTGTCAAAGAGGATCACCGTGAGGCATGGGGATTTCTACATCGTCATCGAAGGTATTAGACCTATTCCCCCTCTCTTGCTATCTTCTATGTAGGCCGTCAAGGCCCACTTGCAGGGGTAGGAAGTCTATAAAGTGTTGTTTGAAATGGCTGAGGCCAAGGATTCCATCTCGGATATCCCGGTGGTGCGAGATTTTGCTGACGTATAACTAGAGAAGCTGCTAGGGCTACCCCCGCACTGGGAGCAGGATTTTCGGATACAGCTGGGGCTAGGGTCTAAGCCGGCATCTAGAGCCCCTTTCCGGATGGCCCCGAAGGAGTTGACAGAGTTTCAAAGCCAGCTGCAGGAACTAGTATAAACCGGATTTATCCGGCCAAGCTCTTCACCATGGGGAGAACCGGTGTTGTTCGTCAAGAAGAAGGACGGGAAACTTAGATTGTGCATCGACTACCGAGCACTGAACTTACGACAGTCCGGAATACATATTCATTGCCAAGGATAGATGAGCTTTTTGATCAGCTGGAGGGGGCGCATTTCTTTTCAAAATTGGATTTGAGGTCGCGCTACTACTAGCTACGGATCGAGGAGGAGGACATTCCGAAGACTGCCTTCAGTACCAGAAATGGGTTGTTTGAGTTTACCGTGATGCCCTTCGGGCTCACGAATGAACCGTTGGCATTGATGAGCCTCATGAATTGAGAGGCATATCTGGATGTGTTCGTCATTGTGTTTATTGATGACATCCTCATCTACTCAAGGACAGAGGAGGAGCACACACGACATCTGACGCTAACCCTAAAGAGACTGCAGGAGCACCAGCTTTATGCGAAGTTCAGCAAATGCCAGTTCTTGTTGAAGGAGGTGGCTTTCCTAGGCCATATCATCAATGGTGCTGGGCTGTCAGTGGACCCGGCAAAGATTTAGGCAGTTCTGGATTGGCCGCAACTGAAGTCGGCCATAGACGTGCCGAGTTTTCTAGGACTTGCCGGTTATTACCAGAAGTTCATGGAGGGATTTTCTCGTATTGCCCTTCCACTCACATCACTGAAGAGGAATGATGTGCCCTTTGTCTGGACCCCGCAGTGCGAGGTGGCTTTTCAGGAGCTGAAGGATCGACTCACCTCAGCTCCTATATTTGCCCTTCCTTCGGGGTTAGAAGGATTCCAGGTCTATACTAACGCTTCCTACCAGGGCATGGGTGCAGTGCTGATGCAGAATAGTCATGTGATAACGTACACCTCACGGCAGCTGAAGAAGCATGAGAAGAACTATCCTATTCATGACTTAGAGATAGGAGCGGTTGTATTTGCTCTGAAAGTCTAACGACACTATTTGTACAGTGTCCACAATGACATATACTCCGACCACAAAACTTTGAGGTATGTGGACACGCAGAAGGAGCTGAATATCAGGCAGAGATGATGGATGGAGTTTCTAGCAGATTACGAGTACGAGATGCACTACCACCCAAGGAAGGCGAATATGGTGGTAAATGCGCTTAGCCGGAAGGCTACAACCTCAGGAATAGGACCTCAGATGATGGCCATGGAGTTGGTCCAGATGTTAGAGAAGATGCAGATATCACTGGTGTCCAAGGATCACCTAGAGATGTACCGGGAGTACCTATCGTCTTTGGTTGCCACAGATGACATTCGAGATCGAGTCAGAGATGGGCAGAGGCAGGATGCCAAGCTAGAGCCGATATTATGGGCCTTAGAAGAAGGCACTGCTAGAGATTACAAACTGAGGGATGACCTAGTGTGCTTTAAAGGACGAGTTTACATACCAGAGGGAGGCCAGGTCCGGGGAGATATCATGACGGAGGCCCACTCAGTCGGTATTCGGTACACACGGGAGTTACGAAGATGACTGCGGATCTGAAGAAGACCATGTACTGGCCAGACATGAAGAAGGATATCACCTAATTCGTGACCCACTGCGAGGCATGCCAGCTGGTGAAGGCAGAGTGTAGAAACCCCGCAGGATTATTGCAGCCACTCCCAGTGCTTGAGTGGAAGTTCGATGATATTACAATGGACTTCATACATGGGCTTCCCCGATCGCGGATGGGGAATGATTCGATCTGGGTGATCGTTGACCGGCTGACGAAGGTAGCCAGATTTATCCCGATCAGAAAGGATGAATCAGTTGGTGTGCTGGTTCGGAAATTCGTGGAGCAGTTCGTCCGTTATCATGGGGTACCCAGGATTATTGTATCGGATCGGGATGGACGGTTTACATACAGGGAGTGGAGATCAGTGCAAGCTTACCTGGGCACTCGGCTGACATTCAGTACAGCTTTTCATCCCCAGACTGATGGGCAGATGGAACGCACCAATCGAACTTTGGAAGATCTACTGCGACTTTGCATTTTGGATCGCGATGAGCCTTGGGAGAAGCTGTTGCCACTGATCGAGTTCTCATATAATAACATCTACCAGTCCAGCATAAGGATGGCGCCTTATGAGGCCCTATACGGACGGAGGTGTAGGACTCTATTGTCGTGGATACAAGACAAGGATCTGAAGGCTTTGCGTTCGGAGTTTGTTGAGGACATCGAGGCTCAGTTGAGGCTGATACGGGATAGGATGTTAGAGGCACAGAGCCGATAGGCTAAGTATTACAACGCTCGGCATCGTTAGGTGTAGTTTAAGGTGGGGGACCGAGTATTCTTGAAGATCCGACTGATGCATGGGGTTTCACGGGTACGCAGTCGGAAGAAGAAGCTCAACTAAAGATATATGGGGCCCTAAAGGATCCTGGAGTGGATCGGCCCCTTGGCATATAGGCTGGAGCTACCACCGGAGCTGGCGTGTCTGCACGACGTGTTCCATGTATCATCTCTTAGGAGGGCTCTACTACGCCCGGAGTAGCGGATTACGGCCACGGATGGGCCGGTAGCATCTGATCGGTCAGTTCACCTGGAACCGGTCCAGACTGACGACAAGGGAATACAAGTCTTACGCCGCAAGAAGGTTCCATTGGTCAAGGTCTTATGGAGGAATCATGGGTGAGAGGAGCACACATGGAAGCCTCAGGACTTGATGCAACAAAAGTACCCATAGCTTTTCAGTCAGGTATTACTCACAACCTCTCGGGATGTTACAATTTACCTTTCATACTTGAATTCCCGTAGGCCTAACTAGAATTTCGAGGACGAAATTTTTTGTTTATATATTGGATTTGTAACATCCCTCAAACAACTAGACAGCTAGGAGTGGTTTTATCATGACTAGGTTATGACAAAACCCTAGGGAGCCCAAGAAGACCAAGTGGACTTGGGGATAAAGGTGATTGGGTGGAATGGACTACAAATAGTAGATCCCTAAACCCTAGTTTAGGATGACCATGAGGCTACACCATGACTCTAAGATCCCACCATGATCTCACCAATGTATTCGAAGTTCCATTAGATCCCTAAGGGTCCATTGGATTCGACCCAGGGTGGCCAAGTTGATCTAGGACCACCCTATGCCTAAAAAGGGCAAGGTACTCAAACTAAGGGCAGTGTGCCCCTAGTAAGCCCAACCAACCCTACCAGGGTCTTCCTAGACCTAAAGTGGGGTCAATGGGTCACTAAGGACCCATGGAGGGCAGTCAAAGTGGTTAAGTTGACCTAAGTCAACACTAACCCTAAATCGGTCAAACTGACCTACATATGGTCAACTAACCTTCCCTTAGCTAAGTGGATCCCACTCATGTCCTCCTAACCCTAGAGTGAGGTCAATGGGTCACCAAGGACCCATTGGGGTCAACTCTAGAGCCTGAGTTGACCTAAGTCAACCCTAACCCTAAAGTGGTCAAAGTGTCATAACTAAGGGGCAAGTGACCTTCAAAGTGCAAGTTAACCCTACCAAAGAACTTCTAGACCTTAGGGCAGGCCCATGGGTCACCAAGGACACATTGGGGTCAACCCTAGTGGCTAATTTGACCAAAGTCAACTCTTAGGTCAAGTGGTCAAACTAGTCTAAATGGCTAACTCAAGCCCAATCCAAGTGGGCTAGGCCCAGACAAGTGCGGCCCATTGGTCTATTAGGTGGCTTGGCCCCGTCAATTTGACTGAAACCGAAAACTAGGTTTAATGTCCTTTAATGGTGTTTTGATGAATTGGGGAGCTACAAGCCTCATCTCCCCAATTCCTTCTTTAAGAACCTTCACCAGGATCATATCAAGTGTTTTCCATGATTACATCTTGATTCCCTTGCTGTTGGTGTAGAAGTTGTAGAGGAGCCAAAGCTTGGTGGCCTAAAATAGCAAGGAGGCACAACACCCGCTCTCAGGCCGCAATTCAGGTCCTCCCTTTCTCCTTCTTCTGTGGGTAGATCGTAGGATCATTTTGGGATGAAAATCGGGCTCAATTGAGCCTGATCTGGAAGTAAGATTTCCCAATTTGTCCATGAAAAACGAACCTTTCGGGATCGCCGGAGAAGGCCCCTCCGGCGGCTGTGCCGCCACCTAGCGATAGCCACCACCTCGACGGAGGTGGTGGTGGCGATGGCTGGCCAGGGAGGTGGCTGGGTGGCCGGCGGCAGCTGCTTGAAGATGGCCCAGGAAGAATAAATCCTATACATTGGCACACTGGGGACGATGACCAGATATCATCCGTCATTGTGCCAAGATTCGTGCTAATATAAATTAAACTATATGCAAATATTCATTTCATTTGATATTCTGTCACACATTATCTATTTAATGTTTTAAATTATTAAAAATAACTAGATGCTACGTCAGAGAAAATGATCAACATATAATTTGTAGCCCTATGGATCTACATTAATTTAAAATTGGCTTGAACCAATTTGGTTGTCTGGTTTGACCAGGGCACTCATTTTGGTGGGGTCTATACCAAGGGTTAGACAAAGATTAAAATGAGTGCCCACACTTCATCTCTTGTCCAAATGACTTGAAATTTGGATAGGGAGTCACCCTAGTCTATACCTAGGACCTGCCCAAAATGAGAATTTTTGGGATAATGTTTATATAGTTTTTGAAATTATTTAATTACTCTAGGGTAATTTAATTATGGGACCAAATGACCTCCAAACTCTCCCAAATTTTGGTGAGTGGTCCTTCGGTCATCATAAGACTTTGAATAAAATTTCATCTCATTTGGAGATGATTTGAATAGAATTCTTACAAACCCTAGACTTGACTTAATAAGGGAATTTAGGTCAAAAGTGCACTTGCGGGTTTAGGTGGCCAAACCACCACAACAGAGGTTGAAATTTGGGTCACTGACTTGGCATGACTTTTAACACCCTCATATGGGTTATGGGGTGGATTGTGGTAGATTTGCCCTAGGACGCAAGACCAAACCCTAAGTATGGTCGTTGGTGTCTTGTGAAGGACATGTGGTCAAATGCCCTTGTATGGACTTGAAATTTGGTAGAAAGGATACTAGGGTAGCAAAAGCTCTCTGGTAAAAATATTAGAGGATTTGGAGATAGGTAGGCCTCTCAAAACCCTAACCCTAGTATAGGGCACAAACCTTGTAGTGATAGAATAGGGTATTAAAACTCATTGAATAGTGATGCAACTTGGGTAGTGTAGTCAAAGGGTATTATGAAACTCTGGAAATTTAATTAGGAATTTTGGAGCATTAACCTTAGTACTTCCTTTGTAATGCATGAATTAGCCCTACTTTATTATTTGGATATTGTGGTCTCGCTATAAATTGGAAGTCATGAAAAGTTGGACAAAGGGAGTTTTAGACCATTATGCTCAGGTATGAATTTTATTGGAATTTTTAAATACATAATTACATTACCTATTTCACAAGCTCATAAATTTGGGAACTTGTTAAATAATTATTTTAGTGCTCATTTCTTGTTAAAAAATTATGAAACTTGGCCTAGAGCATTTGTTGATCATTATGTACATGTTTGCATTTTCACAGAATTTTTGGAAGTATTCTTGTTGTACTTGTCTCTTAAAAATGATTAATGTAGGTTATATTTAAAATTAGGATTATAGTCCTAAACCTTGCTGAAAAATTGGGAGACTTTGGATCCTATGTTAAATAGTCATCTTGTATTTATCATAAATTTGGTGGATCATTTGCATGTCTGAAATTGGTACTTTATGTTCAAACTTGGGTTTTTGAATTACTAGAAAAATTAAATAAATTATCAGATAAATTA
Organism: Platanthera guangdongensis; assembly: GCA_039583875.1. NCBI lineage: Eukaryota > Viridiplantae > Streptophyta > Magnoliopsida > Asparagales > Orchidaceae > Platanthera > Platanthera guangdongensis. The sequence goes on from CM077163.1 coordinate 97,076,336, forward strand.
GGCAAATTATGAATTCCTGGGTTTAGGTTAAACATGTTATGATAGACCGCCAATAATTATTATAGGGATATTGGATGACTATTTTGAGTACCTCCCATTTTATACATAATATAGCTTGGATGGTCTGCGTTTAGTAAAACTGCAGAATTCATAATACGGTGCAAATGAGCCTAGGGAGTTGGGATGTTAGTGTGGTAAGTGAAATGAGATTATCATCGGGATTCGTGATGAGGAATGAGAAGTTTGACTAGTGTTAAGAGGTGTTCGGGATCGACGAAACATCGTCTTCCCCGTGGAGAGGGAGAAAGAGTCAAAATAGATTACCGTCAAGAGTAACCAACATAACTAGGGCTTCACATTCACTCACCTCGATGCCTTGGGATGTTAGGTGGCCTCACTTGGGTTGTAGGCTCGGTGGATTTAGTGATTGGCAGGTTGGCCCGGCGAGCTTTGGCTTGGTTGATGTTTGTGACGGACGTGATGGTCCGGCGAGCTTTGGCTCGGTTGATGTTTGTGACGGACAGGGTGGTCCGTGGAGCTTTAGCTCGGTAGCTGATATATAAGTTGCATGTGCATAAAGTATAAGGTGCTGGGTCATCGGTATTGGAGGGTCGATGCACCGAACAATACGTTGACTCGACAAGTGTGGTTTAGCACTTGTTCAAATAAAGTCCGTTGCGCCAGCCGGCAAGAGTACGCAGGAGCTCCACTTAGTGCACCTATGTTAAGGCATACGATAGGTCTGATTGGTAGGGCAATTTCCGATTTAAAGGTGCACGAGCCCCAACCCACCACTTCCGTTTGCCACTACGGAGGTACACAGAGTCGTGTGGGTGAGTTGCACTTGCATGTTTTCATCATGCATAATTGCATTTCATAGCATAACAAATGTATATAACACCAACACCTATTGTATAAGTGGTATGGGATGCTTTATACAATAGGCCTTGCAAAACGACCCCTTGGTTTATAAGTTTTCTCGAGTGTGCTTATAAGTTAAGGTTTTTATTCAGTAAATATATATGTATGCTTGCTGGAAAACCGACACCCTATCGTATAAATTGGTATGAGACTTTTTATACGATAGGAGCCCTGCAAAAGATCCCTAGGCTTATGTGTTTTCATATAAGTTAAGGTTACTTTTTCTTGTTCAGTCTTCCTTATCTTCATTCTATCTTATACACTATAGAACTGCTAGATTAGTACCGCCGCCACCTGCTTATATGTTGGGTATTGTATCCACGATTACCTGGATTTGAGGAAGCCACCCGTCAAGCTAAGATGAATTCACAATGTATTTGATAAACCTTTTCAAGTTGTACTTGCAGTTTCTCCACGCTAAGTGCACACCAATGTCAGGGTACAGTAGGTCAATATACACGGGTCTGCACGACGTAATCCCTCGTTGAGCAGATCAGTGTGTTGGCCTATGTGTACTCTCTCTATTGGAGTGCACTTACTTTCAAGTACAGGGCCGTTCATATGCAAGAAGAGACAAGGAGCATGGAGGATCAAGGAGAGCTCCTAGGGGAAGACGAAAATTCGTCCAAGGCAAATTCGACGAGAATCACCAAGTGATTCTCGCCGATTCGGCGAGAATCACTAGTGATTCTCGCCGAATCGACGAGAATCATCAGTGATTCTCGCCGACTCCTTCTGGCCATCTCAAAATGGTGCCAAGTAAGATTCGGCGAGAATCACTTGTAATTCCCGCCGAACCAGTGGCCAAGCAGCCCATGTACACAGTAAAAGTCGTTGAGAATCAGTAAGTGATTCGACGAGAATCACAAAACGATTCTCGACGAATCGTCGAGAATCACTTGGTGATTCTCGCCGATTCGTCGAGAATCGTCTGCGATTCTTGCCGATTCGTCGAGAATCGCCTGCGATTCTCGCCGATTTTGACTTGGCGTTTTCTCAGAATGCTGCTGGACCGGATTCTGCTTTTGGACTAGTTTGAACCGGAATTTGGGGATTTCTTTTGTGGGTCCCACAACGGTCAAATTTGCTGTATCTACAGGGTATAAATACATGGGTATTTTGAACAGTAAACTACGGAGAAAAAGGAACAGAAACCGAGCCGCAACCAAACCCTAGATCCGCGACTCCTCTCCGCCGCCGCCGTCGCGCTCGGGCAAGTACGTCGCCGCCGCTGATCGTTCTTCTTCGTGATCTCCGGCGACAGAAGCTTAGCAAAGCTTGAGTCTCACGTGTCTATCCAGAGATCTCTTGTCTCTCGATTTGTTGACCGGGAAAAACTCCTCCGTCCGAATCGATCGAGACGACCGATCCTAGAGTGACCGTTGGTAGACCTAGTTTGCTTCGCTACGAAGTTTGGATCTCCAAGTTCAGCAGCCGCTCTTCATCGTAGCCGCCGATCCCGAAGCTAGCCGCCGCTCGTGTGCCGCCGCCGGTTCCGGGGAGATCCTCTCCAAGTGAGACCAAGGTCGTAGACTCTTCATCGACTTCAAGAACACGTCGTCGAACAAAGAGGAACACCGTAGTCTCCAAAAGAAGTTTGTATCACGTTTACATTCTATATTTAATTTTGTTGTAAGGGAACTTTTGTTCCGAGTTGTAAGGGTTGGGTGCAACCCGTTGTGTGGGAGTGTTGACTCTCACGTGTGGAAGGGCTCCTTCCGTCAGTGAAGGGATTGGATTTCAATCCCGTTGGAGAAGTGACCGAGTCGTCCCTTGTTGGGGAGATAGGTCGAAGGGGGAAAGTGGATGTACCCAAGTCGGGGAACCACTATAAATTTGCTGTGTATTCTGTGTGCTGTGGTTTTTGTTTTTATTGTGCAGGTACATCCGTAAATTCCGCAAAAGAACCACACGTCACCTATCCCCCCCCATAGGTGCATATAGTTGACACTAGGTGGACTTTCAAGTGGTATCAGAGCCAGGTTACTCATCAAAAAGGTTAACACCTTGAGTAGAATCCTGCCACCAGTGTCAGAAGCATGGAGCTAGAGTATGAGATGCCGCCACTCAAACTCCCCGCCTGCACAAAGGATTATTATCCCATCTGGCGAATGAGAGTGTCATGTCACCTTGATGCTATCGATCCTCGAGCATCCTTCATCCTGGAGGAGGGTCCGTTTATTCCCATAAAGACCTCCGACTCTGGGATCCAGGTGCCCATGTGCATTGCTGAGATGACAGAGATGGAACTCTCATTTTTCCAACTGGACCAGAGGATTCGACAAATTATTATGGATGTCTGGTCTGGAGCCTCTCGCTCTAGATTGGAAAAATGTAAAACGGCTAAATCTCTGTGGATGATGATCTCAGAGCTGATGGGGGGGTCAGAGAAAGCTGAAATATGCTGCCAATCAGAGGATGAAGCGTATGTGGGGGTCCTCACTTCTGAAGATGAATGCAAGGATCCTTCGGATTGCATCAGAGCTCCAGTATCCTTGTCAGAGACTGAAGAAGATAGTGAGGAAAGCAGCTCCGACGAGGACGAAACATTGGTCACTGATTCTAATGACAATAACTCAGATGAGAAGGTATCATCTTCATCCTGCCCCATATCTTTCGACTTTTCTGAAGACAGAAACTGCTCTCCTCCAGAAAATACTGATTCCCTGAAGAGAGCCCTTCAGGAAAGCAATCTACTTGCTGAGGAGCAAGCTCGAGAGATTGCTCGACTGAAGATCTTGTTGGTTCTCCAATTGGCGTCCAACAAGGTCAAGGACTCTAAGATCTCAGCTCTAGAGAATAGTCTAGATAATGAGAAACGTATAGTATCTAACTTTTCCAAAGTTGATGCTATAAAGAGAAATCAAGAAACCGGGTGGATCTCCCGGATTATCCAGGGATGGAGAAATGGGGAAACGGTGTTCCGACCTCCCACTCCAAGCGGGAAGGCAACTCATCATGCCTTCAGGTATGACCACAGGAATAATCGTGGTCACTGCAAGGGTGATTTGTCCCCATGTGGAAACGTCCATAGTGCAAGAGGCGTCATGGCCACCCATGAGGAAATACCTAAGGCTCATTCTGAGCCCTTTGTATTCACGGCCACTGCCACAACAAAGTGTGGATCTGCATGTCCTAGTTCACAGAAGAATTCTCTCCATTCGAGGACACGGGATAGGGAGAATAGAAGTCATGATGTCAGGCTTCATGGAGCCTCAGCAAGGAAGATGCCTGAAAGAATGGCACCACCTTCTCGGCCTCATAACGCTCACATCATGCATTCGTTCCACCCTTCCTCATGCCTCGATGGAAGAGGAATTTGTGCGACAAGAACATGCCCTATCCCTTTTAGACCTAGGACCGTGACTACATCAGTCACTAGATCAGGTCGAAAACGGCGATACAACATTCACCCTTGTTGGTGCTGCGGCAAAGTGGGACACTTTGCCATTGACTGTTGGCACAACCTCTCTGTGCCCACAGCAAGGGCTTATCCACATTATAGGGACAGAGGCAGTCTTCCAGACAGGCTTTCTGAAGGAAGGCAGTTGCGTGCTTATGCTAATAGAAACCTAGGACCCAATATATTTTGGGTTCCTAAGGTAAAGTAATTCTGTCTTGCAGGGTAGTCTAGATCCCCGTAAATACGATGGGATCTGGACAGTAGGTGGCTCAAGGCTAACGTGGAACAAGCATCTGCAATAACAGATGTGCTACCTGTTTGAGCATACTCACATTGAGCTTCTGATGTGTTCTACCTGTGGGACTAAGCCAATAACTCTCAAAATCCCAGGTAATTTTGATCAGTTCAAGGACTTGTGTCATGATGGATCCTCATTCAAAATATATATACTTATATATATCATCATATACAGATCCTTCTTTGTATATTAGTGTATGTATGCCCGTCTAAGGATTGGTTAACTCGATGCATGCAAACTTTTACACCTCAATAAAAGGTTAACGAAGACATGTCGTTGTAAATCTCGACAACACACAATTGACATTAAGAAGACTTTTGAAAAACCTCAGTAAAATTCAAATAGATTGACTTTAGAATATACGTGTATTTATCATTTTTTTCTTGACATCGGAAAATTTCTAAAATATTGCAAGCTTCTCAAATGTGAAAATCCCTAGTCAAGAGACCCCTCAATTTCGAATCAGATAAATAGTATCAGAAGCCGAATTAACCAAATCTCCTGAATCCCGCCGAATTTGACAAAGCCGAATCAGTCAAATACCGGAAGACCCTTCGCATTCTTGACAAATCTCGCCGAATCGTTTAAATCCCGCAAAACCCTTCGCCTTCCTCACGACACCCGCCTCACGCTGCAGCAAGTACCCCGACACCCACAAGATTTCTCCCGCAAGAATTCTCCGCAACCCGCAGGAATTCTTCCGCCGACTCGCAGCAGCTCGTGAGGTCTCCTCCTAAGCTCCCGCTAGGGTCTCGCGACGTTCTCTTCGAAAGGCTCCCGACGACTCCCGCCGAAGCCCGCACCGTCGATCTCCCCAAGTCTCGATTTTGCTCTGCTCAAACCACCTCACCGACTTCACCTCTAGGTATCCCCTCGCCCGAAGCATCCACTAATGAAGTTTTCTTTTTGAAAGTTCGTTAACATTTTCAGTAGGGCCTCTCTCTAGATCTTCCATGGCTCCAAGGACGACTGCAGGTTTGATTTCTGGCTGCGAGCTGGTTCGCACTGGATTTTCTCATGCCTCGGACGAGTTCCGGAATATCATTCTAATGCTAGAAGAGGCTGGGCTAACCTTCGTATTGGAGCACCCTTGCAAAGTCCTGGATAAAGAGGTGCTGGAGTTCTTCTCTACCGCAAGACTCCGAGATAGAGACTCCATCATCAAGAGCAAGGTGGCTGGGACAAAAGTAAAGATGTCTGCCGATAAGCTAACTCGCTACCTGCAGCTTTCAAGTTTGGAGCAGGAGGACTATCTAGAGGACGAGGACAAAGCCAGAACTCTCTTGTTCTGCGGTCTTCCAAGAGGCACTCGATCAGTAAATAGAAAAGAGATGAATGAAGAAGGCAAGCTCCTATCTGACGTCATTGGAAAAGTGCTCATCTGTAAGCCAGGCTCCCATGATCATATCTCCGGAGATATGTTCAAAATTCTCATAGCTGTGGTCTGCCGCAAGAGGTTCAACTTGGGGAGTTGCTGTTCCAAAAGATCAAGGACACTCTGGGCACTCCAAGTTTCGGCCGCATCATCAGTCTATATCTCAACCAGCTCAACGGAGACAAGTTCGACATGAGCAGAGGAGTTCCTCTCCACTACTTGAAAAAGATGGATGCTACTGTGTTTGATCGATGGGAGCGGCGCATCGGGCAGCCTGCTGTGGAAGAGCACGAGGAAGTATCTCCCGCAGTCTCCCCCGGTGAAATTCCTGATACTGTGACTGCAGGAATCGAGGGGGAGACTCAACCCACTCATATGGATATAATATCTGAAATCGCCCAGGTGGCCAAGGATGCGGTAGCCGAAATTCCTGAAGTAAGTGAACCTGAGCTGGAGGATGAGGAGATCCTGAACAGAAATAGTCAAGGAACCGAAGCTGCAGCACTGGAAACTGATGATCGGGAATTGGAAGAAGCTGCTGACATAGATGAATTCTTGAATGAGGACGGAGAGGACGATGAAAATGAGGGACATGAAGTACTTGAGACTCCAGATACTATTGAACCTCCTTCTGATAAGTCTGCACCAGTGGAGGGGGAGTTAAATAAATCTACAGAGGCCGCCACATTCCTCCTTTGGAGCCTGTGATTGTATCCAGCTCTACCGACACGTCTGCAGAAATGCAAGGCCCACAAGTGCCTCCTGCTATTCCGTTACGCGATGACCTAGCCACTCACACTGTACACATCATTCAGGGCATCGTAAATGAGCTTAAAGACTCTTTTGATACAGCTCAGAAAACACTGCTGAAAAAGATTAAGACTTCTGAAGATCTCATGCTTAAAAATATGGTAGAGATCAACCATAAACTGGATGTGATGGAGAAGAAATTTGACGAAAAGTATACCGCGGCTGGCACAGCTGTCACACTCCTAATGGCCGGTTTGAAAAAGAATACAGATACTCTTGCCGTCGTCAATCAGAACGCTCATGTTGTCGCCAACAACATTCAGAAGTTTGATGGTAATATGGTCACTCTAAACGCAAATCAGCAGACCTTGGTCAATGAATTCACCAAGACAACGAAGCATATTGATGACTCCCTGCACTCATATGCCAACTGCATAGCTGACGAAGCCAAAAAGGGGGAGAAAGAGTATATCGCTAAGCTGGCCGAGCTCCAAGAAAGCATGGATGCAAACTTCGCACAATCAAGCAAATACGTCTATGAGAGCTGCTGGTGGATGCTCCAACAGGCGCTAGGTACGTTAGGCGTCGTCCTACCTGACAACCCTGCCGGTATTCATGTCCCTGTGACATCTAAGGCTGCTGAGGAAGTAAGTGTTGCTGAGGATGTTAGTGCAAGTGTTGCTGCAGATATTCCCACACATGAAGCTGATGCTAGGGCTCTCTCCAAAGCTAAATTGAGGAGCATGTTTGACCAAGAGGCCTTAGCAAAAGCCAGGGGAAAGAGAAAAGTTCAGGAAGGGACCTCCAAGGAGACTCCAGCTGAGAAGCGAATCAGAATGAGTGAGGAGGATGTACGAAACGAAAGGTGGAGTCCAGTTTCAAGGAACATCATCTTAGACACCTTCCGGCTGCAAGAAAGAGGAGAGATCAATCGAAATGAAACATATAGCCAGTATGAATGGGAAACGCACAAAGCATTTGAAGCGAAACGCAACATCTTTTTCAGAAACAACAAGGATCCAGACAAAGTTGCTCCTCCTAGGTACTACCCGAAGCCCAAGGAATACATGGAAAGGCAAAGCAAAAAGTACTTGGCTCAAACTCTTAAGGGTGACGTAGCTAAGGACAAATAGTCATCATTTTATAGCTGGTCACTGTGTCTTAAGAACAATTAATGATTATTACATGTCGTATGAACGATTCTGGATTATATGTGAATACATTTCTCTTGGTATATATATATTTGAATGTGTGAATGACTCAAGTCCTGTTCTGATTCCATATATTCTCTTGTGTTGCATGTTTAATTTTTGAATGCTATGTTATTATTTGATAGGTGTTATTCATCTTAGCTAGTAGGGTTTTGGCTTCGTCAAATAGGGGGAGATTGTTGGGTATTGTATCCACGATTACCTGGATTTGAGGAAGCCACCCGTCAAGCTAAGATGAATTCACAATGTATTTGATAAACCTTTTCAAGTTGTACTTGCAGTTTCTCCACTCTAAGTGCACACCAATGTCAGGGTACAGTAGGTCAATATACACGGGTCTGCACGACGTAATCCCTCGTTGAGCAGATCAGTGTGTTGGCCTATGTGTACTCTCTCTATTGGAGTGCACTTACTTTCAAGTACAGGGCCGTTGATATGCAAGAAGAGACAAGGAGCATGGAGGATCAAGGAGAGCTCCTAGGGGAAGACGAAAATTCGTCCAAGGCAAATTCGACGAGAATCACCAAGTGATTCTCGCCGATTCGGCGAGAATCACTAGTGATTCTCGCCGAATCGACGAGAATCATCAGTGATTCTCGCCGACTCCTTCTGGCCATCTCAAAATGGTGCCAAGTAAGATTCGGCGAGAATCACTTGTAATTCCCGCCGAACCAGTGGCCAAGCAGCCCATGTACACAGTAAAAGTCGTTGAGAATCAGTAAGTGATTCGACGAGAATCACAAAACGATTCTCGCCGATTCGTCGAGAATCGCCTGCGATTCTCGCCGATTTTGACTTGGCGTTTTCTCAGAATGCTGCTGGACCGGATTCTGCTTTTGGACTAGTTTGAACCGGAATTTGGGGATTTCTTTTGTGGGTCCCACAACGGTCAAATTTGCTGTATCTACAGGGTATAAATACATGGGTATTTTGAACAGTAAACTACGGAGAAAAAGGAACAGAAACCAAGCCGCAACCAAACCCTAGATCCGCGACTCCTCTCCGCCGCCGCCGTCGCGCTCGGGCAAGTACGTCGCCGCCGCTGATCGTTCTTCTTCGTGATCTCCGGCGACAGAAGCTTAGCAAAGCTTGAGTCTCATGTGTCTATCCAGAGATCTCTTGTCTCTCGATTTGTTGACCGGGAAAAACTCCTCCGTCCGAATCGATCGAGACGACCGATCCTAGAGTGACCGTTGGTAGACCTAGTTTGCTTCGCTACGAAGTTTGGATCTCCAAGTTCAGCAGCCGCTCTTCATCGTAGCCGCCGATCCCGAAGCTAGCCGCCGCTCGTGTGCCGCCGCCGGTTCCGGGGAGATCCTCTCCAAGTGAGACCAAGGTCGTAGACTCTTCATCGACTTCAAGAACACGTCGTCGAACAAAGAGGAACACCGTAGTCTCCAAAAGAAGTTTGTATCACGTTTACATTCTATATTTAATTTTGTTGTAAGGGAACTTTTGTTCCGAGTTGTAAGGGTTGGGTGCAACCCGTTGTGTGGGAGTGTTGACTCTCACGTGTGGAAGGGCTCCTTCCGTCAGTAAAGGGATTGGATTTCAATCCCGTTGGAGAATTGACCGAGTCGTCCCTTGTTGGGGAGATAGGTCGAAGGGGGAAAGTGGATGTACCCAAGTCGGGGAACCACTATAAATTTGCTGTGTATTCTGTGTGCTGTGGTTTTTGTTTTTATTGTGCAGGTACATCCGTAAATTCCGCAAAAGAACCACACGTCACCTATCCCCCCCCCATAGGTGCATATAGTTGACACTAGGTGGACTTTCATTATATTTGTCATTCTCCACTTCAATGTCCTCTCGTTTCCTCCTCCTCGCTCGGTGCCTAGGAGCCATGGGGGAAGTGGTGGGGGATGATAGGACTTAGTCTTTTAGACTAACAGTTTCCAAACCACATCATTTTAGGGGATCGTGGAGCCCAGCACGGAGGAGCAGCCCCGGAGGTCGGCACGCTTGGAGATGGGACAGTCTAGTACCGGTGTTCAGACAGCCGGGACTGTGAGTCCTGATTGCTAGTAGTTATTTTAGTTTTGCTTCTGTGATGAGAGATATGTAGTGAGGACATTGATGTACTGGGCATGACCCCAAGTTTTAGTACTTTTACTATATCTGTGGACACTCCCTTCGTGGAGATTATTTGATATATATGTGATGTTTGTGGACTTGCCAGGGACGTGGCTGGGTGGCCGGCAGTAGAGACTTAAAGATGTCCCTGGGAGAATCAATCCTGGCCATTGGCGCACTAGGGACGATGACCAGATGTCGTCCGTCATTGCGCCAAGATTTGTGCTAATATAAATTAAACTATAGGTAAATATTCATTTCATGTGATATTATGTCACACATTACCTATTTAAGGTTTTAAATTATTAAAAATAACTAGAGGCTAAGTCAGAGAAAATGATCAACATATAATTTGTAACCCTATGGGTCTACATTAAATTAAAATTTGTTTGAACCAATTTACGTGCCTGGTTTGACCAGGGCACTCATTTTGGTGGGGTTTATACCAAGGGTTAGACAAAGATTAATATGAGTGCCCACACTTCATCTCTTGTCCAAATGACATGAAATTTGGACAGGGAGTCACCCTAGTCTATACGTAGGATATGCCTAAAATGAGAATTTTTTGGGATAATGTTTATATAGTTTTTGAAATTATTTAATTACTCTAGGGTAATTTAATTATTGGACCAAATAACCTCCAAACTCTCCTAAATTTTGGTGAGTGGTACTTGGGGCCATAACAAGACTTTGAATAAAATTTCATCTCATTTGGAGATGATTTGAATAGAATTCTTACAAACCCTAGCCTTGCATTAATAAGGGAATTTAGGTCAAAAGTGCACTTGCGGGTTTAGGTGGCCAAACCACCACAACAGAGGTTGAAATTTGGGCCGCTGACTTGGCATGCCTTTTAACACCCTCATATGTTTTACGGGGTGGATTGTGGTAGATTTGCCCTAGGACGCAAGAACAAACCCTAAGTATGGTCTTTTGGTGTCTTGTGAAGGGCATGTGGTCAAATGCCTTTGTATGGACTTGAAATATGGTAGAAAGGATACTAGGGTAGCAAAAGCCCTCTGGTAAAAATATTAGAGGATTTGGAGATAGGTAGGCCCCTCAAAACCCTAACCCTAGTTTAGGGCACAAACCTTGTAGTGATAAAATAGGGTATTAAAACTCATTGAACAGTGAAGCAACTTGGGTAGTATAGTCATAGGGTAGTATGAACCTCTGGAAATTTAATTAGGAATTTTGGGGCATTAACCTTAGTACTTCCTTTGTAATGCATGAATTAGCCCTACTTTATTATTTGGATATTGCGGTCTCGCTATCCATTGGAAGTCATGAAAAGTTGGACAGAGTGAGTTTAGACCATTATGCTCATGTATGAATTTTATTTGAATTTTTAAATACATAATTACATTACCTACTTCACAAGCTCATAAATTTGGGAACTTGATAAATAATTGTTTCAGTGCTCATTTCTTGTTAAAAAATTATGAAACTTGGCCTAGAGCATTTGTTGATCATTATGTACATGTTTGCATTTTCACAGAATTTTTGGAAGTATTCTTGTTGTACTTGTCTCTAAAAAATTATTAATGTAGGTTATATTTAAAATTAGTATTAGAGTCCTAAAACTTGCTGAAAAATTGGGAGACTTCGGATGTTATGTTAAATAGTAATCTTGTATTTATCAAAAATTTGGTGGAGCATTTGCATGTCTGAAATGGGTACTTTATGTTCAAACTTGGGTTTTTGGATTACTTGAAAAATTAAATAAATTATCAAATAAATTATGAAAATTATGAATTCCTGGGTTTAGGTTAAACATGTTATGATAGACCCCCAATAAATATTATAGGGATATTGGATGATTATTTTGAGTACCTTCCATTGTATACATCATATAGCTTGAATGGTCTGTGTTTAGTAAAACTACAGAATTCATAATAGGGTGCAAATGAACCTAGGGAGTTACGATGTTAGTGTGGTAAGTGAAATGAGATTATCATCGACAGTCATGATGTGGAATGAGAAGTTTGACTAGTGTTAAGAGGTGCTCGGGATCGATGAAACTTCGTCTTCCCCGTGGAGAGAGAGAAAGAGTCAAAACACATTAGGGTCAAGAGTAACCACCATAACTAGGGTTTCACATTCACTCACCTCGATGCCTCGGGATGTTAGGTGGGCTCACTCGAGCTGTAGGCTCGGTGGATTTAGTGATGGGCAGCTTGGCCCGGCGAGCTTTGGCTCGGTTGATGTTTGTGACGGACAGGATGGTCCGACGAGCTTTGGCTCGGTTGATGTTTGTGACGTACAGGGTGGTCCGGGGAGCTTTGGCTCGATAGTTGATATATAAGTTGCATGTGCATAAAGTATAAGGTGGTGGGTCTTCGTTATTGGAGGGTCGACGCACCGACGCCAATACGTTGACTCGGCAAGTGTGGTTTAGCACTTGGCCAAATAAAGTCTGGTGAGCCAGCCAACAAGAGTACACAGGAGCTCCGCTTAGTGCACCTGTGTTGAGGCGTATGATAGGTCTGACTAGTAGTGCAATTACCGGTTTAGAGGTGGGTGAGGCCCAACCCACCGCTTCTGTTTGTCAGTATAGAGGTATCCTGGGATGTTCGGCTCTAGAAAGGGGGAACTAAAGGTATGTGTACACAGAGTCGTGTGGGTGAGTTGCACTAGCATGTTTTCATCATGGCATAATTGCATTTCATAGCATAAATAATGTATAGAACACCGACACCTATTGTATAAGTGGTATGAGACGCTTTATACAATAGGTCTTGCAAAACGACCCCTTGGTTTATAAGTTCGCGCGAGCGTGCTTATAAGTTAAGGTTTTTGTTCAGTAAATATATATATGCATGCTTGCTGGAAAACCGACACTCTATCATATAAATTGGTATGAGACTTTTTATATGATAGGAGCCCTGCAAAAGATCCCTTGGCTTATGTGTTTTCATATAAGTTAATATTAATTTTTCTTGTTCAGTCTTCCTTATCTTCATTCTGTCTTATACACTATAGAACAGTAAGATTAGTACCACCACCACCTGCTTATATTTGTCATTCTCCACTTTCATGTCCTCTGCTTTCATCCTCCCTGCTCGGTGCCTAGGATCCATGGTGGAAGTGATGGGGGATGATATGACTTAGTCTTTTATACTCACGATTTTCGAACCACATCATTTTAGGGGACCGTGGAGCCCAGCATGGGGGAGCAGCCCTGGAGGTCGGCACGCTTGGAGATGTGACAGTCTAGTATCGGAGTTCAGATAGCAGGGTCTGTGAGTCCTGATTGCTAGTAGTTATTTTAGTTTTACTTTCGTAATGAGAGATATGTAGTGAGGACATTGATGTACTGGGCATGAGCCCAAGTGTTAGTACTTTTATTATATCTGTGCACACTCGCTTTGTGGAGATTATTTGTTATATATATGATGTTTGTGGACTTGAATTTTATTATTTTGCTACTGTTGAGATCGATTTGGCCGACAGGATCGACATTTTGTAGTGATGACCTTCCCGGGCGTGAAGGTGTCACCGCAACGCGACAGTTCTGGACCTAGGACCCCGGTGTTTAAAAGAAAAAAAGGGGTCTTACAGGTTTTCCAAAGCAAGGTGCATTAATCTATCTTGGTTAGGGTGCGAGCGGATTATTATGATGCCCCACTGTCGACATCGGGTCAAACTTAACTAGGTGACATCAAAGGTTGAGTGCCTTGAGGCATAGGGTGGCATGCATCAAATGATGGATGTAAATAATGAGTTATTCACCAGCCATACATGAATTGAATTGTGATGCAATTGGCAAGTGTTACCAACCTAAATAGCTGCATTGTGAGAGAAAAGCATAATCTGACTCATGGTGTTAGTGAAAGATGGATCTTGTCCATATTGAGAGTATCTCACATATACTCTCTGAATTAATATCGAGGGTTATCAGTTTGATAAAAATAATGTGTTGGATCCCTAGTTTGATTTGGGCTAGGTTCACTAAGTTAGGATCTTGTGACCCATCTTGTATAGCCAGGGTCATAGTTGTGTCCTAGAGTCTAGGCCAAGTCCATAATTTCAACATCTCATAGACTAGACATCATCAGACTGCCAGAGACTCAAGACTTAGAGATTTTCCAAAGACTCAGTAAAATGAGTTCGATGTTTGTCGAACTCAGGTCGACAATTATCGTGCTCAGCTTGACGTGCTCAGAGAAACTTTTCTGAGTTGAGCTCGACGAACTTGATTCTCAGGTCGACGATTTTTGGTGTAAGACCCCCCCTTTTTTTTATTTTTGACACTGGGGTCTTAGGCTCAGAACCGCTGCTTTGCGGTGACACCTTCAGGCCCTGAAGGGTCATCACCGCAAAACACTGATTCTGCCGGCCGATTCGATCATAATTATAGCAAATAATAAAGCAAGTCCACACCATCACATATATAGTAATAATATATCCACGAAGGGTGTTGGGTACATTGGTTTAAATGTACCTGATTTGAAGAAGCCTCACCCAACTCAATGATATACATCAAAATGTATTTGATGTATTTTGATTTTACTTGTGCAGGTTAAGTATTTACAGGAAAGAAGAAAAAGTTTCTAAGTCCATGTGTCGACACCCAGAGAGAAAGTGTCGACACTTAAGAAGACTTGTGTCGACACCCAGGCAAGCAGTGTCGACACTTGGAGTATTTGTGTCGACACCAGGGATGCAGAGTCGACACCAGACAGAAAGTGTCGACACAAGGAGCTATGTCGACACTCAATGAAGAAAAGCCAGTGAAGTTGTGTCGACACTTAGCAGTTATGTCGACACCCAGATAAACTGTGTCTACATCAGAAAGTGTCGACACTTGGAGGCTGTGTCGACACTCAGCAAAAGTCAGCAGTGTCTAAGTATAAGTGTCGACACCCAGAGCAATGTGACGACACTCAGCAGAAGAGTCAACACTTGAAGAAAGTGTCGACACAAGAAAGAATGTGTCGACACTCAGCTGAAGACTCAACACTTGAAGAAAGTGTCGACACAAGGAGCTGTGTCGACACTTAGCAAAGTTCCAGAATATTCTAAGTACAAGTGTCGACACAAAGGAGATGTGTCGACACTCAGTAAAAGTCTCAACAGAAGAAGAATGTGTCGACACAAGGAGCTGTGTCGACACTCGGCAAGTATCAACACTGAAGACATGTGTCGATACCAAGAAGCAGTGTCGACATAGACAAGTTCAACACATGAAGATATGTCGACACAAAGAAGTTGTGTCGACACTTACAAGAAGTCAACAAAGTGCTGAAGAACAAAGTGTTGTGTCGACACTCAATATCAGTGTCGACACATGAAGAAGAAGCAGTGTCGAGATATAAAATCTACAACACAAGGAGTTGTGTCGACACCTTGTGGGCTAGTGTCGACACTTAGACAACTTCTGTCGACACTTGGCCTATAAGTGTCGACACTTAAAGACAAACAGTCTCGACACTCTTAGACAGTTACAGAATTTTCAAGAACTGACTGGATGACTTGACAGCTGCCATTCCAGCCGGTCTTTTGCACCTGTCAGAGTTGTCAGAAATCAGTTATGGACCGGACCAGCCGGTTACCATGAAGAAGGCCTATAAATAGGCTTATACTGTCTACAGAAAAAGATGATCAACAAATCAAGATATACAAAGAAGATCTAGCTATTCCTTGAAGAATCTAGTGAAGATCTAAGAAGTTGGAGAGAGAGAGCTCCATCCAAGAAGTCAGCCGTTGGAACCAGGCTGAGAAGAAGGATTCAGATTTGTTCTGAATCTTAAGTTGCAGAGATCAAGGATCAACTGCAGAGGAGGTCAATCTTATTGTGTTCTACATTCAAGAAGCTTTGAAGAAAGCTAAGTCAGTTTGATCTCAACTGAGTTCTTCCAAGAACTCATCAAGAAACTCACAACTCTTCTCTCTTGTCACTGAGTTGTTGAGATTACATTTTGTATTCATATTTTCTTGTAGGATCCTTAGGGATCTGAGTTTGTAAGCCTGTAATTATAAAGGCTGAGTGTAGGGCCTGTGTGCCTGAGTGTAGGAGAGTTGTATCTCTGAGTGTAGGCCTGTTGTGGCTGATTGTAGGCCTTGGTGGCTGAGTGTAGGCCTTGGTGGCTGAGTGTGGGCTTTGTGAAGAAGCTGAGTTGTAAGGCCTTGGGCCTGAGTTGTAGGAACCTGGTTGAGGTTCTGAGTGTAAGATCTGAGGATCTGAGATAGTGGAGAAGTTTGGCCGAATCTAGTACACTGCTAGATAGGCGAAGGGGGAAAGTGGATGTACCCAAACATTGGGGAACCACTATAAACCTGTGTGTCTACTATGTGCTTGTGGAATTCTGTGATTGCTGATTGTGTGCTGTGATAAAGTAGATATAATTCTGTGTTATAATCTGAATTCTGCCTAAAAAGTTAAAAAGATTTAAGTCACCTATTCACCCCCCCCCCCTCTAGGTGATTAGGTACAATATCTTTCAAGTGGTATCAGAGCGAGGTTACTCAAAAAGGGACATAACTGTCTGAGTAGATCCTGTTGGCAGATTCAGTCTAAGTCAAATTACAGAATCAAGAAAATCAAGAACCATGGGTTCCACTGAGAATCATAAGGAATTGGGATCCATGAAGCTACCCATATGTAGAAAAGAGATCATTGGTATCTGGAAGGAAAAGGGTGAGACTGTTTATGGAAGCCTCAGACCCTAGGATTTATATCACAGTGAAAGAAGGGTCATATATGCCCATGAATGTTTCAGTACTAGATGCAAATCAGAGAATACCAAAGGATTTCTCTGAAATGACAAAGGATGAGATTGTTCTAGTCACAATGCACAAAAGGGCTCAGAACATCATTGTGAGTGCTATAGATGATGCTACCTTTCAGAATCTGATACACTGCAAGACATCTAAGGAAATGTGGGATACTCTTATTGTGTACATGGAGGGTTCTGAAGAAGTGAGGCAAGATAGAAAATCTTTGCTAAACCAAGAATATGAAAGCTTTAGGCAAAGTAGATCTGATAACATAACTGAATGCTATAAGAAGTTCTATAGGATTGTGAATGAGCTAATGTCCTATGGCAGAGAGTTCAGTAATTATGAGCTCAATGATAAGTTTATAAGGTCCCTAACAAAAGATTGGGACACCAAGATCTGTGCCATTAGGGAAATGGCAAAGTTAGCAGAAATTCGTCCACCAACACTGTTTGGCAAACTGCTGTCCTATGAAATACAGTTAATGGTGAGGAAAGAAGAGGAGAAATCTATAAGAAGTGAACATAAAGAAATGACAGTGGCCTTTAAAACAGAAGCCCCCAGAAAGTACAGAAGTAAGTCACCAACTCCACCACCAAAAGCAGCTGAAACTGAGTCAGATGAGTCAGCCAGCAGAAAGTCTGAAAGCAGTGAAAGTGATGAGGACTTTGCTGCCTTCACAAGACATTTTCAGAAGTTCTTAAAGAAGAAACAGTGGAGGACAAGGCCATCTACTTCACAGGGTAAAGAAGACTATTATCGGAATAAAAAGTCTTCAAAGAAAGACAGGAAAAAGACAAAGTCTAGCAAAGCAACTCTTTCAAAAATTGTATGCTATTGTTGTAATAGACAAGGACATGTTGTTGTAGACTGTCCAGAGAAAAGGAAGGAGTCTAATGACAAGAAAAAGACTCAATACAAGGGCAAGAAGGAAAAGTCTTTTGTTGCCAAAAAGGATAAGAGCCTGTCAGACTTATCTTCATCAGAAACTGAGTCAGATGCAGAAGCATATATAGGACTCTTTGCTGAGGAGGAAGAAGAAGAGTTCATTCAGATCATGAACTCTATTTATGAACAAGAAGACAGTCAGTGCCATGGGCTAATGGCATTGACAGAAAGTGACAAAATCCTGGAGCAGCCAGGACCTAGTAAGGTACAACATTCTTCTTTAAGTTCAATTTCTTGTGCTAGTTCAGAAACAGATTCATCATCATCAAATGATGAGAGTGTATCTGAGTCTGAAGAGGATATTCATCAGTTGATAGATGAATATAAAGTTCTGTTGCAAGCATTTAAGAAATGCAAATCCTTGTCCAAGAGTCAAGCTAAGGAGATTGCAAGTCTCAAAATGGCTGCAACTGATTATGAGAGGTTGTTTGATCAAAATCTAAATGAGATAGCCAGACTGAAGCACATAACTGTGATTCATATGGGGACTATATCATTTAAGAATGATCAAATCAAGAGTCTAGAGATTAATCTTCAAAAGGAGAAAGACTTAGTTGCTAGGTTTTCTAAACCTAAGTCAGTTCTACCCTTAATTGATGAATTTGTTCATCACAAAGGTAGAGCTGGACTGGGATTTAATAAACCAGCTAGGACTGTCAAGTCCAAGTCCAAGGGCAAAGCCCCAACTCTCAACAAGCCAGCTGTAGATAAAACAACCAAGACTGTACCGAAGCAAAGGTACAATAAGTTTGAGTGTTGGTGCTGTGGCAAGGTAGGCCATTTTGCCATGGACTGTTGGCACAATGCAAGTGCCAAAGTGAGTAGAAAACTGCCTGTTGGAAAACCTACAGGTAGCTTTGTTAGGAAGCAAACTAACCAGTACCAAGGACCCAAGAATTCTTTGGGTTCTAAGGTTCACTAATCTGTTTTGCAGGTGAGTCCAAGTGGCCATGCCCCAATATGGTACTTGGACAGTGGATGTTCCAGACATATGACTGGAACAAGGGGTTTACTAAAGGACTACACACCCATCAAGGATGGTCCAAAAGTCACCTTTGGTGGTTCTGAAAAAGGGATCATCAAGGGTTTTGGTAACATATCTAACTCCTATTTTACAATTACTCAAGTGGCCTATGTTAAAAGTTTGAAACATAACCTTATTAGTATAAGTCAATTGAGTGATGTAGGATATGACATCTCATTTGCCAAAGATGGTTGTCATATCAGGAGGTCAAATGATCAAGAGATCATTTTGACTGGTTATAGAAAAAGGAATGTCTACTGCCTAGACATTATGGTTGAGAACAATGGTTCTCCAGTATGTCTTGTAGCTGATGAGACAGTCTCTCATTGTGTCAAATGACACAAGAGACTAGCCCATCTCAACTACAAGACAATTGGCAAACTCTTTAGTAAAGAGCTAGTGAGGAATGGTCCTCAAGTTAAGTGTATTAAAGATGGTATTTGCTCAGCTTGTCAAAAGGGCAAGCAGACTAGATCCACCTTTAGAAGCATTGAAAACAAAGATGCTGTGAGGTGTTTATACCTCTTGCATATGGATCTCTTTGGTCCAATGCCAGTTCACAGCCTAGGTGGGAAGGTCTATACCTTTGTAGTTGTAGATGACTACTTAAGGTTTTCCTGGGTGTTCTTCCTTAGACAGAAATGTGAAACACCTAGTGTCTTCTATAGATTTGTCAAACAAATTCAGAATGAACTAGCTAGTACAGTGCTCAAAATAAGAAGTGACCATGGTACTGAATTTCAGTCTGATAGTATGACAAAAGTATGTGAAGAATTTGGGATATTTCAAGAGTTTTCTTCACCAAGGACACCTCAGCAAAATGACATTGCTGAGAGGAAGAATAGAACCTTGATTGAGGCTGGTAGGACCCTATTAAGTGATACATCACTACCGAATATTTCTGGGCTGAAGCAGTCAATACTGCATGCCATGTTATTAATAGGGCTACCATTACTAAAAGCCATAACAAGACCCCCTATGAGCTTGTGAAAGGCAGAAAACAAAACCTATCCTACTTCAGGATCTTTGGTTGTATGTGCTTTATACTTAACAATGGAAAGTCTTACTTGACTAAGTTTGCTGCCAAGTCCCAAGAGGGGATCTTTGTTGGGTACAACAACAATAGTAAGGCTTATAGAGTCTACAACTTGTCTACACAAGTTGTAGAAGAGTCTGTACATGTAGTATTTGATGAAACTAGACTTATTAACAATGAGTTATCTAGTAGTATTTGCAGCCCCACAAGTATAACAAAGAAGATGGACAAGCTCACTATAGAAGAAGAACCTACTGCAAGACAGCAAGTAGAAGATAGTGGCTGCTGTCCAGGGGAGTAATACATGTACCTAATGCAGAAGAAGTACAAGGAGTACAACAAGATGAAGAAGTTGAAGAAGTTCAACCTGAAGCCAGGATGCCTCCAGCCAATAGGCATCTTAGAGATCATCCAGCAGAACAAATCATTGGTGATCCAAGACAAGGGGTACAAACAAGGAGCAGAAATCTAAATGCAGTGCTCTTTTCAAGTTTTCTATCCCAGGTTGAACCAAAGAAGTTTGAAGAAGCCATCCTAGACCCTCATTGGATTGAGGCAATGCAGGAAGAGTTGAATCAGTTCAAGAGGTGCAAGGTCTGGGAGCTTGTTCCTAAACCAAAAGACCACAACATAATTGGGACCAAGTGGATCTTTAGGAACAAGATGGATGAACATGGAGTCATCATTAAGAACAAAGCAAGATTTGTTGCTAAAGGATATAGGCAGGAATAAGGTATTGACTTTGATCAAACCTTTGCTCCAGTAGCCATACTGGAAGCCATAAGGATGTTCCTGGCCTATGCAACCTTTCAAGGATTTAAAGTTTACCAAATGGATGTAACGTCAGCCTTTCTGAATGGTAATCTAAAAGAGGAAGTCTATGTGGAACAGCCATCAGGTTTTGTTGATTCAACTCTACCTAATCATGTCTATAGACTTAGGAAAGCATTGTATGGGTGAAAGCAAGCCACTAGAGCTTGGTATGAAACCCTGTCTAGTTTCCTAATTGAGAATAAGTTCACAAGGGGGAAAATAGACAAGACTCTATTCCTTAGGGAATCCAGAGGCAAAGTAATACTAGTCCAAATATATGTAGATGACATAATATTTGGGTCTACTGAAAGTAGTCTTTGCAAAAAATTTGCAAAACTAATGCAAGGGCAATTAGAGATGAGTAGTATGGGGGAACTTAAGTTCTTCTTGGGTCTCCAAGTTAGACAGACTGAGAATGGTTTATCCATATGCCAGTCTAAGTTCACCCTAGAACTCATAAGGAAGTATGGTATGGATTCATCCAGTACCATAAAGACTCCTATGGGGTCAAGTATGTCTCTTAGCAAGGATGATGCAGGGAAACCTGTAGATGAGTCTTTGTATAGAGGGATAGTTGGGTCCCTATTATATTTGACTGCAAGTAGACCAGATATCATGTATGCTACATGTGTCTGTGCAAGATATCAAGCATGCCCTAAAGAGTCTCATTTAACAGCAGTCAAAAGGATACTGAGATATCTAAAGGGCACTCCTTATCTAGGCCTCTGGTACCCTAGGAATGGGGATTTTGAACTAACAGGTTATTCAGATGCAGACTTTGCAGGATGTAAAGAAGACAGAAAAAGCACAACTGGAACCTGTCAATTCCTAGGTGGAAGACTGATTTCATGGTGTAGCAAAAAGCAAACAAGTGTGACTATCTCCACAGGAGAATCAGAATATGTGGCTGCAGGAAGTTGCTGTGCTCAACTTCTATGGATACAACATCAGCTTGAGGACTATGGAATTCAGGTAAGTAGAACTCCACTCTTTTGTGATTCTACAAGTGTTATATCAATTGCACATAATCCTGTTTCCCATAGTAGAACTAAACATATTGAAATAAAATATCATTTTCTTAGGGAGCATGTAGAGAAAGAAGATATTTTACTGGAATATGTTAAAACAGATAATCAACTAGCTGATATGTATACTAAGCCCCTAGAAGAAACTAAGTTCAATAGGTTTAAAATTGAACTAGGTATGATAAACTTAGAATAAGTTTATAGAAATGGCTAAGTAAAAAGGTGTCGACACACAGAGATATCTGTGTCGACACAGAAAAGTGGTGTCGACACTTCAGGGAAAAGGTGTCGACACATCTAGGGAGTTGGTGTCGACACTTCAGAATATTAGTGTCGACACATGACAAATAGGTGTAGACACATCCAAGGTGGTGTCGACACTTAGTGTTTACTCAGAATTATCTAAGTAAAGACTCGGTTATGTGTCGAGTTAAGTGTTGTCGACACATAAACAAGTGTCGACACATATTATCTGTCGACTAAATTTGTGTCGACACAGTGTGTCGAGAAATTATAAGTCAGTGTCGACACTTATCGATAGTGTCGACACAATTTAAGTTAGCTGCCCGCCCTTTCATCTTCAAACCTAGAAAGGTATAAATAGGATTTTGCCTTAGTCTGTCGACACGCTTCCAAAAGTTTCGAGACCAAATTTGTGTGTCGACACCTCTCTTCTCTCAGTTCAAATTCTTCAAACCCTAATGACGCCAAAGCTCGAGGAGAACGTCAATGAAGGCTATGAATTGGTGCGGAATGCGTTTGACGATGCAGAACAAGAGATCAAAGATGTGGTAACCCTAGTTGTAGACTCAGGGTTGGAATTTCTTGTTTCTGAGCCCACAAAGATCTGGAAGAAGGAAGTACTGGAATTCCTAAATGGAGCTCAAATAGACGAATCTGGACTCAAGATCAAGTCTAGGGTCCATGGAGAAAAAGTGAAGGTCTCTCCAAAAAGTTTAAGGAAAGTACTACAGTTACCAAGAACTAAGGAAGAAAAAAAAGTTACTGCTTCTAAAACCAGAGAAGCTTTAACTTGGTGTGGACTGGATTGAAAATTGAAAATTGGATCTTTGATTAATAGGAAGGGGATGAACAGCCAAGGAAAATTTCTATCTGAAATTGTTGGCGAAGTGATCTTAAGTAAACCTGGAGGGCATGACAGGGTATCTGCCCATATGTTCAATCTAATGACCAGGATAATCTTCAGCCTAAAAACTGATTGGTCTATAGTAATTTTTGAAAAGATCAAGGAGAGTATGAAGAAGCCCAATTTGGGTAGGATCTTAAGTCTATACTTGGCTGGTAGTATACCAGAAGTTATGAGTCAAGCTGCAGGCACTAAAATCAATCATATGAGGAAGATGGACTTGAGGATCTTCTCAAGGTGGGACAGAGTTTTAACTAAGGAGATGCCTACTCCTGAAAAAGTAACACCCCAAAAGAAGAAGAAGAAGCCTGCCCCAGTGGCTCAAGATACATCTAGCAGCTCTGATAGTGAAGAGCAAGTTGTCTTTACACCAGATGATGGTCAAGAAGACACTGGAGTTGCTGGGAAGTCTCCAGCTCAACAAGATGCTGCAGAGAGGCAGGGGGAGCAACCTCAAGCTAGCCCCATACACCAGGATTCAGTCCAGGGGGAGCCTCTAGTTGTAGAAGAGCCATCTACACTGGAAAGTGAGCAAGCTACAAACATCATCCTTGAGGTAATCACTGAGCTTAATGCTTTAGATTTCTCTATAAAGGATAATGTATTGTCTGATTCCTTAAATAATATTAATCAGCAAACTCAGATTGATAGTCAAGTCCCAGATGTTGTCATGAATGACACATCTGTCACAGTTCAAGTAGTATCTGATCCAGTGGTAGATGAGCCAAGAGTTTCTCCAGCCCATTCTCCACAAGGATTTACAATGGAAGATTTATTTCTTAATCTGGATCAAGAAGACCATGAGAAGGAATGTACTGCTGCTGTGGAGGAGTATGCTCCAGTTGAGTGGGAGCAAGTGCAAATTATGGAAGAACCTGCAAGGCAAGAACCTGAGAAGGCACCAGAAGTACAGAGGGAGTTACCTCCAAGCCCTAAGGAGAGGGTAGAAATTGCTAGCACATCAGCTTCTGAAGATGAGGAAACTACTAGAGCTAAGAAAAAGAAATTTCAAGTCTTTAAAAGAAGAAGCAAGAATTATAAGAAGGCCTTGCAAACTATTGCTCCACAGCCTATATCTCAACCAGCACCAACTATAGATTACAGTGCTCTTATGGTTGCTATGCAGATCAAGCTTGATGAGCACAGGAAAGCCATAGAAACCTATGTGGATGAGGGGCATAAATCTCTCCAGTTTGATCTAGCCCAAGATATAAAGTCTATAAGATTTGAAATGAATCTTAATAAAAAGGAGATGACTGACTGCTTCGACAAGGGAGGGAATGCAATTGTGTACTTGGCTACACATCAAGAAAAGATAAAAGCTCAAGTAGATGAACTTGAAGTAAAGCAAGGCTATGTACTGGAAAATCAAATCAGGATGAATGATAATTTGACAGAATCTCACAATGCCATTATCATTGAGATGCAGAACATAGCTGCTGGACTGACTACTTCTACTGCTACTGCTAAAGCAGAATTTGACAAAGCATTCCAAGAAGAAATAACTGCTGTTACGACTGCCATACAAGACTCTCAGAAGATCATAACTGACAAACTCCAAAGGTTGAAACCTTATTTTAAAGATGGAGTCAACTATTTGGATAACCAAGTAAGATTTCAGAAAGATGATGTCAGAGATCACATAGAAAGAGAAGTCATAAAGGGGGAGAGGGTGTTAGTCAAAGCCAGCTCTGATCATGCCAAGTGGATATCTAATTCTATCAGAGCTACTCTTGGATATCCTCCTTTATGTGATGATGATAATGTGGCAGAATCTGGAATTAACCCTGCATATCTTGGAGGTGAGCAACCTGAAGTAGCTCAAGTTATCTATCCTCCACCAGATTTTGATGTGATACATGCTGATATACAGTCCATGTATAGCCCACCTGGGGGAAAGGACAATGTCATTATAGAGAAAGTTGTTCAGCCAGTATCTGAAGTTATGCAAGAAGCTCTGCAGAAAGAAGAAGAAACCAGATTGTCTAAAAAGAGGTTCAGGGAGCAAGCTGAACAAAGACCAGACTTTGAGCAGTGGAGCCCCACTTCAAGAAACATTATCTTAACTGCATGGAAAGCTACAAAAGATAACATTCAAGACAGAAATAAATAGTTTTCTGAATTTGAATGGAGGAAACATGAGACAATGCAAGAAGCAATAGTGCAATATAGAAGGAAGGCCAAGATGGGAAAGCTACCTCCTACTACTCAGGAGCCTAGCAAGTACTTTCCCAAGCCATATCAATATTTTGAAAGGCAAAAGATTAAAGCTGAAGAGCAAAAGAAAAAGGATCTGAAAGGAAAGAAGCCTCCTGATACTGAAGTTGCTGAAGCTCTTATTCAAGCCAAAGTACAATCTGGAAAAGGAATAGTGATCAAGGAGGCTGAACAAAAATAGAATAGAATTTTCTTCAGTTTACAATTGTAATCTTTTGTTTTTAAACATCTTGTAAACTTTTGAAAAATGAATATGACAAAGCTATTAGAACAATGTGCTGTGTGATAAATTTTGCTGTGTGATGAATTTATTTCATAATTGTTCTGAGATAATGTCTATGTATACATGTTTGATTGATACATGTTTTTGTTTGCCCTGATATATAATCCTGCTTTACATCATTTTGTAATTTTATTATGAATGGTGTATATCATTGACTAAGGGTTATGACTTCTCCAAATAGGGGGAGATTGTTGGGTACATTGGTTTAAATATACCTGATTTGAAGAAGCCTCACCCAACTCAATGATATACATCAAAATGTATTAGATGTATTTTGAGTTTACTTGTGCAGGTTAAGTATTTACAGGAAAGAAGAAAAAGTTTCGAAGTCCATGTGTCGACACCCAGAGGGAAAGTGTCGACACATAAGAAGACTTGTGTCGACACCCAGGCAAGCAGTGTCGACACTTGGAGTATTTGTGTCGACACCAGGGATGCAGAGTAGACACCGGACAGAAAGTGTCGACACAAGGAGCTGTGTCGACACTCAATGAAGAAAAGCCAGTGAAGCTGTGTCGATACTTAGCAGTTGTGTCGACACCCAGAGAAACTGTGTCTACATCAGAAAGTGTCGACACTTGGAGGCTGTGTCTACACTCAGCAAAAGTCAGCAGAGTCTAAGTATAAGTGTCGACACCCAAAGCAATGTGTCGACACTCAGCAGAAGAGTCAACACTTGAAGAAAGTGTCGACACAAGAAAGAATGTGTCGACACTCAGCTGAAGACTCAACACTTGAAGAAAGTGTTGACACAAGGAGCTGTGTCGACACTTAGCAAAGTTCCAGAATATTCTAAGTACAAGTGTCGACACAAAGGAGATGTGTCGACACTCAGTAAAAGTCTCAACAGAAGAAGAATGTGTCAACACAAGGAGCTGTGTCGACACTCAGCAAGTATCAACACTGAAGACATGTGTCGACACCAAGAAGCAGTGTCGACACAGACAAGTTCAACACATGAAGATGTGTCGACACAAAGAAGTTGTGTCGACACTTACAAGAAGTCAACAAAGTGCTGAAGAACAAAGTGTTGTGTCGACACTCAATATCAGTGTCGACACATGAAGAAGAATCAGTGTCGAGATATAAAATCTACAACACAAGGAGTTGTTTTGACACCTTGTAGGCTAGTGTCGACACTTAGACAACTTGTGTCGACACTTGGCCTATAAGTGTCGACACTTAAAGACAGACAGTCTCGACACTCTTAGACAGTTACAGAATTTTCAAGAACTGACTGGATGACTTGACAGCTGCCATTCCAGCCGGTCTTCTGCACCTGTCAGAGTTGTCAGAAATCAGTTATGGACCGGACCAGCCGGTTACCATGAAGAAGGCCTATAAATAGGCTTATACTGTCTACAAAAAAAGATGATCAACACATCAAGATATACAAAGAAGATCTAGCTATTACTTGAAGAATCTAGTGAAGATCTAAGAAGTTGGAGAGAGAGAGAGCTCCATCCAAGAAGTCAGCCGTTGGAACCAGGCTGAGAAGAAGGATTCAGATTTGTTCTAAATCTTAAGTTGCAGAGATCAAGGATCAACTGTAGAGGAGGTCAATCTTATTGTGTTCTACATTCAAGAAGCTTTGAAGAAACCCAAGTCAGTTTGATCTCAACTGAGTTCTTCCAAGAACTCATCAAGAAACTCACAACTCTTCTCTCTTGTCACTGAGTTGTTGAGATTACATTTTGTATTCATATTTTCTTGTAGTATCCTTAGGGATCTGAGTTTGTAAGCCTGTAATTATAAAGGCTGAGTGTAGGGCCTGTGTGCCTGAGTGTAGGAGAGTTGTATCTCTGAGTGTAGGTCTGTTGTGGCTGAGTGTAGGCCTTGGTGGCTGAGTGTAGGCCTTGGTGGCTGAGTGTAGGCTTTGTGAAGAAGCTGAGTTGTAAGGCCTTGGGCCTGAGTTGTAGGAACCTGGTTGAGGTTCTGAGTGTAAGATCTGAGGATCTGAGATAGTGGAGAAGTTTGGTCGAATCTAGTACACTGCTAGATAGGCGAAGGGGGAAAGTGGATGTACCCAAACATTGGGGAACCACTATAAACCTGTGTGTCTACTATGTGCTTGTGGAATTCTGTGATTGCTGATTGTGTGCTGTGATAAAGTAGATATAATTCTGTGTTATAATCTGAATTCTGCCTAAAAAGTTAAAAAGATTTAAGTCACCTATTCACCCCCCCCCCCCTCTAGGTGATTAGGTACAATATCTTTCAAAGGGAGAGTCCACAAAATATATAAATGTACTGAAAATAAAAGCTTAAGCCCGATACACCAAATCCTCACTACATAGTCACTCAAGCGGAAGCCAAATAAAACACTACTAAGGTCAGGGGCTCACAGTCCCACTGTCTGAACTCCTGAGCTAGACTGCCCTATCTCCAAACGGACCGACCTTCGGGGCTGCTCCTCCATGCTGGGCTCCATGATCCCCTAAATGATGTGGTACGAAAACCGTTGGTCTATAAGACTAAGTCCTATCATCCCCCACCCCTTCCCCCATGGCCCCTAGGCACCGAGCGGAGAGGAAGAAAAGGGAGGACTGCATATAGTAACTGGGTTCCAAATACCCAAACCAGCAACTAAAACCCTAACCATAGCTTTGGGATTTAAGGCTTCCAAATTCCCTAAAATTTTAACCAGAGGACCATACTAACCCTATGGTCCTCTCCACAAATTTTCAAGTCATTCCAAGGTCATTTGCCCCCATGACCTTCAAACCCTAAAAATCCCAATTAAGGAACCTACCCTAGGGCTCTAGGGCTACCCTACTCTTAACCGCCTCAAATTCCATTGGAGGGTGAGTCATACTATAGAGAGTCAATGGCCAAAATATCAGCCTCTATTGAGGTGATTTGACCACTCAAAACCCAAAGGGTGTGCTTGACCTAGTTAACCCTAAAAGGGTCAACCTATGGTTGGATCAATACCTAACCAAAACATCTCCAAATGAGATGAAATTTTACCAGATCCCTAAAATGCACTCTAAGACCACCTACCAAAATTTTGGGAGATTTTGAGGTGTTTAGGACTCCTAATTAATTTATTCATGGATTATTAAATTTTTCTAAAAACTATAGAAGAAGGTTTTCCAAAAATTCTGATTTTTGGATGTGTCCTATAGTTAAGAGTAGCCCATTCCCCAAATTTCAGATCATTTGCATGTCTGGTTTGGAGTGGGCATCCAATTTATGCTCTGGACAGCCCTAGGGATAGACCTCACCAAAATACGTGTTGTGGTCTAACAAGGACTCCAAATTGAGTGAAATAAATTTTAAATTAAACTAGCCATCAAGAGCTACATTTTCTATGTTGACTGCTCTTTCTGATCTTGCCTCTAATTATTTTTAATAAATATAAACATTAATAGAAAAATCTGTGACAGAAATAAAATAGCATGGAAATATATCCTATAGTTTAAGGTTTGATATAGCACGAATCTTGGCGGGCCTTGGACGGTTTCCCATCATCGTCTAGCTCCAACCGATGGCCTGGATTCATCCCGCATGGAGCTCTTTCAAAGCACTGCTGCCGGCGATCCAGCCCATGCCCCGGCCGGCCACCGCCACCATCACTTCCGTTGAGGTGGTGGCTGTCGCTAAGCGGCGGCACAGCCGCCGGAGAGGCATATTCCGGCGGTTCTACCAAGTTAACTCTCGGCCAGAAACCATGGAAATACGAAATTGGTTTGGGCTCAATTGAGCCCAAACCTTGAACCTAAACGTTGCTACGATCTAACCATGAGATAAGGGGAGGAGGAGGACCTTGCCGGCGGCCTGAAGTCGAGAAGATCGTCGGGAAACCATCCTTGAAGGCGGCGCCGCTCGGTTTCTGCAACTACACAGTGGGGTGGCTGGATTTCTTCAGGTAAGGATTGGGAAATCCTCCTCTCGGCCCATTGAAGGTGTTTAAAGACTCAGATGGGGAGAGGAGAGGCTGGATCATCAATGGCCATTAATGGCCTTGAAAGCTACCTCTCGGACTTGGTGGTTCAGTGCATCCAGCCAGTGGAAGAGCCTGGAAAGCCTCCTGATCTTCTCAGGGCTGTTAGGGGAGGTGAACCAAGCAAGTAAGAATGGCCCTTGGCTTCCCCATGGCATGAATAGCCTTTACTCCATTTTCTCTCTCCTCCATTAAAGGAAAATTGGAGCTTTCTCTCTCCTGCTCCTCATGGCCGAATTCGTTCATCACTCTAGCCTATTTGCAGCCCACTGATTCATCATTTCCATGATATCAAGGCTAGCCCAAATGGGGGGAAATGGGCTTGAGCTTGGGTTAGCCTATTTGGGCTAATTTGACTTAACCTTAAGGTAGAGTTGACCTTGGTCAACATGACCATTTGGGTTGACTCCAATGAGTCCCTGGTGACCCATTGGCATCCCCTAAGGTCTATGTAGGGTTGGGTATGGTTGACTTGGCACCTTGGAGGTCACTTGACCCTTGGTAAGGGCACTTTGACCACTTTGGGGCTTGAGTTGACTTGGGTCAACTTGGTCTCTAGGACTGCACCCAATGTGTCCTTAGTGACCCATTGATCTCACTTTAGGTCTAGGAAGACCTGGGCAAGGTTGGTTGGGCACATTAGAGGCCAACTCTCTTTATTAGGGCACCTTGCCCAATTTACGCCTATGGTGGTCCTAGGTCAAATTGGCCACTTTGGCTTGACTCTAATGGACCCTCAAGGATCTAGTGGACCCTCTAATGGGTTAGTGATGTTATGGTGGGGTCATGGAGTCATGGTGAAGCCCTAAGGCCAAACCCTAGGTTTGGTGATGAGGTTGTGCCATAGGCTGACCAAGGTGATTCTCACCTTGGCCTTCTATCACTTGGCCCTTTTTAGCTTCCTAGGGTTTTGTCATGACCTAGTCTTAGTCAAAACCACTCTTAGGGGTCTAGTTGGAAATGAGATGTTACATTTGGACTCTACCTTCATCATTCTAAGTCCAGACTTTATTCTCTAGACTCCAGTCGATGAACTTAGTTCTCAGGTCGACGATTTATGGGTTCTCTACTTCAACTTATTATTCCAAAAGTTTCTCAATATTCTTAAGTTCAGAATCATCTCCAATCAACGAATTCAAGATTCTCAGCTCGACGAACTTTTACCACTTTGGCTAAAGTTATCGAGCAGCAGTTAGTGGTCCTCAGCTCGACGAAATAGATTCTCAGGTCGACGATTTCTGTATACTTCAACACTTCACACTAAAAGTTTGTTTCGACACCAGATGCAAGACTTGTGTCGACACCAACAGCAATTGTGTCAGCACACAGGACTTATGTCAACACACTCCAGATTTCCGTCAACACAACAGCCATGTTGAGACAAGAAGTAATTATGTCGACACCCAGGACTTGTGTCGACACATTCCCTAGAAGTTCTGTCAACAAGTTATTACCTCGATGAAATCATCTCTCAGCTCGACGAACTCCATACACAGAATTTTCAAAGTTTCTAATCAATGCAGTTCTAATCTCTCATCGACGATCTTGGAACTCAGCTCAACGAACAGAAGCCATCTGGTCGACGAACATGGCTTCTCAGCTCGACGAACTGTAGACTCAGCTCGACGATTTCTGTTATCTGTTCGACAAATACAGCCTTAGTTATTTCCTTCCCTCTGTCCCCTTCTTACTGCAAAAATTCATGTGTAATTAATGCTCAAACATTCTCTGAATATAGTCGTTAAAAGGAGCATTGATTATGGTCTTCTCCATGATTATTGCTTGTCATTTTTCCATGGAACAGTTGGGGAAATAAATCAATGCAGTTTATTCTCAAGGCCGTCAGCATTGATTGCAGAGGATTTCAAATTTCGAAAGACAATTTTTGACAGGAAATATAAAAGAGATTTTCTCCCTTTTCCTATAGACAAGACATACATCGGAGAGATACACACACAGATAAGACAAGACACAAAAGATAGATAGAAGAACTTAGACACACAGACAGTCAGTAATACAGCTAGTCTGAATCAAGGATTTCTCTGCTTACTCTCAATACAGAACTTTGCAAAAGAAAAGAAGCCCTATACCAGAAGAACATCAGCTATCTGAAAAAGAAGTGATGTAGGGGAGACCATGGTACGTGCTCGACTAAACTAACGGAAACTATCGTCACAAGCATAAAAGCAAGATGGGAGGGCTCGGACCAAAAGCGAGCGAAATGGGGTCGGGTTGGCTCCCAAATCCAAATGATAAAATCAAAATAGAAGATTCCAGCCAGACTCGATACAACGTCCTTAAGACCTACCTCTCCAACAAGTACACAACTCACCGTAAGCCGAACTCAATACAACGTCCTTGTTGGGACCTATATCCACATTAACCAATATTTGATGAAGTCATCCTGGAACTAAGATGAATTAGGTTGTATTTGATGCTTTGTTTGAGTTATGTGGTTGCAGGATTCCAATGGGAAGTGTAGACCAATGTCAGTCTACAATGGGTCACCAAACACAGGACCATACAATGTAATCCCTCATTTCATGACCCAAAGTGCTGACTCATGTGTAGCCTCTCTATTGGGATACACTTCATATTCAAGCACTTAGACTATGTGAATAGAGTTGGATGCTGATTTCACCAAAGAAGAAAGAATTTCCACCTTGAAAATTTTTCTAAGTATTCTACTCGTGTAGGTCATTAACTACTCGAGTGAATTACT
Source organism: Platanthera guangdongensis (assembly GCA_039583875.1). Taxonomy (NCBI): domain Eukaryota; kingdom Viridiplantae; phylum Streptophyta; class Magnoliopsida; order Asparagales; family Orchidaceae; genus Platanthera; species Platanthera guangdongensis. The sequence continues at coordinate 97,108,248 of CM077163.1, forward strand.
TACTTTATACTGGAGTCAAAATTATTATACTCGAGTAAGTAAATCTCCCTCTCGTGAAGTTAAGTCCATATACTCGAGTAGACTGTCGCTTACCCGAGTTACTTACTTAACTATTAGAGTAGATCATACTTCTTACACGAGTTGCTCAGCATTCACTTTCCAAGTTTTTCTATGTAAACCACTCGAGTAAGTATATATATATACTCGAGTAGTTATAGTTCCTGACTCGTAATTGTTTTCTATCTCAAGAGTAAATTTTCCATACTCGAGTAGTATAAGTTATTTACTCGAGTAGTTCACTTACGACTCGATTAATTCAAGCTTCATACTCGAGTAAACTAAATTTCTCTTCTCCTAAAAATATTCTAAGTCATTTACTCGAGTAAGTCTTCTCATATACTCGAGTAGACTATATCCTCTCGAGTAGTTCAGTCTGACTACTGGATTAGCTCATTTTCCAGTGTTCGGAAATTTTTCTAAGTCTTATCACTCGAGTAGTTCATCAAACCACTCGAGTAGTTTTTCTCACCTACTCGAGTAGTACAACTTGTACTCGAGTAGTTTAACTCCACTTCCAGTGAATCTTTTGTATACTCGAGTAGATCTTCTAAGTACTCGAGTAAGTTGATTATATGTACTCGAGTAGTTGTTTTCTAGCTACTCGAGTAGTCCCGAGTTATATACTCGAGTTAGTTTCCTCTATCCACTCGAGTAGCTTTATACCTACTCGAGTAGTCGTTTCTTCACTCGTGTATATCACTTCCTTTTCTCCGAAATTCTTCTAAGTCCATAATTGATAGATTTTCAAATTCCGTGACATGATTGGTCCACGTGTATATCATTGAGACTGATTATGACCATAATTCAAAATCATATATAAGGTCTTGTCTATTCGACAAACCCTAAGTAGAATAACAAGTTTTCAAGATCAAACATTATTGAGATTTTTTTGCAGCTGTTTCTCTCTCTCCAAGTCGATGTTTCCTCTCTCTCTCTCTTCGCAGAACGAAAGCCGCCGTCGTCGCTGTTTTTTTCCGTCAAGGGTTTCGATTTTCAGAGGAAATAGTCTGAAGAAGTTTTACAGATCGAGATCATTTCTCAACTACTCATCCTCTTCCCGATCGTGTAAGACAAAGAAGATTCCAGATCTGTTGCCGAGATTTTCTTCATCTTTCTGAAAGTGCCGCAAAGCTTACAAGAAGAAGATCCTGGTTGCTTGCTTGCAGATCTGACAGAGAAATCTTTTTTTGTATTTTCTTAAACAATTTTTCATTCTTGTAGGAGAAGTTTTCTCCGAGTGTAGGAGTTTTCAACTACGAGTTTGTAGGAAGTTTTGCCTTCTGAGTTGTAGATCCAGTTGGTTGGATTGAGATTGTAGAAACTTTGTTCCGAGGGTAGGATTGATTTTCAATCCGAGATAGTGGAGTAGCCGAGTCTAGTATATTGCTAGATCGGTGAGGGAAAGTGGATGTACACAAGATCGGGGAACTACTATAAATCTTGTTTCGTCTGTGATAATTTGGTAGATAGATCTGTGCTTTCTTCTGAGATTTTTACTTCCGCAAAAGACACACAGATCACATATTCACCCCCCCCCCCCTTTAGGTGATTTAGGTTGACAACTATTATCTTTCAATTGGTATCAAAGCCAGGTTGATCATTAAAAGGTTAACACCTTGATCAGTTCCTGCAATAATTGTTATTTGAGATCTACCTATAATGGACAAGGCAAAGGATTTTGCCAAGCTTCCCCTATGCAACAAGAACAACTTTCCCATGTGAAAAGAAAGGATCAAATTCTTTATGGAAGCTATGGATCTGAGGATCTTCATGATAGTTGAAGAAGGTCCTTATATCCCTATGATTGTCTCCACTATAGATCCTACCAAGAAGGTTCCAAAGAAGCTGATGGATTTAGATAAGGACGAGATTGCACTTGTCTCAGTACACAAGAAAGCTAAAAACATTATAGCAAGTGCAGTTGATGACTCAATGTTGCAGAACTTAATCCACTGCCAATCTTCAAAGGAGATGTGGCAGTCCTTGGTTACCTTGATGGAAGGTACAAAGGAAGTAAGGGATGATCGAAGATACCTCCTCAATCAGAAGTATGAAGCCTTCCGACAGGGAAGTAAAGAAACCGTTGCTGATACCTTTGAGAACTTTTTCAAGATAGTGAATGACCTAAGAGTCTATGGCAGAGTATTCACTAATGGAGAACTGAATGACAAATTCCTGAGATCCCTGACCAAAGAATGGGACAACAAGGTATGTGTCATCAGGGAGTTTGGGATGCTGGCTGAGACCGACCCATAAAATCTCTTCGGGAAGCTTATGTCATATGAGCTTCAACTCAACACCAGGAAAGCTGAAGAAGAGAAGAGTAGGTCTGCTCTCAAATAAAAGTCTGCTGCTCTAAAGGCAGACACCTCTAGAAAGAGAAAGGCTGCCTCCCCTACTCCAGCTCCAGAAATTAGTAAAGAAGAAGAAACTTCAGAGCCAAGCACCTCAGGCTCTGAGCTATCAGAAGGAGAGTTCTCACTGCTCTCACGTCAGTTCAAAAATTCTTGAACAAGAAAAAGCAATGGAAAGACAAAGATGCCTCCTATAGAAGATCACGACACGATGGTGATCGGCAAAGAAAAGGCTCAAGTAGCCATGATAGGTATTCCTCTAAACAGAACAAATATGTTTTGACTAACATCATTTTCTAATATTGTAATAAGCCAGGTCACGTCATCGCCGACTGCCCTCATAAGAAGAAGGATGGTGGTAGAAGAGAAGAAAAGAAATCCTCGTACACCAAAAAGAGGAAAGAGATGAGCCTGATAGCCAAAAAGAGTAAGACTCTTAGTGACTCCGACTCATCTGAGTCAAGTGAAGATGAAGAAGCTTATTTTGGGCTTATGGCTCAAGCAGATGATGATCAAGAGCCCCAGTTCACTGGGAAGGTAAACTCTCATACCCCACTTTCAGATTCTGAAGTCTCTGAACATGATTGTGAGTATACCTCCTCTGACGATGAGTCAGAACTAATGGCCCAGTACAAGGAGTTAATCATGGCTTACGACAAATGTCGTCTAGTCGTGAAGACTCAGGCTAAAGAGATCAAATCTCTAAAAGCTGAGGAGAGCATCTTGAGAGAGAAAGTCACAAAGACTAACTCCCTCGAACAAAACCTCAATAATGCTATTGAAGAATATAACAAGGCTCTTGAGCACCTTGACCTCAAATTGAAAATCATCAAGGAATTGGAGGGACAACTTGCCGCTGAAAAGAAACTTGTTGGATGTTTCTTGAAGCCCAAGACAGTTCTTCCATTTGTTGCTGAATTCTCAGCAAAGTCCAAGGGAGCTGGGCTAGGCCATGAAGAAGCTCCTAGCAAATCCTCTAGGAGAAATAAGGCCCAACAGAAAAATAAGGCCGCTAAAAAGACCTTAGCCAAAGAGAAGGGGAAAGCCCCACAAGATCAGACTACGTTCAAGAAAGTCATCTTTCCATCAAATGAGTTTGATCTTGACTCTTCATACGGGCATATTTCTAGGCCTACCTATGTAGAGCCAAAGTCTCGTTATCAAGGGTGGACTCGCCCCAGAAACTTTGGTGAAAGTGTCTTTAAGGAACCTTATGAAGAAGTTATTCTTCAGAGCTATGTCCCTTTCAATCATGGGCATAACTTCAAGAAGGCACCAAAGACAAAGCCTGTTATAGAAAAGCCTATAAAGGAGAAGAAGTCATGTGATTGTCATCATCATGAGGCATCTTCTTCCAAGAATGCTGCCCCTGCTAGACCACAATTCCAAAGGGTCAAGCAGGAGATCATGAGGCAAAGGTACAACAGATTTGACTGTTGGTGCTGTGGCAAGGTTGGTCACTTCGTCATTTATTGCTGGTTCAATCCCAAAAATGCTGCAACTCCTCATGTCAGCAATATGAGAAAGACCACTCATAATGCTAACACTCGTACGGGGAGTACTCTAACCCGAGACCAAGGACCCAAACGTGTTTGGGTTCCTAAGACAAATTGATTATGACTGCAGGTATGTCCAAAGGCCAACAAAATGCCAATCTGGTATTTGGACAGCGGATGCTCTCGGCATATGACCGGGACTAGAAGCCTTATTCAGAACTTTGCTCCTGTTGTGAACGGACCAAAGGTCATCTTTGGAGGTTCAGACCATGGAATTACAAGAGGCTATGGTATGATTACTAATGGAAATGTATCCTTCTCGGATGTGGCTTATGTCGAAGGATTGGAACACAATCTCATAAGCATATGAAAACTCTGCGATAAAGGATACATAGTTGAATTCCATGCTGATAAGTTCTTGATAAAATCCGTTGACAATATGGAAACGATTCTATCCGGCACTCGAAGCAGGAATATTTTCCATTTAAATTTCATTTGTATAGATTCCTCTACACCAGTGTGCCTTTTAGCAAAAGATAGTGTGTCTCTTGGTGACCAATGGCACAAGAGACTAGCACATATTAATTTCAAAACTATTAAAAAATTATTTTCAATGAACTTAGTGCGTGATGCCCCAAATGTCAAGTGCGTCAAAGATAGACCTTGTCATGCGTACGTAGAAGGAAAGCAAACAAGGGCTACCTTTAAAAGCGTTATTGGCAAAGACTTTAATAGATGTCTCCATCTACTGCACATGGACTTGTTTGGTCCACTGCAAATTAGAAGTTTGGGAGGTAAGGAATAAACGCTAGTAATTGTTGATGACTACTCGTGCTTTGCATGGGTGTTCTTTCTGAAACACAAGTCAGATACCTTCGAGATCTTTACTAATTTTATCAGGCAAATCCAGAATGAACACAACTGCTCCATAGTCAAAATCAGAAGTGACAACGGAACAGAGTTCAAATCTGGGTCCATGATAGAATTCTGTGAAATCTTAGGTATCTTTCATGAGTTTTCGTCTCCTCGTACTACACAACAGAATGGAGTGGCTGAGAGAAGGAACAGAACACTCATAGAGGCCTGCAGGACAATGTTGAGTGATGCTTCACTTATGGAGTACTTCTGGGCTGAAGTCGTTAACACTGCATGCCACGTGCAAAATCGAGCACTCATAAACAAAAACCACGATAAGACACCTTACGAACTTTTAAAGGGCAGGAAGCCAACCATCTCATACTTTAGAATCTTTGGCTGTAAATGCTTCATACTTAATAATGGTAAGTATCATACCATCAAGTTCAGCGAAAAGTGTTTTGAAGGTATTTTTGTAGGTTATAGTAGCCATAGTAAGGGATATAGAATATTTAATAGAAAAACCCTGGTGGTAGAAGAATCGATACATGTTGTATTTGATGAGACGAGTTTGCTGCAAAGCAATCCGTCTAGTGTGCTTATTGAAGATGCAAGTGCAAAACTGAAAGAAATTAGCTTGGATAAACCGTCCGAAGACAAAGGCGAAAAGTTCATCAAGATCACCACTCCAACCCCTATTAGAGAGGCTGATGATCAAGATGAAAAAGTCATCCAAGATGAAGAAATCACTCCAGTGATAGAAGATAATCCAGATGCAAGAACTCTAAAGCTCAGACATTTGAAGGTTCATCCCATGGACCAGATCATAGGAGATCCCCGAGATGGTGTCAGAACTCGTAGAGGTACAACTAATGAGAATCTTTATTTAAGTTTTCTCTCGCAGCTTGAAGCAAAGAAGTTTGAGGAAGCAAACTCAGACGCATCGTGGATATTGGAAATGGAAGAAGAGCTAAAACAGTTCAAGCGCTGCAATGTATGGAAGCTCGTTCCAAGACCAAAAGGAAAGAAAGTCATTGGAACAAAATGGGTCTATAGGAACAAGATGGACGAAGACGGGACGATCATAAAGAACAAGGCCAGACTTTTCGCTAAAGGCTATCGTCAAGAAGATGGAATAGACTTCGACCAGACATATGCTCCAGTGGCAAGGCTGGAGGCAATAAGGTTGTTCCTAGCATATGATGCATTTAAAGGCTTCACCGTCTATCAGATCGGCGTGAAGTATGCCTTCCTAAATGGTAACATATAGGAGGAAGTGTATGTGAACAACCTCCAGGTTTCGTTGATCCTAACTTTTCTGATTATGTCTATTTCCTGCATAAAGCACTATATGGTCTGAAACAAGCTCTTCGAGCTTGGTATGAGACGTTGTCTAGCTTTCTACTTGAGAACAAGTTCACAAGGGGAAAGATAGACAAGACATTATTTCTTAGTGAAATAAAAGGCAAGATTTTGTTAGTGCAAATCTATGTCGACGACATTATTTTTGGCTCTACATACGACAACCTCTGCAAAAAGTTCTCAAAACTTATGCAAGGGAAGTTTGAAATGAGCAGTATGGGCGAGCTGAAGTATTTCTTAGGGCTTCAGGTGAAACAATCTGAATATGAAATTTTCATCTCGCATACCAAGTTCACCAAAGAGCTGATTAAGAAATTCAGAATGGAGAACGCAACCTCTATGAGGACTCCAATGGGCTCAACTATGTATCTGGACAAGGATGAAAAAGGTAAACCTTTTGATGAAATCAAGTACAGAAGCATAATTAGATCCTTGCACTACCTTACTACAAGTAGACCCGACATAATGTTTTCAACATGTGTCTGTGCTAGATTTCAGGTGAACTCAAAGAAATCTCACTACGCTGCTGCAAAGCGGATTTTGAGATACCTTAAAGGTACACCAAATCTTGGCTTATGGTACCCAAGAAGTAATGATAGCAAACTAAATGGTTTTTCAGATGCAGATTTTGCATGAAGCAAAGATGATAGGAAAAGCACCTCCGGGACGTGACAATTCTTTGGAAGAAGGCTAATCTCCTGGAGCAATAAGAAGCAGAACTGTGTCGCAATCTCAACGGCTGAGTCAAAGAACATCTCTACAGGCAGTTGCTGCGTACAGTTAGTCTGGATAAGGAATCAATTTGAGGATTACAACTTGAAGTTCAAGAATGTCCTATTGTTTTGCGACTCTTCCAGCGCAATTGCAATAGCCAACAACCCAGTCTCGCACAACCGGACAAAGCATATCGAGATAAGGTATCATTTCATCCGGGAGCATATAGAGCATGGGGACATAGATCTCCAATATGTCTTCACAGACAGGCAAGTTGCAGATATTTTCACAAAGCCGCTGGACGAGACCAAGTTCTCATTCTTAATAACGGAACTTGGGATGCTCAACAAAGAAGATTAGAGAAGGTTGGATTTCAACAAAGCAAAGAAATTAAAGGGTTAGTTAAAATCTGGCATTTCAAAAAACTTTTTCTCTCTGACTCGAGATAGACTTGACCTACTCGAGTAATCAAAGGACCTACTCGAGTAGTCCAGTTAACTTACTCGTGTAGAGCAATTCATGTACTCGTGTAGTACACTTCATCTACTCGAGTCAGTCCATTCTCCCACTCGATTCATTGCAGATTCTCCTACTCGAGTAACTCCCTATATACTCGAGTACATCTTGTATCTCTCGTGTATATGCCTTTTGGCTTTCAAATTTTCCTGTGCCGCCTCTTCTTTGGTTTAAGTTATTTCCTTCTCGATTGATTAGACTTAAACCTAGGGTTTATAAATACGAATTTCCGAAAATCTCTCTACACGACACCATTTCACTCTCTCGTGTACCCGACTGCCGTTTCGTCTTCCCTCAAAAAGTTGCAGAGCGGCTTCATCTTCCTCTCCTCCCGTGAAGCAAGGATCATAGCCGCCTTCTCCAAGATTGGTGTAGGTTCGGAGCTTGTTACCGCAGGGATTGCAGAGCTGTCAGACGATTTCCACAATTTGTTTGTTTTTCTAGATACCGCCGAACTTTCCTTCGCTCTCCAAGAACTCTGCCAGATCCTCTTCCTCGAGGTAGCATAATTCTTCACCAATCTGAAGGTCAAACGGAATGAAAAAGTTCTAAAATCCAAGGTGAAAGGTCTGAAAATTAAACTTACCCCGATAGTTGTCTCTCAGCTCCTCCGTCTACCGGTAGTCACTGTAGCAGACGACCTCGATGAAGAAGATTCCTATAGAACCTGCTTATTCTGTGGGATTTCGCCTGAAGTTCAGTCTATCAAACGGTCAGACATGAACGCAGAAGGAAAGTTTTTGGTTGATGTTATTGGAATGATTCTGCTGTGCAAGACCAACTCCATAAGAGACATTCCACTGTATTTCTTCGACATAATGCAAGCCATTGTTTGCCGCAAGAAATTCCAGTTTGGCATGCTGCTTTTGGACAAAATCAAGGACAGCTTAAAATCCCCCAACTTCGCCAGAATAATCTCTCTGCTCCTCCATGAAACAAATCCTCAAGTATTCAACTTCTCCAAAGGGACCCCTCTTCCCCACATGAAGAAGGTCTCCATTTCTTCTATTCAGAGATGAGAGCTCAAATTGAAGAATACTGCCCAAGCTGCCAAAGTCCCAGAAGACCCAGTATTAGAGGATAGGACTCCCTCTCCCTCTCCTCATCTGGTGTCCATCTCCTCTAGTGCACTTAGAGATGGGGAGTCTGCTCCTTCTATCCTAGTCAGGAAGCCCTCTCCACCAAAAACTACCTCATCTCCTCAGCCAACAACTTCTCACCTACCTCAAACACCACAAACTCCTCCAACAACTCCTTCAGCTCAGATACCTCCAGAATCTCTTCTCTCAATAGCTGCTGCTATAGATGCAATGATTGCAGAACTCGCTGAAGAAGTGCTGCCTATTCGTCCTCCTTATCCAGCAAAATCTCCAGTTTCCTCCCCAGCTCCAAATCGTGCTTCTCCTCAACCCCAGCCAGAGAGTATTCTGGTTTCTGATAAGCCCTCTCGTGAGCCAGTTGAGGCTCCTCTCAGAAACCTAGATTTCTCTATCCCTCAGGTTATGGAAGAAGTGGATGCTATCATTCATACCACAAGAGCTCACTGCTCTGTGATCATTGAAGAAATAGCTCCATGGGTAGCTCCTACTCTTCCTTCTGCTGCTCCTTCTGCTGCAGCTGTTTCTGCCTCCCCAGATTTGCTGTCCCAGATCTCTCTCCTGTTACAAGACCAGAGAAAATACTTTGATGAATCTCTAGCTGTCTAAAAGTGTGAGTTAGATCTGATATACTCTAGAGGGGGGTGAATAGAGTATGGTGCTTAAAAACTTTTTACAACCATTGTTGTAATCTGAGTGAACAGGGAAGCAAATATTAAATCTAATCACAGAACCTATCTACTCACAATCTACAAAAGGAACTAATCACAGATCACAGCCAGAAACAAAAATAAAGAAAAGCAACCAGAAGACACAAGGAGCTATAGTGGTTCCCCTAAACTTGGGTACATCCACTCTTCTACCACCCTAGCTAGGAATCCACTACAGGATGAGTTGATCAGGTGTCCTGGGCACCAATGAGCTTTTGATAAGGTGCTCAAAAACCAAATCAGAGTTTTTGATCAGGTGTCTTGCCACCAATGAGCTTTTGATAAGGTGCTCAAAAACCACACACAAACTTTTGAAGGGAGTTTGAAATACCCTTTACAGAGATGGGGATGAGAGAGTGATGGAAGTCTTCTCTTTCTCAAAGCAGCTGAGAAGACTATGTGGATATTGATGTTGTCAAAGCTACCCCTGAGTTCTTGAGATGTTCAGGAAATGAAGCTTTGCTGTAGGGTGATAGGCCTTTAGAAATTGATCTCCAGCAAATGATAATTTCAGCAACATCTGAAATATTAGGTGTTTGTAGTCTTGAATGATGATGGCCTTGAACAATTGAATTAACAGAGATCTGAAGATTTCAATTGGTTGATCTCCTTGGTTGTGTGTTCTTGTATGAATTCTTTTAGACAGAGAATGTCTATAGCTCTCTCTCTTTTTCTCTTGTGAACAGTTGGTGTTGAGAAAGATGTTGTTCCAGAGAAAAGTTGTTGCAGAGAATGAATTGTTCTTCTTTTTCTTGTTTTGCTTATTTGTGCTGTAAGAGAGATTCAAAAATCTTATCTTTTATTCCTTAGAAATGATCCTCTGTCCAGAATAGTCGTTAGCCTGTCATTAATTGACTTCCTTAATTGCAATTGTCTTCTGGGGGAAAGTCCAAAGAAATATTCCTTGATAATCTCTTGAAACTTGGTCCAGAATAAATGAAAATGGCTACAAGATCTTCTGAATTAATTGCTAACAATAACTCCTTAACTGTTCTGAATTTGAATCTTGAAAATCATTTAACTCTTCAGAAAAACGTCGAACTGAGCTCTACTATCGTCGAACTGAGCTCAGCGATTTGGACTTAGACAGCAACAGAGATCGTCGATCTGAGCTCAACTATCGTCAAACTGAGCTCAGAGATAGAGAATCAATACTGGAGTCAGGATCGTCGAACTGAGCTCGAAGATCGTCGAATGGAGTTCGACAATTTGTTGAAGTTGGGCTCAGCGATCGTCGAATGGAGTTTGACGATCCGTCGAAGTGAGCTAGACGATCGTCGATTGGAGTTCGACGATTCGCCGTACTGAGCTCGACGAAATGACTTAGTCTCCAAACTGAAAAACCTTGGTCTTGAGGGCAGCTTCCAAACCTAACTACTAACGCTTAGACTCAATCCTAATTGACCTTTAGATCTATACAATGAGGTCAAAGACATGTTTCCTAAAGACATAGTGATCCTGACCCAAATTAGTAATAGGGTGTTCCAACAATCTCCCCCTATTTGGGTTAGGATTACTATTTACAGAAATTGGAGAAATTAAAAACAACATACAAAGAAACAATACAGAAATGCAATAAACAAGACATTGCAGAAGCACAGATATAATATCTCAGACAGAAATCAGAATAATTGTCACCTTACAAAATTATTCCTTCTCCTTGCTCTTTATAAGTTTAATTTCTCTATTGGAGTTAAGAGCTTTCTTTTTGGATCTTCTGTCATCAGCTGCACCCAAGGAAGTTTGTTGTTTAGGCCTTGGTACCACAGCTTCAGGGTACAGCTCCATATATCTTTCTGGATCAAAAAATTTGCTTGAGGCATATCTTTCAAGTTTCTTTTTCCTTTGCTCTGACAATGTAGTAAAGCTGGAGGTGTCCTTGCCTTGCTCTTTGGCTTTCTTGATTTGATCCAGGGCAGCTAATTCTTTCATCCTGACAGTCCATGCAGTAGGATTATTCTCTAGATCCTCAAAGGGCACTGGAGGCTCATATCTGTTGGAAGGATTGTCTTGAGGAGCTCTAGATGAGACTATTGCTTTCAACTTGTAGGGAAAAGGACCTGAAGTTGTATCTAATGAAGCTTGTCCTTCCCTAGAGTATGGATGTTACCTTGAATAGCCTTTGGAGTCGACTTGGAATTCCCTTTGGCTTCCTCTGTAATTTCCTCTCCTTGATTGAGAACCTCTGGACTGGCTTCCCCTATATTGAGATCTTGCATGAGGCTGATACGGGGTTTGGCTTTTAACAGAAGGATGAGCACCTGAGCTTCCACCTGCACCTGCATCAGGAGGAGGTGGTGGAGGAGGATGAGGATGGTGAAACTGAGAAGATCCTTTCTCATACTTCCTCTTCTTCTTCATAGCTTTTAGTTGGTTCTTGGAATATTGCATCCAATGTTCAGTAATGGGGCATTCATGAAGAATGTAGTAGGGAATGTCATTGGTGTCTTTGACTTTGGCTGGAGGCACCCTTTTCATAGCTTTGCTCCTTGCCTTTCTTTTCCTGGCTATAGTGGCAGAAGAATCATCAGAATCAGTCCTAAATTCATCACTTTCAGAGCTTTGCTCATCATATAAGGCATCAATCTTTTTCAGATAATCTTTCTGAAGTTGGCTTGGAGCAGATGAAACAGCAGTTGTAGCAGCAGCAGATACAGCAGATATAGTACTGGCAGATGTTGTAGCAGCAGTAACAACTGATATAGAACTTTCTGGAGCAATACTTGCAGAAGATATAACAGCAGTAGTGACAGCAGCAGCTGGGGCAGCAACAGATTCAGATAAAACTGTTTCAGATACACTACTTTCAGAGATAATATTTTAGCATTAGCAATAGCAGCAGTAATATCAGCAGTAACTGGAGCAGCAACAGATTCAGAGAAGGTACTTTCAGATACAAGAACCTCAGCATCAGTAATAACAGCAGGAATAACATTAGGCTCAAAATCATATGCCTCTGTCTGCATATCCTCAGGAACTGGAACATCAGCCACATCAGAACAAACAGAAACATCAACATTTTCAGTAGCATAAACTGAATTTACAAATGAAGTTATAACACTGGTGTCACAACTTGAGAAGGGCACAATGGCCTTGGAAAGATCCTCTGATGGCTGAACTGCATTACTCACTAGAAGACAGCTGAAAAAAGTTGAATCAAAAACTGATAGTAAGGACGTGAGGTCCACTGAGAAGACTGCAACCTGAGGTGGAGCTGGAGCTTTAGGAACAACAGCAGCAGCAGCAGGAACTGAAGAAACAATAGCAGCAGCAGCAGGCAAACTCACATCTTCATGAGGCATCTCCCCCTGCCTGGATTCAGAGAGAGCTGGATCAAGGCACCCAAATGAAGGGATTACCTAAGGAAAGAGAGAGGATAGCCTGGCAGAGAGGGCTGCAACTGACTGAAGAAGTGGAGCCAAGGAGGTCTCCAGTAGAAGTGAGAGCCTGGGAGCTATCAGTTCATACAGTTGGTCAGCTAGGGCTGGAATGTCTACATGCTCAGCAGGGACTGGAGCAGAGGTAGAGAGGGATGGTGGAGCAATTGGTGATGGTGGAGGAGAGCTGGTGGATGGTAGAAGTGAAGGTTGAGGTGTGGGGATTGTGGAAATGGAAGAAAGTGGTATGGAGATAGAAGGTGTGAAAGAGGGTTGATCAATAATGTCTTGTAGAATCTGTTGATATGAAGTGGATGAGGAGGGTAGCTCAGGAGGGGATGAGGGTGAGTCATCCATGAAGGAATCATCTAGAAGATTGAAGGAGGGAATGGTGGATGATGTGTCAATGGCTAGTTGAGGGTAGTGGTGTAATGGTTGGAATATTTCTTCTGTTATTGGAAGAGTTGGGATTGGAGATGGAATTGATGTTGGAGATTGGCTGGAGATAATGATTGTGGATGGAGTTTGAATGGTGGATGGTACTGGTGGAGATGGAATAGGAGGAGGAGGAGAAGCAGCAGGCAAGTCATCTGCAGGGGCAGAGACTTGAGGGGAAGAGACTGTGACAGTCCTTGTGCCTGAAGTTGTGCTTACAGAAGGCCTGCTGGGCTTAACTATCTGCCTGTCCCATTTGCCAAATAGAGCACAGGACAATCTCTTTGAGGCATTGATGTGCATCCCAGAAGAGACTAGTAGAGCAGGGCATCTGTTATGGAGAAACAGCCCTAGAATCCTCCCATAATTTACAAAGTTCTTATTTATTTTCTTCTTAATCATGTCAAAGAAGATCTCTCCCCAGTTCAACTGTTTCTTATCCACAATGGCTCCCATCAAGCACAGCTGATACCTGGAGATGGTATCATGTGCTGAATGCTTGGCCAACAAAACCTTTCCCACTACATTAGCTAAAAATCTATATTCCACAGCTAAGTTCTTTTTCAGCAGTTTGCTAGGGTTAGCATCAGAGTGACCCATTCTTGCAAGTAAATCAGAAAATTCCTCTCCAGATAACTCAGCAGAATCTCTTCCAGAACTTAATTCAAAAACCTCTATCAGAATAGCAGGAGTCAAAGGTACCTGGGTTCCAGAAATTGAACCAACCACTGTGTTTTGGTCCTGGTTGTGGGCAGTATAGACCCACTCCTTAATCTCATCAGCAGGCAGTTTGATTCTGGTGGACATGAGGGTGACTAGCTTCTGCTCCTTGAACAGTTCAAGAATGTCTTGAAAAACCTGATCAGTGGTGCTGAAGGACTCCATGTCTATATCAAATCCAGCATTGAATTTCATTGCGGCTAGAACAGCAACAGAGACGGCCGTGGTTACCTACAAAAATCAACAAACAAAACGACCAAGTGTAGAGGTGTTTGGATGGAAAGAGAAATTTTTGCAGAGAGATTGAAAGCGCAAAAGGAGAACGACGACCGAAAAATGAATTTTATATTAGGGTTCGACGCAGAAATGGAAAGATCGTTGAACTCAGTTCGACGATCGGGGCTTCTAAAGGAATCTGAAAGGTCTTCAATATCGTCGATCTCCGTTCGACGATATTGGAGAGCGTCGAGCTCCATTCGACGATAGTTCAGAAAATAAAATCGTCGAGCGCCGTTCGACGATCGTTGACCGGAAGAGATAGTTCATACTATCTGAGAAGCGCTGAACTCTGGTCGACGATTTCGGAAAGCGTCAATCTCCGTTCGACGATCTGGGGAAAAATCGTCGAGCGCAGTTCAGAGACCAGAAATACACTCTAGACACTTAGAAAAATCAAGATGTTTGCCTAGTCTTGGTCAATTTTTAAAGTTTTAAAATCTTGGAACTTATTTTAGACTTCCTCCATCTAAAATTCCTAACTGATTTAGGAAGAAGGTGTGTTTCTTTTCATCCAAGTGTTTGGTGAAAATATCTCCCCTTTGCAAATAAGTTTGGATATATTGAAGTTCAATTTTATTCTTCTCAACATTATCCCTTAAAAAGTGATGCCTAATTTCTATGTGTTTTGTCCTACTATGGAGGACTGGATTTTGAGCTATAGAAATAGCACTGGTGTTATCACAAAAGATTTTAGACTTCTCTATGTTGTAGCCATAGTCTAGGAGTTGGTTTTGAATCCACAATATTTGTGAACAATAACTACCTGCAGCCATATATTCAGCTTCAGCAGTTGAAGTTGACACAGAAGTTTGTTTCTTGCAAAACCAAGAGACAAGTCTGTCACCAAGAAACTGACAAGTTCCACTGGTGCTTTTCCTGTCAATTCTGCATCCAGCATAATCAGCATCAGAAAATCCAGTTAAATCAAATGCTGAATCTTTTGGATACCAGAGACCTAGATTTGGACAACTTTTAACATACCTGAGAATGCTTTTTACTAATGTTAGGTGTGACTCTCTAGAGCTTACTTGGAATCTAGCGCATATGCATGTAGCAAATATTATATCTGGTCTACTAGCTGTAAGGTAGAGTAAAGAGTCAATCATTGCTCTATATGTTGTCTGATCAACAGGTTTCCCATGTTCATCAGCATCCAATATAGTATTAGTAGGCATAGGTGTTTTCATACAAGATGCTTCAGACATACCAAATTTCTTGACCAATTCATTTACATACTTGGTTTGAGAAATAAAGATGCCTTCAACATGTTGTTTGACTTGCAATCCTAGGAAGAAGGATAGCTCACCCATGCTACTCATTTCAAATTTAGAATGCATTAGGTTGGAGAACCTTCTGCACAATTTTGAATCAGTAGAACCAAAAATAATATCATCTACATAAATCTGTACTAGTAGGGTATGTGACTTATGGGTTCTAATGAAAAGTGTTTGGTCTACTCTACCCCTTATAAATTCATTTTCCAGAAGGAAGCATGCTAGGGTCTCATACCATGCTCTAGGAGCTTGCTTGAGACTATATAATGCTTTGTTCAATTTAAAAACATAATCAGGATGGGTTGGAGAGATAAAACCTGAAGGTTGTCTGACATAGACTTCTTCTTTGATGTCTCCATTTAGAAATGCACTCTTTACATCCATCTGATATACCTTGAAGCCTTTGTGTACTGCATAAGCTAAGAAGATTCTGATGGCTTCCAATCTTGCAACTGGTGCAAAAGTCTGGTCATAGTCTATGCCTTCTTCTTGTGAGTATCCTTGAGCAACTAGCCTTGCCTTGTTCCTTACAATTACTCCTTGATCATCCAATTTGTTTCTGAACACCCACTTTGTTCCAACAATGGAGTGATCCTTAGGCTTTGGCACTAGTTCCCAAACTTTGTTCCTTTCAAATTGATGCAAATCTTCTTGCATTGCAATGATCCAGTGTGGATCTTGCTCTGCATCTTGAATGGATTGAGATTCAATTTGAGATAGGAAGCAAGTGTGCAACAGGTTTTGGTTGACCTGATTTCTGGTTTGCACACCAGCAGAGATGTCTCCAATTACTTGGGAAATTGGATGGTCTCTTGAAGTTACTAAATCAACAGGGGGTCTTGATTGTTCACCAACCTGTGTTGTTGTTTCCTCTTGTGGTACAACAACTGGCTCTTCAAGTTGTTTCTCTTCAATTTGTTGAATGCATTCTTCATCTTCACTACTTTCCTCTTTTTGAGTAACCTATAACCTGTTCAAATCTTCAGTAAGAGAGTGTACCTGCAAAGGTTCTATGGTAGAAGTGTTCTTCTCCTTGAAAGACATGTTAGATTCACCAAATGATATGTGAATAGATTCCTCAATTTTAAGAGATGATTTATTATAAACCCTATAAGCCTTACTGATCATGGAGTATCCCAGAAACACTGCTTCATCAGCTTTAGCTTGAAATTTTGCTAAATATCTCTTGTTATTATTATGTATATAACAAATACAACCAAAAATTCTAAAATAATCAACTTTAGGTTTCTTCCCTTTGAGTAATTCATAGGGAGTCTTACCCTTTCGTTTATGTATTAAACTTCTGTTCAGCACATAGTTGGAGGTGTTCACTGCCTCTGCCCAAAAAGATAGAGGAAGGTGAGCATCTGACAACAATGTAGTGGCAGATTCAATAAGGGTTCTATTTTTCCTTTCAGATACCCCATTTTGTTGAGGAGTTCTAGGAGCTGAGAAAGTATGCCTGATCCCTTCACTCTGACAGAACTCTTGCATAAGAAGAGAATCAAACTCTGTCCCATGATCACTTCTGATCAGGGCAATGTGAGTATTGAACTCAATCTGTATACATTTGAGAAACTCTGTCAAACACTTAAAGTTATCAGACTTCTTCCTCAGAAAGAACACCCATGTGAATCTAGAGAAGTCATCTACAACTACTAAAGTGTAAGATTTCCCTCCTAGGCTTTGTACTGTAATGGGTCCAAAAAGATTCATGTGTAACAGATACAAGATCCTAGATGAATCACTCTTATTAAGTGACTTGAAACTATTTTTAGTTTTCTTGCCTAATTGACAAGCCTTGAAGAGTCCTTCCTTCTTGTAGGGGCTAGAAGGTAGTCCTCTAACAAGGTTGTCCTTGGATAGCCTAGCAATATTGCTAAGGTTTAAGTGTCATAGTCTCTTATGCCATAAAACATTAGCTCTACAGACAGAATTGAACAAGCAAATATCTACATCTGTTGAAAGAAAATATACTAGATAGATGTTACCTTTCCTTTTATCTGTCAACACAGTTGTGTTGTCCTCTGACTTGATCTTGCATAATGCTTTGCTGAAAGTCACCTGGTAGCCTTCATTACATAGCTGACTGATACTTATCAAATTGTGCTTCAGTCCTTCCACATAGGCTACCTTCTTGAATGTCACTGTCCCAATTTGGACTGCACCATATCCTTTAGTTTGTCCAAAGTTTGAATCACCAAATATGACTTTGGGTCCAAGCTTGGCTTTAAAGGATGTGAGGTTGTCCTTATTTCCTGTCATTTGCTTAGAGCACCCACTATCCAAATACCTTTGTTGGTTTGATGTTGCATAGGTCTTCACCTGCACATAAGATAATTCATTTGTTTTTGACCCAGTTTACCTTGGGCCTAGGTTGATAACCTTTAAATTCAGAAATAAAAGACATCCCAGGTTGACTCTTATAACCTTCAGGATGATATCTCCTTGGAGGTATTATCCATTCAGTATAAGGGTTAAAGCTTTGGGATGAAGGACCCCTAGGATTGGATTTTGATTTGCCCTTGAAAGAATTTCCAGAGCTCTGATCTATGTTCGACGATCGTGGAGCTGCGTTCGACGATCTTGGGTCAGATCGTCGAGCTCTGTTCGACGGTTGACTGTGGTGGAGTTCAGGAATTAGAGATCGTCGACCTGAGTTCGACGATTTTGCCTGAGATCGTCGATCTACGTTCGGCGGTCGTCGAGCTCCGTTCGACGATTTCTGCTGGAACTTGGTTTCCTTAGGCAGATCAGAATTTTTCCTAGCTACCTCTACAACTCCCTTCCCTTTATCAGAAATGAACTTGATTGGGGCTGTTAGAACTATAGGTTGGCTGGATGAAGCACCCAAGCCCAGTGTACTATTGAATCTGGAGTTCACTGTGCTTGTGATGTCCATCAGCTTGATACTTCTCCCATTAAGGGATTCCTCAAGCTTCTTGACCTCTGATAGCTCACCTTTCAGTGAAGCTATCTACTCCCTACAGCACTCCAACTCCTCAGAGAGTTTGAGGTTTTCTGACTTTAAGGAACTATGTTCAGACAATTGATTTCTGAGAGAAATAATTTCCTTCTCAGATTTTAGTAAGTTTAAATATAATGCTTTAAACTCAGATTTAAAGTCCTCTAAATTGAAATCAAAAGAACTAATTACCTGGTCCTCTTCAAGTTGAGTCTCTGAGTCTGACTCTGACTCTTCTGCATCTGAATTATGTTGAGAGGCATTGATTGCCATCATGCAGAACTCCTTCTCTTCAACATCATCTTCATCATCACTGGAGCTAGATGAAGCTTCTGATTCCTCTTCAGTCTCACTCCAGGATTCAGCAACAAATCCCTTCCTTGTGTGTTTGTTCTTGCTGGAGGAGGGTTTTCCATTGCCATTCTTCTTGAAGTCCTTATCTCTTCTTCTTTCTTTCTTATCCTTTCTGTCCTTGTTTTTGTTTTCTGGACAGTCAGGTACAATGTGCCCTGGTTTCTTGCAACCAAAGCAAACAATTTCTTTATTATTTGACTAATCATACCTTGGCTTATCATGCTCTTTGTATGATCTCTTTCTGAAATCCTTTCTGGCCATTTTGTAGAATCTTTTGGCTAATAGACTGATCAGCTCATCATTGCCTGTGACTTTGTCTTCAGGCTGATCTTCAGTTGCTTTGAAGGCTATTAACTTTTCTTTCCTTGTGGCTGGTGAGGTAGCCTTCTGCTCTTCTTCTCTATTTTTGATGAGCAGATCATAAGATTTGAGCTCGCCCAAGAGAGCTTCTGTGGTGATCTCATTCAGACTTCTAGCATCTTGATTGGCCAGATCCTTGAGTCTCAAGTGCTTGGGAAGCACATTAGGAGTTTGTCATTAAGTTCAGTCAGTGAGATCTCCTTATCCAGAGTCTTCAGTTCATTGACTATCAAACTGAGTCTATTGTACATATCTCCAACTGACTCAGCTTCTCCCTTCTTGAAGTTCTCATATTGGGATATGATGTGGGATCTCCTGTCCTTTCTTTCATCAGCTGATCCTGAGACTATTTCAGACAGCTTATCCCAGATTTCCTTTATGAATTGCATTCAGCCACCTTTTGGAAGATGTCATCAGACATAGTTTGGGCTAAGATGTTCATAGCCTTTGCATCTGCTACCTTCCACTTCTTGATATCAGCATCTGTTCCTGATGGAGGTGGAAGAGCATTTGTACTTGTATTCTCTGGAGGTCTTGGACAAACTGTCAAAACAGAATTAAAAATGTCCTCATCAATAGAATTCATGTATAATCTAATCCTTGCTTTCCAAAGTGCAAACTTGGACAGATTGCACACTGGAGGTCTGGTGCTAGCATAATCTTTGTTTTGGACCATGATTTGTGAAAAAATAATCTAATAATAAAATCAAAATAAGCAGATCTAACTAGGGATCTTGGGGTTCAGGTGTTAGCCTGTGCAACCACCAAGGTGTGGTATGTTTAACCAACCTGGCTTTGATACCAATTGAAAGTGCGAGTTAGATCTGATATACTCTAGAGGGGGGGGGGTGAATAGAGTATGGTGCTTAAAAACTTTTTACAACCGTTGTTGTAATCTGAGTGAACAGGGAAGCAAATATTAAATCTAATCACAGAACCTATCTACTCACAATCTACAAAAGAAACTAATCACAGATCACAGCCAGAAACAAAAATAAAGAAAAGCAACCAGAAGACACAAGGAGTTATAGTGGTTCCCCTAAACTTGGGTACATCCACTCTTCTACCACCCTAGGTAGGAATCCACTGCAGGATGAGTTGATCAGGTGTCCTGGGTACCAATGAGCTTTTGATAAGATGCTCAAAAACCAAATCAGATTTTTTGATCAAGTGTCTTGCCACCAATGAGCTTTTGATAAGGTGCTCAAAAACCACACACAAACTTTTGAAGGGAGTTTGAAAAACCCTTTACAGAGATGGGGATGAGAGAGTGATGGAAGTCTTCTCTTTCTCAAAGCAGCTGAGAAGACTATGTGGATATTGATGTTGTCAAAACTCCCCCTGAGTTCTTGAGATGTTCAGGAAATGAAGCTTTGTTGTATGGTGATAGGCCTTCAGAAATTGATTTCCAGCAAATGATAATTTCAGCAACAGCTGAAATGTTAGGTATCTGGAGTCTTGAATGATGATGGCCTTGAACACTTGAATTAACAGAGATCTGAATATTTCAGTTGGTTGATCTCCTTGGTTGTGTGTTCTTGTATGAATTCTTTTAGACAGAGAACGTCTACAGCTCTCTCTCTTTTTCTCTTGTGAACAGTTGGTGTTGAGAAAGATGTGGTTCCAGAGAAAAGTTGTTGCAGAGAATGAATTGTTCTTCTTACTCGAGTAGTCGTTTCTTCACTCGTGTATATCACTTCCTTTTCTCTGAAATTCTTCTAAGTCCATAATTGACAGATTTTCAAATTCCGTGACATGATTGGTCCACGTGTATATCATTAAGACTGATTATGACCGTTATTCAAAATCATATATAAGGTCCTGTCTATTCGACAAACCCTAAGTAGAATAACAAGCTTTCAAGATCAAACATTATTGAGATTTTTCTGCAGCCGTTTCTCTCTCTCCAAATCGTTGTTTCCTCTCTCTCTCTCTTCACAGAACGAAAGCCGTCGCCGCCGTTGTTCTTCTCCGTCAAGGGTTTTGATTTTCAGAGGAAATAGAATGAAGAAGTTTTACAGATCGAGATCGTTTCTCAACTACTCATCCTCTTCCCGATCGTGTAAGACAAAGAAGATTTCAGATCTGTTGCTGAGATTTTCTTCATCTTTCTGAAAGTACCGCAAAGCTTACAAGAAGAAGATCCTGGTTGCTTGCTTGCAGATCTGACAGAGAAATCATTGTTTGTATTTTCTTAAATATTTTTTCATTCTTGTAGGAGAAGTTTTCTCCGAGTGTAGGAGTTTTCAACTCCGAGTTTGTAGGAAGTTTTGCCTTCCGAGTTGTAGATCCAGTTGGTTGGATTGAGATTGTAGGAACTTTGTTCTGAGGGTAGGATTGATTTTCAATCCGAGATAGTGGAGTAGCCGAGTCTAGTATATTGCTAGATCGGTGAGGGAAAGTGGATGTACCCAAGATCGGGGAACCATTATAAATCTTGTTTCGTCTGTGATAATTTGGTACATAGATCTGTGCTTTGTTCTGAGATTTTTAATTCCACACAAGACGCACAAATCACCTATTCACCCCCCCCCCCCCCTTTAGGTGATTTAGGTTGACAACTATTATCTTTAAGTCCTTAAGACCTACCTCTCCAACAAGCACACAACTCACCGCACCTACACAACATCTATTATACCAACTTGAACCGTTTCAAATGCAGTAATAATTTATTTCGGAACAGCGGCAAACTTTAAAAGGCGGTCGAGTTCCAGTTGAGATTAATTCCCTTATTAACACAAAGTGTTCCGATCTTGGAGAGCAAGTCAAGGCTAGGCCAAGTCTCGCTCCCACAACGGATCTTCCCGATCCGAACTACAAGAGATTCAATAACAATGAAGCCGGATCAGATTTTGCAAGCGATGTATTTTATAATCACGGAAAAGATAGTTCGCAAAAACCTCCACAAACTCAAAGCAAGAATCACTAAAAGATGAAGAGATTGCCCAACCAAGAACATTAATCACACAAGATAGATGGGAGATTCACTCTCTCCATGGATCCACCGGCTTCACACCGAATGGGGCTGCAATCCTTCTTCCTCGGAGTCGCACCGAAGGAAGCCACGCCGGTGTTGCATCGAAGTTGGAAGAGGATGCAAGGGGGGCGGCGGCTTCACACCAAGGCCGGCGGCTAGGGAGATCCTCCTTGGCCAAAATTCTCTCTAGGGGAATTAGGTTTTCTTCTCATTCAACAATTAATAAAATCCACCAAAGAGTCTACTTATATAGGAGTTACAACAAGACCTTAACCATCCATGATGAAGATGTAATCTCATCCATCTGTATGGTTAAATACACACCATGAAATATAAGATGTCCAAAATCAAAATTACATAACATTTGTGAATATAAAATTATCATCCAAACATGAAATAATTTTATATTCATCAATATAAAATAAAAGTGCATGAAATAATTATTAATTCTTCGCGGCGGAGTTAGCACACTGGGGGCGGAGGTTGTAATGCGGTCTTCCTTCAGCATCATCACGACACCTAAGATATTTGTGTCGTTGTGCCTCGGCAACTGGGTCATCATCAAGTAGTGGCGGAGGGGCCGCGGCATCAATCCTCCCCCACTCAAAATCACGTATCTCCGATGCGTGGGCCGAGAGATAGTGGCGGAGAAGCTCGACATCCAAACGTTGAAGCTCTGTCGCGAGTACCCATGAGTCCTCTGAAGGGGGCGCTCACGCCAACGGATAAGGAAGCGGTAGGTAGCACCATCAATTGTAGTAAGTGGCTCAGCAGCAAGTATCATATCGGGAGTGAGAAATGTCTTGGGAAACCTAGGAAACATGTTAGCAGTAGGAAGAAAAGAAGGCAATGTACCATCCGATGTTATACCTGCGGGGACCGAAAGAGAGAGATCATCCGAACTACCACTCCCCAACCCATTAGAAATTTTAGTGGAGGGAGAAGACGACAAAGAATTCAACTCAGGTGGAGGTGAAACAAACTACGTCAAATCCGAGACATTAAAAATAGGGGAGATACCCCAATCAGCTGGCAAATCCAACACGAAAGCATTGTCACCTAGTTTCTTTATAATCCTAAAAGGGCTGGCAAGCTTTGGTGCTAACTTTTTAATGGTGCTAGATGGCAAGCATTCAGGAACTAACCAGACTAGGACTAAATCGCCGACTTTGAAGTGCGACACTCTCCTATGTAGATTAGCGTGCATCTGATAAGACTCGTATTGAGCAGTCAAGGTAGCTCGTATACGTGCATATAAGTCATGAATATGTTGGGCGAAGGATTGTGCAAACTGACTTGTCTTGTATGTTGGGGGAAACGAAACCAAGTCAAGAGGCACAGGGGCCTTGTACCCGTGAACAATCTCATTTGGAGACTGACTGGTGGAACGATTTTTGGAATTATTATAGGCCAACTGGGCGTGGGGAAGAAGAAGATCCCACGTACCTTTGTGAAATCTCACTAGACATCTAAGAAGGCTTCCTAGGATCCGATTGACCACCTATGTTTGCCCATCGGTCTGAGGGTGATAGGCAGAGGAAAACAATAACTTGGTACCCATTAAGACCCAAAGTGTTTTCCAGAAATAGCTCGTATACTTAACATCTCTATCCGAGACTATTGTCTTCGGCACTCCTCGGTGACTAACGACCTCCTTAAAAAATAATTTTGCAATATGAGATGCATCGTTGGTTCTAGTGCACAAAATAAAGTATGGCATCTTAGAGAACCTGTCCACAACTACATGATTGGAATCGTGACGACGAAAAGTAGTGGGTAGGCCTAAGACAAAGTCCATGCTCACGTCTTCCCATGGTGTAGAAGGTGTAGGCAACGGAGTATATAATCCGACGTTGGTTTTGGTGCCCTTGGATACCTGACAAGTACGACAACTACTCACCACCCGTCCCACCATTGCCTGTAGTTTTGGCCAATAAAATTTTTCCTCGACTAACGTAATGGTCATATCCCTACCGAAATGACCACTCAAGCCTCCGCTATGCAATTCCCAGATGATATGGAGGCGTAATGATGACTGCGGGATACACAACTTCCCATGCCTAAATAGATAGCCATCCTTAATGACGAATGCAGATATAACCGCGGGGGAGATATCTTCGGCAGACAAATAGGCGTCCTGAAAATCTGGGCATGTGGCATACTCATCCTTGATTCGCTCGAATCCTACCACGTTAACCTCCACAGTGGTGAGTAATAGGGTTAGGCGACTAAGAGCATTCGCGACTCGATTGTCAGCTCCCTTAAGGTGTGTTGAAGTATTAGACCGGGCGGCCTTGCGGTCTTGTCTGGCGGTTTGTTGACCGAGCGGTCTGGCGGTCTCCTCTGGTGCTTGGAGACCGGGCGGTCTATCGGACTCTCATCGCGGCTTGTTCTTATCCTGCTGGAGTTGTCGTGCGGTTATCCCATCTGTCTAACCGCGCGGTCTGTGCGGTCACCTTTATTTCTAGCCGCTCTGCCCTGTACATGTTTAGTCCCACATTGTTTGTTTATACTCTCTCATATCCCCTCCAGTCTATATAAGGGAGGTCATACCTTTGTAAATGATATCTTTTTTGGATAATAAAATTTCAATTATTCCAAAGTCTATCCATTTGTTCTTGCATGTTCGCTACTTTTTACATGGTATCAGAGCACACGGTCTTTTCCTCCTGATTGTGTGCGCTCTCTGGTTCTTGCGGCTTGTTCTCTGCTCTCCGCGACCTGTTTTCGCGGCTTGTCTAATCTTCTGTCCGCTGACCTGTTCGCGCGGCTTGTTTCTGTCCGCTGCCATGTTCGCGCGGCTTGCTTCTCCTTGGTTCTCTTCTCCTGCTCATAATCGTCGCCGCGATCTGTTCTGTTGTCGCCGCGCACCTGGTTCCTTCTTGCCTCTCCGACTTCCTAGTCGTTGCGGCCTGTTTCTGTTCGCCCGGTTTGTGACTTGTTGTTGTAGCTGCCTCTTGCTCTGTCTTCTCTTCTGTTCGCTCGGCCTTTTCAGTCCGCGCGACCTCTGCCCCTCTGTGCCTTTGACTACTTTCTAGCCGCTAGTGTTCGCGCGGCTTATTCCTTTTTATCCGCTGCGGTTTCTTGCTGTGTTCTATGTCTACTTCCGGTCTCACCACCCCCGTTATCTCCACCACTCCTGCCGCTCCTCCTCCTTCGGGCAACCTTGGCACCATTTCTAAGCTTGTTGGCTCCAACTATCCCGATTGGAGCGTTTCTTTCACTTTTCTCTTTCGCTCTCAGCGCAAGCGTCATCACCTCACCGATCATCCTCCTCCTCGTAACTCTCCTGAGTTTGATGACTGGGATGTGAGTGATGCTCTTGTCCGCACCTAGCTGGCCAACAGCCTTTCTGATGAGTGCCTTCCCGTCATTCGCCATGATGAGACGGTCAAGGCCGCCTGGCTTCACCTCGCTGCTCCCTATTCGAAGGGGGGCCAGACGTCCCGCATTTATACTCTCTATGCAGACCTCTTCGCCCGCCCTTCCATGTCTCCTGCTGCGGCTTATCAGCAGGTTCAGGCTCTTGGTGCTGAAATCCTCCAGAATCGCCCCTTCTCCGCGGACTTGGCCGAACAGCACAAACACTTCCAGGAACTCCTGGTTGTTTGTTATCTTCTCCGTCTTCCCGATTCCTATGATCTAATCCTCCAGCAGATTCTGGGTGAGGCGGAATCTCCTACTTTGGATGCCACCGCCGCTCGCATTGCCGCTGTTACTTCGCTGCTCCAACAGCCTCTGTTGGCCTCACCCCCTTCCCAGGACTCCTTTGCTCACCAAGCTCAGAGGGGGGGCCTAGTGTCCGCGGCCACTCCGGCGGACGGGGTTCATCCCGGTTCCTCTGCTCTCACTGTGGTCGTACCGGCCATTCTGTTGACCGCTGCTGGCAGAAACATCCTCATCTTCGCCTTTCCGGTGATGCTCCTTCTTCAGCCTCCACATCTTCTCGGTCGTCTTCCTCTGTGGCCACGACGTCAGGTGGTGCCCACGTCGTTACCCAAGGTAAATGGCTGATTGACTCCGGTGCTACAAATCATATGACGGGCAACCCTCATTACTTCTCCCGTCTTGAGACACATGACCGCTTACCCCCGGTTCGTGTGGCGGATGGCTCACCATCCCCAGTTCATGGGACGAGCATGGTTCAACTCACCCCATCGCTTTGCTTGGAGGACACCCTCTATGTCCCGAAGTTCCCGTGCAATTTATTATCAGTTACTACTTTTTGCCGGCAACTTCAGTGCTCCGTCTTATTCACTCCAACTACTTGTTCTTTTCCGGACCCGAGAACCCAGCGGACGATTGCTACTGGGACTGAGAGCGGCGGCCTCTACTTCCTCGACGATATTTCTGCTCTGTCCGCCTACTCCTCTTCTACAGATCTCCTTCAGTGGCATCTTCGCCTTGGCCATCCTCCTCCTCGGATTCTTCGACAGCTTCTGCCACACTTGCCCCCTACCAGTTCTCCGCTCAATTGTGATGCATGTCAGCTTGGCAAACATCATCGCTCCTCCTTCCCACCGAAGCAAGGCCATGGCTCCTCTAGCCCGTTTGATCTTATTCATTCTGATGTCTGGGGTTCGGCTCCTACCCTCACTGTTGGTCGGGGTAGTTCCTATTTTGTCACTTTTATAGATGAGTTTCACGATGTACCTGGGTGTATCTATTAGAAGATCGCTCTGAACTCTTTTCTGTTTGACAATCATTTTATTGTATGATTCAGACTCAATTTGCAATTTCTATTAAAGTTTTACGTTCTGATAATGCCAAAGAATATCTTAGTCATGAGTTCGCCTCTTTCTTTCACCAACATGGCCTGCTTCATCAAATGACTTGTGTTTACACCTCCCAGCAGAATGGGGTGGCGGAACGTATAAACCGTCACCTGCTTGATGTTGCTCGTACTCTCATGACGCAGATGCACGTCCCTCGCTCCTACTGGGGCTACGCTGTGCTCCTCGCCTGCCATCTCATCAATCGCCTTCCCTCCACAGTTCTCCACGGCCAGACCCCCTTCTCCATTCTCTACCCCCACAAGGAACCTTTTCCTCCCCCTCTCCGTGTCTTTGGTTGTACGGCCTTTGTTCACGCTCCCTCCGCTACCCGCGACAAGCTTTCCCCCCGGTCCACCAAGTGTGTCTTTTTGGGGTACTCTACCACTCAAAAAGGCTATTGCTGTTTTGACCCCCTTCTTCGCAAGCAGTTTGTCTCTGCGGATGTGACTTTTTTCGAGAATGCTTCCTTTTTGTCTACTACCTCTTCTATTCCTTCTGATCTCTCCGTTCCCTCCACGCCTCTCGACGTCTTACCACCTCCGTCTCCTCCTCCACCGTCTCCTTCCCAGTCCGTCTCCCCTCCCACCCCTCCACCCTCCTCTCTGTCGCCGTCTCTCTCTAGTCCCGGGCCAGCCTTCTCCGCCACGGACGCTCCGGTCGCTGACACACCTGTCGACCTGGATCTTCCCATTGCTATTCGGAAAGCGGTGCGGGTGTGTACTCAACACCCGCTTGCGGCAGTTGTTTCCTATGATCAGCTTTCTCCTTCTCGCAGGTGTTTTGCCTTGGCTATCTCCGCTACTTCTACTCCCCGCACCTACCAGGAGGCTCTTGCTCTCCCTCATTGGAAGTCTTCCATGGATGAGGAGATGACTACTCTTACTGAACGGGGTACCTGGACCCTTGTTCCTCCTCCCGTGGGCACTGATGTGGTTGGCTGTCGCTGGGTCTTCGTTGTGAAATTTCGCCCCGATGGCACTGTGGATCGCTACAAGGCCCGGCTGGTGGCCAAGGGCTTCACTCAGACTTACGGCATTGATTACTTTGATACCTTTTCTCTGGTTGCTCGCCTCAGCACCATCCGGGTTCTTCTCTCTATGGCTGTTAACCGGGATTGGGCTATTTCCCAGTTGATGTGAAGAATGCCTTTCTCTATGGCGATCTTCAGGAGGATGTCTATATGGAGCAACCTCCTGGGTATGTTGCTCAGGGGGAGACATGCGTATGTCATTTGAAGAAGGCCATTTATGGCCTAAAGCAGAGCCCTCGGGCGTGGTTCGACAAATTCAGTGGCATTGTGGCTACAATCGGCTTTAGAAGGAGTTCGGCTGATCACTCATTATTCATTCGCAAAACGACCTCGGGACTGGTGGTTTTGGTAGTATATGTGGATGATATTCTTCTTACTGGTGATGACCGAGATGGGGTGGACTTGACGAAGAAGCACCTCCGTCAACACTTGGTCACGAAGGATATGGGCTCCCCAAAATACTTTTTGGGGATAGAAATCTCTCGGAAACTTGACTCGTTGGTTCTCTCCCAACGGAAGTATGCCCTTGATCTTCTACAAAAAGCAGGATTGACAGGTGCCAAACCGGCTCGGTTTTCCATGGCTATTGGAGAAGACAAAACGTGGACGGATGACTCGCCTCTTCTATCTGATGACACAAGGTACAGACGTTTGGTAGGCAAACTCATCTATCTCACGGTGACTAGACCCGACATCGCCTATGCTGTAGGCAAGGTAAGTCAGTTTATGCAAGCTCCCAGGGAGTGCCATCTTCAGTCTGCCCTGAAGATTTTAGAGTATATCAAAGCAGCACCAGGCAAAGGGTTAATCTTTCAGAAGAATGGTCATCTGAGGGTTGAGGCCTACTCGGATTCAAGTTACGCGGATGACAAATGCGATCGTAAATCCACATCAGGTTTTTGTACCTTTGTTGGAGGTAATCTTATGAGTTGGAAGAGCAAGAAACAGTCCGTTGTCTCCAGATCCAGTACAGAAGCCGAATACCGGAGTATGTCGTCAACCACATGTGAGTTAAAGTGGTTGCGGGCTCTCATGCTTGACCTGGGCGAGGTATATGACTATCCTCTCCCTATGTTCTGTGACAACAAGGCCGCTATATACATATCCAGGAATCCGGTCTTCCATGAGAGAACAAAGCATATAGAGGTTGACTGTCACTTCATTCGGAAAGAGATTTTGAAGAAACAGATTTGTACTCCGTTTGTCACCTCTGATAAGGAATTGGCAGATATCTTCACCAAGCCGGTCTCTACTTCCTTCTTCCACATTTGTGACAAGCTGGGCATGATTGATATCTATACTCCAGCTTGAGGGGGAGTGTTGAAGTATTAGACCGGGCGGCCTTGCGGTCTTGTTTGGCGGTTTGTTGACCGAGCGGTCTGGCGGTCTCCTATGGTGCTTGGAGACCGGGCGGTCTATCGGACTCTCATCGCGGCTTGTTCTTATCCTGCTGGAGTTACCGTGCGGTTATCCCATCTGTCTAACCGCGCGGTCTGTGTGGTCTCCTTTATTTCTAGCCGCTCTGCCCTGTACATGTTTAGTCCCACATTGTTTGTTTATACTCTCTCAGATCTCCTCCATTCTATATAAGGGAGGTCATACCTTTGTAAATGATATCTTTTTTGGATAATAAAATTTCAATTATTCCAAAGTCTATCCGTTTGTTCTTGCATGTTCGCTACTTTTTACAAGGTGTTTGAGATTAAAAGTGTAACCTTGTAGGAATGATACCCACATAGCGTGACACGGGATGATTTTATGCTGGCCATTGATGTAGCAAAGGGCTACCTCTCCAACAAGCACACAACTCACCGCACCTAGAGGTCGGAGCATCGAAACCTACCTCCGATACCAAATTGATGTAGGGGAGACCGTGGTACGTGCTCGACTACACTAACGGAAACTATCATCACAAGCATAAAAGCAAGATGGGAGGGCTCCAACCAAAAGCAAGCGAAAGGGGGTCGGGTTGGCTCCCAAATTCGAATGATAAAATCAAAATAGAAGATTCCAGCCGGACTCGATACAACGTCCTTAAGACCTATCTCTCCAACAGGCACACAACTCACCGTAAGCCGGAATCGATACAACGTCCTTAAGACCTACCTCTCCAACAAGCACACAACTCACCGCACCTACACAAGCATCTATTATACCAACTTGAGCCGTTTCAAACGCAGCAATAATTTATTCCGGAATAGCGACAAAATTCAAAAGGCGGTCGAGTTCCAGTTGAGATTAATTCCCTTATTAAGACAAAGTGTTCCGATCTTGGAGAGCAAGTCAAGGCTAGGCCAAGTCTCGCTCCCACAACGGATGTTCCCGATCCGGAATACAAGAGATTCAATAACAACGAAGCCGGATCAGATTTTGCAAGCGTTGTATTTTAAAATCACGGAAAAGACGGTTCGCAAAAACCTCCACAAACTCAAAGCAAGAATCACTAAAAGATGAAGAGATTACCCAACCAAAAACATTAATCACATAAGATAGGTGGGAGATTCACTCTCTCCACGAATCCACCGGCTTAACACCGAATGGGGCTGCAATCCTTCTTCCTCGGAGTCGCACCGAAGGAAGCCACGCCGGAGTCGCACCGAATTCAGAAGAGGAAGGAAGGGGGGCGGTGGCTTCACACCAAGGCCGGCGGCTAGGGAGATCATCCTTGGCCGAAATTCTCTCTAGGGGAATTAGGTTTTCTTCTCATTCAACAATTAATAAAATCCACGAAAGAGTCTCCGTATATAGGATTTACAACAATCCCTTAACCATCCATGATGGAGATGTAATCTCATCCATCCGTATGGTTAAATACACACCACGAAATATAAGATGTCCAAAATCAAAATTACATAACATTTATGAATATAAAATTATCATCCAAACATGAAATAATTTTATATTCATCAATATAAAATAAAAGTGCATGAAATAATTATTAATTCTTCACGGCGGAGTTAGCACGCCGCAGGCAGAGGTTGTAACGCGGTCTTCCTTCAGCATCATCACGGCACCTAAGATCTTTGTGTCGTTGTGCCTCGGCAACCGGGTCATCATCAAGTAGTGGCGGAGGGGCCGCGACATCAAGAAGAACAATCAATCAAAATCAAGAGTCTTCATTCTTCAACCCTCCATGACACTTCAAAGGACAACAACTATTCCATCTGTCAAGAAGTTCCTGAAGATCTTTTTGGTCATGGCTTAAAGACTGAAGACCTATCACCCTGAAGTAAAGCTCCAGCTTTTCCCTGAACTATTCTACATCTCAGGGGGAGCTCTTTGCTAATATCATTTCCACTGAAGTCTTCTCAGTTGTATATTGAGAAAGAGAAGATAATATCACCGCTCATCCCCCACTGTATAAAGGGTTATAACTCGCTTCAAAAGTTATTACTGGTTGCAAGTCACTTGACCAAAAGACTTGAGGTTTGGTTTTTGAGCACCTGATCAAAAACACATTGGTAACAGGCACCTGATCAAAAATCTGAGTGGATTCCTACCAGGGTGGTAGAAGAGTGGATGTACCCTGGTTGGGGAACCAATATAATTTCTTGTGTTTTCTAGTTGTCCTTTCTTGTGTTCTTCCTATATTTGTGCTATTTAGGTTTGCTGTGTGCTTGTGATTATTTATTTATTATTCTGCAGTTTTTATTTACAATAAAAGCTATAAAGTTTTCTTAAGTATTTTAGGATACTCTATTCACCCTCCTCCCTCTAGAGTGTTTCAGATCTAACACATCACTTTCATAATGGGAGTTATTTTGATTAAATTCCTTATCGAATGAATAAATTATATTTTTGAAATGCAGTACTAATTTGCTTTGCTTGATCCTTATAGAATTTCCATGTCAAGTGGTTCCCATTCCACGTTGTCCCTCCGAGAGATCCTTGAGAATGAAAATCCGAGCTGGATGAATTATTTAGACTGGTATAGGAGCTTGAGAATTATTCTCAGGCAAGAGCACAAGCTTTATGTTTTGGAAGAGCTATCCAGATGAGCTTGCCGGGAATGTGCCTCGTGCTGATAAGGATGCTTATATGAAGTATCTTGACGACTCCTTAGACGTCGAATGTCTCATGCTGGCAATCATGAACTCTAATCTTCAAAAGCAACATGAGAACATGGGTTGTAAGGAAATTGACGAGCATCTAAATGAAATGTTTAAAGGGCAACCTCATTAAGAGAGATTTGACGTCACTAAGGTTTTGTTTTAGTGTAAGATGTGAGCTTGGGGCCTAGTAGGGACTCACGTACTCAAAATGATTGGGTATATAAAGAATATTAAGAGACTAGGCTTCCCTCTAGGTCAAGAGTTGGCCGCAGACTTGATACTGCAATCGTTGTCGAGTAGTTATGAGTAGTTCGTCTTGAACTATAACGTGAATGAAATAGACAAGACACTGCCCGAGCTCCTAGGAATATTGCAAACGACCGAGATCACTATGAAGAAGGCCAAGCCTGCTAGCCCCATACTGATTGTGCATAATGGCAAGGGCAAGTCTAAGGGCTTCAAGAAGACAAAGGTAGGACCTAAGTTTTCTCTGGAACCCAAGTCTTCAGCACTTAAGAAGAAGGGCTTGATGAAAGAAGGGAAATGCCACCACTTCGGCAAGGCTGGTCATTGGAGGATGAATTATCCTTCGTACATAGAGGGTCTGCACAAGATGAAGGGAGGTATGACTTCTGCTTCAAGTATCTATATTATAGAGATAAACCTTTCTACTCCTTCATCTTGGGTATTGGATACCTGATGTGGTTCTCACATTTGTATAAATGTGCAGGAACTAGGAAGGAGAAGATTGCAGAGTAAAGGAGAGGTGGACATGCGTGTTGGCAATGGAGCAAGAGTTGTTACTGTCATCGTGGGTGTTCATTGTCTTGCTTTGCCCTATGTTCTTATAATTGAATTAGATAATTATTATTTTATTTCATCCATAACTAGAAACATTATATCTATTTCATGTTTGGATATGATTGGATTTTATTTTATTATTAAGAACACTTGTTGTTCTATATTTAAGAATGATGTTTGCTATGGTATAGCCCAGATGTTTAATGGTTTATATGTTTTGAACTTGGACTATCAGATCTATAATATAGAAAATACTAAAAGACTAAGAACGAATGACTCGAACCCTACGTACCTTTGGCACTGTTGTTTGGGCCATATAAATGAGAAACTCATATCCAAGTTTCATAGAGATGGACTACTGTACTCATTTGAATATGAATCATTAGAGAGATGTGAATCATGTTTGTTAGGCAAGATGACTAAGATCCTTTTCACTGGTTTCAATTAGAGGGCTAATGATTTCTTGGGTATAGTACATATTGATGTATGTGGACCCATGAGTTCTATTGCTAGAGGTGGTTATTTCTACTTTGTTACATTTACTGATGATTTTAGTAGATACGGATACGTGCATCTTATGAAGTGCAAATCTGAAGCCTTTGAAAAGTTCAAAGTGTTTAAGAACGATGTAGAGAACCAAATGGATAAGAAGGTTAAAGCACACCGATCTGATCGAGGTGGCGAATACAAAATTCATGAGTTCCTTGATCAATTGAAAGATTGTGGTATTGTATCATAACTCACTCCACCTAGAACACCACAACATAATGGTGTGTCTGAGCTGAGAAATCGTACTCTGTTAGACATGGTACGGTAGATGATGAGTCATGCAGATCTGCCTTTTTTCTTTGGGTGTTTTGCTCAAAACACTACTGCTTTTACACTAAATCGTGCTCCAACGAAAGCGGTTCTGAAGACACCATATGCGATATAGACTAGGAAGCATTCTAGTATGTCATTTATTAAGGTTTGGGGCTATGAGGCATACGTAATACGTCAAATGTCTGACAATCTGGAACCCAAATTAGATAAGTATTATCTTGTGGGGTATCCTAAGGAAACTAAAGGGGACTATTTCTACCTACCATCCAAGGGCAAAATGTTTGTCGCAAGGACTGGTATCTTTTGTGTGAAAGAGTTCTTAAGTAGAAAGACTGGCAGGGTATAACTTGAAGAAGCTCAAGAACCACAAAATGTGAATGAATCAGAATTGGAACCTGAGCCAGGACTATAAGTTGTTGTAGCTAGATAACCTGCTCAGGAAACACAAGTTCCACCTAGATCGGGTAGACCATGATTTAATCCTGAGAGATATGGATTTCTCATGTCTCAAATAGGTAATGTGTTGCTTATGGATCATAGTGATGAGCCAGGAACCTACCAAGAGGCTATGAGTGGACCAGACTCAAAGAAGTGGCTTGACGTCATGAAATCTGAAATGGACTCCATGTATGAAAACTAAGTATGGACTTTGGTGGAACCACCTGAAGGGGTACAACCCATAGGGTGCAAGTGGGTCTTTAAGAAGAAGACTGACATGGATGGGAATGTACAGACATTCAAAGGTCAACTGGTGGCTAAATGTTTCAAGAGAATCCATGTTATTGACTTTTATGAGACTTTTTCCCCTATTTTTATGGTTAAGTCCACCAGAATTCTACTTGCTATTGCTGTGTATTATGACTACGAGATCTGACAGATGGATGTCAAACCGGCTTTCCTAAATGGAAACCTCCTTGAGGAAGTGTATATGACACAACCCAAGGGTTTTGTATCTCCAGGTGAAGCCACTAAAATATGCAAGCTGTAGAGATTCATTTATGGATTAAAACAGGCTTCTCGAAGTTGGAATCTTCGTTTTGATGAAGAGATCAAAGAGTTTGGTTTTATAAAGAACGAGGATGAACCGTGTGTTTACAAGAGAATTAGTGGGATCATCGTTATCTTTCTGAAATTGTATGTAGATGACATGCTGCAGATCGGGAATGACAAACCGACCCTACAGGTTGCTAAGAACAACCTAAGGGACATCTTTTCTATGAAGGACTTGGGTGAAGCGACTTATATACTTGGTATTAAGATTTATAGAGATAGGTCAAAGAATTTGTTGGGTTTGACCCAAAGTACGTACATTGACAAGATGTTGAAACAGTTCAGTATGCTTCAGTGCAAGAAAGGATTCTTGCCCATATCTCATAGTGTAACTCTCTCTAAAGACCAGTGTCCTAAGTCTTGTAAATATAAGGATCGCATGAAGTTGATTCCATATGCTTCAGCAATTGGTTCAACCATGTATGCAATGATATGTACTAGACCCTATGTCTCTTATGCTTTGAGCATGACTAGAAGGTATCAGTCTGATCTCGGTGAAAGTCACTGGATTGCCGTTAAGAATATCATGAAGTACTTGCGAAGGACTAAGGATACGTTCTTGTTATTTGGTGGAGAGGAAGATCTCATTGTAAGGGGTTACATGGATGCTAGCTTATAAATTGATACGGATGACTCGAAGTCTTAGTCAGGGTTTATATTTTGCCTTAATGGAGGTGTGGTAAGCAGGAAAAGTTCCAAGCAGGAGACAGTTGTTGATTCTAAAACTAAGGCCGAGTATATCATCGCTACAAATGCAGTGAAGGATTCCCTATGGATTAGTAAATTCATCGGCGAGTTAGACGTAGTTCCTAGAATTGTTCGTCCCGTAGATCTCTACTGTGACAACAGCGGTGCAATTGCACTTGCTTCGGAACCTAGATCACATCAGCGCTCCAAGCACATACTTTGGTGGTTCCATCTAATTTGAGAGATTGTCGATCGAGGAGATGTGAGCATTTGTAGAGTTCCGACTAAGGAGAACATTACGGATCCACTGTCAAAGCCTCTCGCATAGAGAAAACATGATGGTCATGTTAGATCTATGGGTATACGATATCTGAATTTTCAACTCTAGTAGGAGTCTTATGGATTGTATGTTTGTTGTCTTTAATATTTCATTTGATGAATAGAGTACTGTATACATTTCTTTTATATAAATTTTGGCAAGTTCTTTTATTGTGTTATTATTTCTATTGTGATAGAGTATTTAAATAATTAAATGCCCTTAGATTGTTTGCTTCCTTATGTCAAGTAGTGACTTCAATGTGAGAACATATGATCCCAAAAGCTTCATTCTTAAAAGGTCCCTGGTCGTTGTATCATCTTAGAAGCTTAGGACGATGACGATACCTTTAAGACTAGCATGTGCGTTGACTGATGACCGATCCTCATAGGTCATGATATTTTGATATCAAGTCATCACATGGGTACTTGTTGTGAATAAGTTGTACTGGACAGACCCACCGTGAGAATACTTTGTGGATTTTTATATGAATGTGTCACAAGTATGGCTCAAGTGGCAAAGGTGTTTGTCATCCTTTTACCTGAAGTCACATTATTCATCGAGTGAGGAAGAGCGTGGTTTGATGCTATGAAAAGTCCAGTCTTGAGAAAGTTGGATGATAAAGGTGGTTATAGGGTACGTTACGAATCATTTGGGTGTTTGTGTGTGAGCAAATATGGGATTTATCCTCCTATATGATAGGAGTTGTATCCACGGGCCCCTTGATGGAATGGGACTGAAAAATGCATGACCATACTTGGTTGAGTCAATATATAATATTGGGTTCACCAATTTCTGGAAGTCCATTCTAGATCAGGAAACTGGGATAGAATAATTATGAGGGTGACACGGTCTATACCTCTAGTTCTATCCGGTTGTAAGGGATGAAGGGACAGGACAACAATGTAACATTGGTCACAATGGCTTTTGAGTTTATAAACTCTTACTATTTGGGGAGCAATGATGTATTGCTAGACGCCGCACATTCTTTGTGAATCTTTTGTTTGATACTTTCAAGATCAAGTGGGAAACTTTTGGTGTTACCATTGTAATCTGGAAGTGATAAAGCATGTGGCCTCACTGCCAACTCTATATGAGCCTATCAGGGTCTCACATAAGATTATGGAGAAATTGGAAGATTGGACTTGTATGATTTAGATCATATGATGAGTTGATAAGTCTTAGTTTAACCTAGCTTAATGGAGTCAAGAGCGTTGAGACCAGTCAACGATTTCATAGAGTTAAGCATTAACTCGTCGAATGGCAGCGTTGAGTGTGTTGACTATACTCGGCGATTCATTGAGTTAAGGCATTCACTTGACGAGTCAAGGAGTTGACTCGAAGAGTCTAGGTCTCATATGTTGAGTGCGTTGAGTTCACTCAACTCCATTAGTCGAGTAAAGGGTTTACTTGACGAATCTGGCACTTAGGCATTGAGTGTATTGTGTTCACTCAATGTCATTCGATGAATCTGGATTTTGGCATTGAGTGCGTTGAGTGCACTTAACGCCATTCATCATGTATGAATGATACTTGTGATTCGTCGAGTATGGAACAAAAAGCATTGACAGTGTTGGGTCCACTCAATGCCTTCGCAGAGTCAAGTGTTGATTCAGCTGAGGATGAGATTGAGTTTGTCTGGTATCCTATGGATATTTGACAATATGTTGAGGATGTGATGATACTCGATGATTCGTCATATATTCCATGGATACTCGACGATACGTCGAGATAAGGGTTGTCTGGCCGAAGTTCTGTAGTCTAAGTCCTGGGTCTGCGGATTACGGAAGAAACTGCCTTATTAATTCCTTGGAGTATAAATAGGAAGTTTTAGGGTTTCAACTTTATGTTATCATTCTATCTAAGCACACGAGTCGTACTGTGTGAAATACTATAGACCTAAAAGCCCGACGAAAGCCGTTCTGCCTACAACATCGTTGTCATCAATCCCAACGAGTGTCGCCGCCGCCTCTCCTTTAATAGATCTAACAGTCTGTGGAGACACTGAGTGTCCTATACCTACCTGGTGCTTGTTCTACAAGTGGCTACGGGTTCTCACGGTCATGTGGATTTCCTATACTGGCGCAAATATACTTTTTGTGCTCGGGACTCGAGCCGCTTAGTGGCCGGCTGATTTTTCTAGAGCATCTAGGTTGAGTATTAACTCAATCCCACAAAAGTAATTTTATTTAAGTGCATTTACTTCTTGATCAATGTTCATCGCTAGATCCGAACTCTTTTTGGTTTTCTTGTTCCTTATTTCCATTGCGTGCACAACTATTGTGCCATCATAGAAAAAACCAACACAATCACCCATAGCGAACTAAACTTTTATGTGCTTGGGGCTGTAATATCTAGCCTGTCTATCATGCTCAATCAACAGTTGCTCATTCGACTTCCTTATGCTTCATTCTGACTTCCTTCTGCTTATACAACTTTGATTTGCCCGTCTCCTACCATGATAACGGGGTACAACACTTTCTACCACAAAGGGCCTCAAAGGGCTCCATTTGAATGCCTGCCTGGTAGCTATTGTTTTAAGAGAATTAGAACATATACAAGTGATCCTCCCACTTTTTCCCGAGTTCTAGGGCGCACATCTAAAGCATGTCCATCATCATCCTATTTACCCTCTCGGTCTGACCATCCGTTTGTGGATGAAAGGCCGTACTGAACTTTAGTTTGGTGCCCAACAGTTGATGTATAAGCCTCCAATTGTTTGGCATGAAGCGCCCATCTCGGTCACTCGCGATGCTACGGGGCACACCATGCAGTCGAACAATATTATCCGCATATAAGTTTGCCAGTTTTTTCCACTAAATCGTCCTTCCTATTAGAGATGAAGTGTGACACTTTCGTTAAACGATGAATGCTCATCCAGATGTCTTCGTTTCCCTTCTATAATCTTGGCAACCCGTGCATGAACTCCATGGATATATCGTCGAACTACCATTCTGATATAGGTAAAGACTTCGAAAATTCACCGGGCTTCTGACATTCAGCCTTCACCAAAGCACAAGTCTAACACTTGCTACATATAGTGTTATGTCCTTCTTCAGTCCTGGCCACCAGAACAGCATATTCATGTCTTTAAACATTTTCGTGCTCCCTGGGTGAATCAAGTACTTGGTATAAAGAGCCTCGTACATTAATTCCTCCCATAGTTTACCGAACTTTGGGGCGCACAAATGACTATTCTTCCACAACAGCCTGTTATCAAAAATAAACTGGGCATTTGGACCATCCAAAGACTCGGCCCTGTAGTGTTTCATAATGTCATCCAAATCCAAAGCATGCTGAATCCGGTCAGTGATGTCATACTGTACCTTCATCCAATTCCAACGTTCTTCAGCACTCGACCTCTCCTATCAAGACAAGAGATCTATAAGGCCTCCAACACTCGAACGAGATGTTCGTCATGCATCATTAACTAATGGACCTGTGCGGGAGCTCTGCAACTTAACGCATCCACAACGACATTAGCTTTGCTAGAGACAATGTATCTTTAAGGTGTAATACCCATGGAACTACATCCACCTTATCTATTGCATATTTAAGTCCTTCTGATCCAACAGATATTTAAAGATCTTATGATCTGTGTAAATTTCGACCTTCACTCCATACAAGTAGTGCCTCCAGAGCTTCAACACGAATATCATGGCTGCCAACTCCAAGTCATGGATCAGATAATTCCCATCGTGCACCTTCAACTGGCGCGAACCATAACATATTACACTCCCATGTTGTTACAAGCCGAAGCCTGAAGCATTGATGTAGATCTCAAAGCCTTCTATTCCACATGGCGAGCATAGAAAAGGCATTGTGGTCAGATGACTTTTCAATTCTTTGAAAGCTTGCATGCACACTGTCGGCCAAACAAACTTTTGATCCTTCCATGTTAGGGTCTTGAGGGGTAAAGCTATCCGCAAGAAGTTCTCCATGAAATTCCTTTAATAGTCGGCAAGTCCCAGAAAACTCTGTTCTTCCACCATAGAAGAAAACACAAGCCACTCCCATATCACAGCCACTTTTGCTGGATCCACCGCGATACCATCACCACTGACAATTTGACGATGGAACGCCATAGAAGATAGCCAATACTCACATTTAGATAACTAGGCATATAACTGATTACTCTTCAAGGTATCAAAAATAATATCCAAGTACTCCACATCATCATCCTCGGACTGGGAGTACACCAGGATATCATTGATGAACACGATCATGAACCGATCCAAATACTCCTTGAACATCATGTTCATTAAGTCCAAAAACACGGATGGCGCATTAGTCAGCCCGAAAGGCATGACAGTGAACTCATAATGCCCATATCATGTATTGAACGACGTATTGGGAATATCACTTTCCCTGATTCTCAGCTGATAATATCCAGACTTCAAATCTAGCTTCGAATACATAGTCGACCCAACAAGTTGGTCGAATGGATCATCATTCCTCGATATCGGGTACTTGTTCATCTCTGTTAGCTTATTTAATTCCCGATAATCAATATACAGTCGCAAACTTCTATCCTTCATCTTCATGAAGAGGATCAGGGCGCTCCAAGGTGACGAACTTGGCCGCACATACCCCTGTTCTATCATTTCTTAAAGTTGCGCCATCAATTATGTCATCTCTCTCAGTGCTAAGCGGTAAGGAGACCATGATACCGGCTTGGCACTTGGCACCAACTAAATGGTGAACTCGATCTCTCTCTGAGGTGGGGCTTTAGGGAGATCTTTGAGAAACACGTCGAAAAACTTCGACACCGCCGAGACAATGACCGAACCAGGCTTGGGCTTCTTAGCCTCTAATAGGGTGAAGAACAACTCTGCCCCCTCATGGACTACATTAACTACTTTGAGAGCATACATCAACGTCTTGTTCG
This sequence comes from Platanthera guangdongensis, assembly GCA_039583875.1. NCBI lineage: Eukaryota > Viridiplantae > Streptophyta > Magnoliopsida > Asparagales > Orchidaceae > Platanthera > Platanthera guangdongensis. Next base: position 97,148,574 of record CM077163.1, read on the forward strand.
ATCCCTTAAGACCAGAGAAATTAGTTTCTTGGCTTGTATTTCACCCCAGTTTGGCAGTCTTCAAACTATAATCGATGTGTGCACGTTACTCGGAGAGCCAATCCATACCAAAGATCACATCAAACTCTACTATCGGCAGTAGAGATGCTTCCAAGTCAAAAGGTTTACTTCCGATCAGTACTTTAGCGTAACAGACTCTATCCGCGTGCATCGAACACCCATTAGGTTGCAGAACATCCAATATATACTTAGCCACAGAAGTGGGCACTTGGATACATGACATGAAGTCCTCAGATAGGAAAGAGTGTGAAGCTCCTTTATCAAACAGTGCTCGAGCCGGAGAGTCCATAACCACGATAAAGCATAAAACACGAAAGTCATACTACCAAAGTATAAAGCACAAGTTATGCAAAGTATTACGAGTAAACTATAATATATACATGTCACTACATTGCCTTGCTTGATGGCCTCCTACTAGACAAGGTGATAGACTCTTGGTTGGGCTGGAGCTTGATGGGATACGGTTGACTCCACCTGCTTCCCCTTTTCAGCATATGATGCTTCTGCCTTCTTCTCTGATTTGCCACTCCAACAGTTACGGGCTATATGTCCCAGTTTTCCACAGTTATAACAAAAAATTGGACCTCCTCGAACAGACGATGCTCTAGTAATAATCTATGAAGTAGTCTGTCCAGAAGTTTTGGGCTTCTTATAACACTTTCAATGCCCAGACTTCGACGAACTTGCAACTTTTAATTATGATCTCTTCACCGCAGAGTCCCTCTTACCTGGAAATCTTTTCAGATCCTGCTCTAGAGATCGGGATGTGCTGACCAAGACTAGAAAGCCCAGCGTCATAGAAGATGAGAGTAGCAACCTCAAATCGTCACACAGTCCTTCGTAAAACTGGTTGGTCTTACGCTCCTCATAAGTAAAAGTGGAGCCAGCATAACTTCCCAATCTCGTGAAATCATGTTGGTAGTCATCCATGCTACTCTCACCCTGAGTCAGTCTCTGTAACTGATTCTCCATGGCTATTTTTTGTGCTGACGGGATGAACTATGAAAGAAAGAAACTTGAGAACTCCTCCATCGAGATATCAGAGAGTTGCCTCCTAGCGAACTGATGTAGTTCTAACTCATCCCTCCATAACCTTGCTTCTCTATTCAGAAGGAAAGTGGCTATCGTAACCTTCTGCCACTCCTCAGTCTCTATTGCAGACATGACTCTCTTAACTCTGGAATGTCATTCCTCAGCTTGCGTTGACATCTTAGTCCCCCAAAATACTGGTGGATTAAATCTCATCATGTGCTTTAGCTGTTTTCAGTTTCCCTCCTATGGACTATGGGCTCTGCCGCTACTTGATCTGCCACTATAGGTTCGGCTACGCTAAGCAGTACATGACCTAATCCAGGAGCAGGATGCTGTACTTGCCTCCCTGGTTGGGCATTGATCATAGCGAACACCGCTTCAGCTACCATACGAATGTCTTCAAAAGAAGGAGGGATCGCAGGCGCGTCATTGGGAGCACTACTCTAACCAGAGTGCTGATGTTGTACCTACTCTGCACCACTCCTTGTCACCTATAATTGAAAAACACTCAATTAGGTGACAAACAATTTGCCAAAAAATCAATCATAGGAACACGCAGGTTCCTCAAACATATGTATATTCATTCCTAAGTGGACATTCATGGGTTCTTTTATGTTATAACATTAACGCACATACATGTGCTCGCCACCCCTTAAAAGAAGTCGCCCACGAATTCAAATAAGAAAGACTGACACTAGAGTCTGATACCAACTTTGCAACATTCTTGTCCGTCACATAGCATATAACAGAAGATCTGGTTGGGGACGGACGCCGTATACAAACTGTCAAAGGAGTTACTAATTGAAACCATAATCTATGTACACGCATCCGAACACAGAGTACATTCTAGTGGAAAATTTTAAAGATTAACATGAACTCAACCAATTGAATGTCCACTAACATAAAGTAGGAATGATAAACAAAATACATAAATTGTCCTGTCCTTAAGGCCTTACAATGTTCAACTCAAATTAAAATGTCTTGCATACTCGGCATGCATGCCGGCCGCACATGAACAATACATTAAACGAGTAATTCGCTTTGTCCTTCAAGGTCCAGCTTAGTTATCCTAGGCTCCAGCCTGCTATTTACCGCTTTGATTGGTTGTACCTGCATGAAACATTCCACTGTATGGTGGCAAAACATAGCAACGATCAGCATTACTGGCATACCGGAATACCCAGGGAATGATCAGCATTGGCGGTGCTCCTTCCCTTCAGGAATTAGTATAATAAAATATTGGAATCTAGAATGTGCAACTTAAGCACCATTCACCACATACGTTGGCACTACAGGCCACACGCCCTGCGCAATTAGGGTACATTATCGGTGTACCGAAATACCCAGGGTCCCAACACCGTTCTCAGTGACGGTTGATGCTATAGATCACGGCAGTGAACCGGTCGCACAAGTAATATAAAATGGGGGTTTTCCCAAGTATCAATCTCACAAGGAACACAGTAAGGTGAAGTTAATTTCGAGGAGGACTTGAGATTGAAGTCCTCAGGTCGGAGCTAACTAAGGGGGTTTTGATGGTTGCGGAAACAGAAAATAAAAGGTTAACAACTACTCCTATGCAACGCCGCTATGCGATGCTTCGCCAGGCGGGATGGAAGACTAGTCGGGCCGCTATGCACCGAATCACTAGGCGGATGGGCGAGTAGGCTTGCGGATGAGGTGATGAGAATGGCGGAATGAGGGTTGTATGCACCTCTTCGCTACGCACGCCACTAGCAATCGCTAGTGCGGCAAGGGCGGATGGATGGTGGATGGACGAATAGGCGCACCTCAGGTAAATATAACGAAAATATACAATCACATAGACATGATTACACATAAACGTAAATTACACTAAGCATAACTTCATCAAATACAAGAGTTCAACTACACATTCAACAACCAATCAAGAAAAGAGTGTGCGAAATCGACCGAATACGAAGCCTTGCTGAGGATTCACGGTTGGAGTCGTCGGGTTGTCAATCCGCATCCAAGCTCGGTCCACAACTGCGTCCGGGATAGAGAAGGGCTGTCACCACCTTCCAATGGACCGTCTTCTTCGTGTCACGATCCGGTGGAGGATGGTACAACTTCTCCTAGCTTGGTGAAGAAAGCTAGGTCAAGCTCTTCTTGAAGCTCAAAGATGAAGGAGGAGGCCTTTTGGAAGCTCCGGCTTGGATTTGGCAGTGAAAGCTTGCCTGGAGCACCACCCTAGGGTGGAAGATAGAGGGGAACGACGGAAAAGGCGGAAAATGGTGGAGGAAATGGGCGATCTGCGGATCCTCTAGATTGGAGTGAGACCTGCACTATTTATATAAAAGCAGAAATGAACAATGCGCACGATCACAGGCGCACGACCAGTGATCGTGCGCACTATGTCCTATGCTCGTGCGCACTGGCATGGAATAATAGGAAGAAGAACTGGGATAATGCGCACGAGTAGTGGCGCACGACCAGTGGTCGTGCGCACTAAGTCCAATGATCGTGCGATTACCCAGACAGGACTCCAGAAATGAGGAATCAATGCACACGATCAGTGGCGCACGATCGATGGTCGTGCGCAATATGTCTAGTGGTCGTGCGCTTACCCCAGGCTGATTCTAGAAAACGTAGAGTAGTGCGCACGATCAGGGGCGCACGACCAGTGGTCGTGCGTATTATATCCCATGATCGTGCGCAATATTCCTGTTTCACAACCATCCTAGAACATGCACACGACCCTTGTACCGAAAGGAGAAACCAATCACTAATCTGTGCAGACATTCCAGACAATAACAAAAAGGAGTACAAACTATAAAAACAACAAAATACACAACCATGGGCTTAAATGTGCACTTCCTATGGAAATATAGGCAAGATGAAATATATATGATAATGAACTAAAAGTGAAGTGCAACCGAGTGAAAACTAGCCCAGATGAGTCCGAAAATAGGTATAAAAAGTGGACTCATCACACCCCCAGACTTAACTGTTTGCACGTCCCGAGCAAACAAAATCTAAGCAGATGGGGAAAAATACTAGTTAACAAAGAAATTGCGATACGAAGTACCATGCGAAGTCGCATGCTCGCGCACGTAAAAATATAATAGAAGAAATTTCTAAGTATACAAAACAGTTTATACTTTTCACAATGCCTATCAAAATTTTATTATTACTCAAAAATAGAATCACGGTGAATCATCAGGTCATGCGTAGGGAGAAAGTAGACTAATCACTAGGAGAGCATTGCCAAATATCGGGGCTCTGGATAACCTCCAAAGGAATCCACCAATGTCGGTGACCATATGCTTGCCTTTTCGCATTCTCTCCACGACACTGGTTTGATTCACACACGAATCAGTAGGACTTAAGGTGAAGAGATGGGGCTTGGGTTTCGGTGAGGTAAACAAGGATAAATAAGAAGGCTATGCACCTAACCCAAAGGAGCTAGTATGAAGGGAATCCATCAGCTTACCAAAATATATGCGGGTACACCACACCCCCAAACTAAACTTTTAACATATGGGTGTGTGCACCGCCTACTCCAAAAATAAGCACATCTCAAATATGATTTTCAATTTTACTTTTCCTTTTCACTTTTTTTTCTTTTTCTTCATTTTATTTTCACAATTCAGCAGAAATAAACTTGGGAGCACTGCCACATTGTCACAATTAAAATCACCACATCACATCCCAAAATGAAAATGTAAAACTCTAAAGCTCAACTGGGGAGTGCGACTAGGATTGGCTTGGAGGCTTTGGTGAAATCATGGTGGAGCTGAATCAAAAGGAGGGGTAGGCACAACAGGGCTAGCGAGGATAAGACGTTAGGAATGGTACAAAGCTCAATCGGGCCAAAATGATGGCCTACATCACGCTCATGCATGACTAACCTATACCCATGCTTCAAGAATATCTTGGGGCAAGTTCTTAGCCAACGAGGAAGACTATCCATCCTCCAGACTCGAGCAATACAAAACTAACGTCCATCTACACACATCCCTAAGCTACTGTCGGATTTACACCGGATTCACCAACTTTTGAGTAGAATAAAAATTATTTACGCAATTAGAAAAATATAAAACAAAAAGCATACAGAAAAATTAAATCTACTCCAATTTCTACACGATACGAGAGCAGTTAACTAGAAACACAACAAGGCCAACATTTTACTCTGTCTCACAATCCTATGTTAGCACCATAATTTTCACAAATCTAACAAAGAAATGAGTTTAACTCGCAGCATGCAAAAAGCTAAGCACGCGCTCATGTGGGTGCAGTGGTGTGTGATGCAATGAACTAAGCAAAATAAAACAATAAAAGCTTCTAGTATGCACATGAGATGTGTACGTGCAAAAGGTAACAAAACTAGCTCTCCCTCAGACTTAAACTAAGCAATACAGCAGATGATATAGAAATTAAAATAATAAGGAGCTAAGGGAAGAGGTTACCCAATGCTCAGCCAGTGAGCATACCAGAAGGCGCGTGGAAACCTGAAGCAGGCCCGTCATACGAAGAATCAGAACCCTGCCAATGCAATTTGCCAAATATACCTGCAGGGGTGAGCTCCGCAAAAACAAAACAAAATATACAAAAAGAAATGCTAAAATTAAAATAGACAAGAAAAATAAAATGCAGAAAATAAAAGATAAGTACTGGGGTTATTGTCATCCCAGCACGACTTATTAAATTCTAAACAGTTCTAGCTAATAGGCCTATGAAATAAAAAGTGCACAGGTAACTGGCCTAATATCCGTTTCGGTAACGTGTACCGATACGGTGATAGAGCAGTTACCCCTCTACCTAAATAGTCATACCTGCTCCTCGCAGGCAGAGGAAATAGGAAGTAGGATGAGGAGAAGGCCTGGTCCTCACTCATCTCACCACAAAACAAATCCTTCCCTAGCAAGGTATCGTCTATCACAGGCCCGCAGGAGGCAATGACAACGACATGAGCACAAAGCTCATCGTCATCCCAACGTACCTATGGAGACACATCCTGCACAGGCTCAGATAAGGAAGGGGGATCAAGAAATAAAGGAGACGAAGAACTAAAATAATCAGAAAATGGGAGAGTGATCCCGGTGTCACTCTCAGCACGATCCAAGCAGAGATCACTGTCGGTATCATACGAGTCGTACCGAGGGGAATCCGAGAACTCAAGGTCCGCGGTGGTAAGAGGAACAACCTCATCCAATAAGGAGGTGCAAACCTCCGCATCGGAAAGGGGATATTCCTCATCCCACCGGTGTGCGAAAAAGTGTTCCGAAGATCCACTTTCTCCGTCGGAGATAGAGGAATCATCATCCCACTTCGGCGCAACCTCAGGCACCGAATCATCAACAAGTACGACATCATCAACCGAATCACAAGAAAATGGAGTAGCACAATCCGACAAAAATTGTGGAGGGGCAAGGCTGCTCTCAAAATCAAGCACTGAATGAGCAGGCCCCATCGCAAAATCATTCGCTGACGCCACCCCGTCGACGACCGGAACAATCTCATCGTCCCATACAGGAGTGTCCATGAGTTCCTGCTCCTCTTGTTGTTAGCTAACACCAGAGTGAACATCATCACTCGAGGGAAGCTCGTAAAAAGGGATCGAGGGACCCATGAAAGAGCTGTATGCGGCCAGAGATTCTTCAGTAATCTCAACGGGTAAAGAATGAGCAAGGTGTGTTATGTCAGTGTATGGGCCCTCAGAGGGAGAAGGCTTGCACAAACGAGGGCAATCCTTCAACATGTGGCCCATACCTTGACATAACAAACACCGAATGCAATGCTCGGCATTCAAAACAGCAATGGAATCGATGGATCGGCGCAAAGTGTCAAGGATACGGCACTCAGCATCAGAATCCATCACGAACAAAAATAATTGCTGAAAAAGTGCTACACAACTAAAATGAAAATAGCACGGATCTACTATCTAAATCAAAAATCAGAAAAGGGTAAAAAGAAATAAGCAAAATAAAAATTCTAATAACAAAAGCAAATAAAAAAAATGATATGCACAAATGGAAAGGGGCTTCAATCTATTATCTCCATCTCCAAAAACTCACACAACTGTGTTCCCCGGCAACGGCGCCAAAAACTTGATGCTATAGATCACGGCAGTGAACCGGTCGCACAAGTAATATAAAATGGGGGTTTTCCCAAGTATTGATCTCACAAGGAACACAGTAAGGTGGAGTTAATTTCGAGGAGAACTTGAGATTGAAGTCCTCAGGTCGGAGCTAACTAAGGGGGTTTTGATGGTTGCGGAAACAGAAAATAAAAGGTTAACAACTACTCCTATGCAACGCCGCTATGCGATGCTTCGCCAGGCGGGATGGAAGACTAGTCGGACCGCTATGCACCGAATCACTAGGCGGATGGGCGAGTAGGCTTGTGGATGAGGTGATGAGAATGGCGGAATGAGGGTCGTATGCACCTCTTCGCTACGCACGCCACTAGCAATCGCTAGTGCGGCAAGGGCGGATGGATGGTGGATGGACAAATAGGCGCACCTCAGGTAAATATAACGAAAATATACAATCACATAGACATGATTACACATAAACGTAAATTACACTAAGCATAACTTCATCAAATACAAGAGTTCAACTACACATTCAACAACCAATCAAGAAAAGAGTGTGCGAAATCGACCGAATACGAAGCCTTGCTGAGGATTCATGGTTGGAGTCGTCGGGTTGTCAATCCGCGTCCAAGCTCGGTCCACAACTGCGTCCGGGATAGAGAAGGGCTGTCACCACCTTCCAATGGCCCGTATTCTTCGTGTCACGATCCGGTGGAGGATGGTACAACTTCTCCTAGCTTGGTGAAGAAAGCTAGGTCAAGCTCTTCTTGAAGCTCAAAGATGAAGGAGGAGGCCGAGAGGAAGCTCCGGCTTGGATTTGGCGGTGAAAGCTTGCCCGGAGCACCTCCCTAGGGTGGAAGATGAAGGGGAACGGCGGAAAAGGCGGAAAACGGCGGAGGAAATGGGCGATCTGCGGATCCTCTGGATTAGGGCTAGACCTGCACTATTTATACAAAAGCAGAAATGAACAATGCGCACGATCACAGGCGCACGACCAATGGTCGTGCGCACTATGTCCTATGCTCGTGCGCACTGGCATGGAATAACAGGAAGAAGAACTGGGATAATGCGCATGAGTAGTGGCGCACGACCAGTGGTCGTGCGCACTAAGTCCAATGATCGTGCGATTACCCAGACAGGACTCCAGAAATGAGGAATCAATGCACACGATCAGTGGCGTACGACCGATGGTCGTGCGCAATATGTCCAGTGGTCGTGCGCTTACCCCAGGCTGATTCTAGAAAACGTAGAGTAGTGCGCACGATCATGGGCGCACGACCAGTGGTCGTGCGCATTATATCCCAAGATCGTGCGCAGTATTCCTGTTTCACAACCATCCCGGAACACGCACACGACCCCTGTACCGAAAGGAGAAACCAATCACTAATCTGTGCAGACATTCCAAACAATAACAAAAGGAGTACAAACTATAAAAACAACAAAATACACAACCATGGGCTTAAATGTGCACTTCCTATAGAAATATAAGCAAGATGAAATATATATGATAATGAACTAAAAGTGAAGTGCAACCGAGTGAAAACTAGCCCAGATGAGTCCGAAAATAGGTATATAAAGTGGACTCATCAACGGTTAGCATACTTGAGCATTTTCTAGTCTTTCAGGGCCGAAGCCAAAGACTCACATATATGTCTACGACTTGTCACGGTGATCCCCCGGATTCACTCACTGACTCAATCCAAGTTGAACGGTATAGTGTTGGGTACAGTTCAACTCTTTCTTGTTACTCAAATCACCAAGCACAACAAGCCATGATGCGGGTCAGCCTCTCCTTTTCCATACATAATCATACATAACTATGTTATGTTCAAAGGATTGCTCTCACGGCCACCTAAGCTAGGATATACAGGCTCTTAGCTCGGACATGCTTGCCCCGGCCAGGCCTTCAAGAGACAAGCCTTACCAAATGGCCACCAGGTCTCCATAAGACAGGCCTCAACGAATGGCCACCAGGTCTCCATGAGACAGGCCTCACAATCAATACAGTGGTAACTGGGTGCTAACACCAGCGGTAGCTCTACCGTCCCACGGTAGGGGACACACTATCAATTCTTCCCCCATTTCGGTTGTTTTCTAGGAGTTTACCTCCAGTACTCTCAACACAGCCATCTGCACACCTCGCGACTATGAAATCTACGCAATTACCACAGAGACTTCTCCAACATACAAAGCATACAAACATCACCAATCAAGACCAACCTGTCCTGATGGGCTTCACACAGAATGCCTATTACATACTTAGATTTTGGATCTAAATGCAAATTAACGGGGATACGCATATCTACCCGTCGGGGGAACCACTTGCACACGTTCGTGGAGCGTCTACCCTCAATTGCCAAAAGCAAAGGATTTTACATGTCCAAAGAAGAGGACGTTATACTAGAAGTTTGTTTCAGCGCCATAGAAGGGATTCTAGTTGGATGAAAATGACCGTTTCGGCTTTGCCTCTGTAGATCAGAACTCGGCTCGAGAATTTGAGCTCTGAATCTTAAATGGCGGCGAGATCTCCTTTCTCTTTGGTGCTGCTTCTCCTTCTCCAAACATCCACCACAAGTTTCTTAAACTCCAAAATAATGAAGTGAAAACGGCCAAACCAACACTATAAACCGAGCTACTATCGCGCGGTAATTAGCTACCGTCGCGTGGTACCATTAATTAACATTTTGATTCGCATGCCACCGCCCAAGCCCTACAACAACAAGCCAACACGTGGTCAGGCCGTTACAGCTTTGCTATCACCACGCGATAGGATGATAATGCCTCGCGGTAGTTAGCGACGGTTACAAAATGACCGCTCCTGCAACCGCCACGCGATAGTACTACTGCCGCACCGTCGAAACCCGGTAGCTCTGCTACATAAAATACCCAAGCTACCGTCGGTGGTATCACTACCGCTGGGCGATAAGTTGCATAGAGCTCGACCAATTAATTGGCTAACGCCTCACGATAACAACCTGCAGCCGCATGGTAGACAATGCGTCGAGTCAACACGCTTTACTCGACTCTTGACGCTACCGCCATGCGGTACCATTAACGCTACACGGTACTTTCTTTTCCTGCCTACGAAAACTTGGGGCGTTACAGGACAGACACTGCTGGGTGACGACGCCACCCCCGATCGACTCGTCGGCGGCCATCGAGCTTCTAGGCAGTAGTCCGACAGCCTGTCACTACCGGACACAGCCAGAATTTGTGGAACTGAGAGCAGGGTGGTGGCGGCTCTACTCCCAGCTCCATCACGCAACCTTGCATCTCCGGTGACCATCCCGGCCACGAAAACACCCCCGACCGGCACGTCGGGGGTATTGCTCCACTCCGGTGGTGGCCCGACGACCTGTCGCCACCAGCCGCCACCAGAGAAAAATATAGAAAAATCCTCTATTTCTCGGGTACCAATGGAGTGGCGATTTTCGGCAGCTCCTTGGCCTCCTAATGCCGAGGAAATTTATCCCCGGTGGTTTAGCACTTCCCCAGCACCACCACTGGCGCTGGGAGAGGCTAGCATCCTATAGCCACCATACAACTAGGAGCTTGGCTCAAGTGGTACCGGCGGTGCTATGGCCGCTAGGAGGCCCATGCAGGTCATCTAAAATATTTGAAAGGGGGCGGAGAAGCAGTTCCACCGATGCTCAGGGGGCTTGGGATGAACCATCCTGATTCACCATTAAAGGTGGCGGCGGTGGAAGCTTGCGGATTTTGATTTCCGGCAAGGTCAAGCTCTGGTGAGGGGCCCTGGGCTTGTTTGGGTTTAAGAGGAGGAGAGTAAAGGGATGGGTCTATTTATAGGTGTAGGAGAGGCTGTAACGACCCCAGGCCCGAGCTCAGAGGCCCATGGGGTTGTCTCATTCTGGACATCGCTACCGGGCTGTAGCCGAAGCACCCCAAAGCCTCTCCGCGCCTGTTTCTCGGCCGCGGTGCATTGTTGAGGCCAGATATCGAACCCGCAACCCCCTTGATAGGCAACCTTCAACAGTTCCTATCACCAACTGAGCTGCAGCTCAGTTGGTGATAGGAACGGTTGAAGGTTGCCTATCAAGGGGGTTGCGGGTTCGAGAACTGGCCTCAACAATGCACCGCGGCCGAGAAACAGGCCCGGAGAGGCTTTGGGGTGCTTGGGCTACATCCCGGTAGCGATGTCCAGAACGAGACAAGCTCATGGGCCTCTGAGCTTGGGCCTGGGGTCGTTACATAAAATGTGCACTTTTTATGTAACGACCCCAGGCCCGAGCTCAGAGGCCCATGTGCTTGTCTCGTTCTGGACATCGCTACCGGGCTACAGCCCAAGCACCGCAAAGCCTCTCCGCGCCTGTTTCTCGGCCGCAGTGTATTGTTGAGGTCAGGTCTCGAACCCGCAACCCTCTTGATAGGCAACCTTCAACAGTTCCTATCACCAACTGAGCTGCACTTTTTATGTAACGACCCCAGGCCCGAGCTCAGAGGCCCATGGGCTTGTCTCGTTCTGTACATCGCTACCGGGCTGCAGCCCAAGCACACCAAATCCTCTCTGCTCCTGTTTCTTGGCCGCGGTGCATTGTTGAGGCCAGTTCTCGAACCCTCAACCCCCTTGATAGGCAACCTTCAACAATTCCTATCACTAACTGAGCTGTAGCTTAGTTGGTGATAGGAACTGTTGAAGGTTGCCTATCAAGGGGGTTGCGGGTTCGATACCTGGCCTCAACAATGCACCGCGGCAGAGAAATAGGCAGCTCAGCTTAGTTGGTGATAGGAACTGTTGAAGGTTGCCTTTCAAGGGGGTTGAGGGTTCGAGACCTGGCCTCAACAATGCACCGCGGCCAAGAAACAGGCGCGGAGAGGCTTTGGGGTGCTTGAGCTGCAGCCCGGTAGCGATGTCCAGAACGAGACAAGCTATGGGCCTCTGAGCTCGGGCATGGGGTCATTACACATCGAACCCAGGAAGACCTAATCAAAATTGTAACAGCAACTCACATGTTCCTAAGAAACCATTTAATCCACTAGCTGATTGGGTCATCCCACCTAGGAGATATCACCCCCTATGATATAGGTCCCTACCTGAATTCTCTATCATTTCTAGTTTTTCTTATCAGCCATACAAAGGACCCAAGTTAACCTGGTTCAAAAACCATTAACAGTCTTTTATTACAGGTGAAGAATTGTCCAGGGTTAAATCAAACTTGGTACCTGGACAGTGGCTGCTCCAAACACATGACTAGCAACAAGGACATCTTAATCAACTACAAGTCCAAGCTGGGGCCAAAAGTTATCTTTGGTGACTCCAAATGTGGTCAGTCAGAAGGATTTGGAGAAGTGAGAATAGGAGCTGTCACATTCAAAAAGGTGACATATGTAAGTGGACCCAAGCATAACCTCATCTCCATAAGTCAGTTATGTGATGATGGTTATCAGGTACATTTTAACCCATCCACTTATTCTATTATTGATAAAAACAACCGAACTGTTTTAACTGGAAGTAGACAAGACAACATATACTTAGTAAATTTTTTTCTGTCAAAACTGATATCTGCTTACTTAACTTAACTAGTAATCAGAATGACTTATGGCACAAAAGACAGGGTCATGTAAATCTGAAAAACATTGCTAGGCTATCTAAGCACAACCTTGTTTGAGGTCTACCTTCTGGTCCATACAAGAAGGAAGGTCTCTGCAGGGCTAGTCAATTAGACAAGCAAGCTAAAACTAGTTTTAAATCTGTTAATAAGAGTGATTCACCTAGGATTTTGTACTTGCTACATTTGGATCTCTTTGGACTAATTGTTGTATAAAGCCTAGGAGGGAAATCCTACACTTTAGTTATAGTGGATGACTTCTCCAGGTTTAGTTGGGTATTTTTTCTGAGATCAAATTCAGATACATTCAAGGTTCTTACAGATTTGCTCAGGACCATACAGATTGAGTTCTCTACTCATATTGCATTGATCAAAAATGATCATGGCACAGAGTTTGAGTCTCTTCTTATGCATGAGTTCTGTGAGAAGGAAGGTATCAGGCATTGCTTCTCAGCTCCTAGAACTCCCCAACAAAATGGGGTAGCTGAAAGGAAAAATAGGACACTCATTGAAGTTGTAGGTACATTGCTTACAGATGCTTACATGCCCCTAACCTTTTGGGTAGAGGCTGTCAGCACAACAAATTATGTCCTGAACATGAGCTTAATTCACAAACTAAAGAACAGGACTCCCTATGAATTGCTCAAAGGGAAGAAACCTAAAATAAACTATTTTAAAGTATTTGATTTTACCTGTTATATACACAATAATAATAAGAAATACATTAGAAAGTTTGAGGCTAAGGCTGAAGAGGGAGTTTTTATAGGATACTCCCAAGTAAGCAAGGCCTATAGGGTTTTTAACAAATCAACATTGAAAATTGAAGAGCATATTCATGTTTCATTTGATGAGAGTAATATGTATTGCAAGGAGAAAGAAGTTTCTACCAATAGCAACTTGCAGGTACCCCACTTATATGAGACCTTGGATGGACTAAACCTCACCCAAGAGGTGTCAACTCATCAGTCTCCATAAGTCATTGAGGAAAGTGAAGAAGAAGAAGTTGAAGATAATGAATCTCTACCAACAGCACATACAATTCCACAGGAGGAATTAATTCCAAATGCTGTTGCATAACCAACTCCACCCACTGATCTTGTCACACTTAGGGATCACCCCAGATCTCAAGTGATTGAAGACATATCAGCAGGTGTACAGACAAGGCATCAACTTACCCAAGATCTGATGCATGACTGTTTTCTCTCTCAGGTTGAACCTCTTTCTATTCATGATGCTGAGCAGGATCCCCACTGGATTCTTGCAATATAGGAGGAGCTAAATCAATTTGAGAGATGTAGAGTTTGGGATTTGGTTCCAAGATCACAAAACTACCCAGTTATTGGAACCAAATGGGTTTACAGAAACAAGCTAGATGCTCAAGGAGTTATTGTGAGAAACAAGGCTAGGCTTGTTTCTCAAGGATATAGGCAAGAAGAAGGAATTGATTATGATCAAACCTTTACAACTGTTGCAAGGTTGGAAGCCATAAAAATATTCCTTGCATATGCAGCATACAAGAGGTTCAAGGTCTTTCAAATGGACGTGAAGAGTGATTTTCTGAATGGAGTACTACAAGAAGAGTTTTATGTAGAACAACCTCCAGGTTTTGTTTCTCCAACTTACCCTTCTCATGTTTTTAAATTGCATAAGGCTCTTTATGGTCTAAAGCAAGCTCCAAGAGCTTGGTATGAGACCTTAGCAAGTTTTTTATTAGAGCATAAATTTACAAGAGGAACTGTAGTTAAAACTCTTTTCACTAGACATCATAAGGACCAAATCTTATTAGTACAAATCTATATGGATGATATTATATTTGGCTCTACAGATTCCAAATTATGCAAGAGGTTCTCTGACCTCATGCATTCTAAATTTGAAATGAGTAGCATGGGTGAGCTTTCCTACTTCCTTGGTCTCTAAGTGAATCAGCTCCCTAATGGCATCTTCATCTCTCAAGCAAAATATGGTAAAGAACTTCTGAATAAGTTTGGGATGGCTGATGCCTCAGCAAAGAAAACTCCCATGGCTACCAATGCTGTTGTGGACTCTGATGTACCAGGGAAACCTGTGGATCAGAAACTTTATAGGGGCATTGTTGGGTCCCTATTATACCTCACAGCAAGTAGGCTAGACATTATGTTTGCCACATGTCTTTGTGTTAGGTTCCAAGTGAACCCTAAAGAATCTCATCTAATTTTGCTAAAAAGGATTTTGAGATATATAAAGAGTTGTCCTAATCTAGGCATATGGTATCCTGCTGAATCAGAATTTGAGTTAACTGGATACTCTAATGCTGATTTTGCTGGATGCATGGTAGATAGAAAAAGTACTTTAGGAACTTGCCAGTTCCTGGGTATGAGATTAGTATCTTGGTTTTATAAAAAGCAAACATCAGTGGCAACCTCAACTGATGAAGCAGAATATATTGCAGCAGGCAGCTGTTGTTCACAGATGCTTTCGATATAAAATCAGCTAGTAGATTATGGGTTCAACTTAAATAATTCAACTCTACTCTGTGATAATACAAGTGCTATAGCCATAGCCCAGAATCCAGTTCACCATAGTAGGACAAAACATATTGATATAAGACATCATTTCATTAGGGAGTGTGTAGACAAAAATAAAGTCAAGCTTGTCTATATCTACACTGATTTACAAAGGGCTGATATATTCACCAAACCTCTCGATGAGAGAAATCATATGTTCTTTGTGAATCAACTTGGCATGATCAATGGAGAAGACTTTATTTGATTTTTGTCTGCAGTCGACGAATTTTCCATAGTTCGTCGAACGGAGTTCGACGAAGCGTGGAAAGTTTGGGAGACATTCGCCGAACGGAGATCGACGAACTCTCTGTGAGTGAAACAATATTCGTCGAACGAAGTTCGATGAACTTGCTTCCGAAGATATTCGCCGAACGGATTTCGACGAACTATTTTCAATTCTTCGGGCCAAGATCGACGAATTATTTCAGTCAAACTTATTTCGTCGATCTCAGCTCGCAGAATTAATTTCATTTTCGTGGAATGGAGTCTGTCGATTCCTATTATTGAAAACCTTATATCTAGGTTTTCTTCGACCTCCATCCTGCGCTTTCTGTTCTCTTGCACTTGATCGTCGTTTCTCTCTTTTGCAGGTGATTCAATGGTGATTCCAGCAGGAGCTCTCACCGCTATGAAGTTTGACACTGGCTTTGATGTCGACTTAGAATCGTTCCAGCACTCAGACCCAATCTTCTTGTATGTTCTGGAACTTCTGGAAGAATAGAATCTAAAGAACTTGATGACTATAAGGATAAAGCTCGCAGGATCAGAAATCAGGGAATGGGTGTACACCTCATCCACTTCTGAGGACAATACCATGATAGGTTCAATTGCGGGTAACACTGTCTCCTTAACTCTCGTGTTTTAACTGAAATCTTTGGTTTAACAAATGGTGAAGAGGATTTAGAAATTGATTCTGAAGAATTTGATATGATGCTCAATCTGATGGGTTATGCTGGTGACAACCCAAATAAACTGCCGAAGAAGCATCTGTCTGCAGCATACAAGTTCCTGGCAGACATTGTTGGAAAGGTCTTGCTTGGCAAGCATACTGCCCATGACTACATAACAAGACATCAGTTCTTGGTCATTTGTGCAGTCATAAATAAGAAGCATGTTGACTGGGCTCAAATCCTCTTTGATCTGATAAAGAAGAAAAATAGCAAGAAAGAAGTGTGTTTTGGAAGGATCCTAGGGATCTTCCTCAAGAAAAAGACTGTTGAATCCCTGGTCTCCCAGACCATATTCATTATTGCCAGTAAAAGGCTTACCTGTGCCTTATTTGGCAGGTGGGAGAGTACAATTACAAAGCCCACTAAGGTTTCCACCTCTTCCACCCCAGCTTCTAAAGGCACCAGGACTGTTAAAGCCACTCCCCTACCTGCTGAAGAGCTTCATCCCACACCACCATCTCTTCCAGCACCCCTTCTAGCAAAACAACTCACTTCTTCTCCCATTATCTCTTCCACCCCACAACCCCCAACAACATACTCATGTTCCTACTCCACCTCCATCTCCACATGTTTCCCTAGCTTCATCTCCACCTATTGATCTCACAGACATTCCATCTTCCCCTTTTCAAGAACTACAACAACCAACATCGCCTGATTCCCCCCATAACACTTACATTCCTACACCACCACAATCTCCTCTTCCCCCATATTTATCTTTCATACCATCTTATCATCTACCAACAAAAGACACCATCATGCCAGATGCCATCCATCCATCCCCATATGTTGGGAACTATGTCCACATTAATCCAGATTTGATGAAGACACCCTGGAACTAAGATGAATTAGTTTGTATTTGATGCTTTGTTTGAGTTATATGGTTGCAGGATTCCAATGGGAAGTGTAGACCAATGTCAGTCTACAAGGGGTCACCAAACACAGGACCATACAATGTAATCCCTCATTGTATGACCCAAGGTGTTGACTCATGTGTAGCCTCTCTATTGGGATACACTTCATATTCAAGCACTTGGACTATGTGAATAGAGTTCGATGCTGATTTCACCAAAGAAGATAGAACTTCCACCTTGAAAATTTTTCTAAGTATTCTACTCGTGTATGTCATTAACTACTCGAGTGAATTACTTGCTTTATACTCGAGTCAAAATTCTTATACTCGAGTAAGTAAATCTCCCTCTCGTGAAGTTAAGTCCATATACTCGAGTAGACTGTCACATACTCGAGTAGCTTACTTAACTACTCGAGTAGATCATTCTTCTTACTCGAGTTGCACAGATTTCACTCTCCAAGTTTTTCTAAGTAAAACACTCGAGTAAGTATATATATATACTCGAGTGGTTATAGATTCTGACTCGTGTAACTGTTTTCTATCTCAAGAGTAAATTTTCTATATACTAGAGTAGTATAAGTTATATACTCGAGTAGTTCACTTACTACTCGAGTAGTTCGAGCTTTATACTCGAGTAAACTAAATTTCTTTTCTCCTAAAAAGTCATTTACTCGAGTAAGTCTTTTTATATACTCGAGTAGACTATATCCTCTAGAGTAGTTCAGTCTGACTACTCAAGTAGCTCATTTTCCAGTGTTCAGAAATTTCTCTAAGTCCTATCACTCGAGTAGTTCGTCAAACCACTCGAGTAGTTTTTCTCACCTACTCGAGTAGTACAACTTGTACTCGAATAGTTCAACTACACTTCCCGTGAAACTTTTCTGTATACTCGAGTAGATCTTCTAAGAACTCGAGTAGTTTGATTATATGTACTCGAGTAGTTGTCTTCAATCTACTCGAGTAGTTATGAATTATAAACCCGAGTAACATCTCTTTACTTACTCGAGTAGTCCTTTACCTACTCGAGTAGTTATATACCTACTCGTGTATATCACCACCTTATCTCTGAAATTCTTCTAAGTCCATAATTGACAGATTTACAAATCCCGTGACATGATTGGTCCACGTATATATCATTAAGACTGATTATGACCGTTATTCAACATATTATATAAGGTCCTGTCTAATCGACAAACCCTAAAGAGAATAACAAGCTTTCAAGATCAAAAATTATTGAGATTGTTCTGCAGCCATTTCTCTCTCCAAGTTCGATGTTTCCTCTCTCTCTTTTCACGCAAAGAAAGCCGCCGCCGCCGCTGTTTTTCTCCGGCAAGGATTTCGATTTTCAGAGGAATCAGACTGAAGAAGTTTTATAGATCGAGATCGTTTCTCAACTGCTCATCCTCTTCCCGATCGTGTAAGACAAATAAAATTCCAGATCTGTTGTCAAGATTTTCTTCATCTTTCTGAAAGTGCCGCAAAGGTTACAAGAAGAAGATCCTGATTGCTTGCTTGCAGATCTGATAGAGAAATCATTGTTTGTATTTTCTAAAACAATTTTTCATTCTTGTAGGAGAAGTTTTCTCTGAGTGTAGGAGTTTTCAACTCCGAGTTTGTAGGAAGTTTTCCCTTCCGAGTTGTAGATCCAGTTGGTTGGATTGAGATTGTAGGAACTTTGCTCCGAGGGTAGGATTGATTTTCAATACGAGATAGTGGAGTAGCCTTGTCTAGTATATTGCTAGATCTGTGAGGGAAAGTGGATGTACCCAAGATCGGGGAACCACTATAAATCTTGTCTCGTCTGTTATAATTTGGTAGATAGATCTGTGCTTTGTTCTGAGATTATTTTAATTCCGCAAAATACGCACAAATCACATATTCAGCCCCCCTTTAGGTGATTTAGGTTGACAACTATTATCTTTCAATTAGTATCAGAGTCAGGTTGATCGTTAAAAGGTTATCACCTTGATCAGTTCCTGCAATAGTTGTCATTTGAGATCTACCTCTCAGGGACAAGGCAGAGGATTTTGCCAAGCTTCCCCTGTGCCACAAGAACAACTTTCCCATGTGGAAAGAAAGGATCAAATTCTTTATGGAAGCTATGGATCTGAGAATCTTCATGATAGTTGAAGAAGGTCCTTATATTCCTATGACTATCTCCACTATAGATCCTACCAAGAAGGTTCCAAAGAAGCTGATGGATTTAGACAAGGACGAGATTGCACTTGTCTCTCTAGACAAGAAAGCTAAAAACATTATAGCAAGTGCAGTTGATGACTCAATGCTGCAGAACTTAATCCACTGCCAATCTGCAAAGAAGATGTGGCAGTCCTTGGTTATCTTGATGGAAGGTACAGAAGAAGTAAGGGATGATCGGAGATCCCTCCTCAATCAGAAGTATGAAGCCTTCCGACAGGGAAGCAAAGAAACCATTGATGATACGTTTGAGAACTTTTTCAAGATAGTGAATGGCCTAAGAGTCTATGGAAGAGTATTCACTAATGGAGAATTGAATGACAAGTTCCTGACATCCCTGACCAAAGAATGGGACAACAAGTTCTGTTCCATCAGGGAGTTTGGGAAGCTGGTTGAGACAGACCCACAAAATCTCTTCGGGAAGCTCATGTCATATGAGCTTCAACTCAACACCAGGAAAGCTGAAGAAGAGAAGAGCAGGTCTGCTCTTAAAGAAAAGTTTGTTGCTCTAAAAGCAGACACCTCTAGAAAGACAAAGGCTGCCTCCCCTGCTCCAGCTCTAGAAATTAGTGAAGAAGAAGAAACTTCTGAGCCTAGTACCTCTGGCTCTGAGCTATCAGAAGGAGAGTTCTCACTGCTCTCACGTCAGTTCAAAAAATTCTTGAACAAGAAGAAGCAATGTGAAAGTGCAGGTTAGATCTGATATACTCTAGAGGGGGGGTGAATAGAGTATGGTGCTTGTTAAAAACTTTTTACAACTGTTGTTGTATTCCTAAGTGAAAAGGGAAGCAAATGAAATACAACAAACACAGCAACTATCTAATTACAAAGCAATCATAGAACAATCACAAACCACAGCCAGAAAATAAAAGAAATGAGCAGCCATATGACACAAGGAGCTATAGTTATTTCCCAACCAATCTGGGTACATCCACTCTTCTACCACCCTAGGTAGGAACCCACTGTAGGATGAGTTGTTCAGGTGTCCTGGGCACCAATGAGCTTTTGATAAGGTGCTCAAAAACCAAACCAGATTTTTTGATCAGGTGTCTTGCCACCACTGAGTTTTGACAAGGTCTCAGAAACCAACACAAACTTTTGAAGGGAGTTTGATAAACCATTTATAGCAGAGAGAGAGAGAGAGAGGTGAGAAGATCTTCTCTGTCAATAATCAGAGAGAAGATAGTGGATGTTGTCAAAGCTCCCCCTGAGATCTTTAGTTGTTCAGGAAGTGAAGCTTTGCAGTAGGGTGATAGACCTTCAGAAAATTGGATCTCCAGCAAAAGATGATTTCAGCAACATCTAAAATATGTGGTGTCTGGAGTCTTGAATGATAATGGCCTTTGAACACTGGAATCAAGAGGGATCTAGAAATTTCAGAATGTTGATCTCCTTTAGTGATGTGTGTTCCTGTAAGAATTCTAAGACTATGAATATCTGCAACTCTTTCTCTTTTTGTTATTGTGTTGTTATAATTGTTATTGTTATTCACCAGCAGAAAAATGAATATTAAATCTTTTATTGCTTAGATCTGAATAGAATGATTCTCTTTCCAAGATAGTCATTAGCCTGTCATAAATGACTTCCTTAACTGCATTTTGTCTTCTGGAGGAAAGTCCAATAAAACATTCCTTTAAAATTCCCTTGAAACTTGCTCCAGATTGATTAAAACGGCTACAAGATTCTTGAAATAAATGTTGAGAATAATTCCATAACAGTCTGAATTTGAATCTCGAAAAACATCGATCTCTCCAGAAAAACGTCGACCTAAGCTCCACTCGTTGAACTGAGCTCAGCGACTGGACTTAGACTGAAGCAGAAAATGTCGATCTGAGCTCGAAGATCGTCGAATGGAGTTTGACGACTCATCGAAGTGAGCTCAGAGATCGTCGAATGGAGTTCGACGATTCGTCGACCTGAGCTCAGAGATCGTCGAATGGAGTTCGACGATTCGTCGACCTGAGCTCGACGAAATGACTTAGTCTCCTGAACTGAAATATCTGGTCTTGAGGGTCTTGAGGGAAGCTTTCAAACCTAAATACTAACCCTTAGACTCAATTCTAATTGACCTTTAGATCTATACAAGGAGGTCAAAACAAATTTCCTAAAGGACATAGTGAGCCTTGCTCAAATCAGTAATAGGGTATTCCAACAATCTCCCCTTATTTGCGTTAGGATTACTATTTACAGACATTGGAAAAATAAAAACATACAATGCAGATATATAACAAAAAAAACATTGCAGAAGCACAGATATAATCACAGATAGTCAGAAGTAAGTATTACTGTCAGCTTACAGAATCATTCCTTTTCCTTGCTCTTTATGAGAACTATTTCTCTGTTAGGGTTGAGAGCTTCTTTCTTGGATCTTCTGTCATCAGCTGCACCTAGAGAAGTTTGATGTTTTGGCCTGGGGACTACAGCTTCTGGGTGCAGCTTCATATAACTTTCTGAATCAAAGAATTTGCTAGAAGAGTATCTCTCAAGTTCTTTCTTTCTTTGATCTGATAGAGTAGTGATATTTGATGTATCTTTTCCTTGTTCTCTAGCCTTCTTGATTTGGTCTAGTGCAGCCAATTCTTTCATTCTGACAGTCCATGAAGTGGGATTATTTTATGGGTCTTCAAATGGAACAAGAGGTTCATATCTATTTGAAGAATTATTAGGAGGAGCTCTGGAAGAGACTAGATCTTTTAGCTTGTAAGGGAAAGGACCAGAAGTAGTGTCAGAGGGACCTTGTCCTTCCTTTTGATAAGGATGTTGCCTGGAATATCCTTTAGAATATACTTTGAGTTCTATTTGATTTCCTCTGTACTGTCCTCTTCTGGACTGGTAACCTCTACACTGATTTCCTCTATACTGAGATCTTCCTTGAAATTGATATGAACTTTGGCTTCTAGCAGTAGATTGAAAGGCAGAACTTCCACATGTTGCTGTATCAGGTGAAGGAGGAGGAGGAGGAGGATTGAAATGAGATGATCCTTTGTCATATTTTCTTTTCTTCTTCATGGCTTTCAGCTGATTTCGGGAGTACTTCATCCATGGTTCTGTAATAGGGCAATCATGCAATATATAATATGGAATATCATTTGTATCTTTAACCTTCTTTGGGGGAACTCTCTTCATGGACTTGCTTCTTGCTTTCCTTTTCCTTGTAATTGTTGCAGAGGAATCGTCAGAGTCAGTTCTAAACTGATCACTGTCTGAACTTTGTGGATTATCATACACTGCATCAAGCCTTTTGATATATTCTTTCTATTGTTGAGACTGAGCAGAAGAAACAGCAGAAACAGCAACAGGATAAACAGCAGCAGGAGGAAGTGGAGTAGAAGCAAGACTGGCAGAAGGAGCTATGACAGCAGGTTCAGAAACAAAAATTTCAGAAACATGAGCAACAACAGCAGTAATAGAAGCAGTAGTAATAGATGAAACTGGAAAAACAACTTCAGAAACAGAAACAGCAAGCTCAGAGGTAACTGAAACAACAGATTCAAAGATAAAAATAGCAGGCTCAAAAACAATTGCCTCTGTCATATGCATATTCTCAAAAACTGAAACAGCAATATCAGAACTGATAGAAACATCAACAACAGCAGTAGGGGCAGCAGCAGTATGAGCAACAGAAACAGAAGGAGCATTGTCAACAGCATTGAAGGAATTTATATAAGAACTTATTAAGCTAGGGGCACAACTAGAAATATAAACAATGGCCTTAGTAAGATCTTCAGTATGCTGGTCTGGAAGACAGCTAAAGTACACAGAATCAAAAATTGATAGCAGTGACCTAAGGTCTACTATAATGACTGCAACTGGAGCTTGAACTGAAGTTACTGCAGCAGGAAATATCTCAGCTTCATGAGGCATCTCCCCCTGCCTAGATTCAGTGACAAATGGATCAAGGCACCCAGTAAAAGGGATTGCATGAGGAGGAAGGATAGAGGATAGCCTGGCAGACAACTCCTGAATAGTTTGCAGAAGTGGAGCCAAAGAGGTCTCCAGCAGTAGTGATAGCCTTGGAGTTATCAGCTCATATAGCTTGTCTACAATAGCTGGAAGATCTACTTGCTCAAGAGGGACTTGTGTAGAGGTAGGGATGGATGTGGTAGAGATGAAGGTGGGAGCAGCAGGAGATGTTGTTGGAGATACTGTGGATTGTGGAAGTGATGGTTGAGATATTGGAATTGTGGAGATGGAAGATAATGGAGTGGAGATGGATGGTGTGAATGATGGTTGAGCAATAATGTCCTGAAGTAACTGTTGATAAGAAGTGGATGATGATGGTGGC
Organism: Platanthera guangdongensis; assembly: GCA_039583875.1. NCBI lineage: Eukaryota > Viridiplantae > Streptophyta > Magnoliopsida > Asparagales > Orchidaceae > Platanthera > Platanthera guangdongensis. The sequence continues at coordinate 97,172,112 of CM077163.1, forward strand.
TCAAGAGGGGATGAGGGAGAATCATCCATATAGGAATCATCTAGAAGAGTGAATGATGGAATATGGGATGATGTATCAATGTCCATGTGTGGGTAGTGATGTAGTGGATGGAAGATTTATTCAGTTGATGTTGGAGTTGGAGAAGGGATTGAAGTTGGAGATGGGATGGAAATGGGGGATGAAATTGTGATGGTGGATGAGATTGTTGTTGATGAAATAATAGGTGGAGAAGGAGGAGATGATGAGGCAAGCAAATCTTCTGTAGGGGCAGAAACCTGAGGGGAAGAGACTGAAATACTCCTTGTGCCTGAAGAAGAGATTACAGAGGCTCTGCTGGGCTTTACAATCTGCCTGTCCCATTTCCCAAATAGGGCACAGGTAAGCCTCTTGGAGGCATTGATGTGCACTCCATTGGAAACAAGCAGTGCAGCGCATCTATTATGAAGAAACAGCCCTAAAATCCTTCCAAAATTAACAAAATTCTTGTTAATTTTCTTCTTAATTAAATCAAAGAACACTTCTCCCCAGTTCAGTTGCTTCTTGTCCACTAAGGCACCCATCAAACTGAGCTGGTACCTAGAGATGGTATCATGAGCTGAGTGTTTTGCCAACAACACTTTCCCAACTACATCAGCAAGAAATCTGTACTCAACTGACAGATTCTTCTTAAGCAATTTAATAGGGTAAGCTTCTGAATGTCCCATCCTCTCAAGCATAAGTGAAAATTCTTCTCCAGAAAGCTCAACAGAATCTTCTCCAGAATTAAATTGAAAAACCTCTGTCAAAACAGCAGGTGTTAAAGGTACCTGAGTTCCTGAGATTGTTCCAACCACTGTGTTCTGATCCAGATTGTGGGCAGTATACACCCATTCCTTTATTTCATCTACGACCAATTTGATCCTTGTAGTCATTATGTTGACTAACTGTTGGTCCTTGAAAAGTTTCAGAATGTCCTTGAATATTTGATCGCTGTTATCGAAAGAATCCATGTCGATATCAAAGCCAGCATCAAATTTCATTGCTGCCAAGATTGCCACTGAAACTGCCATTGATTCTTGCAAAGAAAATGAACAAACACAAGAGCAAGTGCAGAAAAGTTTGGAGGGAAAGAGAAATTTTGCAGAGAGTGTGAAAGCGCAAAGGCAGAACGACGGCTGAAAAATGAGTTTTATGTTAGGGTTCGACGCAGAAAAGGAAAGATCGTTGAACTCTGTTCGACGATCTGCGCTTCTAAAGGAAACTGAAAGGTCATCAACATCGTCAATCTCCGTTCGACGATATTGGAGAGCGTCGAGCTCCGTTCGACGATCGCTGACCTGAAGAAAGATAGTTTAACACTATTTGAGAAGCGCTAAACTCTGGTCAACGATTTCTGAAATTGTCGATCTCCGTTCGACGATCTTCGTGAAAATCGTCGAGTGCAGTTCAGAGACCAGAAAAACTCTATACACTAGAAAAAGCATTTTGATTTGCCTAGTCTTGGTCATTTTTAGATTTTTTTAAAAAATCTTGGATATTATTTTAGACTTCCTCCATCTAACATTCCTAACTGATTCAGAAAGGATGTATGTTTCTTTTCATCCAAGGGTTTGGTGAAAATATCTCCCCTTTGCAAATCAGTTGGGATATATTGAAGTTCAATTTTATTTTTCTCAACATTATCCCTTAGAAAGTGATGCCTAATTTCTATGTGTTTTGTCCTACTATGGAGGACTGGATTTTGTGCAATGGAAATAGCACTGGTATAATCACAAAATATTTTGGACTTCTCTAAGTTGTAGCCATAGTCTAGGAGTTGGTTTTGAATCCACAAGATTTGTGAACAACAACTACCTGCAGCCATATATTCAGCTTCAGCAGTTGAAGTTGACACAGATGTTTGTTTCTTGCAAAACCAGGAGACAAGTATGTCACCAAGAAACTGACAAGTTCCACTGGTGCTTTTTCTGTCTATTCTGCATCCAGCATAATCAGCATCTGAAAATCCAGTTAAGTAAAATGTTGAATCTTTTGTATACCAGAGACCTAGATTTTGACAACTTTTTACATACCTAAGAATCCTTTTTACTAAGGTTAAGTGTGACTCTCTATGGCTCACTTGGAATCTAGCACATATGCATGTAGCAAACATTATGTCAGGTCTACTAGCTGTAAAGTACAATAAAGTGCCAATCATTGCTCTATATGTTATCTGATCAACAGGTTTCCCATGTTCATCAGCATCTAATACAACATTAGTAGGCATAGGTGTTTTCATACATGATGCTTCAGACATACCAAATTTCTTAACCAATTCTTTTGCATACTTGGTTTGGGAGATAAATATGTCTTCAGCATGTTGTTTGATTTGCAATCCAAGAAAGAAGGATAGCTCACCCATGCTACTCATTTCAAATTTAGAATGCATTAGGTTGGAAAATCTTCTGCATAAATTTGAATCAGTAGAACCAAATATAATATCATCTACATAGATTTGTACTAGTAGGGTATGAGACTTATGGGTTCTAATAAAAAGAGTTTGGTCTACTCTACCCCTTATAAAATCATTTTTCAGAAGAAAGCATGCTAGGGTCTCATACCATGCTCTAGGAGCTTGCTTTAGACCATATAATGCTTTATGCAATTTGAAAACATAATCAGGATGAGTTGAAGAGATAAAACCTGGAGGTTGTCTGACATAGACTTCTTCTTTGATATCTCCATTGAGAAAAGCACTCTTTACATCCATCTGGTATACTTTGAATCCTTTGTGTGCTGCATATGCTAAGAAGATTCTTATGGCCTCTATCCTTGCAAATGGTGCAAAGGTCTGGTCATAATATATCCCTTCTTCTTGAGAGTACCCTTGAGCAACTAGCCGTGCCTTATTCCTTACAATGACTCCTTGATCATCCAATTTATTTCTGAACACCCACTTTGTTCCAACAATGGAGTGATCCTTTGGCCTTGGTACTAGTTCGCAAACTTTGTTCCTTTCAAATTGATGAAACTCCTCTTGCATTGCAATGATCCAGTGTGGATCTTGCTCTGCATCTTGAATGAATTGAGGTTCAATTTGAGAGAGAAAGCAAGTGTGCATCAGGTTTTGGTTAACCTGATTTCTGGTTTGCACACCAGCTGAGATGTCTCCAATCACTTGGGAGATTGGATGGTCTCTTGATGTTACTAAATCAATAGGAGATGTTGATTGTTCACCAACCTGCGTTGTTGTTTCCTCTTGTGGTACAACAACTGGCTCTTCAAGAAGATTCTCTTCAAGATGTTGAATGTCTTCTTCATCTTCACTCCTTTCATCTTTTTGAATAATTTGTAACCTGTCCAAGTCTTCAGCAAGAGAGTGTACCTGCAAGGGTTCTATGGTAGAAGTATTCTTCACCTTGAAAGACATGTTAATTTCATCAAAAGTATATGAACAGATTCTTCAATTTTGAGAGTAGATTTATTATATACCCTATAAGCTTTACTGATCATGGAATATCCCAGAAACACTCCTTCATCAGCTTTAGCTTGAAATTTTGATAAGTATGGGTTGTCATTATTATGAATGTAGCAAATACAACCAAAGATTTTGAAGTAATCTACTTTATGTTTCTTCCCTTTGAGTAATTCATAGGGAGTCTTGCCCTTCAGCTTATGTATCAAACTTCTATTCAACACATAGTTGGAGGTGTTCACTGCCTCTGCCTAAAAGGATAGAGGAAGATGAGCATCTGACAATAATGTAGTAGCAGATTCAATAAGGGTTCTATTTTTCCTTTCAGCTACCCCATTTTGTTGAGGAGTTCTAGGAGCTGAGAAAGTGTTGCTTGATCCCTTCACTCTGACAGAACTCTTGCAGAAGAAGAGAATCAAACTTTGTCCCATGGTCACTTCTGATCAGGGCAATGTGAGTATTGAACTCACTCTGTATGCATTTGAGAAACTCTGTCAAACACTTAAAGTTATCAAAATTCTTCCTCAGAAAGAACACTCATGTGAATCTAGAGAAGTCATCTACAACTACTAAAGTATAAGATTTCCCTCCTAAGCTTTGTACTGTAATGGGTCCAAAGAGATCCATGTGTAACAGATACAAAATCCTAGGTGAATCACTCTTATTAAGTGACTTGAAACTATTTTTGGTTTGTTTGCCTAATTGACAAGCCCTGCAAAGTCCTTCCTTCTTGTAGGGGCCAGAAGGTAGTCCTCTAACAAGGTTGTCCTTGGATAGCATAGCAATGGTTCTAAGGTTTATATGTCCTAATCTTTTATGCCATAATTCATTAGGTCTACAAATAGAATTGAACAAACATATATCTACCTTGGTTGAAAGAAAATCTACAAGATAGATGTTACCTTTCCTTTTAACTGTCAACATAGTTGTGTTGTCCTCTAATTTGATCTTGCACGAGGATTTGTTGAAATTCACTTGATAGCCTTCATCACACAGTTGACTGATACTGATCAAGTTGTGCTTCAATCCTTCCATATAGGCTACTTTCCTGAATGTGACTGTGCCAATATGGACTGCACCATATCCTTTTGTTAGTCCAAAGTTTGAATCACCAAATATTACTTTGGGTCCAAGCTTGGCTTTGAAGGATGTGAAATTGTCCTTGTTTCCTGTCATGTGCTTTGAGCACCCACTATCCAGATACCATTGTTGGTTTGATGTTGGATAGGTCTTCTCCTGCACATAAAATAATTTATTTGTTTTTGACCCAGTTTACCTTGGTCCTAGGCTGATAACCTTTGAATTCAGAAATAAAAGACATCTCTGGTTGACTCTTATAGCCTTCAGGATGATATCTCCTAGGAGGTATTATCCATTCAGTATAAGGGCTAAACCATTGAGATATAGGGCCTCTAGGATTGAACTTTGATTTACCTTTGAAAGAGTTTTCAAAACTGTGATCTCTGTTCGACGATCTCTGAGTTGAGGTCGACGATCTTAGGTCAGATCGTCGAGCTCCGTTCGAAGATCTACTGTGCCAGAGTTCAGGGTTCAGAGATCGACGACCTGAGTTCAACAATTTAGCATGAGATCGTTGAGCTCCATTCGGCGATCGTCGAGCTCCGTTCGACGATTTCTGTTGAACTATGGTTTTCTTAGGTAAATCAGAATTCTTCCTAGCTACCTCTACAACACCCTTACCTTTATCAGAGATAAATTTGATTGGGCTTGTTAATACTATAGGTTGGCTAGATGTGACACCCAATCCCAGTATACTATTGAATCTTGAGTTCACTGTGCTTGTGATGTCCATTAGCTTGATACTTCTCCCATTGAGGGATTCTTCAAACTTTTTGGCCTCTGATAGCTCACTTTTCAGTGAAGCTATCTGCTCCCTATAGCATTCCAACTCCTCAGAGAGTTTGAGATTTTCTGATTTTAAAGTACTGTGTTCAGATAGCTGATTTCTGAGAGAAATGATTTACTTCTCAGATTTTAATAAATCTAGACACAGTGCTTTAAACTCACGCTTGAAGTCCTCATAATTAAAATCAAAAGAACTTATTACCTGGTCCTCTTCAGATTGAGTCTCTGATTCTGACTCAGATTCTTTTGCATCAGAATTTTATTGTGAGGCATTGATAGATATCATGCAGAATTTCTTTTCATCAGCATCATCTTCATCATCACTAGAGCTGGATGAAGCTTCAGATTCTTCTTCTGTCTCACTCCAAGTTTCAGCAACAGACCCCTTCCTTGTATTTTTGTTCTTGCTGGAGGAGGGTTTGTCATTGCTGCTCTTCTTTAAGTCCTTTTCTTTTCTCCTTTCTTTTCTGTCCTTCTTGTCCTTGTTTTTATTTTCTGGACAGTCAGGCACAATGTAGCCTGGTTTCCTGCATCCAAAACAAATATCTTTGTTTTTTGATTTGTCATGCCTTGGCTTGTCATGCTCTCTGTATGATCTTTTCCTGAAATCCTTCTTGGCCATTTTGTAAAACGTTTTGGCCAGTAGGCTTAGCAGCTCTTCATTGTATGTGACCTTGTCTTCAGACTGATCTTCAATGGCTTTGAAAGCTATTGACTTCTCTTTTCTGACTGCTGGTGAAGCAGCCTTCTGCTCTTCTTCTCTATTCTTGATGGGCAGCTCATAAGACTTGAGCTTGCCTAAGAGAGCTTTAGTTGTGATCTCATTTAAGCTTCTGGCATCCTTGATTGGCCAGATCCTTGAGTCCCAAGTGCTTGGGAAGCACATTACGATTTTTTCATTGAGCTCAGTCAATGAGATCTCTTTGTCCAATGTTTTCAGCTCATTGACTATGAGACTGAGTCTATTATACATGTCTGCTACTGACTCAGCTTCTCCTTTCTTGTAGTTCTCATACTGGGTTATGAGATGAGATCTTCTATCTTTTCTCTCATCAGCAGATCCTGAGACTATCTCAGATAACTTGTCCCAGATGTCCTTTGCTGAGTTGCAGTCAGCTACTTTTTGGAATATTTCATCAAACATAGTCTGGGCTATAATATTCATTATCTTAGCATCTGCCACTTTCCATTTCTTGATTTCTGCATCTGTTCCTGAAGGAGGTGGAACAACACTTGTACTTGTATTTTCTGGAGGTCTTGGACACACTGTCAAAACAGAATTGAAATTGTCTTCATCAATAGAGTTCATGTACAATCTAATCTTTGTCTTCCAAAGTGTAAACTTAGATAGATTGCACACTGGAGGTCTGGATGCTAGCATAATCTTTGTTTTGGGCCATGTTCTGTGAAGAAATAAATCTAGTAACAAAACTTAAAACAAGCAGATCTAACTAGAGGGATCTTTGGGTTCAGGTGTTAGCCTGTGCAACCATTAAGGTGTGGTATTTTAACCAACCTGAGGTCTGGTATTTTAACCAACCTCGCTTTGATACCAATTAAAAGTGCGGGTTAGATCTGATATACTCTATAGGGGGGTGAATAGAGTATGTTGCTTGCTAAAAACTTTTTACAACTCTTGTTGTATTCTTAAGTGAACAGGGAAGTAAATGAAATACAACAAACACAGCAACTATCTAATTACAAAGCAATCACAGAACAATCACAAACCACAGCCAGAAAACAAAAGAAATGAGCAACCAGATGACACAAGGAGCTATAGTGGTTCCCCAACCAATCTGGGTACATCCACTCTTCTACCACCCTAGGTAGGAATCCACTGCATGATGAGTTGATCAGGTATCCTGGGCACCAATGAGCTTTTGATAAGGTGCTCAAAAACCAAACCAGATTTTTTGATCAGGTGTCTTGCCGCCACTGTGTTTTGATAAGGTCTCAGAAACCAACACAAACTTTTGAAGGGAGTTTGATAAACCATTTACAGTAGAGAGAGAGAGAGAGGTGAGAAGATCTTCTTTGTCAACAATCAGAGAGAAGATAGTGGATGTTGTCAAAGCTCCCCCTAAGATCTTTAGTTGTTCAGGAAGTGAAGCTTTGCAGTAGGGTGATAGGCCTTCAGAAAATTGGATCTCCAGCAAAAGATGATTTCAGCAGCAGCTAAAATGTGTGGTGTCTGGAGTCTTGAATGATAATGGCCTTTGAACACTGGAATCAAGAGGGATCTAGAAATTTCAGAATGTTGATCTCCTTTAGTGATGTGTGTTCCTGTAAGAATTTTAAGACTGTGAATATCTGCAACTCTTTCTCTTTTTGTTGTTGTTGTTGTAATTGTTATTGTTATTCACCAGCAGAAAAATGAATTATAAATCTTTTATTGCTTAGATTTGAATAGAATGATTCTCTGTCCAAGATAGCCGTTAGCCTGTCATAAATGACTTCCTTAACTACATTTTGTCTTCTGGAGGAAAGTCCAATAAAACATTCCTTTAAAATTCCCTTGAAACTTGCTCCAAATTGATTAAAACGGCTACAAGATCCTTGAAATAAATGCTGGGAATAATTCCATAACAGTCTGAATTTGAATCTCGAAAAACGTCGATCTCTCCAGAAAAATGTCGACCTGAGCTCCACTCGTTGAACTGAGCTCAGCGACTGGACTTAGACTGAAGCAGAAAACATCGATCTGAGCTCGAAGATCGTCGAATGGAGTTCGACGACTCGTCGAAGTGAGCTCAGAGATCGTTGAATGGAGTTCGACGATTCGTCGACCTGAGCTCAGAGATCGTCGAATGGAGTTCGACGATTCGTCGACCTGAGCTCGACGAAATGACTTAGTCTCCTGAACTGAAATATCTGGTCTTGAGGGTCTTGAGTCCAGCTTTCAAACCTAAATACTAACCCTTAGACTCAATTCTAATTGACCTTTAGATCTATACAAGGAGGTCAAAATAAATTTCCTAAAGGACATAGTGATCCTTGCCCAAATCAGTAATAGGGTGTTCCAACACAATGGAAAGGCAAGGATGCCTCTTATAGAAGATCACGACATGATGGTGATCGGCAAATAAAAGGCTCAAGTAGCCATGACAGGTATTCCTCTAAACAAAAAAATATGTTTTGACTGACATTATTTGCTATTGTTGTAATAAACCAGGTCACGTCATCGCCGACTGCCCTCATAAGAAGAAGGAGGGTGGTAGAAGAGAAGAGAAGAAATCCTCGTACAACAAAAAGAGGAAAGAGAAGAGCTTGATAGCCAAAAAGAGCAAGACTCTTAGTGACTCCGACTCATCTGAGTCAAGTGAAGAAGAAGAAGCTTATATTGTGCTTATGGCTCAAACAGATGATGATCAAGAGCCCCAGTTCACTGGGAATGTAAACTCTCATACCCCACTTTCAGATTCTGAAGTCTCTGAACATGATTGTGAGGATAGCTCCTCTGACGATGATTTAGAACTAATGGCCCAGTACAAGGAGTTAATCATGTCTTACGACAAATATCGTCGAGTCGTGAAGACTCAGGCTAAAGAGTTCAAATCTCTACAAGTCGAAGAGAGCATCTTGAGAGAGAAAGTCACAAAGACTGACTCCCTCGAAGAAAACTTCAATAATGCTATTGAAGAATATAACAAGTCTCTTGAGCACCTTGACCTCAAAGAGAAAATCATCAAGGAATTGGAAGCCCAACTTGCAGTTGAAAAGAAACTGGTTGAAAGTTTCTCGAAGCCCAAGACGGTTCTTCCATTCGTTACTGAATTCTCAGCCAAGGCCAAGCGTGCCGGATTAGGCCATGAATAAGCTCCTAGTAAATCCTCTCGGAGAAATAAGTCTCAACAGAAGAATAAGGCCGCCAAAAAGACCTTAGCCAAAGAGAAGGGGAAAGCCCCCCAAGATCATACTACATTCAAGAAAGTCATCTTTCCATCAAATGAGTTTGATCTTGACTCATCCTACGAGCACTTTGCTAGGCCTACCTATGTAGAGCCAAAGTCCCGCTACCAAGGGTGGATTCGCCCCAGAAATTTCGGTGAAAGTGTCTTTAAGACACCTTATGAATAAGTTGTTCTTAAGAGCTATGGCCCCTTCAATCATGGTCATAACTTCAAGAAGGCACCAAAGCCAAAACCGTTGTGGAAAGGCCTCCTAAGGAGAAGAAGACATGTGATTGTCATTATCACGAAGCTTCTTCCTCCGAGAATACTGACCCTGCTAGACCAAAACTCCAAAAGGTCAAGCAGGAGATCATGAGGCAAAGGTACAACAGATTTGACTGTTTGTGCTGTGGCAAGATTGGTCACTTCGCCATTGATTGCTGGTTCAATCCCAGAGACGCTGCAACTCCTCATATCAACAATATGAGAAAGACCGCTCATAATGCTAACACTCGTAGGGGGAGTACTCTAACCCGAGACCAAGGACCCAAACGTGTTTGGGTTCCTAAGACAAATTGATTATGATTGCAGGTATATCCAAAGGCCAACAAAATGCCAATCTGGTATTTTGATAGCGGATGCTCCGGCATATGACCGGGACTAGAAGCCTTATTCAGAACTTTACTCCAGTTGTGAACGGACCAAAGGTCATCTTTGAATGTTCAGACCGTGGAGTTACAAGAGGCTATGGTATGATTACTAACGGCAATGTAACTTTCTCAGATGTGGCTTATGTCAAAGGATTGGAACACAATCTCATAAGCATATGTCAACTCTGCGATAAAGGATACATAGTTGAATTCCATGCTGATTAGTGCTTGATAAAATCCATTGACAATATGGAAACGATTCTATCCGGCACTTGAAGCAGGAATATTTTCTATTTAAATTTCATTTGTATAGATTCCTCTACACCAGTGTGCCTTTTAGCAAAAGATAGTGCATCTCTTGGTGGCCAATGGCACAAGAGACTAGCACATATTAATTTCAAAACTATTAATAAATTATTTTCAATGAACTTAGTACATGACGCCCCAAATGTCAAGTGCGTCAAAGATAGACCTTGTTATGCGTGCGTAAAAGGCAAGCAAACAAGGGCTATCTTTAAAAGCATTATTGGCAAAGACTCTAATAGATGTCTCCATCTATTGCATATGGACTTGTTTGGTCCATTGCAAATTAGAAGTTTGGGAGGTAAGAATTATACGCTAGTAATTGTTGATGACTACTCGCGCTTTGCATGGGTGTTCTTTCTGAAACACAAGTCAGATACCTTCGAGATCTTTACTAATTTTGTCAAGCAAATCCAGAATGAACACAACTGCTCCATAGTCAAAATCAGAAGTGACAACGGAACAGAGTTCAAATCTGGGGCCATGACAGAATTCTGTGAAAGCATAGGTATATTTCATGAGTTTTCCTCTCCTCGTACTCCACAACAGAACGGAGTGGCTGTAAGAAGGAACAAAACAATCATAGAGGCCTGAAGGACAATGTTGAGTGATGCTTCACTTCCGGAGTACTTCTGGGCTGAAGCCGTCAACACTGCATGCCACGTGCAAAATCGAGCACTCATAAACAAAAACCACGATAAGACACCTTACGAACTTCTAAAGGGCAGGAAGCTAACCATCTCATACTTTAGAATCTTTGGCTGTAAATGCTTTGTACTTAACAATGGCAAGTATCATACCACCAAGTTCAGCGAAAAGAGTTTTGAAGGTATTTTTGTAGGTTATAGTATCCATAGTAAGGCATATAGAATATTTAATAGAAAAAACCTGGTGGTAGAAGAATCGATACATGTTGTATTTGATGAGACGAGCTTGCTGCAAAGCAATCCGTCTAGTGTGCTCATTGAAGATGTAGGTGCAAAGCTAGATGAAATCAATCTGAAAGAGCCCAATGAGGAAAAAGACGGAAAACTCTTCAAGATCATCTCTCCAACCCCTATTGGGGAGGTAGATGATCAAAATGAAGAGATCGTCTAAGTTGAAGAAATCACTCCAGTGATTGAAGATAATCCAGATGCAAGAACTTTAGAGCTCAGACATTTGAAGGATCACCCCATGGACCAGATCATAGGAGATCCCCGGGACGGTGTCAGAACTCGAAGAGATTTTGCAGGAAGCAAAGATTACAGGAAAAGCACCTCTGGTACGTGCCACTTCTTTGGAAGAAGGCTAATCTCCTGGAGTAGTAAGAAGCAGAACTGTGTCGCAATCTCAACGACAGAGTCAGATTACATCTCTGCAGGCAGTTTGTTGAATTCTGAAAAGTGAAAGTGGGTGAATGGAAGGCTTGGGAAACCTATCCGCGTGGACTACGCGGACAGGGTTGGCGGACTGCTAGGTCAGCAGGGATGTTGCAGGCGGTTTGCTCTGTGGCGGCCTGGGCGGTCTGTTCGCGCGGACTACGCGGACAGCAGCAGCGGTCTGACAGGCCAGTGTATGCTCAGCAGGCGGTTGACTCCCAGGAAGTAATCGGGCGGATAGGAATGCTATCCGCAGAGTCCGGCATAAAGTGGACTGAAGAACTGGAGCTCGGCAGACCGGTTTGGCAGTTGCCTTGGTCTTGCTCTAGTGAAGCGGCAAGTGGAAGCTGCGGAGACCGCCGGTCAGCGCGGACAGAAACTGGAGGTCGCCCGGTATGGCGGGCTAGATCCAGTGTCCGCCAGTAAGTGCGGACTGACCCTTGTGGCCAGTGGACTGGACTTGGTGTGATCTGAACCAAGTCCAGGATGGCTCAGTCCGGGGAGATCGCGCAGTGGAGCGCGGGCTGGTTTCTCAGTCCGCCAAGCGTAGTAGAAGTGTTGTTGCCTTGTTTGCTAGCTTGGGGAAATGCGGACTGGAGAATTGCTTGTGCAGGAGCGTGCGGACTGGAGCCAGAGTCCGCTGAGTCCGGTTTAGCCTTGTGATGAGGTTATGGACTCAGGAGTTGCGGACTGGAGTCTGCTGTTAGCAGACTGGATTGGCGTGTCCGCTAAGTCCGGAGGTGCCTTGGCAATGAGGCAATGGACTTGGGATATGCGGACGGAAGCCGGGTGTCCGCTGAGTTCGGCAGGTGCCTTGATGGCAAGGCTGCGGGCTCGGGTTTTGCGGGCTGATGCCTTGTCCGCAGAATGGCGGACACGGCTGTTGTGGAGTCCGGCTGTGGTGGTCCTGGCTTGGTCTCTGGCGGTAAGGCGGGCTGGATATTGGAGTCCGGCCTTGGAGAAGCTGGGGCGGACTGGCTATCTGCACAGGAGCGGCGAACTGGAATGTGTGTCCGCGGGCTGGCGGACACACTTGTTCTAGCTACGGGATGTGGCGGTGATCCTATCGGCTAGGGCGGTGACCATACTCATCGTCGTGCCTATAAATAGGACCCATGTCACATCAGGAGTAACGGACCTAGACCGAAGTAAGTGAACAGTAATTGAGCTCGCATAAGTTGCTGCGGTCTGGACTTTAGTGTCCGCGCGGATAGAGAGTTGACCTGGTTGTGCTGTGCAGGTTGTGCGGATAGCGCTGGAAAGCCAGGACTTGGCTCTGATTGCGGTCAGGGACAGTACGGACTCTGCGGTTAAGCAACAGGCGGTAAACAGAAGGTCGCGGATAGCGACCAGGCGGTCTTCTCTTTGGCAACTTGGTTCGGGGTTCAGGAAGTCGCCTGCTTCAGGCGGACTGTTCCATTCGGTGACGCAGCTTGTGCGGTCTGGCGGCCTGCAGATCGGCGGTGAAGAGCTAAGCATTGGAATAAGGGTGAGTCCGCGCGGCTTGTGTTGCGGTCTGGCGACCTGGCGGACTGAGCGGACTCCACAGCAGTAGGTCGGCGGCTTGTTGATTGAGTCCGCGCGGCTTGTTTTTTATTCTTGTCTTTGTAACTGTCTCTGCTCTCCCGGTGTTGGGTTTTGGTGAAGCATGTCTCGCCATGTATGTCTCGCCTTGTAAAGAAGTTTGCTCTTGATCAATAAAGAAGCTTGTGTTGCATGTGTTGCTGGTTGTTACTGCATTGTTGAGATAACCCCTGCTAACTCCACGATCCGGGAAAACTTTCAACATTATAAGTGGGCGTATCCTCCTTCGGTTTGTTGAGTTTTCAACAGGGTATCCAAGGGGGCATCTGCGGTTTGTTGAATTTTAACATGGTATCAGAGGGAGGTTGTTGGAGTGGTCAAGCAGTGCTCAATGGAAGTAGTTGCTCGTCTGTAGAGGAAACCAGTGGTAGAACCATGGCAGTGGAGGATGCAAGTTGTCTTGGTATTGATCTTCTTACAGAGACGAACTGTGAACGGTGGAAGTCCTGTATGAAGAGCTTTCTTCTTGGCGAGGACCTTTGGGAGGTTGTATGCAGAGTAGGAAGACAAGAGGATACTGCTGGCAATGCTGAGGCGATGAGAGCTTGGAAGGAGGAAAATGCGAAAGCGGAGTCTATTCTCAAGCAGGTGATCTCATCGGAGCTCTTGGACCACATTAGTGGATGTCGGTCAGCTGCGGAGGTCTGGACTTCCCTTGATGGGTTGTTCAGGAAGAAGGTGAAGGTTGCTGCTGAAGATGGTCCCTCTACTTCGTATCAGGAAGAAAGGAGTGTTTCTCCTAGGCATGATAGGAAGAGGAAGGAAGGACCAAGGTGCTATAAATGCGAGCAGCAAGGTCATCTTCGGAAGGAGTGCAAGGTTGTCTTGCTCTCGGCGAACATTGCTCAGGTAGGGAGGAAGGAGAAGAACGTGGTTGGGATATCAACTAGTTCTGGAGCTGATCGGATGAATGCCAGTGATAGTGCAGCTATCTGGCATGAAAGACTGGGGCATGTAGGGATGGACAAGCTGAAAGCAATGGCGGAAAGAAGACTCGTAAGAGGCTTGCCTAGATTGTCATCCTATGGCGATGGTCGGGGGTGTGCGGGATGCCAGGAAAGTGGAGCCTATCGCTTCATGGTTGACAAAGCACAATCCAGATGTAATGCACCATTGGCGGTTGTCCATTGTGCTCTGGTGGGACCGACCGTCACGGCCAGTCTTGGAGGCAGCAGGTTCATGCTGATATTGGTTGATGACTATTCTAGGTATACTTGGGTATACTTTATGAAGAAGAAGTCCAATATGGTACGCTTGTTTGTGGAGTTCAAGAAGTTTGTGGAAGGCCAGCTTGGCCGGAGGATCAAGGTGTTGAGGACAAGTATCGGTGGTGAGTTTGGCTCAACCGAGTTCTCACGCTTTTGCAGGAAGCAAGGGATCCGGATGGAGCTTTCTTGTGGACATACTTCACAACAAGGTAGTATTGCAGCTCGGATGATCCGTTGGTTAACGGAGACCTGCAAGTGTTGGCTTCAGAGTAAAGGCATTCCGAAGGCTCTTTGGGCGGAAGGAACGGCCTGTGCTGCTCATGTCATCAACCGGATGCCTCTTAGTCCGATCCTAATGAAGACTCCTTATGAGCTGATGTTCGGAGTGAAGCCCTCAGTGAAGCACCTTCGGGTGTTTGGATCTACCTGCTATATACACTCTCCGGGTGCTCTCAAGACAAAGCTAGTCTTTGTTGGGTATGATGAGAAGAGAAGAAGATGGAGGTGTATGGATCCTGCGACGAAGAAACTCATAGTGTCGAGAGACATTGTTTTTGATGAGTTGACGCCGTATTGAGGTAGCTCTTATGTGGAGCTAGAGCTAAGCAGGTCAGATGGTGGGCTGAAGGAGGCTGCTGCTAAGGAAGTGGAGTTGCCTGAGTCACCAGGTGGTCCAGGTTGTTCTAGCTCCGGGGCAAAGGCGTCAGAGTCGGGAAGAAGGGGGAGCGATGCTCCAGGATCTTCTGGCTCGAAGGCGGAGGCTTCTGGTTCAGGAAGCAAGGGGAGCGATGTTCCAGACAGTTCTTGTTCAAGAGGGGAGTCTTCTGGTTCAGGTAGCAGGGGGAGCGTTGCTCCAGATGCTTTTGGTTCCAGTAAGGAGGCGTCTTGTTCAGGGAGCAAAGGGAGCATTGTTCCGGGTTTGCCCGGGAACGGAGCTGGTTCAATAGCAGTGGAGGTGGTTAGCCATGATCAGATTCTTCGGAGATCGAAGAGGATCAGTAAGCCACCAGCTCGATATAGTGAAGGGAACACGGCGGACTTGGTCCCGTGTTTCCTTGTTAGCCCTCAGGTCGAGCAAGGCTCTTCTGGCTGTGATGACCCCACTAGAATCAAGGAGGTGGTTGACACCAAGTCTGAAGAGGTGACTTCTCTCAGAGGCAACGAGGCTTGGACTTCAGTATCCAAGGAAGTTGGTGATACTCCTGTGATGCAAGAGTGGAGGTTGAAGCTGAAGAAGGCAGAGGGAAGCATGACTCCTTTTTGGAGATGCTGGAGGGCTCCCTCATGGTCCAAGATATGCGGGGCGAGGACTATGTCTTTGACATCTCTTCGTAGATGCTATCGGAAGGACCAGGTGCAAGGTTACGGGAGCTGCTGGAGTTATTCACCACTTCTCACTTCAAGGGGGAGTGTTGAATTCTGTGAAGTGAAAGTGGGTGAATGGAAGGCTTGGGAAACCTATCCGCGCGGACTACGTGGACAGGGTTGGCGGACTGCTAGGTCAGCAGGGATGTTGCAGGCGGTTTGCTCTGTGGCGGCCTGGGCGGTCTGTTCGCGCGGACTACGCGGACAGCAGCAGCGGTCTGACAGGCCAGTGTATGCTCAGCAGGCGGTTGACTCCCAGGAAGTAACCGGGCGGATAGGAATGCTATCCGCAGAGTCCGGCATAAAGCGGACTGAAGAACTGGAGCTCGGCAGACCGGTTTGGCAGTTGTCTTGGTCTTGCTCTAGTGAAGCGGCAAGTGGAAGCCGCGGAGACCGCCGGTCAGCGCGGACAGAAACTGGAGGTCGCCCGGTATGGCGGGCTAGATCCAGTGTCCGCCAGTAAGTGCGGACTGGCCCTTGTGGCCAGTGGACTGGACTTGGTGTGATCTGAACCAAGTCCAGGATGGCTCAGTCCGGGGAGATCGCGCAGTGGAGCGTGGGCTGGTTTCTCAGTCCGCCAAGCGTAGTAGAAGTACTGTTGCCTTGTTTGCTAGCTTGGGGAAATGCGGACTGGAGAATTGCTTGTGCAGGAGCGTGCGAACTGGAGCCAGAGTCCGCTGAGTCCGGTTTAGCCTTGTGATGAGGTTATGGACTCAGGAGTTGTGGACTGGAGTCTGCTGTTAGCAGACTGGATTGGCATGTCCGCTAGGTTCGGAGGTGCCTTGGCAATGAGGCAATGGACTTGGGATATGCGGACGGAAGCCGGGTGTCCGCTGAGTCCGGCAGGTGCCTTGATGGCAAGGCTGCGGGCTCGGGTTTTGCGGGCTGATGCCTTGTCCGCAGAATGGCGGACACGGCTGTTGTGGAGTCCGGCTGTGGTGGTCCTGGCTTGGTCTCTGGCGGCAAGGCGGGCTGGATATTGGAGTCCGGCCTTGGAGAAGCTGGGGCGGACTGGCTATCTGCACAGGAGCGGCGAACTGGAATGTGTGTCCGCGGGCTGGCGGACACACTTGTTCTAGCTGCGGGATGTGGCGGTGATCCTATCGGCTAGGGCGGTGACCATACTCATCGTTGTGCCTATAAATAGGACCCATGTCACATCAGGAGTAACGGACCTAGACCGAAGTAAGTGAACAGTAATTGAGCTCGCGTAAGTTGCTGCGGTCTGGACTTTAGTGTCCGCGCGGATAGAGAGTTGACCCGGTTGTGCTGTGCAGGTTGTGCGGATAGCGCTGGAAAGCCAGGACTTGGCTCTGATTGCGGTCAGGGACAGTGCGGACTCTGCGGTTAAGCAACAGGCAGTAAACAGCAGGTCGCGGATAGCGACCAGGCGGTCTTCTCTTTGGCAACTTGGTTCGGGGTTCAGGAAGTCGCCTGCTTCAGGCGGACTGTTCCATTCGGTGACGCAGCTTGTGCGGTCTGGCGGCCTGCAGATCGGCGGTGAAGAGCTAAGCATTGGAATAAGGGTGAGTCCGCGCGGCTTGGGTTGCGGTCTGGCGACCTGGCGGACTGAGCGGACTCCACAGCAGTAGGTCGGCGGCTTGTTGATTGAGTCCGCGCGGCTTGTTTTTTGCTCTTGTCTTTGTAATTGTCTCTCCTCTCCCGGTGTTGGGTTTTGGTGAAGCATGTCTCGCCATGTATGTCTCGCCTTGTAAAGAAGTTTGCTCTTGATCAATTAAGAAGCTTGTGCTGCATGTGTTGCTGGTTGTTACTGCTTTTTTGAGATAACCCCTGCTAACTCCACGATCCGGGAAAACTTTCAACATTATAAGTGGGTGTATCCTCCTTCGGTTTGTTGAGTTTTCAACAGGGTATCCAAGGGGGCGTCTGCGGTTTGTTGAATTTTAACACAGTTGTTGTGCACAGTTACTCTGGATAAAGAATCAATTTGAGGATTACAACCTGAAGTTCAAGAATGTCCCATTATTTCGCGACTCTTTCAGCGCAATTGCAATACCCAACAATCCAGTCTCTCACAGCCGGACAAAGCATATTGAGCTAAGGTATCATTTCATTCAGGAGCATGTAGAGCATGGGGACATAGATCTCCAATATGTCTCCACAGACAGGCAAGTTGCAGATATTTTCACGAAGGCGCTGGACGAGACCAAGTTCTCATTCTTCAAAGCGGAACTTGAGATGCTCAACAAAGAAGATTATAGAAGGTTGGATTTCAACAAAGCAAAGAAATTAAAGGGTTAGTCAAAATCTGGCATTTCAAAAGTTTTTTTTCTCTCTGACTCGAGATAGACTTGACCTACTAGAGTAATCAAAGGACCTACTCGAGTAGTCCATTTAACTTGCTCGAGTAAGGCAATTCATGTACTCGTGTAGTACACTTCATCTACTCGAGTCCGTCAATTCTCCCACTCGAGTCATTGCAGATTCTCCTACTCGAGTAACTTCTATAGACCTACTCGAGTAACTCCCTATATACTCGAGTACATCTTTTATCTCTCGTGTATGTGCCTCTTTGGTTTTCAAATTTTCTTATACGCCAACCAAGGCTTATGTCGCCTTTTCCTTTTAAGTTATTTCCTTCTAGATAATTAGACTTAAGCCTAGGGTTTATGAATACGAATTTCCGAAAATCTCTCTACACGAAATCATTTCACTCCTCGTGTACCCGGCTGCAGCTTCGCCTTCCTTCAAAAAGTTGCAGAGCCGCTTCATCTTCCTCTCCTCCCGTCAAGCAAGGATCATGGCCGCCTCCTCCAAGATCGGCGTGGGCTCGGAACTAGTTATCGCAGGGATTGCAGAACTTTCTGATGATTTCCACAACTTGTTGATTCTACTAGACACCACAGGGCTATCCTTCATCCTACAAGAACCATGCCGAATCCTTTTCCCTGAAGTAGAAGAGTTCTTCAAGAACCTCAAGGTCAAACGAAATATACAAGTGCTGAAATCCAAAGTAAAAGGTATGAAAATCACACTCACCAAGACTATCGTCTCTCAAATTCTCAGATTACCGATAGTGGTCGAAGAAGACGACCTAGATGACGAAGATTCTGACAGGACATGCTTATTCTATGGTATTTTGGCTGACGCTCAGTACATCAAACGCTCAGATATGAATGCAGAGGAAAAATTTCTTGTTGATGTCATCGGGAAAATATTGCTCTACAAGACTAATTCTATAAGAGATATTCCCCTTTACTTCTTTGACATTATGCAAGCTATAGTCTGCCGCAAGCAGTTCCAATTTGGGTTGATGATTCTTGACAAAATCAAGGACAGTGCTAAAGCCCCCAATTTTGCCAGGATCATCTCTCTCCTCCTACATGAGTTAAACACTCAGCTGTTTAGCTTCTCCAAAGGGACCCCTCTTCACCACATGAAGAAGGTTTCAATTCAGTCCATTCAGAGATGGGAATTGAAACTGAAGAATACTGCCCAAGCTGCTAATATTTCAGAATTTCCAGCTTTCGAGGACAGGACTCCATCTCCCTCTCCTCATCATGTGGCCAGCTCCTTTGATGCACCAAGTGAGGGGGAGCCTGCTCCATCTCTTTCTCACAGATTACCTTCATCTCCTCAAGAATTCCCCTCTTATCCTGCTCCATCTAACTCTCCCCTACCTAAAACTCCACCTACACACCAATCAGATCAGCAACCTCAAGAACATCTGCTCTCCCTGAAGCTGAAATTAATGCCATGATAGCTGAGCTGACATCAGAAGCACTTCAATTTCATCCACCAGCACACTCTCCAGTACCACCTCCTCCAAAATCTCCTGTTGCTCCTCCAGAACAGGCAGAGAGTATTCTTATCTATGATGAGCCCTCTCTAGAGCCAGCTGAGGCTCCTCTCAGAAACTTAGATTTCTCTATCCCTTATGATACAGAAGAAAGGGATGATATCATTCATACAACAAGGGCTGCAAACTCTGTGATTATTTGAGAAATAGCTTCATGGGTAGCTCCTCCTCTTCCTTCTGCTCTTCCTACATCTGCTACTCCTTCAAATACTGCTGCTACAGACTCTTCCTCCTCAGATTTGATGCAACAGATTGCACTACTTCTTCAAGACCAGAGGACTTATTTTGATACTTGTCTAAAGATTGTAACTGACAAGGTAACTGCTCTCGAGACTGAGATGAGCAGAGGATTTGCTGAAATCCAGCATAACACTGACAAGCTCAAGTACTTATTTCAACTCGATGGAAAAGCCCTAGACCACACTATAACTAGTGTTGGAGAAGTTATGGAACAGGGTGTCTCCCTTGCAAATAATCAAATAGAACTGGACAAGAGAAATGAAGCCAATAAAATGAAAATATGTGAAGAAGTTGGTCTATTCAAAGAAACTGCCATAGGGAAGCTATCTGTCGAAGTCACAAAGGGGGAGGGATTAGTAAAAGAATATCTAGAAAAATCTGCTGCTCTCCAACAGGAACTATGGGAAACTCATGTGAAGGAAATTAAGGCTGATGTGTTAGCCCAGATACAGAGTGTCAACTTCCATACTTATGACACTGCTGTCTGGATGCATAATCAAATCCTACCTGATTTTGCTGCAGACCCAAATATCATTCCCCATCACTTGAATCCTCTAGCTACAGATGTCTCTGCCCCAGCTGCTACTCTACAACCCACTTTCTCTCCAAGTCCTGCAGACTCAGTTGCTCCTCCAGAGTCATATACTCAAGGCTGGGAAGAAGATCCTGCTGATATTTTCCTTCATGCTCCTCCAGAGATCAAAACCTCTAAGAAGAAAAAGAAATATGGTGATGGTCCTTCTACTAGCAAGTCTGTTCCTGCTAAAGATCCTGAACATGCTGAGGTATGGTCTCCTACTTCCAAGTCTCTCATCATGGAAACTCTTAAGTTAGTTCTGGACTTCCATGAAAGCAAAAACATTCACTACAGTTCCTATGAATGGGAGTTACATGAGAAGTCCATGACCAAAAGGAGAATCTATGACAGAGAATATGGAAGAAATAATCCAGCTGCTCCTCCCAGACCACCCAAATATTATCCTAAACCCTACAGCTACCAAAGGAGACAACAAGAGAAATTGGACAGACAACAGCATCAAGGCTGATTTTTAAGGACTTTTGAGAGTGTGAAATGATTAACTGTAGAATTGATAATTTTGGATATTCTTATTTATATAATTCTAAGTTTTTGCTCTCATTATCTTTTTCATAGTTTCTTGCTTACTTGCACATATTTTTCTACTTAGCACTTTTCATGTCTATAATTCAACTTAGTGTAAAGGGTTCTGAATTCAACAAATAGGGGGAGATTGTTGGAAACTATGTCCACATTAACCCAGATTTGATGAAGTCACCCTGGAACTAAGATGAATTAGTTTGTATTTATTGCTTTGTTTGAGTTATGTGGTTGCAGGATTCCAATGGGAAGTGTAGACCAATGTCAGTCTATAATGGGTCATCAAACACAAGACCATACAATGTAATCCCTCATTGTATGACCCAAGATGTTGACTCATGTGTAGCCTCTCTATTGGGATACACTTAAAATTCAAGTACTTGGACTATGTGAATAGAGTTGGTTGCTGATTTCACCAACGAAGATAGAATTTTCACGTTGAAAATTTTTCTAAGTATTCTACTCGTGTAGGTCATTAACTACTCGAGTGAATTACTTGCTTTATACTCGAGTCAAAATTCTTATACTCGAGTAAGTAAATCTTCCTCTCGTGAAGTTAAGTCCATATACTCGAGTAGACTGTCACATACTCGAGTAGCTTACATAACTACCCGAGTAGATCATTCTTCTTACTCGAGTTGCACAGATTTCACTCTCCAAGTTTTTCTAAGTAAAACACTCGAGTAAGTATATATATATATACTCGAGTGTTTATAGATTCTGACTCGTGTAACTATTTTCTATCTCAAGAGTAAATTTTCTATATACTCGAGTAGTATAAGTTATATACTCGAGTAGTTCACTTACTACTCGAGTAGTTCAAGCTTCATACTCGAGTAAACTAAATTTTTTTTCTCCTAAAAAGTCATTTACTCGAGTAAGTTTTTTTATATACACGAGTAGACTATATCCTCTCGAGTAGTTCAATCTGACTACTCGAGTAGCTCATTTTCTAGTGTTCAGAAATTTCTCTAAGTCCTATCACTCGAGTAGTTTGTCAAACCACTCGAGTAGTTTTTCTCACCTACTCGAGTAGTACAACTTGTACTCGAGTACTTCAACTCCACTTCCCGTGAAACTTTTCTGTATACTCGAGTAGATCTTCTAATTACTCGAGTAGTTGATTATATGTACTCGAGTAGTTGTCTTCAACCTACTCGAGTAGTCATGAATTATATACCCGGGTAATATATCTTTACTAACTCGAGTAGTCCTTTACTACTCGAGTAGTTATATACCTACTCGTGTATTTCACCACCTTTTCTCCGAAATTCTTCTAAGTCCATAATTGACAGATTTTCAAATCCCATGACATGATTGGTCTACGTGTATATCATTAAGACTGATTATGACCGTTATTCAACATATTATATAAGGTCATGTCTAATCGACAAACCCTAAAGAGAATAACAAGCTTTCAAGATCAAAAATTATTGAGATTGTTCTGCAGCTGTTTCTCTCTCCAAGTCGTTGTTTCCTGTCTCTCTTTTCACGGAAAGAAAGCCGCCGTCGCCGCTGTTTTTGTCCAGCAAGGATTTCGATTTTCAGAGGAATCAGACTGGAGAAGTTTTACAGATCGAGATCGTTTCTCAACTGCTCATCCTCTTCCCGATCGTGTAAGACAAAGAAAATTCCATATCTGTTTCCGAGATTTTCTTCATCTTTCTGAATGTGCCGCAAAGCTTACAAGAAGAAGATCCTGGTTGCTTGCTTGCAGATCTGACAGAGAAATCATTGTTTGTATTTTCTAAAATAATTTTTCATTCTTATAGGAGAAGTTTTCTCCGAGTGTAGGAGTTTTCAACTCCGAGTTTGTATGAAGTTTTGCCTTCCGAGTTGTAAATCCAGTTCGTTGGATTGAGATTGTAGAAACTTTGTTCGGAGGGTAGGATTGATTTTTTCAATCCGAGATAGTGGAGTAGCCGAGTCTAGTATATTGCTAGATCGGTGAGGGAAAGTGGATGTACCCAAGATCGGGGAACCACTATAAATCTTGTCTCGTCTGTGATAATTTGGTAGATAGATCTGTGCTTTGTTCTGACATTTTTTTAATTCCGCAAAAGATGCACAAATTACCTATTCACCCCCACCCCATTTAGGTGATTTAGGTTAACAACTATTATATTTCACCATCCACATCTACCAACCCTCCAGATGTTCAACTACCTGATGCTCCACTCTCTATCCCTCCCATAGCTCCCACTTTTACACCTTTTGCAATACAATCTACCATTCCATCATTGGATCCCTCCACCATATCTTCCATCCTTTCCATCATCACTCCCCTCCTCAACTCCCTTATAGCAGAGGCCATTACACCTCTTGCTACCACCATATCTTCTCTCTCTGACCAAATCTCTGCTCTTACTGCTGCCCCCTCCTCAGTCAGGGGCATGGCTTCAGGCCCTACTGAAACCATGCAGGGGGAGATGCCTGATGATGAAGCAGCAGCTCCAGCTCCAGCACCAGATACTTCAGCTATAGCAAAAGTAGCACCTTCAGACATAGCAGCAGAATGTACAAAATACATAGATACAGATTTGAATGATAAAGATTTGATTGATTTTATTGATACTGATATGGATTTTGAGTCAGAAGAACCTAATACTGTTGGTGATTTCATTCTTAATCCCACGGTTAATTTAGAAATATTGTTGAGTATTTTTGATATTGTACATATACATTGTCTTCCAGCTGAGATCACTAAGCCATCCTTGGCTATTATACCATATATTTCCCCCACCTCTTCCAAAGTTGTTAAGCAAATTAAGGACAGTCTTGTTATTGCACAGTCAGAAATTACTTCACCTCCAGAAGTAGTTGTTGTTCCCTCTTCCTCAATAGTATCTTCAGCACCAACTTTTGTAATGGATGACTCTCCAATGCCATAACTAGATGACTTGATCTTGGCGGATATTGCAGAAGAAACTAAAGCAGCAGCTGAAAGCTCTGTCCAAATCAGTTCTGATTTTTGTGTAGCCTCTCCTCCTGTTCCTACTGAAATTCCAGCTCTTGTTGCAACTCCTGCTCCTGCTCCTGAAAAACATGTTATCTCTGCTAAAGCTTTGAAGGCTCTGGATGCTCTATATGATAATCCTCAGGATCCTGATAATGATGATGATGAAGATGAGGATGATGATTCAGATGAGGAGGATGCAAAGAAGAAGAAACAAGATTCAAAGAAAAGGAAAGCTCCTCCTCCTCCTGCTCCCAAGCCCAATCCAAACAATGACACCCTTACTATATTTTTCAAAAGATAACTCCATAAAAAGGGATGCCAGCATGGATGTGGCTCTCTAAGAATCAGCAGAAAGAAAGAAAGAAGAGTAGAAAGTACTCTCCTCCACCAGTTCAAAGGTATAGGAAAGATCCACCACCTCCTCCTCCTCCTGCAGCTGGTACTTCTGGTTCTAGTTCTAAAAGATCTGCCCCTATGCAAACATATCAAAGACATCAAGGGAGATCTCATCATGAAAGCAGACAGCACAGGAAACAATCTTCAGGAAAACAACATCAACGGCAACAACATCAACAAGCTGAAAGTCCTAAAAGGCCACTCTCTCCTCATGTTCCTTATGAAGATCCAGAAACAGCCAACACAGCTAAAATGGCCATGTTCCAGGAACTGGTAGGCCTCTCTATGATCAACAAGGCAAAGGCTGAAGGAAAGGATACTTCTGAATACACTTCAATGTCCAAGTACAGGAGAGAAAAACTGAAAAGTTTTGATAAGGCTAACAAAATTTTTAATGTTGATGAGTATATGAAATTACATCCGAAGCAGTGGTCCCTAGAGCTGCATCTCTGAAGATTATCGGGGTTGCTGACATGATAATGACTATGGCACAAGCTTCAAATCCAAACAGGGAAATAGTCT
The DNA here is from genome assembly GCA_039583875.1 of Platanthera guangdongensis. Lineage (NCBI taxonomy): Eukaryota > Viridiplantae > Streptophyta > Magnoliopsida > Asparagales > Orchidaceae > Platanthera > Platanthera guangdongensis. Next base: position 97,196,826 of record CM077163.1, read on the forward strand.
TCACCAAGCCAGGAGATAAGGGCAAGGACATAAAGCATCAGGAGAAAAAGCAAAAGAAGTGAAATATGATCTACTTTGTTTTTGTCTTTATATCTTAAACTATCTCTTATTGTCTGAACAAAACTTTTATGTAAATATATCTGCTGCATGTGTTAATTATCCCTGCTAGATATATCTTTTTCCTACTTTGTTTGCCTTATGTTTTTATTTTGAGTCTATTAGTGATCTCACCCAAATAGGGGGAGATTGTTGGATCCCTAGTTTGATTTGAGCTAGGTTCACTAACTTAGGATGATGTGACCCAACATGTATAGTAAGGTTCAAAGTTGTGTCCTAGAATCTAGGTCAAGTCCTAAGAGTCAACATCACATGGACAAGCTAACATCAGACTGCCAGAGACTCAAGACATAAAGTTTTCCTCAAGATTCAGAGAATTCTAAAGATAGTAAGTAAAATGAGTTCGCCTTTCGTCCAACTCAGGTCGACGATAGTCGTTCTCAGCTCGACGATCTTAGAGAAATATTCTCTGAGCTGAGCTCGACGAACTTCAGTCCAGATCGACGATCCTTGGATATCATCTTCAGAATTCTAAGTCCAGACTGTTCTCTTGACTCAGGTCGACGAACCTAGTTCTCAGGTTGATGAACTCCATTCTTTGATCGATGATCTCTGGACTCTGTCTTCAACATTTCAAGTTCAATTGATTTTCTTAAATTAGGTCGACGAACTTAGTTCTCTGGTCGACGATCACTGGAATCTCTACTTCACCTTTCTGATTCCAGAAATTATAAATTTGGCTAAGTCCAGAATCACTCTCAGCTCGATGAATTCAATGTTCTCAAGACTTAGCTCAACGAACACCATTCTTCAATCGACAAATCTTTGGAGTATTACAGCATTCTGTCGAGACCATGTTCTCCAGTATCAGGTCGATGAACCCTGTTCTCTGCTCGACGGATTCTGGAACCAGATGAGTTATGTCGACATTAGAAGAACTTTAATCGACACCAAGATCATCAGTCTACATTGTGGAAAGGCTATGTCGACACAACACAGAAGATTTGGGTCAACACACTGGAGCAATTGTGTCGACACAGGATATTTGACATCTCCAGAATAATTGCTGAACTCCAGTCGACAAACATATTTACCAGCTTGATGAATAGGCAAAGAACAAAAGAGACAGTAGTTCAATTCTCAGTTCGACGATCATGGAACTCAGCTCGACGAATAGAAGATGTCTGGTCGACGAATACAATGTCCTAGCTCGACGAACTGTGAACTCAGTTTGACGAATTCTGTTATCTTCTCGACGATTCCAGACATCGTCATTTCCGGCCTTCTATCCCCACTCTAATGCTATAATTCCTGGGTAATTAATGCTCTAACATTCTCTGAATGTATCCGTTAGAATGAGCATTAATTATGGTCTTCTGCAGGATTATTGCTTGTCGTTTTTCCACGGGACAGTTGAGGAAATAAATCAATGCCGATTATTCTCAAGGCCGTCGGCATTAATTACAGAGAAATTCAAATGTTTGAGATATACAGAAGAAGAGAATAATAGATAGACAGATAGACACACAGAAATTAATCAAGAGAGATACAGAACAAGCTTCATACAGAATACTACTGACTAAGAAGCATACAAAAAATTGAAGAAGAAACAAGAAGAACACATTTTTGAAATCAAGAGTCTTCTTGTTTATCTTCTCTAGGACCTTGTTAAAGACATTCAAGCACTATCAGTCTAAATCTCCTGGATTAAGTCTCTCAATTGAAGGCCTATCACCCTGTGCAAAGCTCCAGTTCTCCTGTACCCTTTTTCATCTCAAGGGGATCTTTGACAATATCTTTGAATCCACATAGTCTTCTCATTGTGATTGAGAAAATAAGACTTCCATCACTCTCTCACCCCCACCTCTATAAAGGGTTGTCATCTCCCTTCAAAAGTGATTCCTTGGTTGCAAGTATCCTGATCAAAAGTCTTGGGTTGGTTTTTGAGCACCTGATCAAAAGCTCATTGGTGTTAGGCACCTTATCAAAAATCTGAGTGGATTCCTACCAAGGGTGGTAGAAGAGTGGATGTACCTAGGTTGGGGAACCACTATAAAATTCTTGTGTCGTGTGTTTGTCTCCTTTTCTTTTGTTCTTGTTGTGCTTGTGATTTAGGTTTATTGTTTGCTAGGTTATTAATTTTTGCACTTTTGATTTACAGCAAAAGCTGTAACAGTAGTTAGGAAATTTTAAATACTCTATTCACCCCCCCCCCCCTCTAAAGTATTTCTGATCTAACACTCACTTTCAAGCATGATGGGATGTGGTTAACTCCACCATCTTCCCTTTCTCAGCATAAGATGCTCCTGCATTTTTCTCTATTTTATCACTCCAACACTCGCAAGCAATGTGTCTCGGCTTGCGTTAATTGTAACAATGGATTGGGCCTCCTCGCCCAGACGATGCTCCAGAAGTAAAAGATGAAGAAGCCGGTCTAGTTGATTTGGGCTTCTTGTTCCACCTTTGGTACCCAGTCTTTGAAGAGCTTGGTACTTTAAATTTTGATCTCTTTAATGACGAATCATTTTTACGCTGTACGCACTTCATGTCCTTCTCCAAGGATCGGGTTGTATTGACCAAGGTCAGAAAACCTTAAGTCATTGGTCCGGAGAGAAGAGACCTCAGATCATTGTGCAGTCCTTCGTAGAACCGGTTGGCCATACACTTCTCATATGTAAAGGTAGAACTCGCATAACACCCCAATCTCATGAACTCAAGCAGGTAGTTGTCAACACTACTCTCGCCCTTAGTTAAACTTTGGAACTTATTCCCCATAGCATTATTTTGCGCTGACGGGATGTATCACGCCAGAAACAATCTCGAGAATTCATCCATCGAGATATTTTTGAGTAATCTCCCAATAAAGTGAGGTAATTCTAGTTCATCCTGAAATTATCTAGAGTCTAACTAAATCACCTAGAGGGGGAGAATAGGTCATGTTTGTATCTTTTCGTGGAATAAAAATCACTTAAAATCAAGCACAAAAACACAAAGATTTATAGTGATTCTCTTAGTTGGGTACATCCACTTTCTCGCCTCGCCTATCTACCATAAAGGGCTAGATTCAGCTACTTCAACAAACTCAGATTTCGTCAAATCTTACACATCGGAGATGCAAATCCTACCACTCGGAGATGACCCACCTACCAGTCGGAGAACAACCTCACCTACAACTCGATCCACAACTGGATCCACATCCTCAATCCACAAACGGATCAACTAACACGATCCACAAACGGATCTACAAACTCGAAGATAAATCTCCGACAATAGTTAAAACAATATTACCAAAGCAATAATGATTAAAAGTCTTCACTCCAATGTTCTTTGAAAAGTAGATCTTGAAACTTGGAGAAATCGGAAAGTTGAAATCTTGAAGAACTTGAATCTTGAGTTTTCACACGTCTAGATCTGGAGGAATAGAAGTCTTTAGAAGGCAGTAATCCAGATGTAGAGCTCGCGGAAGACGAGATCTTGCAATGCTTGTGGGTATCGGTCAATCGGAATGTTACGTGCATAAGGAGGCCGACGATCGCTGATTTTGGAAACTTTTTCTCATTTGAATCAGTGAGAAAATTAGCACAAAAGCAAGATTATCAATAAATATGGATATCCCTAGGTATTTATAGAGATAAACCATCCAACGGTATGAAGAATATTTCCAAAAATGAAATCAAGATGCATTGTGCATGGCCGCCGTAACCCGAGACTTGTTTTGAAAATTTTCAGGAAAATGACCTAAGTCAAATTCTTTGAGTATCATCGAGTATGATAATGATACTCGTCGAATACATCTTGATATACGATGAAAATGACTTAGCCAAATCATCCCAGGCCAGTCGGACATTCAACGCCATGGAGAAGAGTCATACTCGACGAATTCGTTGAGTATCAGCAGGTGTACTCGACGAATTCGTCGACTATCGACTGAAAGACTTAACACACTCAAAATTTTTTGCTAGCTCAACGCTAGGAGCAGCATTCGTCGAATAGCATCGAAAAGACTCATCGCTCTTGACGGCATGATATACGATGAATTGAGTTCACTCAACGCCAAAGATGCATTCATCGAATATCGTCGAGTTAACTCAACGCACTCAACGCTTTGTTTTTTGACAAATTACACTTGGAAAAAAACAAGAGAAGTAGCGTTGACAGGACTCAATGAATTCGATGTGTATCACTTAGCATATTCGATGAATTTGGCGAGTATGCTTAGATACATTCGACGAATTCGATGAGTATGCACAACGATCCTCGGCGAATTTTACTTAACAGATTTTTGAATTCTCTAACGAATTTACCCTAAGTATATACGCCGAATTTGACGGGTATTGGTAAGTATACTCGACGAATTCGACGTGCATGCTTAACCGCCGAATTTTACTTCGGTAAAATTTCTATTTTTCCTGGGTCTAACCCTTTACCATCCTTGAGCCTTCTCTTGTACTTGGGATATAAGTACACCCGAATAGAGAGATTACTGGTGAGTCAACACATTGGCCTACACAATGAGGAATTACATTGTATAGTCCCGTGTTTACTAAGCCACTATAAGCTGACTTTGGTGTGTACATTGCATTGTAGACCTACAAGTACATAACTCAAAAGCAACATCAAATATAGTCACAATTCATCTTAGCTTAACTGCGCCCTTCTTCAGATGTGGGTAATTGCAGATAAAGTACCCAACAATCTGCCCATATTTGAAGAAGTCAGAACCATATAAGCTATGGTGAATTGCACATGATAAATAATAAAATATAAAAACTTGAAAACATAAACAATTTAAACAAAAACACGCATTCCAAGATAATTGTGAAAATCATATATATATATATATATATACACACACACTAGCATCTTCGAACGGGCTTCGCCCGTTCTCGATGCGTCATTGCGGGCTTCGCCCGTGATCAAGCGGGCTTCGCCCGCTTGGCAACGATATTGGTTGTGGGCGACAATATTGGTTGTGAGGGCTACATTGGTTGTGGTTGACAGAATTGGTCGTGGGAGGCGATATTGTTCGTGGGTGGCGACATTGTTCGTGGGCGTCGACATTGGTCGTGGGCGGCGACATTTTTCGAAGGCAGCGACAATGTTCAACGGAGGCAATATTGTTCGGGAGCGGCGACATTCATTAGGAGTGTGCATTCATCACTTAATGTCGTGATTTCTCTCTAAAATTCTCTCTAAATTTTAATAGTGGTTCTAATCTCCCTCCAATATTCTCTCCATATTTAATAGCTTGAACAACAATATGAAATTGTGATTTGAATATAGCAAGAGAAGGTTTTTGATGGGAAAAAACATGGAATTTTTATGCGGGATTAATAATGACTTGTACCTTCCTCTGAATATCTAGCATCAAAGCATGCACCATCCTATGAATAAAAATTCACTGGATAAGGAATATAATTATAATCAAATGCTAAATACATGAATTACACTTGGAAAAAATTAATCGTCTTACTTGAGAACTTGAAGAAACATGTTGTGCATTTTTGCATTGTTGATCCAATCCATTTCTTATATAGATATTCAGAGCCTAATACCTTGAACTTTACCATAATAGCTGGAGCTTCATGTAATTTTCTCTTTAGCATTTTAAATGAGATGAAAATCTACTAGATGCAGTCAAAACCATTGGCTGATAAATGAGATGAAAATAACTTCCACGATGATAAAATAGAAAAGATTGATCACACTTTTAACATCTCCAAATCTATAAAAATCAACACCTAAAATGCAAAAATCTGCGAAATTTTGTCAAGGAAATCTGAAAGCTTATATGACATAGTAAAGGACATTTGAATACACTCAATGCATACATTCTATCCAATGGGGAGCCTTGATTCAGAGGAAGTTCTGAAGTGAAGATTTGGAGATTGGCTAGTGCGGGAGTTGAGGAGCCCCTATTCAGAGGAAGTTCTGCAAAATGATGAGCTAATAGCGAGTTAGGTGGTAGGAGGCAGAGGAAGCAATGGATTAAGAGGGGTTGCCATCAAAGCAGGAGAGAACGTGTGGAAAACCCTAGAATGGCAAGACGACAAACCCTGTAGCGGAGGCTGGAAATGCGTCCAAGAATGTCTCTGACGTCTTCCAAGTGTCGTCGTCAAAGAAGAGTGTCGACCAATTTGTTAACTTATAAATACCTCACATTGGCAAAAGAACAGATTGGTTGGGTGCATCATTTTACATATGTTCAACAAAATTATTGGAGAAAAAGATGGAAATAATTATAAACCTACAATCAGAAAAACACATTAAATTATAAAACATTTTGTTCTTATCGCAGAGAAGCAAGATACAGAGTTAGGTTTAGAGAATACCTTATCGCAAAGAATGAAGAAACTATGGTGTCTCTTACCTACTTTTCATAAACCACAACAACTTCACTTTAGCAAGGAAAATCCATGACATCCATCCTAAAGAAACATCAGGACAAATTAGCAGATACAGTTTGTACTTCCATACATGATACGAACCCAAAGGAAGAAAACCACAAAGCTATTCATTCTTCTATTGAACTACCTACAGGCATAGGATTTATTTTTATAGATTTTTATAGATTGCAATAAATCGGAAATAAAGTAGAAAAAAGATTAACAAATCTGAAAAATTTAAAATATAATGTCTGGAAAGTGAAAAGCAAATTTCTTGCTTGAAGCGTGAGCCGTGGTAGTTCTGGATCACTTCTTTTATTACCAGAACGGCGGCGGAAAACCAACTTTTATGCTTGAAGTGTGAGCCTTCCTCTGTCTCAATCTCAACATCCATTTTGAAGAAGATGGTTGTCAATCTTCTTCCCTGCGGTTTCTTTCAGGTTTGTAGGGAGAAATATTCAGAATAAAGGAAAGCCCAAATAATTTGTCCAACACAAATCCACAAAGTTCATTCGAAAGAAATAGTTGACTTCCAATAAAATCACTCCATGATTTGGGGATAAAGTTAAATGTGTGATAATTCATTAATTTTTTGTCAAACATTGACACTAATTAATAAATTAATGCCATACTAACTGTCCTGTGAAATAATTAATGGAAAGTCCAATTTTGTTTTTCATTTAGCATTAACGACAATGAATTAAATAAGCAAAAATGCAGAAGTTTGAAACAACTAAGCTTGGAAGCCAAACAACTAAGCGTGAAACCATCAAGACTCAAAGGAACCCCAAAATTAACAAATAACATATAATGCCATGTCAGGATGCTTCCACATAAAAACATAGCACTGAGCCTCAAAGTGAAGGGAAATATATGGGAGTAGTTGCTGGGTTGTTAGAGATTCATTACAGTTGTGTAACATGATTTTTACAACTACAAATATATAGCCTCAGCATGTAGTGAAGCATTTGTTTATAGCTAATTGCAGAAGATATGAAAACAGAGCGAGGGAGAGGGAAGATTCTCCAGAGAGCTCAAATTAGAAACTTGTAAACACTATTAAGAATCACAAAATTAGATTTGTAACTTTGTACTTAGATTGAAGAGCAAATGACACTAAATAAAAGAGAGAGTTTACATTCATAAAATCCATAAAATGATATAAAAAATAACAGCAATGAAAATGAAAATTACAGAAGTTATGAAAATAGAGCGATGCAAAGGGAAAAAGAAAGGGGGAGAGAGGTTACCGTTCTTGCCAGTGCAAGTGTAGCAGGCCTAGCGCATCCTGGAATGCAGTATTGATGGAAACAACAGTCCCTAAAGTGAGGATAAATAGAGAACACATTGGTATTCATGATATACTTATTGCGTGCCAGCCATTTGAGAAGATGATTGTGAGTGGTTTCGATGCCCTGGAATAGAAGATGTGACGGAGGGATCGGGGCTTGGAGGCGAAACCAATACCTGTCCGACCTTCGTTGGCAGAGAGAGGAGAGGTTGCCAACAGCGGATCACGGTTTGGATGAAGGTGCCACCAGATTTATGGAGGGAGTAGGCGAGATATATCCTCAGGCGAGTAAGTAGCGAGTGAGAGCAGGATCGAGGTTGAGGCGAGAGGACATAGGGTTTCCGAAATCAAAATGGATTTCAAAGTAGAAATGATTGTTAGATAGAAAGGGCATTCTTACCGGTGGGTGATGTTAGTTCATGCACCAGAGGTGGGCGGTGGAGAGAAGTGCGGCGCCGGTCCTTGGAAGGAGCTGTAGGCGTTGAGTCTTGGAGTGTAGGGAAATGGGATGATGGACAGCAGGCGGGAGAGTGTTGCGGGATTTGCTTGGATTAGCGTCGAGGAATGATTTTAGATTGATGGTGAGGGAACGGAGAGGATCAAAGGAAGTAGCGGAGGAAGAAGGGATCCGTGGGCATTAGATTATGTGGACAATTGGTGGCTTTGATTAACGAATGATCGTGTGGCTAATATTAAAAGTTTGGTGTGCTCGGAGAATGCTATATTGATTTATATAATAAAGATATATATATATCAAAAATTATTCACAATTGTTAAAAAGGGGGGCAAACCACAACTCAACACAAAATGTAACTATTGGTCCAACCTGCTCTGACTCTTCTGCCTCTGCCTGTCAAAGTAAGCCTTTGGCTTTAGAAAGTATTTGGGAGGAGGTGCAGGCATCGAATCAGCATTTCTATGATTTCTGAAGTGAATTCTCCTTTTTGTGCATGATAGCTTGTACTTGTTCCATTATTCCTGATCATAGTGATGCTGATGTTTTTCACGACCAATGTCAACCAAGGATAATGTATCCAATATAATACCTCTAGATATGGGACTCCACACTTCTTCCATTTCTCTATTAGGCTCTAACCTGATTGCAGACGAGCCTTCTCCATATCTTATTCGCTTGTGAACTGGAAGGGGAAGTCTTCAACAAACTCTACTCTTGGAGCCTCTACAGCAGTAGCAGCAATAGTATCATCCTGATAAAAATCCTGTGGGTCTGACCGAAACGGAGAGTAATCCTGGGCAGGATGAGTCTCATCAAGTGCTGGTATAGGCACAATAGGTACTTGAGGTATTGTAGCCACATACAGTTGTTATATTTGTAGTCATTTGCATTGACCTTAGCTGCCACCTTAACTTCCAAGGAATCCTCCCACTTTCTGACTTTTGCAGCCAGAGCATTTGCATACGCTTGCAAGATGTCATCATAAAGAGCCATAGAAGTATTGTGCACTTCAATCATAGTTTTTGCATTAGTATCAACATTATACATAGTTTCCTTGGTATATTTGAGGCCATCCATGTTCAGCTTTATAGCTCTTCCACCCTCGATAAATAATAAGTCAAGCTTTGTGTCAAGAGCTTCAATCTGAATCTTAACTTCAGCAAGGCCTCTGTTGACATCTTGCTCAGTATCTTGCACCTTGTCCAGAACTTTCTTCATTGTTGCTTCAAACTGTGCTTGTTGTCTTGCGAACATGTCCTCTATTTCCTTTACAATTAAATTATCAGCACTGTAGGTGGAAACTGTCTCAGCAGCAATATGTGGAAGAGAAGGCAGATCTTCACTAAGAGACTCATTGATCAGAGATAATCTTACTCTAGTCCTCAGCGAAAGCACAACAATTGCAGGGACATGAGTAAGCTCCTCTGCATATCCTTCCTCATCACAAATCTCCACTACCTCCTCAGGAAGAACTAGAGGTGCACCTGTTGCCTTTGCAACTCTCTTCTTAATGTTGCAGATAAATTTGTCAACCTCAGTAGCAACAGATATCAAAGTCTTAGTCACCTCCCCCTTAGAAGATGAAGCGGGAACAATTTCAAGGAGAAGTACTATCAGGTTCTCCACTACCATGAGTGCATTAGCAGCACTAACCTCAGCATCTGCATGCTTATCAGAATAAATTTTTATCTCATCAAAAGCATCATCAACATCATTAATATCCTCTTCCTCAGTAGTATGTTCCTCAACTGTATTAGCCTCTAACTCCTCAGGCACTAACTCCTTAACAGAAGTTTGAGCAATCTAAGTAACCTCTGTCAGTAGATTCTCTGCCTCTACAACTGGAATAACTGACTCCCCCTCTATTCCTGCCCTCGAACTCTCAGGAATGTCACTAGGGTGAGGGGAGGTAATCCTGACCTTAAGAGCTTGATCTTCCTCTAACACAACCAGATCTGGGGCTCCCCCTTCCTCAGGACCCTCATATCCCACCTTGAGAAGATAGATGAGTCAATATTCTTCAAGTGATGGATATGCACTCCTTTGGTCATATAGAACTTGTCACCGTCCATTTGATTTAAGTACAAGCTGATAATCCTTCCAAAGTTGGGTGTGCGGAGACTGTCCTTTATTTTCTCAAACAACATTGCATCCTAGTCCATTCTGTTTCTGCAGATGATTGTAACTAGAATCTTGAACATTTCTGAAGATAGATAGTCGTGTGAACCAGTCTTGCATATCAACACTTTTTCAATGATGTCTGTTAGTAGGTTTCCTTCTTCATTCATTCCTTTTCTTTTAATGGCATACGTGCCTCTAGGTAGTCCTCAAAATAGTAGAGCTCTTGCAAAATCATCCTCATTGAGGTAATTTGCTTCTTCACAAGCTGGAAGCCGCAAATACTGAGTGACTAGTGAAGCTTTAGCTTTAACTGTGCTCTTCTGAACTTTGCTCTTGATAACTGTATCCTCATGGCTGAGTTTGGCATTATGGAAAAATTCTAGAACTTCCTTGTCCAGAACTTTGCATTAGCATTCTTGGATGAAGGAGAGTCCAGTGGTCCCCAACATTAGAATGACATTTTTGAATTCATCTGAAACATGAGCAAACCCTGTGCGGCCTAACTCACCTCTCCTATCAATCCACTGGTGCGTCTGGGAGCCATGGAGAATCAAGAACAGGAGTCTGGAGTAGAGAATTTTGTCGAGCTGCTACTTGTCGGAATCGGCAAAACTGAGTTGTCGGGAGCAGTCCACAACATGAAATCGGCAAAAACTGGTCCTTCTGGAGTCGTCTGAGGCTTGGAAATCGGTCACAACCCTAACGAAGAAGATGGAATCCAAGACTATTGGAGGAAGATGATGCCATGGTGCGGGAGCCGAAAGGTCTGGGTCTGTCGTTTGGCGAGTCGGCAGATGAATTTCGTCGAAATGTCTTGAAATTTGAAAATTTGAAGTAGGTTGCCCTACCTTTCCCTCTCTTTCTCTCTCTCTCTCTCTATCTCTCTCTCTCTCTCTCTCTCTCTCTCTATATATATATATATATATATATATATATATATATATATATATATATATATATATATATATATATATATATATATATATATATATATATGTGTGTGTGTGTGTGTGTGTGTGTAATTTTCAAATTTGCCTAGGAGGCGCGTACCTTATTTGTCGTCAGTTCTTCGGATCCGATATAGTAAGATAGATTTTATGCACAAGTTAAATTCATCGAGATCCACCGGATGCAAAATTTGATTCAGCGAGTATCCACAGATATCCGGCAAATTGGCAACTTTGTCGTCCGATATTCGCCGAATTTTCCTTTGAAAAATTTTCTTCAGGAGTAAATATTCAGTATACCTAGTTCCGTTTTGAAAAACGAGAACTTGGTCTCTTCTAGCGGCTTCGTGAAAATATCTGTGACCTGCTTGTCTGTCGGGACATAGCTGAGGGCTATGTCCTTGTTCTCCACATGCTCCCGGATGAAGTGATAGCACACATCGATGTGCTTTATCCGGCTGTGGGTGACTGGATTGTTTGTGATCGCTATTGCACTGGATGAGTCACAATACAAAGGAATCTCTCTGAAGTTCAAATAATAGTCTTCTAGTTGATTCCGAATCCATAGCAGTTGTATGCAATAACTACCCGCAGAGATATACTCTAACTTAGTAGTAGAAGTTGCCACAAAATTCTGCTTCTTACTACTCCATGAGATAAGCCATCTTCCGAGGAATTGACACATCCCGGAAGTGCTTTTCCTATCATCTCTGCTTCCTACAAAGTCGGCATCTGAAAAACCAATTAGCTCGACATCATTATTTATCGGGTACCATAATCCAAGATTGGGCGTACCTTTAAGGTATCTTAAAATTCGCTTTGCAACGACGTAATGAGATTCCTTAGAGTTCACCTTAAATCTTGCATAGACACATGTTGAAAACATTATATCTGGTCTATTGGCTGTTAGGTATAGCAAGGATCCAATTATGCTCCTGTACTTAGTTTCATCAAAAGGTTTCCCTTTCTCTTCCTTGTCAGAGACATAGGTTAACCCATTGGAGTCCTCATAGAGGTTGCATTATCCATTCCGAATTTCTTAAGAATCTCCTTAGAGAACTTTATCTGAGAGATGAAAATTCTATCTTTAGATTGCTTCACCTGAAGTCCTAAGAAATACTTTAGCTCTCTCATACTGCGCATTTCAAACTTCCCTTGCATAAGTTTGGAAAATGTTTTGCAAAGATTGTCTTCCGTAGAGCCAAAACTAATATCATCAACATAGATTTGCATTAGAAAAATCTTGCCTTTTACTTCCCTAAGAAATAATGTCTTGTCTTTCTTCCCCTTGTGAACTTGTTCTCAACAAGAAAGCTAGCCAACGTCTCATACCAAGCTCGGGGAGGTTGCTTTAAGTCGTATAATGCTTTATTTAAGAAATAAACATGCTCAGGGAATTGAGAGTTTACAAAACCTGGGGGTTGCGCTACGTATAGTTCCTCTTTATGATTCTCATTGAGGAATGCTGACTTCATATCTATTTTGTAGATAGTGATGCCTTTGAGGGCAACATACACAAGAAACAACCTGATTGCCTTAAGCCGAGCCACTAGAGCGAAGGTCGGGTAGATGTTGATCACCTCTTCTTGTCAGTATCCTTGTGATATTAGTTTGGCCTTGTTCTTGATGATTACTCTGTATTTGTCAAGCTTATTTTTGAATATCCACTTAGTACTGATCACGTTCTATCCCTTTGGCCTGAATACCAGCTCCCAGACTTTGCAATGTTCAAATTGATTGAGCTCCTCGTGCATTGCCAATATCCAATAAGCATCCTTGTTTGCCTCTTCGAACTTCTTCGGCTCAACCTGAGATAGAAAACATAGATTCATAATCTCATTAGCTGTACCTCTTCTAGTTCTGATGCCATCACCTAGCTCTCATATTATTTGACAAGCTGGATGATCTTTTAGGTGTCGGAACCCTAGATTCCTTGCTCTCCCTCCAGCAGGCTTTGTAACATCTAGTGTATACTTTATAGGTTGTGGAAATTATTCCTATAGTGGTTCTTCATCCATCGAGCATGGATCGAGGAGCTTGACTGAGCTTGGAGCTTCTTCCTTGATATCTTCATCCACGCTTAGTTCATTGAACCTGGTACCTGCATCTACACTAATAATACTAGAATAATTGCCTTGGAGTATGCTTGTCTCATCAAATACAACATTTATTGACTCTTCTACTACTAGAGTTTTCTTATTTAAAATCCTATATGCCTTACTATGGCTACTATATCCTATAGAAATACCATTAAAACATTTTTCACTAAACTTTGTGCGGAAATACTTCCCATTATTAAGTACGAAGCTTTTGTTAATAAGTGCTCATAGGGTGTCTTATGATAGCTTTTGTTAATAAGTGCTCGGTTTTCCACTTGACAAGCTCTGTTGACTACTTCAGCCCAGAAGTACACCATAAGTGAAGCGTCGTTCAACATAGTTGTACCTGCGTCAATTAGGGTTCTATTCCTTTTCTCAGCAACTCCATTTTGTTGTGTAGTGCACGAGGAGGAAAACTCATGAAATTTACCTTGACTTTTACAAAATTTTGTCATGGCACTAGTCTCAAACTATGTTCCATGGTCACTTCTGATTTTGACCACTGAGCAATTCAGTTTGTTCTGAATTTGCCGGACAAAATTGGTGAAAGACTCGAAGGTGTCTTACTTTTGTTTCAGAAAGAACACCCAAGTAAAACGTAGGAAATCATCAATAATTACGAACGTGTAGACATTACCTCCTAAGCTATGAATTAGAATAGGACCGAATAAGTCCATATGAATTAAGTATAAACTTCTTGAAGAATCTTTTTCAGCAATACCCTTGAAGGTAGCCCATGTCTGCTTACCCATTTGACAGGAGTGACATGTACTCTCTTTAACGCACTTAAAGTTGTGGGCATCACACACTATGTTTTGAGAAAAAATATATTTATTTTTTTGAAATTAATATGTGCTAATCTCTTGTGCCATTGGCCACAATGAGATGCACTACTTTTACCCATAAAACACACTGGGTAGAGTGGTCTAAACAAAGAAAATTCAAATAGAAACTGTTTCTTCTCCAAGTTCCTATCCAGACCGTCTCCAATTTTTTAGACGACTTTATCAAACACTTGTCCTTGTAGAACTCAACGATATATACTTTATCACATAGTTGACTTATGCTTATAAGATTATGGTGTAATCCTTCAACATAAGCTACGTCTATGAAAGAGACTATGTCGTTGGAAATCATACCATAACCTTTTGTTGTGCCCCTATCTGACCTTCCAAAGTCACTTTTGGTCCGTCTTTGACTAGGGTATACTCATGTAAAAGGCTTATTATCCCAGTCATGTGCCAAGAGCATCCACTATCCATATACCAGATCAGATTTTTGTTGGCCTTTGGGCATTCCTGCAAAAGCAATTCACTTTAACTAAGGAACCCAAACATATTTGGGTACCTGGTTCTTTGTCAGCTTAACACCACTAGGAACATTAAACTTTCGAGTGGTCAGTCTCGCTTTGCTAACTCGTGGGGTTACATAATTAGGAGGATTATACCAACAATCTGTGCTAAAAAGACCAATCTTGTCGCAGCACCAACAATCAAACTTGTTGTACCTCCTTTTGTACTCCTGCTTTACCTTTTGGAGCTGAGGTCTAGCATGGGCAGCATTCTTTGAGGTGGAGGCCTCCGATTTGCAACATAAAAAGAAGCTCCCCATCTCCATAGCCCTAGGTACAACATTTTTGCCTTTTGGTTCCTTCTTAATTTTGTGTCCATGGATATATGGACCATAAATCTTCATCTGAATTTCTTCAAATGGTGCTTTGAAAACACTGGCACCAGAGTCACGGGGACGGGTCCATCCCTGGTATCTGTTCTTGGGCTCTACATAAGTTGTCCTAGCATGATGACCATAGGACAACTTAAGGTTAAACTTATTCGTCGGAAGATTACCTTCCTAAATGAGGGTTGATCCATGGGTGCCTTCCCCTTTTCCTTGGCACTAGCCTTCCAAGTAGCCTTACCCTTTACAGCAACATGGTCGAGACCATTACCCTTCTTCTGAGCTGAAAACTCATCAATGAGAGGGAGAACAATCTTCAGCTTGGAGAAACTCTCAACGAGTTTTCTCTCCACCGTGAGCTTTTCTTCCAGCTCATCAAGATATTTTTCTTTCAGACTCAATATCTCAGTGGAGCCCTTGAGTTCCTCTTTTAAGTAGTGTACTATATCTCTAAGAGAAAGTAATTTTGCAATTTCTTCTTTTTGATTAGTTTCCACTGCCTTGAGTGAGGCAATCTCTTTTAACTGCTTTCGGACTACCTTACGACATTTGTCGAAAGCCTTTAATAGGTACTCGTGCTGAGCAATCAATTTTGATTCGTCCTAATCAGAAGTATAGCCTTCCTGACCATTAGTTGACGTTTCAGACTCAGAGAGTATTGTGTGCGAATTTACCTTCCCGTGGTACTCTGAGTCGCCCACTTCCTCATCTGATTATGACGTAAGCCTGAAGTAAGCTTCCTCATTTTCTAAGCACGACTCACTCGAGTCACTGTCACTGAGAGTCTTCGACTTCTTGGCTGCGAAGCTCTTTTCTTCTTTTCTCTTTCCCTTGAAGGATCTCTTTTATTCCTTCTTGGAACCATCCTTATTCTTTTAGGGACACTCCGCAATCACAATTCTTGACTTATTACAACAGTAGCAAACAATGTCAGAGAAAAACTGTTTGTTTGGTTTTGATTTATACATGTCCTACTTGTTGTAGCTTTTCTTCATTCGATCACCGTCACGACGTGATCTCCTGAAATCAGAAGAGGATGACTGATATTTCATTTGTCTCCTCTTGCTCGACAGTTTCTTGAGCTGTTTGGAAATAAGAGAAAATTCTCCATCTGATAGCTCGGAGCTTGACGTGCATGGCTCAGAGTATTCTAGAGTATCATGAGCTCATGTTCTTACGGGTGACACAACTTTTGACTTTCTTGAACCTTCAGCCTTCAGAGGAACTGACTTTTCGTTGCTAGAAGTTCTACTGCTTTTCTCCTCCTTCTTCCTAGTGTTAATCTAGAGTTTGTAGGAGAGAAATTTGCCAAACAGTTTCTGGGGGTCGATATACGACTACTTCCCAAAGTCCTTAATAGCAACAACTTTGGTATCACAGTCCTTAGTCAAGGATCTTAGAAATTTGTCATTGAGCTCGACATTAGTGAATGTGCGACCATAGTTCCTGAGGGTAGTGACGATCTTGAAAAATTTTTCGAAGCTGTCAACAATTGTGTCACTTGATCCTTGCTTAAACGCATCGTACTCTTAATTCAGTAAAGATATTCAATTGTCTCGAACTTCTTCAGTCCCTTCCATTAGAACTACAACGCAATCCCATATTTCCATGGCAGACTTGTAGTGGAATAAGTTTTGGAGCATAGAGTCATCTAATGTGCTTGCAATGATGATCTCTACTTTCTTATCCAAGGAGACCAAAGCAATTTCATCCTTCGTTAAATCCATCATTTTCTTAGGGATAATAATGGTTGGGTTCAGAGCTGATGATTATGTAGGAACATGCAGTCCTTCTTCCACAATCTGGAATATTCTAGGATCTGCAGCTTCATGAAGAACCTGACTCTTTCTTTCCACATGGGAAAGTTCTCTTTCGTGCATGCAGCTTCATAGATGCTATGTCTTTGCTCATGTCCATGGTGAATATGTAGAATCTCTAAACTCTATATCAGGGATCATGTTCAAGGTGTTAGCCTAATCGAACAAAACCTCCCTTTGATACTAAAAGTATCTATCATCAACCTAAATAACCTAGAGGTGGGTGAATATGTGATGTTTGTCTTTTCGCGGAATAAAAATCACTTAAAAATCAAGCACATAAACGCATAGATTTATAGTGGTTCCCCGAGTTGGGTACGTCCACTTTCAAACCTCGCTTATGTAGCATAAAGGGCTAGATTTGGATACTTCACCAAACTCACTTTTAGTCAAATCTTACACCTCGGAGCCGCAACTTCTACAACTCGGAGATGATGCTCCTACCACTCAAAGAACAACCTCTCCTACAACTTGATCCACAACCGGATCTACAACCTTGATCCACAAATAGATCTACTAACTCGATCCACAAATAGATCTACAAACTCGGAGATAAATCGCTTACAATAGTTAAAACAATATTACAACAACAATAATGATTACAAGTCTTTGCTCCAACGTTCTTCGATAAAGTAGATATTGAAGCTTGGAGATCTCGGAAAGTTGAAATCTTGAAGAACTTGAATCTTGAGTCTTCACCCATTTAGATCTGGAGGAATAGAAGTCTTTAGAAGGCAGCAATCCAGATGTAGAGGTCGAGGAAGACGAGATCTTGTTATGCTTGCGGGTATCGGCCGATCAGAATGTTGCGTGCGTATGGAGGCCGACGATCGCTGATTTTGGATACTTTTTCTCGTTTGAATCGGTGAGCAAATTAGCACAAAAGCAAGATTTGCAATAAATAAAAATATCTCTATGTATTTATAGAGATAAACCCTCCAACGGCTTAAAGAATATTTCCAAAAATGAAATCAAGTAGCACTGTGCATGGCCGCCACAACCTGAGACTGGTTTTGAAAAATTTCGGGAAAATGACCTAAGTCAAATTTGTCAAGTATCGTCGAGTATCATAAGGATACTCGTCGAATACATCTTGATATACGATGAAAATGACTTAGCCAAATCATCCCAGGCTGGCTGGTCACTCAACGCCATGGCGAACAATCATACTCGATGAATTCATCGAGTATCAGCCGGTAAACTCGACGAATTCGTCGAGTATCAGCTAAAAGACTCAATGCAATCAACATTTTTTGCTCACTCAATGCTAAGAGCAGCATTCGTAGAATAGCATCGAGAAGACTCAACGCTCTCGACGCCTTGATATACGACGAATTGAGTTCACAAAACGCCAAGGCTGCATTCATAGATTATCATCGAGTAAACTCAGTGCTTTGATATTCGACGAATTATACTTGGAAAAATCTAGAGAAGTGGCATTAACTGGACTCATTGAATTTGGTGTGTATCACATAGCACATTCGCCGAATTCAGCGAGTATCCTTAGATAGATTCAACAAGTATGCACGACGATACTCGGCTAATTTTACTTAACAAAATTTTCAATTCTCTAATGAACCTAAGTATATACGACGAATTCGACGGGTATTGGTAAGTATACTCGATGAATTCGGCATGTATCAACGACGATACTCGACGAATTCGACGTGTATACTTAACCATACTCTCCAAATTTTACTTAGGTAAAATTCCTATTTTTCCTGGGTCTAACCCTTGACCATCCTTGAGCCTTCTCTTGTACTTGGGATAGAAGTACACCCCAATAGATAGATTATATGTGAGTCAACATATTAGCCTACACAATGAGGAATTACATTGTATAGTCCTATGTTTACTGACCCACTGTAACCTGACATTGATGTGTACTATGCATTATAGACCTGCAAGTACATATCTCAAAAGCAACATCAAATACTGTCACAATTCAGCTTAGCTTAACTGGGTCCTTCTTCAAATCCAGGTTATTGTGGATACAATACCCAACACATCCCACCACAATCTTGTTTCACCATCCAAAAAGAAAGTGGCTATGGTAACCTTATTACACTCATCTATCTCTGTTGCCGACATGACTCTCCCTGAGAGAACCGATCTTCAGCTTGTTTGAGCAACTTTTCAGTTCCCTAAAAATAATGGAGAATTAAAGCTCATCACATGCTTGAGTTATTTTTCAGTTGCTCTTCATTGCACTACAGGCTCTGCAGCTTCTTGATCCATAACTATAGGTTCGGTTACGCCAAGCAGTACTTGACCCAATATAGGAGCAGGAGACTACACTTGCCTCCCTGTTTGGTCATTTATCATAGAGAACACCGCTTCTGCTTCCAATCTTATGATTTCAGGAGAATTAGGGGTCGCAGGCACGTCATTTGGCGCACTACTCTCCGCAGAGTGCAAATGTTGAGACTACTCTGCACCACTCCTAGTCACCTATAATTGTGAAACGCTCAATTAGGTGACCAACATATTGCCAAAAAGTAATTATAGTAATACGCAAGATCCTCAATCATGTGCATTTTCCATTCCTAAGTAGACATTCATGGGTTCTTTCATGTTATAATGGTAGCACACATATGTGTGCTCACTACCCCTTAAAGTATACATCCACGAATTCAAATAAGAAAGACCGACAACAGAGTCTGATACCAAATTGTAAGACCCCCATCCGTCACGTAGAATAGAACAGAAGGTCCGGCTGGTGACCCACATCATATTCCACAAATAGTTAGTGGAGTTATGTATTGAGATCATAAACCAATCACACATTCTAACTCAGAGTGCATTCTAGCGGAAAATAATTTAAATTGTGTTAATAACCCAACCATACAAATGTCCCTTAAACCAAACTTAAATGATAAGATAACTACACAAATGGTTCTGGCCTTAAGGCCTTACAATGGTTTCCTCAAATAAAAGTGTTTTGCAAACTTCAGCATGCAGGCCAACCATGTAACGCCCCGAAAATCGTTTTCGAGCTGATCGCGTCCAAAAGAAATTTTGGTTCCTATATAGGGGTACATGACTTAGGAAACGGGCATGTCCAAGGCCGTGTCTTTCTTTTTGTTTGGCCGGCTGTGTCTAGAGAAGGACACAGTAGGAAGCTCGGGTTGTGTGCAATTTTGATACGGGCGTGTCAGGGGTAACACGGGCATGTTCATACCCGTGTCCCCACCAGTGTTCAGCAGGGACGTGACAGTTGGAGTGACGGTTATGTGTGACACGCCCCGGTCACGGGCGTGTCGAGGACCCGACACGGGTGTGTCAGGTTGAGACACGGGCGTATCTTAGCCCGTGTGGTTTTTCTGTGTTCGACGATCGTGCCTGGATCGAGGCACACGGCCTGGAACACGGCCGTGTACAAGGCCGTGTTCGGCCCAAGTTTGAGGATTTTTGTGCAGATCTGAGCTTTTCATTTTCTTTAAGTAAGATCTGACGGTCCAGATGTGTTACTACTTTGTTAAGGCCGGGAATGGTGGTTTAACTCCTCATTTCTCCCTTAAGCTTTCTCTTTCCAAGGAGTTAGATCAAGGAGGAAGAAGGAGAAGGATTTCGGCCGCCGGCGGAGCATCGGAGAACCGTTTAGAGAACCGAGAGCAGATCCGTGGAGGAAATTCCATTGCGAAGACTTTTATCCGGATAGTTTTCCATGAAGCAAAAGCGTACTACAAGGGTAATGATTCTCTACTTGAGCATGTGAAGCTCTCTTACTTTTTGCCTAAGGAATCCCACTCCCGCGAGTGTGCGGCGAGTGTGCGGTGTTCTCTGGGGTTGACGTGAATAGTCCCCCTTGTGTTGCATATAGAGTCCGAAATCGAAGTATGGACATAGGCATTGTGTGTGAAGCCTACCCGGACATGTTGGTCTGGATCGGTGATGGTTCATTTGTTATGCTTTACCGGAGAAGACTCCGTGCTTTGGGTTTTCGGGTTTCTATGCGGTAGTTTGCAGCAGGGATCCTAGGGGACTAACTCCAAGGCGCACCCGAAAAACTGAGCGGAATTGTTGTTCTGCTAACTTGGCGGCCAGGGAACCGACCTTGAACATAACTGTTGAAGTTGGTGACCGGGCGGTCTGGCGGTCTGTCTTGGCGGGTTGAAGACCGCGCGGTCTGGCGGTTTGTCTCAGCCGGCTTGGAGAGCGGGCGGTCTAGCGGTCTTCCCTGGCGATCTCTCTTCTTCTCTTGTGGTAGCCGTGCGGTTAGCCCTTCTGTCTAACCGCGCGGCTTGTGCGGTTTATTTTGTATAGTCCGCTTAGTCCTGTACATTTTTAGTCGCACATCTCTTATTTGTACTCTCTCATCTCTCCTCCATTCTATATAAGGGAGGGCATACCTTTGTAATAGATATCTTTTTTGGATAATAAAGTTTCAATTTTTCAAAACTCTATCTGTTTGTTACTGCATGTTCGCTACTTCTACATGGTATCAGAGGACACGGTTTTTTCCTCCTGATTGTGTGCACTCTCTGCTTCTCACCGCTTGTTTCTTGTTCTCGCGACCTGTCTTCGCGGCTTGTCCTCTCTTTCGCCCGCTGCTCTGTTCGCGCGGCTTGTTGCTTCTCTTCTCTTGCTGCTCTTCATCGCCGCGACCGGTTTGGTTGTCGCAGCGACCTATTTCCTTCTAGCCGCCCTTTTTCCCCTAGCTGCGCGGCCTGCTTCTGTTCGCCCGGCTTGCGACTTGTTGTTGTCGCTGTTGTTTCTTGCTTCCTCTTCTCTTCTGTTCGCTCAAACTTTTCAGTCCGCGCGACCTCTTCCCCACTATGCCTTGGTCTGTCTCCTGGCCGCTAGTGTTCGCCCAGCTTCTTCCCTTTCAACCGCTGCGGTTTCGCGCGGGTTTCTCTCTTATCTTCTCCCCGCGGCTTTCTCTCTGTTCGCGCGGATTCTTACTTGGTTGAGCGGCCTCTCTGCCTTTCTTCCTTTAGCCGCTCCTGCTTGTTAGTCGCTGCGACCTCCTGTTCAGTCGTGCGGCTTGTGCTTCCCTCTTCTTCCCCTTTTACCTTGCTCTGCACCTTGGTCGTGGCCCTTCTTGCCGCTGGTGTGTTGTCACCGAGACCGCTGCAGTTTCTTTTTCCTCCCTTCATGGCTTTCATATCCTCCTCCAAGCCATTCGCCTCGGGTGTCACGTCTTCTGGTCGTGCCCACGTTGTTACTCAGGGCAAATGGCTGATCGACACTGGTGCTACAAATCATATGACCGGCAATCTCCAGTGTTTCTCTCTCCTCGACAAACATGATCGGTTGCCCCCGGTTATTCTCGCTGACGGCTCTTCATCATCAGTCCATGGGACGGGGATAGTTCATGTCACTCCTTCTCTTCACTTGGCGGATACTCTATACGTGCCCCAGTTCCCGTGCAACTTATTATCTGTTACCTCTCTATGCAAGCAATTACAGTGTTCTGTCACATTTACTTCTACTTCTTGCTCTTTTCAGGATCCGGACTCCCAACAGACGATTGCTACTGGGACTGAGAGTGGCGGCCTCTACTTTCTGGACAACATTTCTGCTTTTTCCACCTTCTCCTCCACCCCCACAGATATTCTCCAATGGCATCTCCGCCTTGGTCATGCTCCTCCCCGTCTTCTTCGTCAACTTCTGCCCCACCTTCCTCCACAAAGTCCTCCGCTCAACTGTGAGGCCTGTCAGCTTGGCAAGCATCACCGCTCCTCCTTCCATCCAAAGCACGTTCGTGGCTCTACCCGTCCGTTTGATCTTATCCACTCCGATATTTGGGGTCCTTCTCCTACTCTTACCATTGGTCGGGGTAGTTCATATTTTGTCACGTTCATTGATGATTTCTCTCGTTGTATGTGGGTGTATCTATTAAAAGATCGCTCTGAATTATTCTCTGTATGGACGTCCTTCTATCTCATGATCAAAACTCAGTTTGGTGTTTCTATCAAAGTTTTTCGATCTGATAATGCCCAAGAATATATCAGTCATGACTTTTCTACCTTCTGCATGCAAAATGGGATTATTCATCAAACTAGTTGTGTCTATACTTCACAACAAAATGGTGTGGCCGAACGCAAAAACCGTCACCTCCTCGATGTCGCTCGCACCTTGATGACCCAGATGCATCTTCCTCGCTCCTATTGGGGCTATGCTGTTCTCCTTTCCTGCTACCTTATCAATCGCATTCCCACCATGGTTCTCCACGGCAAAACACCGTTCTCCATTCTGTATCCGGACAAGGAGCCGTTTCCTCTCCCTCTCCAAATCTTTGGATGCACTGCCTTTGTGCATACCCCTTCTGCCACCCGTGATAAGCTCTCCCCTCGCTCCACCAAATGTGTCTTTCTGGGGTACTCCACCACTCAGAAAGGCTATTGTTTCTTTGATCCCATCCTTCGTAAGCAGTTCGTCTCTGCTGACGTCACCTTCTTCGAGAATACCTCCTACTTCTCGGATGACTCCTCTCCTCTTCTCCCCGCTTCTAATTCTCCTGCCGTTCCCTTCGTTCCCTCGCCTCCTACTACAATCTCCACCCCTACACCGTCTCCATCCCCTCCTCTCCCTCCACCTCTCTCTCTCCCTTCTTCACCACCCTCTCCCTCCTCTCTACTGCTGTCGCACTCTACTCCCGGGCCAGCTTTCTCTACCACGGATGCTCCGGATGCCGCGGGCCCGGCTGACCTGGATCTCCCTATAGCTCTTCATAAAGGGGTGCGGACGTGTACCCTACACCCCCTTGCTGATGTTGTTTCCTATGATCGTCTTACCCCTTCTCGCAGGGTTTTTGCACTGGCTATCTCTGTCACTGCCACACCCCGCTCCTACCAGGAGGCCCTTGTTATTCCTCATTGGAAGATGGCCATGTATGAGGAAATGGCGACCCTAACTGAGCGGGGTACCTGGACTCTTGTTCCTCCTCCCTTCGGTACTGATGTTGTTGGGTGTCGCTGGGTCTTTGTGGTCAAATTTGGCCCCGACGGCACCGTGATCGTTATAAGGCTCGCCTTGTTGCTAAGGGTTTCACTCTGACCTATGGGGTTGATTACTTTGACACCTTCTCCCTCGTGGCTCGTCTCAGCACTATCCGGGTCCTTCTCTCTGTGGCGGTCAATCGGGATTGGCCGATTTCTCAGCTGGATGTCAAAAATGCCTTCCTTTATGGTGATCTTCATGAGGCAGTTTCATGGAGCAACCTCCTGGGTATGTTTCTCAGGGGGAGACACGAGTATGCCGGCTGCAGAAGGCAATTTATGGCCTCAAGCAGAGCCCTCGAGCTTGGTTTGATAAGTTCAGCGGCATCGTGGCGGCTATTGGTTTTGCGCGAAGCTCTGCTGATCACTCTCTCTTTATTCACAAAACTCCATCGGGGCTGGTTGTTCTTGCTGTGTACGTCGATGAAATTCTTCTCACTGGTGATGACCAGGAAGGGGTTGCCCTGACAATATAACAGCCCAAAGTTCTGAAACAGGAAAATTTGGGTGACACGGCCTGGGACACGGGCGTGTCCCAGGGCGTGTCAGTTCACACGGCCTGCGACACGGGCGTGTCCTAGGGCGTGTCGAGGTTGTGTTGACGATTGGGCTTCGTCTCGACGATTTCTGTTCTCGACGATCCGTCGAGAGGAGGCACACGGCCCCGGACACGGGCGTGTCCAAGGCCGTGTCGCATTCTCGACGAGTTTTTCTCGACGATCGTCGAGTGTCGAGAAGTGTGCGTCGAGTGTTGAACACGGCCTGTGACACGGGCGTGTCATAGGGCGTGTCAAATCAGGCGACGAACTCAGCCCGCCGAAGGATTTCGACAGGGCGTGTCTTTGTGCCGTGTCTGGGCACACGGCCTGGGACACGGGCGTGTCACAGGCCGTGTGAAGTCTCGGGATGATTTGGGATTTTTTTTCCCCAGGTACACGGCCACAGACATGGGCGTGTCTGAAGGCGTGTTGGTGACACGGCCCATGACACGGGCGTGTCCCGTGGGCGTGTCACTGGTTTGGATAAGTCGGTTGACCACCGCTTGAGGCACACGGTCTGGCACACGGCCGTGTTCGAGGCCGTGTCGGGTCAAAATATGTGTTTTTGGCAGAATCGTGGCCGTCCATTTCTTCAGTCTGGATCCAAGGGCTGAATCCTCTTCCTCTTTTTCCTTAAGGGCCGAAATCAGAGAAGTGATGCTCACTTTAATTTGGCCTTCATCTTCCTTCAAGAGAGAGAAAGAGAGAGAGAAAGGAGGAGGAAGAGGAAAGGGGGCTGCTGCTGGTGGTGCTGCGGTTTACCGACGAGAGATCTGAAGCCAGCGTTGCGAAGGAAACGCTCTTGCGAGTCTTGCAAGCTAGCATGGAGGCCATGGCACCGAAGCGATCGTCAAGGGTAACGACTTTTCTTCCTAGCCATATGAAGGCTTCCTTTTTGGCATATCTTGTGATTTCCCCCACCAAGAGGTGGCTGATTTTGGGAATCTTTGGGTGGATGCTTGAAATCCCCTTTGTATTGCATATAGATCCGGAAATGGAGTACGGAATAGGCATGCTGTGTGAAGCCCATCTGGACAGGTTGGTCTGGATTGGTGATGTTGCATACGAACCGGAGAAGACTCCGTGATAAACGTGTAGTGTTAAGGAGTCTACGGGTTATACCTGCGAAAAGGAGTAGCAGGAAGTACTGGGGTGGTAGCCCAGGAAAATAGCCTTGTGATGGTTTTGGGTCCAACCTGTGAATGAGGCACAGGAAGTACTGGTGGGACCAGGAAAGGCCCTTTTTGTGATGCTTGATGTCATAGGGTGTCCACCTGTGGAGAGAGTCACAGGAAGTACTGGTGTGCCCAGGAAAGACCCCTGACATTTGTAATTTGCGGTGTCCACCTGTGACGGGAATCACAGGAAGTACTGGTGCGCCCAGGAAAGACCCGCTGTTGCTGTGAGGAAATGGGTATAGTGAAATACCCAGGCTTGAATGCCAGGAACAGGATTGGTGAGACCGACCCGCGCCTTTGATATAGCCATGAGTACGCTGCACGCGGAAAAGGCAAGGCGATTTGAGCAACGGGGGGGGGGGGTGGAGGATCCGACCTGCGCTATGTCCGTCTGACGTGAGACCAAAAAGTGTGGTCTGTTGGAGCGCATAGCAAGAGTCTTCGGCCTGCGCGCCATGACACAAAGGGGGGCTACGGGCCATCCCGGTGTCCGAGGACTAACTCCGGCTGCACGCCATGGAGTAAATGCTCAAGAGAGTTATCATTGGGTGATAACCCTGATACGGTGGTGTGCAAGAGGTTGCCAGAACACCAAGAATGTGCCCTGAGTGCACGGACCGTTGGGCCGGGCGGCGAACGGTTGTGATGGCTTGTGTGCGTGAAAGCACCTTTTGATGATATAGCTTGCCATACTTGTACTATGATATGCCTGCAGGGAAAAATACCGCTGCCCCGAGAGAAGGGGTAGGGTCGTTATAATTTGGTCAGCTGAACGCTGACCGTTGCTTTTGTTTGCCACCGGTGGGTGGATTGTCCCTTGCACAGGTGCTGGAGAGCCGAGTGGGACGCATAGAGGTTGATGCTCCTGCTGGTGTTGCTGCTGCTGTTAGCTGCTAGCCCTCGAAGGCTACATATGTTCTTTTGAGTGTTTTCTTTTAGTGTGGCCGGCCTGCGCGCCAATCTGTTTTAGGCCACTGATTGAAAGCCCTGTAAGGCCATAAGGCCAACCCTTTTGACATGTTGTAAGACATTCCTATATGTATATAAAATGTGGAGTTTTATGTTGGGACATTCATGAGGAGTTCAAGTAGTTTAGGCTTCCGCTAGAATGCTTGTGATAGGTGCGATGCGCTACTCTGGTATCATCATGTACCTTCACCGACTGTTTTGTGGTATATCCTGTGGGGCCCCGGCCGGACCTTCTAGAATATATCATATGAACGGATGGGGTTGTTACATTTTTGGTATCGGTTGTCTTGGTTCTTCCCTCTCGAAGTCGTGGCCGACTTCTTTTGTGGGGTGGCGAGCACGTGTTTGTGCACACCAAAGTCTACGATTGAACTCCTGAATGTCCATGCTAGGAATGCATTTTTGTTTGTTTGAGGAACCTGCGTGTTCCTATTTTGTGTTGTTTGCTTGGGTACGACCGCTAATGTATGTGTCTTGTCCACCTTTAGGTGACACGAAGTGGAGCTGGGCCGTCTGAACCCCAGCGTTCTGATGAAAGTATGGCACCAGCTGCGGTGCCTACACCTCCACCGTCTGCAGAGCATGTCCATTTAGTTGCGGAGGCCTTGTTTACCATGATCCAGGGTCAGCCACTCAGGCAGGAACAAGGGGCTGTGAGGCCAGAACAGGTGGTGGCAAGGCCTGAACCTGTCGTGGGTGTGGCTCCTCGAGCGGCTGAGAAGCAGCTAACACGGTTTATGAGTTTCCATCTGCCTACGTTCTCGGGAGCGGGAACCCCGACGCAGGCTGAGGATTGGTTATCGCGCGTCAAGCGAGTGATCACGGCGATAGGAACGGCGGAGCATCAGAAAGTTACCTTAGCCACCTTCTTGCTTGAAGGAGAAGCTCGTTTATGGTGGGATGAGATGGAGTTGCATCATTTGGCGGGTCGTCCGTTAACCCAAGTGTCGATGGAAGAATTCTCCCGGCTCTTCCTTGCGAAGCACCTTCCTGTGGCTCAACGGATAGCCATGGAAAATGAATTCCAACGGTTGACTCAAGGTGATGGCAGTGTTGACGCGTACCTGCATGAGTTTACTCGCTTGGGGCGGTATGCGGGTTCGATTTTTGCTGATGAGCAGAGGAAGACTAATCGGTTCTATGAAGGGCTGAGGGACGAGCTGAGATTCCTTGTGTCCAGTTCTGTGAACCAAGGTTTCCAAGCGTTGGTTGACACTGCGACCGCGTTGGAAAAAGACATGAAGAGGGTGCACGGGAAGAGAGCGTTGGTGATGACGCAACCAGAGTGGAAGGCGCCCCGATCGGGAAAATCGTTTTATAAGAAGAGATTGGGTAAGAAGCCCAAGTCTAGTGGACAAGCTCCTTCATCAGTTGCAACGGGAGCAATATCAGGGGCAACCTCCAAGCCAGAAACTCATACCTGCTTCAATTGTGGTAGGATGGGGCATATTGCGCGAGATTGTCGGATGCCGCCAAAGAGTGAAAAGAAGGCTGGAGCATCTTATGCGGAAAAAGGAAAGGCGGTGGTGGATTCCTCTGCCTCGCAGGCGCAACCCCGGGTCTACAATCTTGGCCTGCAGGAGGCCATCAAGCAGAGTGACGTTGTCACAGGTATGAGTTAGTTTTGCATATGCGATTGTTTGTATGCTTAGCTTAGTACCCCTATGTTTGTGGTTTGTGTGTGTGACATGTTTGTCATAGGCTTTGTGATGATTCGGGACACGCTGGCGCGAGCACTGTTTGATACAGGTGCATCGCATTCTTTTCTGTCGAGTGAGTTTCTTACGCGGCTTGGGATACCCAGCCGTGCAAAGACAGATAGCGTCAGAGTGGTGTTGCCGAATGGTTGTTGGATGCTTGTAGATCAAGCTTGCGATGTGGCGGTTCAGTTAGGAAGTCGGGATTTTTGTTTAACCGCATTTGTTTTGCCAATATCGGAATTCGATGTGATTTTTGGGATGGATTGGCTTGCGGAGCAGCATGCTATGATTGATTGCCAGTCCAAAGAAATCACGTTGGGCCAGAATACCGAACAGGAGACCAAGTTCGCGGGTATGCGAGGAGTAGGCGGGACGTTGATGTCTGCACTCCAGGTAGTCAAAGCTGTTCGGAAGGGTGCGGAGTGTTACTTTGCACTAATTCAGGCTGTTGAGCCTAAGGCTACGTTGTGCGAGGTTCCGATTGTGGCAGAATTTACAGATGTGTTTCCCACGGATCTCCCTGGGCTACCACCCCAGCGGGAGATTGACTTCACAATTGAGTTAGTGCCAGGTGCGAAACCCGTGGCCCGCTCGCCATATCGCGTTGCGCCTAAAGAGATGGCTGAGTTGAAGGTTCAACTACAAGAAATGCTAGAGCAAGGTTATATCCGCCCAAGTATGTCACCTTGGAGCGCGCCTGTGCTTTTTGTAAAGAAGAAAGATGGTGGGTTACGGTTGTGTATAGATTACCGTGAATTGAATAAGCTGACCGAGAAGAATAAGTATCTGATACCTCGGATTGATGAATTATTTGATCAGCTGGTGGGATCTACCGTCTATTCGAAGTTGGACATGAAGTCTGGTTATTACCAGTTAAGAATTCGGGAAGGTGACATTCCCAAAACCGCATTTGGAACGCGTTATGGGCACTATGAGTTCACAGTCATGCCCTTTGGATTGTGTAATGCGCCTTCGGTGTTTATGGATTTGATGCACCGTATTTTTCGTGAGTATCTGGATCTGTTTGTGATCGTGTTCATTGATGATATCCTGGTGTACTCGAAGTCCAAAGCTGAGCATGAGATTCACTTGCAGTTGGTGTTGAACACGTTGAGGCAAAATCAGCTCTATGCCAAGTTCTCGAAGTGCGAGTTTTGGCTATCGTCAGTGGCATTTTTGGGCCATGTGGTGAGTGGAGCGGGCATTGCAGTGGATCCAGCGAAGATAAAAGCCATACAAGAATGGCCAATATTGTCTTCCGTGGCCGAGGTCAGGAGTTTCCTTGGACTTGCGGGCTACTATAGAAGATTTGTGGAAAACTTCTCGCGGATCGCTTTGCCGCTAACCACACTGACGTGAAAAGATCAGAAGTTCGTTTGGACGCCAGAGTGCGCACGAGCTTTTGAAGAGCTGAAGGTTCGGTTGACCACGGCGCCGGTGTTGTCTTCGCCATGTGGAACCGATGGATTTGTGATTTATAGTGATGCCTCAGGAAGCGGCTTAGGCTGCGTTCTTCTGCAGAGCGGAAAGGTGATTGCTTATGGCTCACGCCAGCTGAAGGTGCACGAGCGAAACTATCCCGTCCATGATTTGGAACTAGCGGCGGTGATTTTTGCACTTAAGCTGTGGCGACACTACCTGTATGGAGTGAAGGTGGAGATCTATAACGATCATAAGAGCCTAAAGTATCTTTTGGAGCAGAAAGAGTTGAACATGCGACAACGAAGGTGGTTGGAGTTCCTTGGGGACTACACGTTCGAGATTCACTATACACCCGGGAAGGGGAATATTGTCGCGGATGCCTTGAGTCGGCGAGTTCCGGCTAGAGCAAATTGGTTACAAAGGCATGATGAACGTCTTATCCAGGAATTGGAGGCATTGGAGATCTATTGTGTTGATAAGAATTCCACTGCCATTGCATGTTTGAACTGGACCGAGGTGCAATGTGACCTTGCGGACCGAGTTCGACGAGCAACGGAGTTGGATGAAGATCTCTTGCGCTATGTGAATGAAGGGCCAGAAGGCAAATTCACCTGGAATGACGGTCTTATGTGAAAAGAGGGCCGGTTGTGCATCCCAAATGTGGGGAAATTGAGGGAAGAACTGATGTATGAAGCACATTATACGAAGTATTCCATTCACCCCGGGAGCACAAAGATGTTCAACGATATGAAGAAGCTTTTCTGGTGGCCAGGGCTTAAGAAAGATGTTGCCCTGTATGTCGCCAAATGTCAAACATGTGCGATGGTGAAGGCGGAATGCCAAAAGCCGGGCGGTTATTTGAAGTCACTGCCGATCCCAGTGTGGAAATTTGATGATATTTCCATGGATTTTGTGCATGGATTGCCAAGATCGCAGCGAGGAAATGATTCCATTTGGGTGATAGTTGACCGGCTAACAAAAGTAGCACATTTTCTCCCGAACAGGCGGGATGATTCGGTTGAAAGTTTGGCAAAGTTATATGTTGACCAGATTGTGCGTCTTCACGGTGTTCCTCGGAGCATCGTAAGTGATCGAGATGGGCGATTTACGTCAAATGATTGGAGGCTAGTTCACCGACTGTTGGGCACGAAGTTGACTTTCAGTACGGCCTTTCATCCCCAAATGGATGGCCAGACTGAACGTACCAACAGAACAATGGAGGACATGCTCCTGAATGTGCGCCCTTGACTTCGGAAAGAGATGGGAAGATCATCTCTATATGGTCGAGTTTGCATACAATAACAGCTACCAAGCAAGCATTGGGATGGCACCATATGAAGCCCTATACGGAAGGAAGTGTCGTACTCCCTTGGCTTGGGTAGAAGCGGGTGAAGCCCGGGTTGTTAAACCAAATAAGGTGGATGAAGCAAACTCAACCATTCGGACTATTCGAGAGAGATTGCTGATTGCTCAAGATCGACAAGCGAAGTACTACAACGCCAAGCACCGGAACGTTGAATTTGCGGTTGGCGATTGGGTCTACTTGAAGATCAAGCCATTCAAAGGTGTCTCCAGGATTCGACGATTGAAAAAGTTGAGTCCAAGATATTTGGGTCCTTTCGAAGTGGTTGAGCGAATTGGCGAAGCGGCTTATCGACTAGCTCTGTCGGCAGACTTGGGTGGGTTACATGATGTCTTTCACATCTCGGTGCTTCGGAAGGCCGTGAAAGATCCAACTCAAGTGATCGCAGATGATCGTGTGCCGGTGGAGTATGGGCTAACGACGAGAGTTAGACCCATTCAGATCGAAGATCGAGCCGAGAAACAGTTGCGGAACAAGACGGTCGGTATGGTGAAAGTCCGGTGGGACAACTGCGGCCGTGAAGAGCTGACATGGGAACGCGAGCAGACCATGCGAGAAGAGTTCCCTGAGTTGTTTCTGTAATTTGGAGCGAGAATATTGTAACATAAACGTTTAGATATATATAGATATATGTTGTTACATTTTCTTGCTAGTTTCTGTTACTTTCCTGTCTTTAAATTTCGAGGACGAAATTTCTTGTAGGAGGGGAGGATTGTAACAGCCCAAAGTTCTGAAACAGGAAAATTTGGGTGACACGGCCTGGGACACGGGCGTGTCCCAGGGCGTGTCAGGTGACACGGCCTGCGACACGGGCGTGTTGCAGGGCGTGTCGAGGTTGTGTCGACGATTGGGCTTCGTCTCGACGATTTCTGTTCTCGACGATCCGTCGAGAGGAGGCACACGGCCCAGGACACGGGCGTGTCCAAGGCCGTGTCGCATTCTCGACGAGTTTTTCTCGACGATCGTCGAGTGTCGAGAAGTGTGCGTCGAGTGTTGAACACGGCCTGTGACACGGGCGTGTCACAGGGCGTGTCAAATCAGGCGACGAACTCAGCCCGCCGAAGGATTTCGACAGGGCGTGTCTTTGTGCCGTGTCTGGGCACACGGCCTGGGACACGGGCGTGTCACAGGCCGTGTGAAGTCTCGGAGATGATTTGGGATTTTTTTTCCCCAGGTACACGGCCACAGACACGGGCGTGTCTGAAGGCGTGTTGGTGACACGGCCCATGACACGGGCGTGTCCCGTGGGCGTGTCACTGGTTTGGATAAGTCGGTTGACCACCGCTTGAGGCACACGGCCTGGCACACGGCCGTGTTCGAGGCCGTGTCGGGTCAAAATATGTGTTTTTGGCAGAATCGTGGCCGTCCATTTCTTCAGTCTGGATCCAAGGGCTGAAGCCTCTTCCTCTTTTTCCTTAAGGGCCGAAATCAGAGAAGTGTTGCTCACTTTAATTTGGCCTTCATCTTCCTTCAAGAGAGAGAAAGAGAGAGAGAAAGGAGGAGGAAGAGGAAAGGGGGCTGCTGCTGGTGGTGCTGCGGTTTACCGACGAGAGATCCGAAGCCAGCGTTGCGAAGGAAACACTCTTGCGAGTCTTGCAAGCTAGCTTGGAGGCCATGGCACCGAAGCGATCGTCAAGGGTAACGACTTTTCTTCCTAGCCATGTGAAGGCTTCCTTTTTGGCATATCTTGTGATTTCCCCCACCAAGAGGTGGCTGATTTTGGGAATCTTTGGGTGGATGCTTGAAATCCCCTTTGTATTGCATATAGATCCGGAAATGGAGTACGAAATAGGCATGCTGTGTGAAGCCCATCTGGACAGGTTGGTCTGGATTGGTGATGTTGCATACGAACTGGAGAAGACTCCGTGATAAACGTGTAGTGTTAAGGAGTCTACGGGTTATACCTGCGAAAAGGAGTAGCAGGAAGTACTGGGGTGGTAGCCCAGGAAAATAGCCTTGTGATGGTTTTGGGTCCAACCTGTGAATGAGGCACAGGAAGTACTGGTGGGACCAGGAAAGGCCCTTTTTGTGATGCTTGATGTCATAGGGTGTCCACCTGTGGAGAGAGTCACAGGAAGTACTGGTGTGCCCAGGAAAGACCCCTGACATTTGTAATTTGCGGTGTCCACCTGTGACGGGAATCACAGGAAGTACCGGTGCGCCCAGGAAAGACCCGCTGTTGCTGTGAGGAAATGGGTATAGTGAAATACCCAGGCTTGAATGCCAGGAACAGGATTGGTGAGACCGACCCGCGCCTTTGATATAGTCATGAGTACGCTGCACGCGGAAAAGGCAAGGCGATTTGAGCAACGGGGGGGTGGAGGATCCGACCTGCGCTATGTCCGTCTGACGTGAGACCAAAAAGTGTGGTCTGTTGGAGCGCATAGCAAGAGTCTTCGGCATGCGCGCCATGACACAAAGGGGGGCTACGGGCCATCCCGGTGTCCGAGGACTAACTCCGGCTGCACGCCATGGAGTAAATGCTCAAGAGAGTTACCGTTGGGTGATAACCCTGATACGGTGGTGGGCAAGAGGTTGCCAGAACACCAAGAATGTGCCCTGAGTGCACGGACCGTTGGGCCGGGCGGCGAACGGTTGTGATGGCTTGTGTGCGTGAAAGCACCTTTTGATGATATAGCTTGCCATACTTGTACTATGATATGCCTGCAGGGAAAAATACCGCTGCCCCGAGAGAAGGGGTAGGGTCGTTATAATTTGGTCAGCTGAACGCTGACCGTTGCTTTTGTTTGCCACCGGTGGGTGGATTGTCCCTTGCACAGGTGCTGGAGAGCCGAGTGGGACGCATAGAGGTTGATGTTCCTGCTGGTGTTGCTGCTGCTGTTAGCTGCTAGCCCTCGAAGGCTACATATGTTCTTTTGAGTGTTTTCTTTTAGTGTGGCCGGCCTGCGCGCCAATCTGTTTTAGGCCACTGATTGAAAGCCCTGTAAGGCCATAAGGCCAACTCTTTTGACATGTTGTAAGACATTCCTATATGTATATAAAATGTGGAGTTTTATGTTGGGACATTCATGAGGAGTTCAAGTAGTTTAGGCTTCCGCTAGAATGCTTGTGATAGGTGTGATGCGCTACTCTGGTATCATCCTGTAGCTTCACCGACTGTTTTGTGGTATATCCTGTGGGGCCCCGGCCGGACCTTCTAGAATATATCATATGAACGGATGGGGTTGTTACAGACAAAGCGACATCTTCGCCAACATCTGATCACGAAAGATATGGGCTCTCCAAAGTACTTTCTGGGGATCGAAATCTCTCGGAAGCCCGACTCCTTAGTTCTCTCTCAGCGTAAGTATGCCCTTGATCTTTTAAAAGAGGCAGGGTTGACTGGAGCAAAACCTGCCCGATGCCACCTGGAGAAGACAAAACCTGGACAGATGATTCGCCTCCTCTTTCAGATAGTTCGCGGTACAGGCGTCTGGTTGGTAAGCTCATATATCTCACAGTGACCAGGCCCGACATTTCCTATGCTGTGGGCAAGGTGAGTCAATTCATGCAAGCTCCTAGGGAGTGCCATCTACAGTCCGCCTTGTGGATCTTGGAGTATGTCAAAGCAGTGCCTGGGAAAGGATTACTTTTTCAGAAGAATGGTCATCTGAGGATTGAAGCCTACTCAGGTGCAAGTTATGCTGATGACAAAGGGGATCGCAAGTCAACCTCAGGTTTTTGCACCTTTGTTGGGGGAAATCTGGTGAGCTGGAAGAGCAAGAAGCAGTCTGTTGTCTCCAGGTCCAGTGCAGAAGCTGAGTATCGCAGTATGGCGTCGACCACTTGTGAGTTAAAATGGTTGCGGGCTCTTATGCAAGATTTAGGAGAGGTATACAACCATCCTCTACCTATGTTCTGTGATAACAAGGCAGCCATATACATCTCCAAAAATCCGGTCTTCCATGAAAGAACAAAGCACATTGAGGTCGACTGTCATTTCATTCGTAAAGAGATCTTAAAGGAACAAATTTGCACTCCCTTTGTTACTTCTGATAAAGAGCTGGATGACATCTTCACCAAGCCAGTTTCCGCCTCGTTTCTTCATGTTTGCGACAAGCTGGGCATGATCGATATATATGCTCCAGCTTGAGGGGGAGTGTTGAAGTTGGTGACCGGGCGGTCTGGCGGTCTGTCTTGGCGGGTTGAAGACCGCGCAGTCTGGCGGTTTGTCTCAGCCGGCTTGGAGACCGGGCGGTCTAGCAGTCTTCCCTGGCGATCTCTCTTATTCTCTTGTGGTAGTCGTGCGGTTAGCCCTTCTGTCTAACCGCGCGGCTTGTGCGGTTTATTTTGTATAGTCCGCTTAGTCCTGTACATTTTTAGTCCCACATCTCTTATTTGTACTCTCTCATCTCTCCTCCATTCTATATAAGGGAGGGCATACCTTTGTAATAGATATCTTTTTTGGATAATAAAGTTTCAATTATTCAAAACTCTATCCGTTTGTTACTGCATGTTCGCTACTTCTAACAATAACTGTGTTATGTGATTGTTTGGAATAGTAGGATCCGAGAGAAGCTTGGCTCGTGTGTACGTCTTAAGGTGAACTACGCAGTGTGAGCAACGGGCAAGTGGAATCGGACCTAGGCTATGTGGTTCGGTGCGAGAGACCCGAAAAGGGGACTGGCCGTTGGCATAGTCGGGAGCCTTAGACGGTGTTCAGAAAGGCTAGAATGCTCATGAGGTTGCCAACCTGTGGGTGGTGGTGAAGACACTGAAGTGCCAGGATTCACCGATAATGTGCCTTGAGTGCACGGGGTGTTTTTCCGTACGAGCGTACACCTGTGGCATAGTATGTTTGTTTTATATTGTTTAGCTGGGCTAATGAATTGCAAGGAAGGAGCACCACCGTCCCGAGTTAGGGGCAGGGTCGTTATAATTTGGTCGGCTTTGTCTGACTGTTGCTTTGTTTGCCACCATGCGGTGGAATGTTGCTTGCATGTGCTATGAAGCCGAGTACCAAATGGCGGGTTGTAGCCCATGTTGCTGCGTTTGCCCTCGAAGGCCAAAGCGAATAGTTGTTCTTTATTTTGTCATGTGTGGCCGGCCTGCGAATCGATGTATGAAAAACATTATATTGCTAAGTGAACTTTTGTAAGGCCATAAGGCCAAGTATCTTTCAGTGTATTTGTATTTCATTCCAGTTGTAGTGGTTGTGGACATTCATGATTATTGGATTACTGTTATGGGTTCTTTCAACTATTTAAAAGCTTCCGCAAGAATGCTCTGTGTTAGGACGAGTAGTCTTAATTGGATAGTTTGGTTATTCATACGTAACCCTTCCGACTGTCCGTGGTATATGGCTTCGGGTTCCAGCTGGACATTCTATTATATTCCATATGACAGATGAGGGTGTTATAATTTGGTATCAGAGCCAGGTTACGGTCAGTTTTAAATGAATTCGTGGGCGAATTCTTTTAAGGGGTGGTCAGCACATGTGTGCGTCATCGTTAGAACATCAAAAAGAACCCATGAATGTCCACTTAGGAATGAAAAATACACTTGTTTTGTGGAACCTGAGTGTTCCAATGATTGCTTTTAGCAATTTGTTTGTCTTATAATCGTGGGTCTTTGCTATTATAGGCAGCTAGGAGCGGTGCTGGTCTGTCGGAGGGTCCGCAATCGGTGAAAAGTAGTGCACCAAGGGACATGCCTACAACACCTCCTTCAGGGGAAACCATCAGGTTGGTGGCTGAAGCAGTCTTTGCGATGATAAATGCCCTACCTGCAGGGCATATGCACCACGCACCACCTATTGTTGAGCAAGAACCGGTTAGGACGGCAGAGCCGAGAGTGTTGGAGCGCGCGATAGTGGATCAGGTAGAGCCGAGGAGAGCTACGGAGAGACAGCTCAAGCATGTAATGGGCTTTAATCATCCGAGATTCGATGGGGTTGGAACGCCAGCTCAAGCTGAGGATTGGCTCTCTACGATAAAGAGGGTCTTGACTGCCACGTTAACTGAGGAGTGGCAGAAGACGACCATAGCTACCTTCCTTTTGGCAGGTGAGGCGAGGCTGTGGTGGGATGAGTTGGAGATTTATCTCTTAGTAGGAAGGCAGCTTGCTGATGTGCCTATGGAGGAATTCTCAAGATTGTTCTTGGCCAGATATTTACCCTCTACTCAGAAGCCTGAGATGGAGAATCAGTATCTTGGGTTGACTCAGGGAGCCAGAAGCGTGGACGAGTATCTCCACGAGTTTACACGGTTGGGTCGGTATGCGGGTGCTATGTTTACGGAAGAAGAGAGGAAGAACAACCGATTTCATGACTACGTAGTGACCTACAGTTACTCCTTGCTGGGCCTAAGGCGCATGGCTTCCTAGCCTTGGTCAATTAGGCCCGGTCAGTGGAAAAGTTTGTGAAGAAAGTGCAAGAGAAGAAGGACCCAGGGGAATAGAAGGCAGAGTTCAAAGTGCCAAATGCAAAGTCAGGATTCTGCAGATGGAACAAGAAGCATAGGACTTCGAAATCAGCCCCTTTGTCTGGTATGTCAGGGGCAACCACAAGTCGAGTCCCAGGAGCTTGCTACAACTGTGGGAAGACGGGGCACTTTGCTCATGAGTGTTGGAGCGGATGTGCAAAGTCTGAGAGGAAGCCTGGAGCAACCTATGAAGAGAAAAGGAAGGCGGTGGAGTCAACCGCGTCCCATCATGCTCCAGCCCTGCCTAGAGTTTATAATCTTAGTCTAAAAGAGGCCATAAAGCAAGCTGACGTGGTGACAGGTATGAGTTAAAATTTAGCAGTTTAACTTTATGTAGTTGTTACCTCTTTATATATGTTAGCTTATTATTCTTGGTGCTAGGCTTCATGTTGATTTTTGATTGTACGGCCAGAGCCCTGTTTGATTCGGGGGCTTCATTTTCCTTCTTGTCCGAAAGATTCGTGTCGCGCATCGGGGTCCCTTCCTCAATGGCAAAAGACAATTTGGATGTGTTGTTTCCCAATGGGTGCTCTATGAGTGTGGATAAGATCTGTTTGGTAAAGATATGGATTGGGGATCAGGAGTTTAATTTGCGAGCGTTGGTACTATCGTTAGTGGAGTTCGACGTAATCTTTGGTATGGACTAGCTCTGGGAGCAGCAAGCTTACATCGATTGCAACCGAAAGGAGGTTAAGTTGGGGCTGCATACTAAACGGGAGACTACATTTGCGGGCATGAAGGGGTCATGTAAAGTTTTGATGTCGGCCCTTCAAGTGATCAAAGCAGTTCGGTCTGGGGCAGAGCTGTTTGTCACCTTAGTGTAGGCTTCAACGCCCAGGCCAAGTTTGGACAGTATCACTGTTGTGTCCTAGTATCCTGATGTGTTCCCAGATGATCTCCAAGGAGCCCCTCCTCAGCGGGAGATTGATTTTACAATTGAGCTGGTACCGGGTGCCGAACCGGTGTCACGCTCTCCGTATCGGATAGCGCCGCGAGAGATGGCAGAGTTGAAGGTGCAACTGTAGGAGTTGTTGGAGCAAGGGTATGTGCGTCCAAGTTCGTCGCCTTGGAGCGCACCGGTTCTTTTCGTTAATAAGAAGGATGGGAGCCATCGCTCTGTATTGACTATCGGGATTTGAACAAGCTTACGAAGAAGAATAAGTATCCGATCCACATGATTGACGATCTATTTGATCAGTTGGTTGGGTCAACAGTACATTCGAAGTTAGATCTGAAGTCCGGCTACTACCAATTGAGGATAAGGTAAAGCGAAATCCAAAAGACAGCGTTCGGCATGCTGTTTGGGAATTACGAGTTCACAGTCATGCCGTTTAGGCTGATCAATGCGCCATCCGTGCTTATGAATCTGATGAACAGGACGTTCAGAGAATACCTGGATCATTTCGTGATAGTATTTATCGATGATATCTTGGTATACTCACAGTGTGAGGAGGACCATTCCAAGCATCTACACATGGTTTTGGAGACGTTAAGGAGGAATCAGTTGTATGATAAGTTCTCCAAGTGTGAGTTCTGGTTATCCTTAGTAGCATTCCTTGGTCATGTTGTTAGTGGAGAAGGGATAGCGGTGGATCCGACAAAGATAGTGGCGACACGAGAGTGGCTTATTTTGACTACAGTGGCGGAAGTTCGGAGCTTTCTGGGGCTTTCCGGCTACTACTGGCACTTCATAGAGAACTTCTTGCGGATAGTGTTACCACTCACAAAGTTGACAAGGAAAGACCAGAAGTTTGTTTGGTCACTAGAGTTGACCAGGCTTTTGAAGAGTTGAAGAGGCGGTTGACCACGACGCCTATTTTATGTTTGTCGAGTGGAACCGAAGGATTTGAAATTTATAGTGATGCTTCGGGTAGTGGTTTGGGCTATGTTCTGCTACAGCATGGGAGCATGATAGCCTATGGTTCACGACAATTGAAGGTTCATGAGAGGAATTACCCGGTTCACGACTTAGAGTTAGCGGCCGAGATATTCGCTCTGAAGCTGTGGAGGCACTCCCTGTACGGTGTGAAATTTGAAATCTACACCGACCATAAGAGCCTGAAGTACTTGTTAGATCAGAAGGATCTGAACATGAGGCAGTGGAGGTGGATGTAGTTCTTGGTGGACTACACCT
Source organism: Platanthera guangdongensis (assembly GCA_039583875.1). Lineage (NCBI taxonomy): Eukaryota > Viridiplantae > Streptophyta > Magnoliopsida > Asparagales > Orchidaceae > Platanthera > Platanthera guangdongensis. Next base: position 97,236,349 of record CM077163.1, read on the forward strand.
TCGAGATACATTATGTACCTGGGAAAGGAAATGCAGTGGCGGATGTATTGAGCCGCAGGGCTCCTACGCAGACCAGTTGGTTGTCAGTACATGATGAGAGCTTAGTCCGTGATTTGGAGGCATTAGAGATCTCCTGCGTTGATAAACGGTCTAGTGTCGAGGCGATATTGTGTTGGACAGAGGTGCAATATGACCTGGTTGATAGAGTTCGACGGGCTTTAGTTCAGGATAGCAGCATGAAGCGGATCTTAGATGAATCTTTAGATGGGTCAAATTCCCAGTTTGCGGTTGAGGATGGACTGCTAAGAAAGGACGGTCGTCTATGCGTCCCTAGTGCGGATAATCTTCGGGAGGAGTTGATGTACGAGTCTTATCATACCAAGTACTCAATGCACCTGGGAAGCACGAAGATGTATAAAGACATGAAGAAGTTATTCTGGTGGCCAGAATTAAAGAAGGATGTAGCACTTTATGTGGTCAAGTGCCAAACTTGTGCCTTGGTGAAGGCGGAGTGCCAGAAGCCCGGAGGTCTCCTAAAGTCCTTGCCTATCCCAGAGTGGAAATTCGATGACATTTATATGGATTTTGTGCATGGTTTGCCAAAGTCGCAGAGGGGAAACAACGCCATCTGGGTGGTCGTAGATAGGTTGACAAAAGTGTCGCATTTCTACCCGAATAGGAAGGAAGATCTAGTGGAAATGTTAGCCAAACTCTATGTGGATAGTATCGTGCGGTTGCATGGTGTGCCCCACAGTATTGTTAGTGACCGAGATGGACGCTTCAAGTCGAAGGACTGGAGGCTGGTGCATAGTTTGTTGGGAACTACACTGAGTTTCACCATAGCCTTCGATCCACAGACGAATGGTCAGATCGAGAGGGTCGACAGGACGATGGAGGTCATGATTCGCATGTGCGTCCTAGATTTCGGAAAGTATTGGGAAGATCACCTGTACATGGTGGAGTTTACGTATAACAATAGCTTTCAAACGAGTATTGGAACGGCAACTTTCGAGGCCTTGTATGGTAGGAAGTGTTGTACGTCGTTGTCTTGGTTGGAGACAGGCGATTCGAAGTTGTATAAACGTCAAGAGTTGGAAGACGCCACTTCAATGGTACGTAGAATTCAGGAAAGGTTGAAGATCGCGCACAACAGGCAAGCAAAGTACTATAACGACAAGCATAGGAACGTGGAGTTCGGTGTTGGCGACTGGGTGTATTTAAAAATCAAGTCGTTCAAGGGTGTTTCGCGGGTTCGACGCTTGAAGAAGCTGAGTCCGAGATACCTTGGACCATTTGAAATCCTGGAGCGTGTTGGCGAAGAAGCGTATAGATTGAAGCTGTTAGTGTAATTGAGTGGGCTATAAGATGTGTTACACGTATCGGTGTTGCGTAAGGCGGTGCAAGAACCTTCGCAGATAGTTGCGGTCGATCAAGTGCTGGTTGATTACGAGTTGACGACAAAGGTCAAGCCTATACGTATAGAAGACGTTGAATTCAAATGACTCCGCAACAAGGAAATCCGAATGGTTAAGGTCCATTGGGATAATTGCGGACGCGAGGAGCTTTCTTGGGAGCGAGAGCAAACTATGTTGGAGGAATACCCCGAGTTATTCCACTCAGGTAACATTTAATTTTGTGTTACCTTTACTTAATTTCGGGACGAAATTACTTAAGGGGGGAGATTTGTAACGCCCCGAAAATTATTTTTGAGTTGATCGCATCCAAAAGAAATTTTGGTGCCTGTATAGGGGTACACGGCCTAGGACACGGGCATGTCCAAGGCCGTGTCTTTCTTTGTGTTTGGTTGGCTGTGTCCAGAGAAGGACACGGCAGGAAACACAGGTTATGCACAGTTTTGACAAAGGCGTGTCAGGGGTGACACGGGCGTGTCAGGGGTGACACGGGCATGTCAGGGGTGACACGGGCGTGTTCATACCTGTGTCCTCACCCGTGTTCAGCAGGGATGTGACGGTTGGCATGACGATTATGTGTGACATGCCCCCGGTCACGGGCGTGTCGAGGACCCGACACGGGCGTGTCAGGTTGAGACACTGGTGTATCTTAGCCCGTGTGGTTTTTCTGTGTTCGACGATCGTGCCTGGATCGAGGCACACGGCTTGGAACACGACCGTGTGCAAGGCCGTGTTCGGCCCAGTTTTGAGGATTGTTGTGCAGATCTGAGCCGTTCATTTCCTTTAAGTAAGATCTAACGGTCCAGATGTGTTCCTGCTCTGTTAAGGCCGGGAATGGTGGTTTAACTCCTCATTTCTCCCTTAAGCTTTCTCTTTCCAAGGAGTTAGTGCAATGAGGAAGAAGGAGAAGGATTTCAGCCGCCGGCGGAGCATCGGAGAACCGTTTAGAGAATCGAGAGGAGATCCGTGGAGGAAATTTCGTTGTGAAGACTTCTATCCGGATAGTTTTCCATGGCGCAAAAGCGTACTACAAGGGTAACGATTCTCTACTTGAGCATGTGAAGCTCTCTTCCTTTTTGCATGGGCAAACCAGCTCCCGCGAGTGTGCGGCGAGTGTGCAGTGTTCTCTGGGTTTGACGTGAATAGTCCCCCTTGTGTTGCATATAGAGTCCGGAATCGAAGTACGGACATAGGCATTGTGTGTGAAGCCTACCCGGACATGTTGGTATGGATCGGTGATGTTGCATTTGTTATGGTTTGTCGGAGAAGACTCTGTGCTTTGGGTTTTCGGGTTTCTACGCGGTAGTTTGCAGCAAGGATTCTTGGTGATTAACTCTAAGACGCACCCGAAAAACTGAGCGGAATCGTTGTTCTGCTAACTTGGCGGTTAGGGAACCAGCCTTGAACATAACTAGGTTATGTGATTGTTTGGAATAGTAGGATTCGAGAGAAGCTTGGCTCGTGCGTACGTCATAAGGTGAACTACGCGGTGTGAGCAACGGGAAAGTGGAATTGGCCCTGGGATATGTGGTTCGGTGCGAGAGACACTAAAAGGGGACTGGCCGTTTGCATATTCGGGAGCCTTAGATGGTGGTCAGAAAGGCTAGAATGCTCACGAGGTTGCCATCCTGGGGGTGGTGGTGAAGACGGTGAAGTGTTAGGATTCACCGATAATGTGCCCTGAGTGCACGGGGTGTTTGGCCGTGCGAGCCTACACCTGTGGCGTAGTATGTTTTTTCTATATTGTTTAGCTGGGCTAATGAATTGCAGGGAAGGAGCACCGCCATCCCGAGTTAGGGGCGGGGTTATTATAATTTTGTCGGCTTTGGCTGACCGTTGCTTTGTTTGCCACCGTGCGGTGGAATGTTGCTTGTTGGTGCTGCAGAGGCGAGTACCAAATAGCGGGTTGGAGACCATGTTGCTGTGCTGGCCTTTGAAGGCCAAAGCGAATAGTTGTTCTTTATTTTGTCATGTGTGGCCGACCTGCGAGCCGATGTATGGAAAACATTATATTGCTAAGTGAACTCTTGTAAGGCCATAAGGCTAAGTATCTTTCAATGTATTTGTATTTCATTCCAGTTGTAGTGGTTGTGGACATTCATGATTATTGGATTACTATTATGTGTTCTTTCAACTATTTAAAAGCTTACGCTAGAATGCTCTGTGTGAGGGCGAGTAGTCTTAATTGGATAGTTTGGTTATTCATACGTAACCCTTCCCCCTGTCCGTGGTATATGGCGTCAGGTTCCAGCTGGACCTTCTGTTATGTGCCATACGGCGGATGGGGGTGTTACAGAACACACATGAAATAATAAAAGTAAATGTGCTTTGCTTTGGCCTTCGAGGGCCGGCTTGGCTACCATTGGCTACAACCCGCTATTTTTCGCTCGACTGGGCTATACCTGCACGAAACATTCCACCCCAGTGGTGGCAAACAAAGCAACGGTCAGCATTAGCTGATCAAATTATAACGACCCCACCCCTCACTCGGGGTGGCGGTGATCCTTCCCTACATGAATTTAGCATATAAATATAATAGCAAACAAAATGTGCAGATTAAGCACCATTCACCACAGGCGTTGGCACTACCGCCAAACGCCCTTGCACTCATGGCACATTATCGATGTACCGGAAAAAAACAGGGTCCAACCTCCATTCTTAGCGACGGTTAGCATAAATTGAGCATTCACCAGTATTTCTGTGCCAAAGCCAAAGACTGGCACTATGCTAAGACAAAGTCATGGTGATCCCCCAGATTCACTCTTTAACTCACTCCAGGTTGAACGCCATAATATTGGGTACATTTTAGCTCTTTCATGTTGCTCAAATGGTCGGGCGCAACAAGCTACAACGCGGGTAAGCCTCCCCTTTCCCATTCACATCAACACATAACTCAATTATGTTCCAAGATTGGCACGCACGACCTCCTAAGCTGGGCCCTTTGGGCTCACAGCTCAACTTATTGGCCCCTATGTAACACCTCCATCCTTCAACATAGAATATAATATAAGGTCCGGCAGGGGCCCCGCGACTTATTCCACGGACAGTCAGCGGAATTACAGGTGAATATCAAAACTACCAAACGAATTCTAACTCAGAGCATTCTAGCGGAAGCTCTACGTGTTATTAGAACCCATGTAACAACGAATGTCCACTAATATATCATATAGGAATGTTATTCAAAATTCACTAAAATGTGCGGCCTTAAGGCCTTACAATTATTCTTCATAAAAGTTGTTTACAAACATCGGCACGCAGTTCGACCACACATGAAAACAATAAAAAAGCTCTTTGCTTGGCCTTCGAGGGTCGGCATAGCATCAAAGCGCTGCAACCCGCTATTTTCCACTCAGCTCTCCAGCACCTGCATAGGGACATTTCACTATATAGGTGGCAAATAAGGCAATGGTGAGCTTTAGCTGACTAATTTTTAACGACCCAACCCCATTCCCAGGGCAGCAATAATCCTTCCCTTTAGGCATAACATTCATATATATACATATATATCACACAAAGGTACAACATAAGCACCATTCAATATATCGCAAAGGTACAACTTAAGCACCATTCAAGATATCATAAATGTTTGCATCACCAGCCAAAGGTTCTGTGCACACAGGGCACCTTATCGGTGTACTCGAAACCCACGGTCCCCGAACTATCCAAAATTCTGAGATTGATGGCAAACTATGAGCAATAATTGCCTGGACTTTATCACAAAGATCATATCGCCACGGCTCTCCCTCTACACCACCAGTAATTGCCATGTACTTTAGGTCTATTTAACCGATCGACTAAGCATGGGTGCAGATCCTCCTTTTCTCGTTGCTCAAATGTCATCCCATCGATGAAATCCGAAACCTTCATTACCAATCTACATGATGCGGGTTAGCCTCCCCTTTACCATAAATTAAACATAACTAACATTATGTACAATTGCTCTAAAGGCTATCAAAGCTGGGCACCTAGGCTCCCCTGTTAACCACACGGTCACCACGAGCCAATCTTCACAAGAACAATATTATCTGGGAGCTATCGCCAATGATAGCCATTTTCTCCTGGTGTTAATAACAAAATATCTCCTTCTGTCCCCAGACTAAGCAACAACTGGAACATCTTTCTAAAAAAACTTGCAGTCATCTGCAGTGCTAGAAACTGGACTTTCACAACATATAAAGATCACTAAGAACTATTGTCATCGATATCCACTGTCACCCAACGGTATCCAACAATTTTCAAAACCATGGTATTCTCTGGATATTTTCCTGGAGTGTATCTCCAGTACTTTCTGCTTCTAAAATTCACAGGAACAACCCCTCGGACTCCTTGAACTACATGTTTATACTCAGAGTCTTCTCCGACTTACAAATTAAAACATCACCATTCCAGACCAACCTATCCAGATGGACTTCACACAGCATTCCTATTCCGTACTACAATTTCCGAATTTTATATGCAAAACTACCTGGGGAAATCGCGTATCAACCCATCGGAATTCCCTTCACTATCCAACATTTTGGTGAGGGATTCCATGCATATGCAAAAATAGGACTGCACTTGTCTAAGAAGGAAGATCGTTACACTTGTAGATCATTTCGGAGCAATGACCAAGCCGTCTATCTAGATGGAAAGGAACGCCTCACTTTCCGCTTCACGGATATTGCTTCAGCTCAAAAATTTGATGACGGGATCTACTTCACCAAGCTTTCAAATCTCAGCCTTCAACCCTCTCCTTCCTTTCTTCCAAGGTTTTGATGAAAAGGTTGATAGAGAGTGAGGAAAGAGAAATGAATATTCTCTTCACCTCTTATCTGCTTAAGTAGTCTCGGGATTAAACCTAGCCACATGATCCTTTCTTCAAGATGAATGAAGGGACACGTTTCAGTTGATAAGTCAAACTTATCTCTATTGTCGGGCAATATTAGTTATCGCCTGGGCGATATCGTTGGTAGCTACTTTGACCTCAGTCAACACCGCGCTTTAGCCGCTTTCCAGCTATCCGATATGTGTAAAACTACCACGTGGCACTATCGCCAACTATAGTCACTATCGCCACGTGATAGTATACTCAACGATTCGTTGAGTGCATTGAGATCGTTGAGTAGTATCGTGAGTGAAAGTCACTATTGCTTGAAGATAGCTACCCTTGAGCTCGTTTTTCTAATTTTTTTGGTGTTACACCCGAGGTCTCCATGAGATATGCCTCATAATCATAGTGTCCCCCAGGTCTCCATGAGACGGGCCTCACAAAATAGGCTCTCTGGGAGATACCGCCAGCAGCAGCGCTACCACCACATGATACGGGACAGACTATCGATTCTTCCCCTCCAAACAGGTGTTTTCCTGGATAGCTACTCCAGCAATCTTGTTAGGAATATTGCCCTCAATGTTCGCTCGACTTGATTTGAAGAGGCATCACCTACAACACTAATAACATAGTTGTATTTGATGTTGTTTAAGCTCATCATGTGCAGGATGTTCCTTGGAACAAGATTAGACAAGTTGTCTGAGTAATGGTGACAGGTGGTCACAATGTAGGCTAATGGAGAGAGAAAATCTACCTAAGTCCACAGGAGTTGAGCGAAGCAAGCTCACTTAATGCCAGATGCAGAGAAATGTGGCTAAGTTCCCAAGCATTGAGTGAAGCATGCTCACTGAATTCCAGATGCAAAGAAATGTGGTTAAGTTCACGGGCGTTGAGTGAATCAAGCTCACTCAACGCCAGATGCTAAGAAGCGTCATGTGTTGTCAATCTTCTGCATTGGCAAGCAGAAAAATCAACCAAGCCCACAGACGTTGAGTGAATACAGCTCACTCAATGCCATATAATAGAAGGCATCTAGTGAATACATCAAAGGCATCTGGTGATGTCAAAGCTTTTTCTTTGATAGTAATGAAATCTTGTCAAGTCCAAAAGTGTCGAGTGATGAAGGTTCACTCGACACAAAAGTAGTTATGACTATAAAAGTCTAGATGGCATTGAGTGATGAAGGCTCACTCGATGCCAGAAAAGAAAGCATCGTGTTCACTCAAAAATCAAGGAAAGAATGGAAAGAAAATCTGTCAAAGTGTTTTGACATTGAGTAATGCTTACTCACTCAATGCCTACTGAAAGAAAATTTGTCTAAGTGTTTTGGAATTGGGTCAAGCTTACTCACTCAAAGCCTAGTGATAGAAAATCTGTCTAAGTGTTTTGGCATTGAGTCAAACTTACTCACTCAATGCTTAGTGATAGAAAATCTATCTAAGTGTTTTGGCATTGAGTCAAGCTTACTCACTCAATGCCTAGTGACATAAAATTTGTCTGTGTTTTGTCGTTGAGTCAAGCTTACTCACTCAACGCCTAGTGACAGAAAATCTGTCTAAGTATTTTGGTGTTGATTCAAGCTTACTCACTCAATGCCTAGTGACAAAAAATCTGTCTAAGTGTTTTGGTGTTGAGTGATGGTTACTCAACGCCTGTACTAAAGAGCTTGAATTTGACTAAGTCCACAGATGCTGACGTCAGAAAAGCCAACAAATCAACAAAATTCAAAATTTGGTGTGATGGCTACGGCACAGGACAAATAGCACCGCAGCTCTACAAGATGACTTTTCCTGTAAAAGATAAAGTTATAGATGTCAAATTTAGTGGGGCCCACAGGTCAAAGTAGTCGTTGATCGGCGGAATAGAAAAGGGGGAGTTCAGAACGAAGAGACTAGCTATTCAAAAAGATAGCTGGACTTTTTCTTCTTCCTCGCTGAAAGATATAGTACCTAAACAGCTAGAGGGGGGGGTGAATAGGTGACCAAATTCTTTTTAACTTTTTATGCCAGCAATCAGTTTTTAACACAGCTTTATATCTACTATTGCACAGCAATCACACAGCATTCACAGCAAACCACAGCACACAGAAGACACACAGTTTTATAGTGGTTCCCCAAGGTTTGGGTACATCCACTTTCCCCCTTCGCCTATCTAGCAGTGTACTAGATTCGGCCAAACTCCTCCACTATCTCAGAACCCAAAACTGGTTCCTACACCTCAGGCCCAAGGCCCAACAACTCAGCTTCTTCACAAAGCCTAAACTCAGCTACAAAGTCCTACACTCAGCCACCAAGGCCTACACTCAGCCACCAAGGCCTACACTCAGAGATTTCAATCTCCTACACTCAAGCTCTCAAGCCTTACACTCAGCCTTTATAATTGCAGGCTTACAAGACTCAGATCCAAAGGATCCTACAAGATAAAATGAATACAATAATGTTAACTCAGCAACCCAGAGACAAGAGAGGGGAGTTGTGAGTTTCTTGATGAGTTCTTGGAAGAACTCACCTGAAATCAATCTGACTTAGCTTTCTTCAAACCTTCTTGAAAGTAGTACTCAATAAGATTGACTCCTTCTGCAGTTGATCCTTGATCTCTGCTACTTAAGATTCAGAATAAATCTGAACCCTTCTTCTCAGTCTGGTTCCAATGACTGATTTCTTGGATGGAGCTCTCTCTCTCCAACTTCTTAGATCTTCACTTGATAGCTAGATCTTCTTTTAATCTGAACTTAGACTTGTGTTCAATCTCTTCAACAACCTCTTAATCAACTACTTTCTGTAGACAGCTGAAAGTCCACCTAGTGTCAGCTATGTGCACCTATGGGGGGGGGATAGGTGACGTGTAGCGCTTTTGCGGAATTTACGAATGTACCTGCACAATAAAAATAAAAAGCACAGCACACAGAATACACAGGCAATTTATAGTGTTTCCCCTACTTGGGTACATCCACTTTCCCCCTTCGACCTATCTCCCAACAAGGGACGACTCGGTCTCTTCTCCAACAGGATTGAAATCCAATCCCTGCACTATCGGAAGGAACCCTTCCACACGTGAGAGTCAACACTCCCACAAAACGGGTTGCACCCAACCCTTACAACACGGAACAAACGTTCCTTTACAACAAAAGTAAATATAGAATGTACACGAGATACAAACTTCGTTTGGAGACTACGGTGTTCCTCTTCATTCGACGACGTGTTCGTGAAGTCAATGAAGAGTCTACAACCTTGGTCTCTCTTGGAGAGGATCTCCCCGGAACCGGCGGCGGCAACACGAGCGGCGGCTAGCTTCGGGATCGGCGGCTATTGAGCGGCTGCTGAACTTGGAGATCCAAACTTCGTAGCGAAGCTAGCTTGGTCTTCCAACGGTCACACGAGGATCGGTCGTCTCGATCGATTCGGACGGGGAAGTTTTTCCCGATCAACAAATCGAGAGACAAGATATCTCTGGATAGACACGTGAGACTCAAAGCTTTGCTAAGCTTCTGTCGCCGGAGATCGGGAAGAAAAGCGATCAGCAGCGGCGACGGACTAGCGCGAGCGGCGACGGATGCGGCGGAGCTATTTCGCGATTTTAGGGTTTGCTCTGCTCGGCTTCTTTCTGTCTGGGTATTCCGTTCAAAATACCCGTATATAAATACTGTAGATGCTTTCCAAAATGACCGTTGTGGGACCCACAAGCTGAATCCCTAAGTCCCGGTCCAGAATCTTAACAGCGGCAGAATCCGGTTCAGGAAGTTCCAGAAAAACGCCCAAGTCAAAATCGGTGAGAATCGAAAGTGATTCTCGCCGAGTCGCCGAGAATCAAAAGTGATTCTCGACGATTCGGCGAGAATCAAAGATTATTCTCGTCGAATTTGCCTTGGTTGCACGCACTGCTTTAGGCCAGGTCGAGACGGCGAGAATCAACCAGTGATTCTCGACGATTCGACGAGAATCACTAGTGATTCTCGCCGAATCGGCGAGAATCACCTGGTGATTCTCGTCGATTCTTACTTAGAAGCAGAGGTGCTTGCTTAGAAGTGGCTGGGTCGAGTTCGGCGAGAATCAACTTCTGATTCTCGACGAATCAGCGAGAATCACAAGTGATTCTCGCCGAATCGGCGAGAATCACTTGGTGATTCTCGTCGATTTAAACTTAGACGAATTTTCGTCTTTCCACCTATGAGGTGCTCCTTGACCCATCCTTGCTCCTTGTCTGCTCCTGCATATTTACAGCCCTGTGCTTGAAAATAAGTGCACTCCAATAGAGAGAATACACGTAGGCCAACACACTGATCTGCTCAACGAGGGATTACGTCGTGCAGACCCGTGTATATTGACCTACTGCACCCTGACATTGGTGTGCACTTAGCGTGGAAAAACTGCAAGCACAACTAGAAAGATTTTATCAAATACATAGTCTATTGACCTTAGCTTGTCCAGGGGCTTCTTCAAATCAGGTACATTGTGGATACAATACCCAACAATCTCCCCCTATTTGAAGAAGCCTAAACCCTACAAGCTAAGGTGAATAGAGCAAATAGGAATGAAAACCATAAACTTAAAATTGAGTTGAGTGAGTTATCCCTTACCAATACCAATTTCTTGGGAGCAAGCTTGGAGCCACCTTAGCCTTAGCCGAGAGGGTAATCTCCCCCTTTTCGGCTTCTGCAAATCGGGGTCTGTAGCGTTTGGCCCTTTGCTTCCCCTCAGTTCTTGCATCTGTACTCACGCTGGAGTTCCTTGCTCCCCCTCAGATCATGCACGAGCCTGGAGCTTCTGTAGTCTTCATTCCTCATAATTGAGCATCCCCAATTCAGTCTTGAAAAGATTGAACTTGGCCTCGTCTAAGGGCTTTGTGAATATATCAGCAATCTGCTTGTCCGTGGGGACATAACAGAGAGAGATGTCCTTGTTTTCCACGTGCTCCCGAATGAAGTGGTAGCGCACTTCAATATGCTTCGTTCTGCTGTGCGATACAGGATTGTTGGCAATGGCAATTGCACTGGAGGAGTCACAGTACATGGGTACTTCCTTGAACTGAAGGTCGTAGTCGGCTAACTGGTTTCTGATCCATAGAAGTTGTGCGCAACAGCTTCCTGCCGAGATGTACTCTGACTCTGCTGTGGAGGTTGCAACACAATTCTGTTTCTTACTGTTCCATGAGATAAGCCTCCTGCCGAGGAATTGACACATCCCGGAGGTGCTTTTCCTGTCATCCCTGCTCCCTGCAAAATCAGCATCTGAAAAGCCTATTAGCTCGACATCATTGTTTCTTGGGTACCACAAACCAAGATTAGGAGTACCTTTAAGGTATCTTAGAATTCGCTTTGCAGCGACATAGTGAGATTCCTTAGTGTTCACCTGATAGCGGGCACAGACACATGTGGAGAACATAATATCTGGTCTACTGGCAGTAAGGTAGAGCAGGGATCCAATGATGCTTCTGTATTTGGTTTCATCGAAAGGTTTACCTTTCTCATCCTTATCCAGAGACATGGTGGATCCTGTAACACCCCCATCTGTCGCATGGCATATAACAGAAGGTCCAGCTGGAACCCGACGCCATATACCACAGACAGTCGGAAGGGATACTAAATGAATAATCAAACCAACCAATTAAGACTACTCGTCCTAATCACAGAGCATTCTAGCGGAAGATTTTAAAGTTGAAAGAACCCAAAATTAATTCCATCAATATGAATGTCCACAGCTACAACAACAGGAATGAAACCCCAAATACACAAAAACAGGTACATGGCCTTAAGGCCTTACAAATGTTCACTTAATAAAGAGTGATTTACATACATCGGCTCGCAGGCCGGCCACACATGAAATATATATAAATATAACTATTCTACGGCCTTCTAGGGCCAGCACAGCAACATGGGCTCCAGCCCGCTATTTGGCGCTCGGCTCCGCAGCACCTGCAAGCACATACCACCGCACGGTGGCAAATAAAGCAACGGTCAGCTAAAAGCCGACCAAATTATAACGACCCCGCCCCTGACTCGGGACGGCGGTGCTCTTTCCCTGCATAACATTAGCCCAACAATATATATATAGCGCAATTATAATTCGCCACAGGTGTAGGCTCGTATGGCCAAACACCCCGTGCACTCAGGGCACATTCATGGTGAACCCTGACCCATCAGTGCATTCACCACCACCCCCAGGATGGCAACAACATGTGAGCATTTAGCCTTTCTGACAACCGTCTAAGGCTCCGACTATGCCAACTGCCAGTCCCCGTCTTCGGGTCTCTCGCACCGAACCACATAGCCTAGGTCCAATTCCACTTGCCCGTTGCTCACGCCGCATGTCCAATTTAAGTCCTTTGCGCGGGCCAAGCTTCTCTCGGATCCCAAATTTTCCAAAACAATCTCATAACCCAGTTATGATCAAGGCCGGTTCCCAGACCGCCAAGTTAGCAGAACACGTTTCCGCTCAATTTTCCGGGTGCGCCTTGAAGCTAACCTCCAAGGATCCCTGCTGCAATCTACCGCGTAGAAACCCGAAAAATCCAAAGCACGGAGTCTTCTCCGGCAAAACCACATCAAATGCAACATCACCGATACAGACAAAACACGTCCGGGTAGGCTTCACATACAATGCCTATGCCCGTACTTGCGATTCCGGGCTCTATATGCAACACAAGGGGACTATTCCCGTCAACCCCAAGGAACACCACGCACTCACCGCATACTCGCGGGAGCGGGATTCCCTATGCAAAAAGAAAGAGCTTCAAGCGCTCAAGTTGAGAATCGTTACCCTTGTAGTCCGTTTTGGCGCCATGAAAAAACTACGCGGTTAGAACTCTTCGCAATGACCTTCCCTCCACGGATCCGCTCTCCGATTTCGAAACGGTGCTCCGATGCTCCGCCGGCGGCCGTAAACCTCCTTCTTCTTCCTCTCCTCTCTCACTTTGGAAGGGGAGAACTTTGGAGAGAAAATGAGGGAATAACTCCCTATTCCCGGCCTTAACAGAGCAGGATTTCTTCTGGGCCGTCGGATCCTAATTAAAGAAAATGAACGGCTCGGATGTAACGTCCCGAATCGCTCTAGGCCCCTAGTGTGTGTGTTTTGAGTCAGGAGGGTTGACTCGAGTCCTGAGAAGTGCCGTGAATTGGACTGCACTTGTGGTGACATGGAGAAATCAGTGTGAAAAGACATGGGTAGCGACACGGGTAGCGACACGGGCGTGTCCCTACCCGTGTGCGTCGAGTTGAGCTCGACGAGCCGTGTCGAGATCGTCGAACTGTGTCGACACCAGGTGACACGGGTAGTGACACGGCCGTGTCCCTACCCGTGTGTGTCGAGATGATCTCGACGAAGCGAGTCGAGATCGTTGAGATGCGTCGAGATAGTCGAGCGGGGGACACGGGTAGTGACACGGGCGTGTCCCTACCCGTGTGCGTCGAGTTGAGCTCGACGAGAAGTGTCGAGATGCAACCCGAGAAGTACACGGCCAATGACATGGCCAGGCACACGGCCGTGTCATGTGAACACGGGTCGGGACACGGGCGTGTCCCTACCCGTGTCAAACATTGAACCGACATGGAAACCGCCACGGCCGTTTCGCGGAAGCAGGACACGGGTACGGACACGGCCGTGTCCCTACCCGTGTCATATTTTGTTTATAAGGGGCAGAGGAAACCCTAGCCGTTTTCACTCTCATTTCACCCCCTATCTCCTGTGAGAACTCCTGGTGAGAGGAAAACCGCTGGAGCAAGTTCTACCGGAGGAGATTCGCCATCGCTGTGAAAGAGAAGATGCCGCCGAGGAGAACTACGCGATCCATGGCAAGAAATGGTGGTACCGCTGGAGCCAATGTGAGTTTCCTACCCTCTCCCTTGGTGCTAGATCTTAGATATTTAGGAGAGACATCGGTTCAAGAGAGCTTGATGGAGAGCAGAAGATTTCTAGGTTTGGCCATGCTAGGATTTGAATCCCAGATTTTAGATCTCTTCAACCCTTCCCCTTTTCTTCAATACGACGATGGGTGAATGGTTTCGTGAGGAGTTTTGGCCCTTGAGGTTGAATAAGGGAGGAGGACATTTCTGGAAAATTTAGGAAGGATCGCTTGAGGAGGAAGACGGACCGATGCCGTTCATTTTCTTTAAGATGCGCGCAGAATCTGTATTCTGCGCGCAGCGATTTTCTAGGCCATTTTTTTGTAGGATATGTGCAGATCTGGGCTTTTGGCTAAACACGAAAGTTGTAGCCCTAGGAAATACCTTTCCAACGAGTGGTTGCACGACTTCAGGTGATGTCTGTGGCCCCGGGGAAACCTAATCGAGTTTGCTGTCCGGCAATTCCTGTACACAGAAATTGTGTTTTGTGCGCAGTGAACTTTGAAGCCGATTTCGAGTAAGTTATTGTCAGATCTGGGTTGTGACCTGAATATAAAAGTTGTAGATCATGGAAATACCTTTCCAACGAGGGGTTAAACGCCTCCACCAGATTCCTGTAACTTCAGGAAACTCCGGTCGAAGTTGCTGTCCAGTGCTAATCCTGCGCTGAAATTCTGGGTCTCTACATACATTGTGGATTTGAAATTGGTGGATCCAATGTCGCAATTAATTCGTGGTTTTGGTGAAATAATTTTATGCTACCCACCAAAGTGTTATGGATGATAATATTTACTGTTTTAGAAATCAATTTATTATTGCAAGATAGCTTGAGGCCTGTTGATTTCCTTATGTTTAATTAGATTGATTTGATAATACTTCGGTAGGTTGCCGTAAGAGCAAATCTTGTTTATATCATGTTGAAATCACTTGGGATGATATATAGATGGGTAACCCATGGCCATGCATATGTTATATATCGGATTGAATTTTGGAGTCCAACAATAGTGGGTCGTCTCCTATTGGCATCTTATAGTAAATGTGCAAGTGCGGTGTTGACCGCCACCTATTCTGGTCGTGTTGAGGTAAGGTGTGGATGGATGGTTGGGCTGTGTCCTCGTGCTCACTCAGAGGCCCCTTCCATGGTATGATGAGGTTGTGAATTGCATGTGGTGTGAGTCGACACGCGGTGTCGTAATCCTGGGTTAAGGATAGTGTGGCAGGTCTACGGGCTCGCCAGTCGTCACACCGACGGGAGTTGGCAGTTAGACTTGGTCGGTTTGGGCTGTGTCCTCGGTGTTCACGTCCTGAGGCCCCTCCGACCATGTGAACGGTTGGGCTGTGTCCTCGTGCTTTCTTCCGAGGCCCCTTCCGGGTCACGCAAGGCCAGTTCGGGCTGTGTTCTTGGTGCACATCTACCCAAGACCCCGATGGGCCATAGTACGCATGGGCTCCGCTGTTGTGTTCTTAGCGTTGAGGCGTACGGAGGCCTAGGTGAAGTAGTGTGATACCCGCCTAGTAGTAGAAGTGCCTGTTCTACTGTCACCGCCTGGCCACGGCGGCTGATGCCTGAGAGGTTAGCTACCTGCTCGAAAAGTGGGAACTATAGTCTGTGTCGACATAGCAATTGCATGGGTGTGCATGGGTGAGTCATTGCATAGCATTCATAGCATTTCATAACATTGCACAACAAGATCCTCATCGTATAAGTTTGTATGGGCACTCTTATACGATGAGTTACTTTTATGTAACCTGATCCTTAACTTATAAGTTTGTATGGGCATTCTTATAAGTTAAGTTACTTTCCTGTTATTACTTATACTTGCTAGTTTAGTGTAGCTCTTACATAAATGTTGATTATGATACTATTACTCTTACACTACTGCCACCTGCTTGTACTTCCTTTACTTGCATACTTGTTATATATTATACTCTTGTTCCTTTTCTCCGCCCGGTGCCGAGGAGTCGCCGGGGGAGCGGATGTGAAACCACTTAGTCGTTTCGACTAACGGTTGCTACGTCTTCCTTTTTAGGAGGTCACGCCGCAGGTAGAGCAGCCGCAGACTACGCAGCAGGACAGCCAGGCCAGGGAGACAGGGCCTGAAGTGACGGTGCCATCGATGCCGTCGGTTACCGATGTTAGTTCTATTACTCTGTTGTAGCCCGTTTGGGCAATGTTTAGCTGTACTCTGATATATTGTAGAAGCATGTTTTAGCTTCTCCTTATTGATGTATTTGGGCATTATAACTTAGTGTGGATTTGACTTCTGGATGTTTATTTATTTGGTTGGGTTGGCATGATTTATTGATATTGTTGTAGCCGGCGGAATAGGCGTCTTGTGGTACAGGTTATCCCGTGTGCTAATGTTACCGCAAGACGGCTGTTCCGGGCATAAGACTCCCTCTTCGTGCCGTGTTTTGGGATCCGGGGAGGGGGAGTTTTACATCGGATCTGCACAAAATTCCCCAGACCTGGGCCGCACACGGCTTGGCACACGGCCGTGTCCATGGCTGTGTGCCTCGATCCAGGCACGATCGTCGAACTGGGAAACGCACACGGGCCAAGACACGCCCGTGTCTGACCTGACATGCCCGTGTCAGGCTCCTCGACACGCCCGTGTTCGTGGGCGTGTCACGCATAACTGCCACGGCAACGGACACGACCCATCAGGACACGGGTAGGGACACGGGTTGGCACACGCCCGTGTCGGATGACACGCCCGTGTCATCCGGCCGTGTTTCTGGCCGTGTCCTTCTCGGGTTGAAAACGGCCAAAAAATCACCAGCCAGACACGACCTTGGACACGCCCGTGTCCTAGGCCGTGTACCCCTACAGGCACCAAAAACTCTTTTTTCGCGACCGACTCGCACACAACTTTCGGGGCGTTACAAATCTCCCCCACTTAAGGAATTTCGTCCCGAAATTAAGCAAAGGTACACAAAAGCTAAATGATACCTGAGTGGAATAACTCGGGGTATTCCTCCAACATAGCTTGCTCTCGCTCCCAAGAAAGCTCCTCACGTCCGCAATTATCCCAACGGACTTTAACCATTCGGACCTCCTTGTTGCGGAGTCGTTTGACTGCAATATCTTCAATTCGCACTGGCTTGACACTTGTTGTTAACTCATAGTCAACCGGTACCTGATTGTCCGCAACGATCTGCAAAGGCTCTTGCACTGCCTTACGCAACACCGATACGTGGAATACATCATGCAGCCCACTCAACTCCGTCGACAGCTTTAATCTATACGCCGCCTCGCCAACACGCTCCAGGATTTCAAATGGTCCAAGGTATCTCGGACTCAGCTTCTTCAAGCGTCGAACCCACGATACACCCTTGAACGACTTGATCTTCAAATATACCATGTCGCCAACGTTGAACTCCACATTTCTATGTTTGGCATTGTAATACTTTGACTGTCTATCCTGAGCAATCTTCAGCCTTTCCTGAATTGTCCGTATCATTGAAGTGGCATCTTCTACCGCTTGATGTTTATACAACTTTGATTCGCCTGCCTCCAACCAAGACAACGGCGTACGACACTTCCTTCCGTACAAGGCTTCGAAAGGCGCCATTCCAATGCTTGCCTGAAAGCTGTTGTTGTAAGCAAACTCCACCATGTACAGGTGATCCTCCCAATGCTTCCCGAAATCTAGGACGCACATGCGAAGCATGTCCTCCATAGTCCTGTTGACACTCTCGGTTTGGCCATCTGTCTGCGGGTGAAATGTTGTGCTGAACTTTAGCTTAGTACCCAACAGACCATGCACCAACCTCCAGTCATTTGACGTGAAGCGTCCATCACGATCACTAACAATACTTCTAGGCACACCATGCAATCGTACAATATTATCCATGTAGAGTTTGGCTAACTTTTCCACTGGATCCTCCTTTCTCATTGGGATAAAGTGCGACACTTTTGTCAATCTATCTACGACCACCCAGATGGCGTCATTTCCCTTCTGCGACTTCGGCAAACCGTGCACAAAATCCATAGATATATCGTCGAACTTCCATTCTGGGATAGGAAGGGATTTCAAGAAACCTCCGGGCTTCTGGCATTTCGCCTTCACTAATGCACAAGTACGACACTTGGCCACATAAAGTGCCACATCCTTCTTCAAACCCGGCCACCAGAATAATTTCTTCATGTCTCTATACATCTTAGTGCTTCACGGGTGGATTGAGTACTTAGTATGATGAGCCTCATACATCAACTCCTCCCGAATATTATCCGCACTAGGAACGCATAGACGACTGTCCTTCCTTAGCAACCCATCTTCAATCACAAACTGGGAATTTGACCCATCCAAAGCTTCATCCAAGATTTGCTTCATGCTGCTATCTTGAACCAAAGCCCGCCGAACTCTATCTGTTAGGTCACACTGCACCTCTGTCCAAAACAGTTTCGCCTCGGCACTTGACTGCTTATCGACACAAGATATCTCCAATGCCTCCAACTCTTGGACCAATCTCTCATCATGTAATGATAACCAATTGGCTTGTGCGGGAATCTTACGACTCAACGCATCCGCCATTGCATTTCCTTTCCCAGGCACATAGTGTATCTTGAAGGTGTAGTCCCCTAAGAACTCCATCCACCTCCGCTGCCTCATGTTCAGATCCTTTTGGTCCAATAGGTACTTCAAACTCTTATGATCGGTGTAAATATCGACCTTCACACCGTACAGATAGTGCCTCCAAAGATTTAGAGCAAAAATCACGGTCGCTAACTCTAAGTCGTGGACCGGATAATTCCTCTCGTGAACCTTCAATTGTTGTGAACCATAAGCTATCACTCTCCCATGCTGTAGCAGAACACAGCCCAAACCACTGCCCGAAGCATCACTATATATCTCGAACCCTTCGGTTCCACTTGGCGAACATAAAATGGGCGCCGTGGTCAACCGCCTCTTCAATTCTTCAAAAGCCTGTTCGCACTCCGGAGACCACACAAACTTCTGATCCTTTCATGTCAACGTCATGAGTGGTAGTGCTATCCGCGAGAAGTTCTCTACGAAGCGCCTGTAGTAGCCAGCAAGCCCCAGAAAACTCCGGACCTCTGCCACCGTAGTCAAAGTAGGCCACTCCCGTATCGCCACTATCTTTGCCAGATCCACAACTATTCCTTCTCCACTGACAACATGACCAAGGAACGCTATCGAGGATAACCAGAACTCACACTTGGAGAACTTTGCATACAACTGACTTTTCCTCAATGTCTCCAACACCATGTGTAAATGCTTGTAATGATCCTCCTCGCACCGCGAATACACCAGGATATCATCGATGAATACTATCACAAACTGATCCAAGTATTCTCTGAACGTCCTATTCATCAGATCCATAAATACGGATGGCGCATTCGTCAACCCAAACGGCATAACCGTGAACTCGTAATGCCCAAACCGCGTACTAAATGCTGTCTTTGGGATGTCGCTCTCCCTTATCCTCAACTGATGGTAACCGGACTTCAAATCTAACTTCGAATATACAGTTGATCCAACCAGCTGATCAAATAGATCGTCAATCCTCGGGATTGGATATTTGTTCTTCTCCATAAGTTTGTTCAATTCCCGATAATCGATACAAAGCCGCAAGCTCCCATCTTTCTTCTTAACAAAGAGAACTGGTGCGCTCCAAGGCGACGAACTTGGACGCACATAACCTTGCTCTAGCAACTCTTGCAGTTGCACCTTCAACTCTGCCATTTCTCTTGGGGCTATCTGATAGGGGGAGAGTGACACCGGTTTGGCACCCGGTACCAGCTCTATAGTAAAGTCTATCTCCCGCTGAGGAGGGGCTCCTGGGAGATCATCTGGAAACACATCAGGATACTCGGACACAACTGGGATGTTGCCCAAACTAGGTTTAGGCGTCGCAGTCTGCACTACAGTGACATACAGTTCTGCCCCAGACATAACTTCCTTGAACAACTGAAGGGCCGATATCAGAACTTTCCCTGACCCCTTCATGCCCGCAAAAGTAGCCCCTACACCAGTGTCCAGACCCAACTTGACTTCTTTACGGTTGCAATCAATACATGCACTCTGCTCCGAGAGCCAATCCATACCGAAAATTACGTCGAACTCCACTAATGGTAGAACCAACGCCCGCAAATCAAACTCCCGGTCTCCAATCTGAATCTTCACAACACAAATCCTATCCGCACGCATTGAGCACCCATTAGGCAACAACACATCCAACTTGTTTTCTGCCATCGAGAGCGGAACTCCGATGCGCGATATAAACTTTTCAGACAAGAAGGAATGTGATGCTCCCGTATCAAAAAGGGCTCTCGCCGGAAACCCAAAGATTAACACAAAGCCTAGCATTAACAAACGTAAGCTAACAAATACGAAGGTAACAACTATAAAAGTTAAACCACTGTAATTTAACTCATACCTGTCACCACATCCGCTTGCTTAATGGCCTCCTGTAGGCCAAGGTTGTAGACTCTAGGCTGTGCTGGAGCATGATGGGATGCGGTTGACTCCACCGCCTTCCCTTTCTCCTCATAAGTCGCTCCAGGTCTCCTCTCGGACTTTGAACGTCCGCTCCAACACTCCCGAGCAAAATGCCCCGTCTTCCCGCAGTTGTAGCAAGCTCCGGGGACTCGACTTGTAGTTGCCCCCGATGCATCAGCCGAAGGGGCTGAGTTTGAAGTCCTCCGCTTCTTGTTCCATCTGCGGAAACCTGTCTTGTTACTTGGCACCTTGAACTCGGTCTTCCTTTCTCCTGGGTCCCTCTTCTCTTGAACCTTCTTCGCAACCTTTTCCAACGATCGGGCTGAATTGACCAAGGCTAGGAAGCCCTGCGCCTTAGGCCCAGCAAGGAGTAACTGTAAATCGCCGCGAAGACCCTCATAGAATCGGTTGGTCTTCCTCTCTTCTTCTGAAAACATAGCACCAGCATAACGACCCAACCGTGTGAACTCATGCAGATATTCGTCCATGCTTCTGGATCCCTGAGTCAACCCAAGAAATTGATTCTCCATATCCAACCTCTGAGCAGAAGGTACAAATCTGGCTAGGAACAATCTTGAAAATTCCTCCATCGGCACATCCGCAAGCTGCCTTCCCACTAGAAGATGAAACTCCAACTCGTCCCACCACATCCTCGCTTCTCCTTCCAAAAGAAAAGTCGCTATGGTGGTCTTCTGCCACTCCTCAGTCATTGTGGCCGTCAACACCCTCTTTATGGAAGAGAGCCAGTCCTCATCTTGAGTTGGTGTTCCAACCCCATTAAACCTCGGAGGATTAAAGCCCATCACATGCTTTAGCTGCCTCTCCGTAGTTCTCCTCAGCTCTACTAACTCAACTGCCGCGCGTTCCACCACTCTCGGCTCTGCCGCCCTAACCGGTTCTTGCGCATTTGCAGGAGGTGCGCGATGCATTTGCCCTGCAGGTTGGGCATTTATCATTGCGAACACGGCTTCAGCCACCATCCTGATGGTTTCCGCTGAAGGAGGTGTAGCAGGCACGTCCCTTGGTGCACTACTTTCCGCTGATTGCGGACGCTCTGACTGACCAGCACCGCTCCCAGCTGCCTAAATTAGCAAAGACACACGATTAGACAACAAACAAATTGCTAAAAGCAATCATTGGAACACTCAGGTTCCACCAAACAAGTGTATTTTCATTCCTAAGTGGACATTCATGGGTTCTTTTTGATGTTATAACGATGACGCACACATGTGCTCACCACCCCTTAAAAGAATTCGCCCACGAATTCATTTAAGCTTGACCGTAACCTGGCTCTGATACCAAATTGTAACACCCCCATCTGTCGCATGGTATATAACAGAAGGTCAGCTGGAACCCGACGCCATATACCACAGACAGTCGGAAGGGATACTAAATGAATAATCAAACCAACCAATTAAGACTACTTGTCCTAATCACAGAGCATTCTAGCGGAAGATTTTAAAGTTGAAAGAACCCAAAATTAATTCCATCAATATGAATGTCCACAGCTACAACAACAGGAATAAAACCCCAAATACACAGAAACAGGTACATGGCCTTAAGGCCTTACAAATGTTCACTTAATAAAGAGTGATTTACATACATCGGCTCGCAGGCCGGCCACACATGAAATATATATAAATATAACTATTCTACGGCCTTCTAGGGCCAGCACAGCAACATGGGCTCCAGCCCGCTATTTGGCACTCGGCTCCGCAGCACTTGCAAGCACATACCACCGCACGGTGGCAAATAAAGCAACGGTCAGCTAAAAGCCGACCAAATTATAACGACCCCGCCCCTGACTCGGGATGGCGGTGCTCTTTCCCTGCATAACATTAGCCCAACAATATATATATAGCGCAATTATAATTAGCCACAGGTGTAGGCTCGCACGGCCAAACACCCCGTGCACTCAGGGCACATTCATGGTGAACCCTGACCCATCAGTGCATTCACCACCACCCCCAGGATGGCAACAACATGTGAGCATTTAGCCTTTCTGACCACTGTCTAAGGCTCCGACTATGCCAACGGCCAGTCCCCATCTTCGGGTCTCTCGCACCGAACCACATAGCCTAGGTCCAATTCCACTTGCCCGTTGCTCACGCCGCATGTCCAATTTAAGTGCTTTGCGCGGGCCAAGCTTCTCTCGGATCCCAAATTTTCCAAAACAATCTCATAACCCAGTTATGATCAAGGCCGGTTCCCAGAACGCCAAGTTAGCAGAACACGTTTCCGCTCAATTTTCCGGGTGCGCCTTGAAGCTAACCTCCAAGGATCCCTGCTGCAATCTACCGCGTAGAAACCCGAAAAATCCAAAGCATGGAGTCTTCTCCGGCAAAACCACATCAAATGCAACATCACCGATCCAGACAAAACACGTCCGGGTAGGCTTCACACACAATGCATATGCCCGTACTTGCGATTCCGGGCACTATATGCAACACAAGGGGGACTATTCCCGTCAACCCCAAGGAACACCACGCACTCACCGCATACTCGTGGGAGCGGGATTCCCTATGCAGAAAGAAAGAGCTTCAAGCGCTCAAGTTGAGAATCGTTACCCTTGTAGTCCGTTTTGGCGCCATGGAAAAACTACGCGGTTAGAACTCTTCGCAATGACCTTCCCTCCACGGATCCGCTCTCCGATTTCGAAACGGTGCTCCGATGCTCCGCCGGCGGCCGTAAACCTCCTTCTTCTTCCTCTCCTCTCTCACTTTGGAAGGGGAGAACTTTGGAGAGAAAATGAGGGAATAACTCCCTATTCCCGGCCTTAACAGAGCAGGATTTCTTCTGGGCCGTCGGATCCTAATTAAAGAAAATGAACGGCTCGGATCTGCACAAAATTCCCTAGACCTGGGCCGCACACGGCTTTGCACACGTCCGTGTCCATGGCCGTGTGCCTCGATCCAGGCACGATCGTCGAACTGGGAAACGCACACGGGCCAAGACACGCCCGTGTCTGACCTGACACGCCCGTGTCGGGCTCCTCGACACGCCCGTGTTCGTGGGCGTGTCACGCATAACCGCCACAACAACGGACACGACCCATCAGGACACGGGTAGGGACACGAGTTGGCACACGCCCGTGTCGGATGACACGCCCGTGTCATCCGGCCGTGTTTCTGGCCGTGTCCTTCTCGGGTTGAAAACGGCCAAAAAATCACCAGCCAGACACGGCCTTAGACACGCCCGTGTCCTAGGCCGTGTACCCCTACAGGCACCAAAAACTCTTTTTTCGCGACCGACTCGCACACAACTTTCGGGGCATTACAGATCCCATTGGAGTCCTCATAGAGGTTGCACTCTCCATACCGAATTTCTTAAGGAGTTCATTTGTGAACTTCGTCTGAGAGATGAAGATTCCATCCTCAGACTGTTTCACTTGAAGTCCTAAGAAATACTTGAGCTCTCCCATACTGCTCATTTCAAACTTTCCTTGCATAAGTTTAGAAAACTTTTTGCAAAGATTGTTGTCCGTTGAGCCGAATATTATGTCATCGACATAGATTTGCACCAGCAAAATCTTGCCTTTGACTTCCCTGAGAAACAATGTTTTATCTATTTTTATCTCTGGAGAACTTGTTCTCAAGAAGAAAACTAGATAAAATCTCATACCAAGCTCGTGGAGCTTGTTTCAACCCATATAAGGCCTTATTAAGAAAATAGATATGATTGGGATAAGTAGGATCGACAAAACCTGGGGGTTGAGCGACGTATACTTCCTCTTTCAGGTCTCCGTTCAGGAATGTCGATTTCATATCCATTTGATAGACTGTGAATCCTTTGTGTGAAGCATACGCCAGGAACAACCTGATTGCCTCGAGCCTTGCTACTGGTGCGAAGGTCTGGTCGAAGTCAATCCCTTCCTCCTGTATGTAACCTTGAGCCACCAGCCTAGCCTTGTTCTTTATGATGACACCATGTTCATCCAGCTTGTTTCTGAAGATCCACTTCGTGCCAATCACATTCTTCTTGTATGGTCTGGGAACCAGCGTCCAAACATTGCAACGTTCAAATTGATGTAGTTCCTCTTGCATGGCCAGAATCCATGTCGCATCCTTGTTCACCTCGTCGAACTTCTTTGGCTCAACCTGTGACAGGAAGCTAAGATGCAATACTTCGTTAATAGTACCTCTTCGAGTTCTGACACCGACACGAGGATCTCCGATGATCTGATCTCTAGGATGATCCATCACGTGCCGGAGCTCAAGAAGTTTGGCGTCTGGAGCTTCGACTACTTCTTGGGCTTCTCCTTCTTCTAAGATATTTGTTCCATTTTGATCTTCAACAGTTTCAGATGATGTGGAGGTGGAAACTTTGACGTACTGAGGAGCGTCATCTTTAGCGGTCTCATCCAGACTCAGCTGTTCAAGTCGAGCACCTGCATCTTCAAGAATACTACTGGAAGAATTGTTGTTAACCAAACTTCCTTCATCAAATACAACATTTATTGATTCTTCTACCACTAGGGTTTTCTTATTGAAGACCCTATATGCCCGACTATGGGAACTATAGCCCATGAATATGCCTTCGAAGCATTTTTCACCGAATTTAGTACGCGGGTACTTCCCATTATTCAGTACATAGCATCTGCAACCAAAAATCCTCAAGTAGGACATGGTTGGTTTCCTGCCTTTCAGTAACTCGTAGGGCGTCTTACGATGATGCTTGTTGATCAATGCTCGGTTTTGTACATGACAAGCTGTATTGACACCCTCTGCCCAGAAGTATTCCGGGAGAGAAGCGTCTTTCAACATTGTTGTGCAAGCTTCAATGAGAGTTCTATTTCTCCTCTCCGCAACTCCATTTTGCTGAGGAGTGCGCGGGGAGGAAAACTCATGAAAGATACCTTGTTCTTCACAAAATTCTGTCATTGCACCAGATTCGAATTCTGTTCCATGGTCACTTCTGATTTGGACCACGGAGCATTTAAATTCGTTCTGAACCTGCTTGACAAAATTAGTGAAGATGTCAAACGTATCTGACTTTCGTTTCAAAAAGAACACCCATGTAAACCGAGAATGATCATCAACTATCACTAGCGTATAGGACTTGCCTCCCAAGCTATGAACTTGCATTGGACCAAACAAGTCCATATGTAAAAGGTAAAGACATCGGGAAGAGTCTTTGTCTGCGATGCTCTTAAAGGTAGCCCGAGTCTGTTTGCCCATCTGGCATGCAGGACAGGGGCTATCTTTGATGCACTTGATACTGGGAGCATTCCTTACCAAGTTCTTAGAAAACAGCATACTAATTGTCTTGAAATTAATATGTGCCAATCTCTTGTGCCATTGTTCACAAAGAGATGCACTGCCTGTTGCCACAAGGCATACGGGGGTAGATGAATCTAAACTGAGAAAATCTAAACAGAAGATATTTCTGCTTCTAATGCCTGATAATACCGTTTCAGAAGAGGTACGTGAAATTATCAGACATTTATCCTTGCAGAACTTAACGTCATAACCTTTATCACATAACTGACTTACACTGATCAGGTTATGGTTTAACCCTTCAACATAAGCCACGTCGGTGATAGAGATTATACCGTTGGAAATCATACCGTAACCTCTGGTGACTCCTCGATCTGACCCTCCAAAGATGACTTTGGGTCCATTCTCGACTGGAGTGTAATCACGTAGCAGGCTTCTTGTCCCGGTCATATGCTGGGAGCATCCACTGTCCAAATACCAGATCGGCGTTTTGGTGGCCTTTGGACATTCCTGCTAAACAAAATTAATTTGCCTTAGGAACCCAATCGAACTTGGGTCCTAGATTTCTGGTTAGCACACTCCCCCTCGGTTGGTTAACCCTACGAGTGGTCAGTCTCGCATTGCTAACATAGGGAGTCTCGTAATTCCTTGGATTAAACCAACAATCCACGGTAAAGTGACCGACTTTGCCACAACACCAACAGTCGAATCAATTGTACCTCTTCCTAGGCTCCTGCCTTACCCTGGGAACGGTGGGTACTGCTGGGGCCTTGGATCTGGAGGTGGAGGCCTCATGGTGACAACAGTCACATGACTTTGTCACCTTCTGTATAACAGGCTTGGCTTTTGGTGTCTGCTTTCCATTATGGCCGCTAGAGAACGGACCATAATTTCCTATGTGGATTTCCTCATAAGGTGCCTTGAAGGCACTCTCACCGAAGTTCCGGGGAAAGTTCCAACCGTCATACCGGCTCTTTGGCTTTGCAACCGAGGGCCGAAAATGATGCCCAAATGTTGACTCAAAGTCATGTTGGTTGCAAGGAAAGCCAGGCTTTCTGAACGCAACAGGACTAAGAGGAGCCTTACCCTTTTCATCAGCAGAGGCCTTCTTGGCGGCCTTATTCTTCCTCTGGTTCTTGTTTCTCCTAGATGAAGAACCAGATACCCCTATATGCCCCAAGCCAGCTCCTTTGGCCTGAGTAGAGAAGGTATCAACGACTGGAAGAACTGTTTTTGGCATGGAGAAGCTCTTGACGATCTTCATTTCTGCCGCAAGTAGTTCTTCCAACTTGTCGACTTCCTCCTGCTTTAGATCAAGGAGCTTCAAAGACTCTGAATGCTTTGAAGTCAGGTCAAGGTGTTCCTGTCGGAGAGAAATCAAACTAGTGACCTCTTCCCTTAGGGATACACACTCACCCTTAAGGAATTTTACTTCCTTCTTCTCAGCCTTCAGTCTCTTACGGCACTCATCGAAAGTGTTGAGCAGAAGCTTATACTTCTCGAGGAGCTCAGCTTCACGGGCCGAAGGGCCATCCTCAGGTTCATCATCCTGAGACTCAGGATCAGTGTCGGAGTCGGAGAGAGGGGTGTGAGCTTTTACCTTCCCAGTAAATGGGGGGCATTCTCCTTCTGAGTCCGAGCGACCCACCAGCCCGAAGTAGGCTTCCTCATCATCACTTGAGTCTGATGAGTCAGACTCACTCAGTGTCTTTGGCCGTTTGGCGATGTAGCTCCGCTCCTTCTTCTTATCTCTGGAAGGTTTGAGCTCCTCTCCTTTCCCCTTTTCTCTTTTGCTTTGATAGCAGTCGGCCACGACATGTCCTGCCTTATTGCATCCAAAGAAAATAATGTCAGAAGAACAATGTTTGTTATGTTTAGATGCATACCTGTCAGAAGAATAATTTTTCTTCTGATGCCTAGAGGAGGAGCTGTCTTTCTTTCTTTGATTCCTCATCTTAAGGAACTTCTTGAACTCTCGGGTGATGAGGGAGAAATCCTCCTCCGACAGCTCTGAGCCGGAGGAGCATGGTTCAGAGTCCTCCTCCTCTTCCTTATTCCTCGCACGGTATGACATCGCACCCTTGCCCTTTCTGGAGTAACTGGCTTTTAGGGCCACAGTCTTTTCTTTTGCAGCAGCCTTCTCTGCTTCTTCCTCTGCTTTCCTGGTGTTCAGCTGAAGCTCATAGGACATCAGCTTCCCAAACAAGATTTGTGGATCAGTTTCTGCTAGTCTGCCAAATTCTCTGATGGCGCAGATCTTTGTGTCCCATTCCTTAGTAAGGGACCTAATGAATTTGTCATTGAGTTCACCATTGGTGAACACTCTTCCGTAGCCCTTGAGGGCGTTGACAATCTTTAGGAAGTTCTCGTAGGTGACTCCGATCTCTTCCTTAGGCCCTTGCCTGAAGGCCTCATATTTTTGGTTCACGAGGGATCTTCGATCATCCCTCACTTCATCCGTGCCCTCCATTAGGATGATCAGGCACTGCCAGATCTCCTGAGCTGTCCTGCAGTTGCTGAAGTTTTGCATCATAGAATAATCAACTGCGCTCACCAGAATGTTTCGTGCCTTCTTGTCCAGTCCCACTAGCACCATCTCGTCTTTGTCCATTTCAGAAAGTGTCTTCGGCACCTTCTTGGTGGGATCGATGGTGGAGGCCTTAGTGGGGACATAAGGTCCCTCCTCCACGATCATGAAGAGTCGAGGATCGACTGCTTCCATGTAAAACCTGATTCTTTCCTTCCAGATCGGAAAGTTGAGCCTGGTGCACACTGGGATCTTGCCGGAGAACTTGAGCCCGTCCATAGTAGATGTTTGTCTTCTTCTTGACACTAGGGGCAGGATTCAACTCAAGGTGTTAACCTTTTTGATGAGTAACCTCCCTCTGATACCACTTGAAAGTCCACCTAGTGTCAGCTATGTGCACCTATGGGGGGGATAGGTGACGTGTAGCGCTTTTGCGGAATTTACGAATGTACCTGCACAATAAAAATAAAAAGCACAGCACACAAAATACACAGGCAATTTATAGTGGTTCCCCGACTTGGGTACATCCACTTTCCCCCTTCGACCTATCTCCCAACAAGGGACGACTCGGTCTCTTCTCCAACAGGATTGAAATCCAATCCCTGCACTATCGGAAGGAACCCTTCCATACGTGAGAGTCAACACTCCCACAAAACGGGTTGCACCCAACCCTTACAACACGGAACAATCGTTCCTTTACAACAAAAGTAAATATAGAATGTACACGAGATACAAACTTCGTTTGGAGACTACGGTGTTCCTCTTCGTTCGACGACGTGTTCGTGAAGTCAACGAAGAGTCTACAACCTTGGTCTCTCTTGGAGAGGATCTCCCCGGAACCGGCGGCGGCAACACGAGCGGCGGCTAGCTTC
The DNA here is from genome assembly GCA_039583875.1 of Platanthera guangdongensis. Classification (NCBI taxonomy): domain Eukaryota; kingdom Viridiplantae; phylum Streptophyta; class Magnoliopsida; order Asparagales; family Orchidaceae; genus Platanthera; species Platanthera guangdongensis. The sequence goes on from CM077163.1 coordinate 97,265,487, forward strand.
GGGATCGGCGGCTATGATGATGAGCGGCTGCTGAACTTGGAGATCCAAACTTCGTAGCGAAGCTAGCTTGGTCTTCCAACGGTCACACGAGCATCGGTCGTCTCGATCGATTCGGACGGGGAAGTTTTTCCCGATCAACAAATCAAGAGACAAGAGATCTCTGGATAGACACGTGAGACTCAAAGCTTTGCTAAGCTTCTGTCGCCGGAGATCGGGAAGAAAAGCAATCAGCAGCGGCGACGGACTAGCGCGAGCGGCGACGGATGCGGCGGAGCTATTTCGCGATTTTAGGGTTTGCTCTGCTCGGCTTCTTTCTGTCTGGGTATTCCGTTCAAAATACCCGTATATAAATACTGTAGATGCTTTCCAAAATGACCGTTGTGGGACCCACAAGCTGAATCCCTAAGTCCCGGTCCAGAATCTTAACAGCGACAGAATCCGGTTCAGGAAGTTCCAGAAAAACGCCCAAGTCAAAATCGGTGAGAATCGAAAGTGATTCTCGCCGAGTCGCCGAGAATCAAAAGTGATTCTCGACGATTCGGCGAGAATCAAAGATGATTCTCGTCGAATTTGCCTTGGTTACACGCACTGCTTTAGGCCAGGTCGAGACGGCGAGAATCAACCAGTGATTCTCGACGATTCGACGAGAATCACTAGTGATTCTCGCCGAATCGGCAAGAATCACTTGGTGATTATCGTCGATTCTTACTTAGAAGCAGAGGTGCTTGCTTAGAAGTGGCTGGGTCGAGTTCGGCGAGAATCAACTTCTGATTCTCGACGAATCGGCGAGAATCACAAGTGATTCTCGCCGAATCGGCGAGAATCACTTGGTGATTCTCGTCGATTTAAACTTAGACGAATTTTCGTCTTTCCACCTATGAGGTGCTCCTTGACCCATCCTTGCTCCTTGTCTGCTCCTGCATATTTACAGCCCTGTGCTTGAAAATAAGTGCACTCCAATAGAGAGAATACACGTAGGCCAACACACTGATCTGCTCAACGAGGGATTACGTCGTGCAGACCCGTGTATATTGACCTACTGCACCCTGACATTGGTGTGCACTTAGCGTGGAAAAACTGCAAGCACAACTAGAAAGATTTTATCAAATACATAGTCTATTGACCTTAGCTTGTCCAGGGGCTTCTTCAAATCAGGTACATTGTGGATACAATACCCAACAACAGCATAAGCCTATTTATAGGCCTTCTTCATGGTAACCGGCTGGTCCGGTCCATAACTGATTTCTGACAACTCTGACAGGTGTTGTAGACCGGCTGGAATGGCAGCTGTCAAGTCATCCAGTCAGTTCTTGAAAATTCTGTAACTGTCTAGAAGTGTCGAGACTATCTGTCTTTAAGTGTCGACACTTATAGACCAAGTGTCGACACATGTTGTCTAAGTGTCGACACTAGCCTACAAGGTGTCGACACAACTCCTTGTGTTGTAGATATTATATCTCGACACTGCTTCTTCTTCATGTGTCGACAATGAAATTGAATGTCGACACAAGTACTTGTACTTCAGTATTTTGCTGAATTCTTCTAAGTGTCGACACATCTCCTTTGTGTCGACACATCTTCATGTGTTGAATCTGTTAAGTGTTGACACTGCTTCTTGGTGTCGACACATGTCTTCAGTGTTGATACTTATTGAGTGTCGACACAACTCCTTGTGTTGACACATTCTTCTTCTGTCGAGACTCTGGCTGAGTGTCGACACATTCCCTTAGTGTCGACACTTGTACTTAGAATATTTTTGTTGAACTTTGTTGATCATTACTAAGTGTCGACACAGCTCCTTGTGTCGACACTTTCTTCAAGTGTTGAGTCTTCAGCTAAGTGTCGACACATTGTTCTGGGTGTCGACACTTACTTTAAGTGTTGACTCTCCTGCTGAGTGTCGACACATTATTCTGAGTGTCGACACTTGTACTTAGTCTCTGCTGACTTTTGCTGAGTGTCGACACAGCCTCCAAGTGTCGACACTTTCTAGTGTAAACAAAGTTTCACTGGGTGTCGACACAACTGCTAAGTGTCGACACAGCTTCATTGCACTCTTCTTCATTGAGTGTCGACACAGCTCCTTGTGTCGACACTTTCTGTTTGGTGTCGACTCAGCATCCCTGGTGTCGACACAATGACTCCAAGTGTCAACACTGCTTGCCTGGGTGTCGACACAGGGCTTCTTAAGTGTCGACACTTTCCCTCTGGGTGTCGACACATGGACTTAGAAACGTTTTCTTCTTTCCTGCAAATACTTAACCTGCACATGTAAACTCAAAATACATCAAATATATTTTGATGTATATCATTGAGTTGGGTGAGGCTTCTTCAAATCAGGTACATTTAGACCAATGTAGCCAACAATCTCCCCCTATTTGGAGAAGTCATAACCCTTAGTCAATGATATACACCATTCATAATAAAATTACAAAATGATGTAAAGCAGGATTATATATAGCAGGGCTATCATAAACATGTATCAATCAAATATATATACATAGACATCAACACAGAACAAACATGAAATAGATTTAACATATAACACATTATTCTAATATCTGTCATATTCATTTTCAAAAGTTTACAGAATGTTTTACATCAAAAAGACTACATAGTAAACTTTAATAAAATTCTAATTCTATTTCTGTTCAGGCTCCTTGATCACTATTTATTTTCCAGCTTGTACTTTGGCTTGAACAAGAGCTTCAGCAACTTCAGCATCAGCAGGCTTCTTCCCTTTCAGATCTTTCTTCTTAAGTTCCTCAGCCTTAATCTTTTGCCTCTCAAAATAATGATAAGGCTTGGGAAAGTACTTGCTAGGCTCCTGGGCAGTAGGAGGTAGCTTTCCCATCTTGGCCTTTCTTCTGTATTGGACTATAGCCTCCTGCTTTGTCTCATGTTTTCTCCATTCAGCCTCAGAAAACCACTTGTTCCCGTCATGGATGTTATCTTTTGCAGCTTTCCATGAAGTCAAAATAATGTTCCTAGAGGTGGGGCTCCACTGCTCAAAGTCAGGTCTTTGTTCAGCTTGCTCCCTGAACCTCTTCTTAGACAATCTAGTCTCTTCTTCTTTCTACAGTGCTTCTTGCATAGCTTCAGATATTGGCTGAACAACTTTCTCAATAATGACATTATCCTTACCCCCAGGTGGGCTATACATGGACTGAATGTCAGCATGAATCAAATCAAAATCTGGAGGAGGGTAGATGACTTGAGCCACTTCAGGTTGCTCCCCTCCTAGATATGCAGGATGAATTCCAGATTCAGCAACATTATCATCATCACAAAGAGGAGGATATCCAAGAGTTGCTCTGATAGAATTAGATATCCACTTGGCATGATCAGAGCTGGCTTTGACTAAGACCCTCTCCCCCTTTATGACTTCTCTTTCTATATGATCTCTGACATCATCTTTTTGAAATCTAACCTGGTTATCCAAGTAATTAACTCCATCTTTAAAGAAAGGTTTTAACCTTTGGAGTTTGTCAGTTATAATCTTCTATGAGTCTTGGATGGCAGTCTTAACAGCAGTGATTTCTTCTTGAAATACTTTGTCAAATTCTGCTTTAATAGTAGCTGGAGTCTGCCCTGCAGCTAGATTCTTCAACTCTGTGACTATAGCATTGTGAGATTGTGTCAAATTGTCATTCATTCTAATTTGATTCTCTAGAACATACCCCTGCTTCTGTGCTATGTCATCGACTTGAGCCTTTATTTTTTCCTGATGTGTAGCAAGATAGACTACTGCATTCCCACCCTTGTGGAAGCAGTCAGTCATCTCCTTCTTATTAAGATTCATCTCAAATCTTATTGACTTTATGTCCTGTGCCAGATCAAATTGAAGTGACTTGTGCCCCTCATCCACATAAGTTTCTATGGCTTTTCTGTGCTTATCCAGCTTGATTTGCATGGCAACCATCAGTGCACTATAATCAACAGTAGGAGCTGGCTGTGATATAGGCTGTGGAGTAACAGTTTGGAGAGCCTTCTTATAACTTTGGCTCCTTCTTCTAAATACTTGAAATTTTCTTTTCTTAGCCCTTGAAGCTTCCTCATCTTCAGATCCAGATGTACTTGCTATCTCTACCCTCTCCTTAGGTAGCTCCTTCTGTACTACTGGTGCCTTCTCAGTCTCTTGCCTTGCAGGCTCTTCAACAATGGGAACTTGCTCCCCCTTAACTGGAGCATTCTCCCCCTCAGCAGCAGCATTGTCCTTGTCAAAGTCTTGTTGATCCAGATTTAGAAATAAATCTTCCATTGTAAATTCTTGTGTAGAATGAGCTGGAGAAATCCTTTGCTCATCTACCACTTGATCAGATACCACTTCAACTATAACAGATGTGTCTTCCATGACAACATCTGGGACTTGACTATGAATCTGTGGTTGCTGATAAACATCAGACAAATCAGTATCCTCTAAAGGAAAATCTAAAGCATTAAGCTCAGTGATTACCTCTAGAATTGTGTTTATTGCTTGCTCACTCTCAAGAGGAGTGGGTTCTTCCACAACTAGTGACTCCCCCTGGATGTGATCCTTGTGTATGGGGCTAGCTTGAGGTAGCTCCCCCTGGATTTCAGTAACATCATGAGGAGTTGGAGACTTCACATCAGTTCCTTCCTCATTCGCATCAGGTGTGAAGAACACTTGCTCTTCACTACCAGAGCTGCTAGTGGAAACCTGTGCCACTGGAGCAGTTTTCCTCTTCTTCTTTGGAGTTGATACTTTCTCAGGAATTATCTTTTCAGGGGTTGGCATCTCCTTAGACAACACCCTGTCCCATCTGGAGAAGATCCTCGTGTCCATTCTTCTCATGTGGTTGATTTTACTACCAGTAGCTTGACTCATTACCTCCGGGATACTTCCAGCAAGGTAGAGACTTAAGATCCTGCCCAAATTGGGCTTCTTCAGGCTTTCCTTGATCTTTTCAAAAACTACTATAGACCAGTCAGTTTTCAGATTGAAGATTATCCTTGTCATAATACTAAACATATGGGCAGATACCCTATCATGCCCTCCAGGTTTGCTTAGAATTACTTTGCCTACAATTTCTGACAGGAATTTCCCCTCACTGTTCATTCCTTTTCTATTGAAAACTGAACCAATCTTCATCTTAGAATCCAGTCCACACCAAGTTAGAGCTTCCCTGGTCTTTGAAGCAGTAATCTCTTCTTCTTCCTTAGTTCTTGGCAACTGAAGGACTTTTCTCAGACTTTTTGGTGACACCTTCACCTTTTCACCATGGACCCTGGACTTGATCTTCAATCCAGTGTCGTCTACCTTAGCTCCATTAAGGAATTCCAAGACTTCCTTCTTCCAAATTTTTGTTGGCTCTGAAATAAGATATTCTAACCCTGAGTCGGCAACTAGGGTTACTACATTCTTGATCTCCAGGTCTGCATCATCAAAAGCATTGCGCACCAGCTCGTAGCCTTTGGCGCCATTAGGGTTTGAAGAATTTGACTGGAGAGAAGAGAGGTGTCGACACACAAGTTTTGGTCTCGAAACTTTTGAAAGCGTGTCGACAGACTAAGGCAAAACCCTATTTATACCTTTCTAATTTTGAAGATGAAAAGACGGGCAGCTAACTTAAATTGTGTCGACACTGGCGATAAGTGTTGACACTGACTTATAATGTCTCGACACATAGTCGAGACTTTACTTAGATAATTATGAGTAAACACTATGTGTCGACACCACCTTGGTTGTGTCGACACCAACTTGTCATGTGTCGACACTAATTTTCTGAAGTGTTGACACCAACTTTCTAGATGTGTCGACACCTTTTCCCTGAAGTGTCGACACCAACTTTCTGTGTCGACACAGAAATCTCTATGTGTCGACACCTTTATACTTAGCCAATTTTATAAACTTATTCTAAGTTTATCATTCCTATTTCAATTTTAAACCTATTGAACTTAGTTTCTTCTAGGGGCTTAGTATACATATCAGCTATTTGATTATCAGTTTTAACATATTCTATTAAAATATCTTCTTTCTCTACATGCTCCCTAAGAAAATGATATTTTATCTCAATATGTTTAGTTCTACTATGAGAAACAGGGTTATGTGCAATTGATATAGCACTAGTAGAATCACAGAAGAGTGGAGTTCTACTTACCTGAAATCCATAATCCTCAAGCTGATGTTGTATCCACAGAAGTTGAGCACAGCAACTTCCTGCAGCCACATATTCTGATTCTGCAGTGGAGATAGCCACACTTGTTTGCTTTTTGCTACTCCATGAAATCAGTCTTCCACCTAGGAATTGACAGGTTTCAGTAGTGCTTTTTCTGTCTTCTTTGCATCCAGCAAAGTCTGCATCTGAATAACCTGTTAGATCAAAATCCCCATTCCTAGGGTACCAGAGGCCTAGATAAGGAGTGCCCTTTAGATATCTCAATATTCTTTTGACTGCTGTCAAATGAGACACTTTAGGGCAGGCTTGATACCTTGCACAGACACATGTAGCATACATGATATCTGGTATACTTGCAGTCAAGTATAATAGGGTGCCAACTATCCCTCTATACAAGGTTTCATCTACAGGCTTCCCTGCATCATCCTTGCTAAGAGACATACTTGACCCCATAGGAGTCTTCATGGTACTGGATGAATCCATACCATACTTCCTTATGAGTTCTAGGGTGAACTTGGACTGACATATGGATAAACCACTCTCAGTCTGTCTTACTTGGAGACCCAAGAAGAACTTTAGCTCTCCCATACTACTCATCTCAAATTGACCTTGCATTAGCTTTGCAAACTTTTTGCAAAGGCTACTTTCAGTAGACCCAAATATAATGTCATATACATATATTTGGACTAGTATTACTTTGCCTCTAGATTCCCTAAGGAATAGAGTCTTGTCTATTTTCCCCCTTGTGAACTTATTCTCAATAAGGAAACTAGACAGGGTTTCATACCAAGCCCTAGGGGCTTGCTTTAACCCATATAATGCTTTCCTAAGTCTATAGACATGATTAGGTAGAGTTGAATCAACAAAACCTGATGTCTGTTCCACATAGACTTCCTCTTTAAGATTACCATTCAGAAATGCTGACTTGACATCCATTTGGTAAACCATGAATCCTTGAAAGGTTGCATAGGCCAGGAACATCCTTATGGCTTCAAGTCTGGCTACTGGAGCAAAAGTTTGATCAAAATCAATACCTTCTTCCTGTCTATATCCTTTTGCAACCAATCCTGCTTTATTCTTAATGATGACTCCTTGTTCATCCATCTTGTTCCTATAGATCCACTTGGTTCCAATTATATTGTGGTCTTTAGGTTTAGGAACAAGCTCCCAGACCTTGCACCTCTTGAACTGATTCAGCTCTTCTTGCATTGCTTCAATCCAATGAGGGTCTAGGATGGCTTCAACAAACTTCTTAGGTTCAACTTGGGATAGAAAGCTGGAGTAGATTGCTGCATTCAGGTTTCTGCTCCTTGTTTGTACCCCTTGTCTTGGATCACCAATGATTTGTTCAGCTGGATGATCTCTTAGATGCATATTGGCTGGAGGCATCCTGACTTCAGGTTGAGCTTCTTCAACATCTTCATCATGCTGTACTCCTTGAACTTCATCAGCAATTGGTACATGTAGTTCTCCCCCTGGACAACAGTCACTGTCTTCTACTTGCTGTCTTGTAGCAGGTTCTTCTTCTAGAGTGAGTTTGTCCATCTTCTTTGTTAAACCTGTGGGGCTGCATACACTACTAGACAACTCATTGTTAATCATTCTAGTTTCATCAAATACTACATGTACAGTCTCTTCTACAACTTGAGTTGACAAGTTATAGACTCTATAATCCTTACTATTGTTGCTGTACCCAACAAAAATTCCCTCTTGTGACTTGGCAGCAAACTTAGTCAAGTAAGACTTTCCATTGTTAAGTATGAAGCACTTACAATCAAAGATCCTGAAGTAGGATAGGTTTGGTTTCCTGCCTTTCACAACCTCATAGGGGGTCTTGTTGAGGCTTTTAGTTATGGTAGCCCTATTGATAACATGGCATGCAGTTTTAACTGCTTCAGCCCAGAAATATTCTGGTAGTGATGTTTCACTTAAAAGGGTCCTACCAGCCTCAATCAAGGTTCTATTCTTACTCTCAGCAATGCCATTTTGCTGAGGTGTTATTGGTGAAGAAAACTCTTGAAATATCCCAAAGTCTTCACATAGTTTTGTCATGCTATCAGACTGAAATTCAGTACCATGGTCACTTCTTATTTTGACCACAGTACTAGCTAGTTCATTCTGAATCTGTTTGACAAAGCTATAGAAGACACTTGGTGTTTCAGATTTCTATCTTAGAAAGAACACCCAGGAAAACCTTGAGTAGTCATCTACAACTACAAAGGTATAGACCTTCCTACCCAGGCTGTGAACTGGCATTGGACCAAAGAGATCCATATGCAAGAGGTATAAGCACCTCACAATATCTTTGTTTTCAATGCTTCTAAAGTTGGATCTAGTCTGCTTGCCCTTTTGACAAGCTGAGCAAATACCATCTTTAATACACTTAACTTGAGGACCATTCCTCACTAACTCTTTACTAAAGAGTTTGTCAATTGTCTTATAGTTTAGATGGGCTAGCCTCTTGTGCCATTTGACACAATGAGAGACTTTCTCATCAGCTACAAGACACACTTGAGAACCATTGGTCTCACACATAATGTCTAAGCAGTAGACATTTCTTTTTCTATATCCAGTCAAAATGATCTCTTGATCATTTGACCTCTTGATATGACAACCATCCTTAACAAATGAGATGTCATATCCTACATCACTTAATTGACTTATACTAATTAGGTTGTGTTTCAAACCTTTAACATAAGCCACTTGAGTAATGGTAACTAAGTTACTAGAAATGTTACCAAACCCTTTGATGATTTCTTTTTCAGAACCACCAAAAGTGACTTTTGGACCATCCTTTATTGGTGTGTAGTACTTTAGTAATTCCCTTCTTCCACTCATATGTCTGGAATATCCACTGTCCAAGTACCATATTGGGGCATGGCCACTTGGACTCACCTGCAAAATAGATTAATGAACCTTAGAACCCAAAGAATTCTTGGGTCCTTAGTACTTGTTAGTTTGCATCCTGACAAGGCTACCTGCTGATTTTCCAACAGGCAGTTTGCTACTCACTTTGGCACTAGCATTGTGCCAACAGTCCATTGCATAGTGGCCTACCTTGCCACAGCACCAACACTCAAACTTATTGTACCTTTGCTTAGGTACAGTCTTTGTTGTTTTATCTACAGCAGACTTGTTGAGAGTTGGGGCTTTGCCTTTGGACTTGGACTTGCACTGAACAGTCCTTGCAGGTCTAGTAAACCCCAGTCCAGCTTTACCTTTGTGATGAATAAATTCATCAATTATGGGTAAAACAGACTTTGGTTCAAAAAACCTAGCAACTAAGTCCTTCTCCTTCTGAAGATTAATCTCCAGACTCTTGATTTGATCATTCTTAAAAGATATATTTCCCATTTAAATCACAGTTATGTGCTTCAATCTGGCTATCTCATTAAGCTTTTGATCAAACAGCTTCTCAAAATCAGTTGCAGCAGCTTTGAGAATAGCAATTTCCTTTGCCTGACTTTTGGCTAGGGACTTGCTCTTCTTATAAGCTTGCAACAGAACTCTATATTCATCTATCAACTGATGAATATCTTCTTCATACTCAGATGCACTCTCATCATTTGATGAGGATGAATCTGATTATGTACTGGCACAAGAAACTGAACTTAAAGTTGAACTTTGTACCTTACTAGGTCCTGGCTGCTCCAGGATTTTGTCATTTTCTGTCAATGCCATTAGCCCTTGGCATTGACTGTCCTCTTGTTTATAAATAAAATTCATAATCTGTATGAACTCTTCTTCTTCTTCCTCAGCAAACAGTCCAATATATGCCTCAGCATCTGACTCAGTTTCTGATGAAGATAAATCTGACAGGCTCTTGTCCTTTTTGGCAACAAAAGACTTCTCCTTCTTGCCCTTGTATTGAGTCCTTTTCTTGTCACTAGACTCCTTCCTCTTCTCTGGACAGTATGCAATGACATGTCCTTGTCTATTACAGTAATAGCACACAATTTTAGATAGTGTAGCTTTGCTAGACTTGGACTTTTTCCTGTCTTTCTTTGAAGACTTTTTTTTCTGATAAGAGTCTTCCTTTCCCTGTGAAGTAGATGGCCTTGTCCTCCACTGTTTCTTCTTTAAGAATTTCTGAAAATGTCTTGTGAAGGCAGCAAAGTCCTCATCACTTTCACTGCTTTCAGATTTTGTGCTGACTGACTCATCTGACTCAGATTCAGCAACCTTTGGAGGTGGAGTAGGTGACTTACCTCTGTACTTTTTGGGGGCTTCTGATTTAAAGACCACTGTCCTTTCCTTGTGTTCATTTCTTGTGGATTTCTCCTCTTCTTTCTTCACCATTAACTACATTTCATAGGACAGCTGTTTGCCAAATAGAGTTGGTGGAGGAATTTCTGCTAACTTAGCCATTTCTCTAATGGCACAGATCTTGGTGTCCTAATCTTTTGTTAGGGACCTTAGAAACTTATCATTGAGTTCATAAATACTGAACTCTCTGCCATAGGACATGAGCTCATTCACTATCCTGTAGAACTTCTTATAGCACTCAGTTATGCTATCAGCTTTTCCTTGTCTAAAACTTTCATACTCTTGATTTAGCAAGGATTTTCTGTCTTGCCTAACTTCTTCAGAACCCTCCATATACACAATAAGAGTATCCCACATCTCTTTGGCTGTCTTACAGTGTATTAGATTCTGAAAAGTTGCAGCATCTATGACACTCACTATGATGTTTTGAGCCTTTTTGTCCATGGTGGCTAGAACAATTTCATCCTTTGTCATTTCAGAGAAATCCTTTGGTGTTCTCTGATTTGCATCTAATGCTGACACCTTCATGGGCACATATGGCCCTTCCTTTACTGTGATATAAATCCTAGGGTCTGAGGCTTCCATAAACAGCCTTACCCTTTCCTTCTAGATCCCAAAGATCTCTTTCCTACATATAGGTAGCTTCATGGATCCCAATTTCTTGTGATTTTCAGTGGAACCCATAGTTCTTGATTTTCTTGATTCTGTTATTGACTTAGACTGAATCTGCCAACAGGATCTACTCAGACAGTTATGTCCCTTTTTGAGCAACCTCCCTCTCATACCACTTGAAAGATATAGGCTCTGTTTGGGACAGCTCTGGCGGATTGAAAAGCTGCTGTCCGGATAGAGCTGTTTTAAAATAGATTTCTGGGGAGTAGTTTTGAAAATCTGCAGAGTGTTTGGGGTATTCTGTGCAGAAGTGCGCTCGAGATCGCCCGAGGAAGGACGTCGGGGGCTCGGAATCGCCAGAGGAAGGCCGTTAGGGGCTCGGAATCGCCGGAGGAAGGCCGTCCGACCTCTAAGTATGTTCCAACTGAAGAAACTATTAGATTTCCAAAACCTGTGAGAGTGAAAGCTATTTTGCAAGAGCAGAAGCTGGGGGGAGGGAGATTTCTGAAAAGCTGCAAAACAGCTCCAGATTTTTGAAAAGCTCTTCGCAGGGAGCTGTCTCAAACACATATAAAGCAGCTCTGGCGGCTGGAATAGAGATTTTCCAGCCGCCAGAGCTGCGCCAAACAGACCCATAGTACCTAAACACCTAGAGGGGGGGTGAATAGGTGACCAAATTCTTTTTAACGTTTTATGGCAGCAATCAGTTTTTAACACAGCTTTATATCTACTATTGCACAGCAATCACACAGCATTCACAGCAAACCACAACACACAAAAGACACACAGTTTTATAGTGGTTCCCCAAGGTTTGGGTACATCCACTTTCCCCCTTCGCCTATCTAGTAGTGTACTAGATTCGGCCAAACTCCTCCACTATCTCAGAACCCAAAACTGGTTCCTACACCTCAGGCCCAAGGCCCTACAACTCAGCTTCTTCACAAAGCCTACACTCAGCCACAAAGGCCTACACTCAGCCACCAAGGCCTACACTCAGCCACCAAGGCCTACACTCAGAGATTTCAATCTCCTACACTCAAGCTCTCAAGCCTTACACTCAGCCTTTATAATTGCAGGCTTACAAGACTCAGATCCAAAGGATCCTACAAGATAAAATGAATACAATAATGTTAACTCAGCAACCCAGAGACAAGAGAGGGGAGTTGTGAGTTTCTTGATGATTTCTTAGAAGAACTCAGCTGAAATCAATCTGACTTAGCTTTCTTCAAAGCTTCTTGAAAGCAAAACTCAATAAGATTGACTCCTGCAGTTGATCCTTGATCTCTGCTACTTAAGATTCAGAATAAATCTGAACCCTTCTTCTCAGTCTGGTTCCAATGACTGATTTCTTGGATGGAGCTCTCTCTCTCCAACTTCTTAGATCTTCACTTGATAGCTAGATCTTCTTTTAATCTGAACTTAGAATTGTGTTCAATCTCTTCAACAACCTCTTAATCAACTACTTTTTGTAGACAGCATAAGCCTATTTATAGGCCTTCTTCATGGTAACCGGCTGGTCCGGTCCATAACTGATTTCTGACAACTCTGACCGGTGCTGTAGACCGGCTGGAATGGCAGCTGTCAAGTCATCCAGTCAGTTCTTGAAAATTCTGTAACTGTCTAGAAGTGTCGAGACTATCTGTCTTTAAGTGTCGACACTTATAGACCAAGTGTCGACACATGTTGTCTAAGTGTCGACACTAGCCTACAAGGTGTCGACACAACTCCTTGTATTGTAGATATTATATCTCGACACTGCTTCTTCTTCATGTGTCGACACTGAAATTGAGTGTCGACACAAGTACTTGTACTTCAGTATTTTGCTGAATTCTTCTAAGTGTCGACACATCTCCTTTGTGTCGATACATCTTCATGTGTTGAATTTGTTAAGTGTCGACACTGCTTCTTGGTGTCGACACATGTCTTCAGTGTTGATACTTGTTGAGTGTCGACACAACTCCTTGTGTTGACACATTCTTCTTCTGTCGAGACTCTGGCTGAGTGTCGACACATTCCCTTAGTGTCGACACTTGTACTTACAATATTTTTGTTGAACTTTGCTGATCTTTACTAAGTGTCGACACAGCTCCTTGTGTCGACACTTTCTTCAAGTGTTGAGTCTTCAGCTAAGTGTCGACACATTGTTCTGGGTGTCGACACTTACTTCAAGTGTTGACTCTCCTGTTGAGTGTCGATACATTGTTCTGAGTGTCGACACTTGAACTTAGTCTCTGCTGACTTTTGCTGAGTGTCGACACAGCCTCCAAGTGTCGACACTTTCTGGTGTAGACACAGTTTCACTGGGTGTCGACACAACTGCTAAGTGTCGACACAGCTTCACTGCACTCTTCTTCATTGAGTGTCGACACAGCTCCTTGTGTCGACACTTTCTGTCTGGTGTCGACTCAGCATCCCTGGTGTCGACACAATGACTCCAAGTGTCAACACTGCTTGCCTGGGTGTCAACACAGGGCTTCTTAAGTGTCGACACTTTCACTCTGGGTGTCAACACATGGACTTAGAAACTTTTTCTTCTTTCCTGCAAATACTTAACCTGCACATGTAAACTCAAAATACATCAAATACATTTTGATGTATATCATTGAGTTGGGTGAGGCTTCTTCAAATCAGGTACATTTAGACCAATGTACCCAACACTCGCCATTGTTGCGAAGCCCTAAAGGAGAAGTTCAAGATTAAGATAGAAGAGTTCAGAGAGATAGCTAGTGCCACTCTCACCGATACCAGCAAGTTCAAAAAGCTTACTTTCTGAAGAAGAAGAAGAAGCAAAGATAACTTATTTCTACATTCAAGGTTAGTTGTGTGAAGATTACTTAGAACTGTTATTTCATCTGTCTTCACCAGCAAGTTCAGAGTATTTCTTTGAGGAAAGACATAGCAGCAAGGGCTCACGCTTGCTGCAGCATCTTGAAGCTAAAACAAGTAAGTTGTGTTCATTATCACCTCAATAGCAAGATTAGAGTAATTCTCTGATACAGTAGAGGCAGCAAGGGCTAACCCTATCTGCAGTTCTTCGCAGTTCCAGCTGATCTATCCTATAGAACATTTTCTGGGAGCTGTGAAGAAGAAGTTAGGATTGAGCTTCTGGTTCAGTCTAGGAAGGAAAAGAGAAGCAAGGCAGAGTTTTGCAAGTTACTTCCAGCACAAGTACCTGCTTAATCAACACTCTTGTGGTTGAGAAGAAGTTGGGGCTGGGATTTTCTCTGCTCAGGTAGCAGCAAGGAAACCTGAAATTACTTCTCAGTTCCAACAGGTTATTTTTGAAGAACAATTTCTGGTGCTGAGAACAAGTAGATAGTGTTGAGTTTATCTTAGCTCAAGAAGCAACAAAGGGCCAACCCTAGCTGCAGCACTTCAAGCACAAGCCAAGTCAATTTGAAGATCAGTTTTTTGTTATTGTGAAGATGGTAGGGCTGAGACTTTCTCAGTCCAGGAAGTTAGGCACAGAGAAATTTCTCTTATGTCAAATCACATCACCAACCCACTTTCATCTTGTAGGATCCTTTTAGATATGAGCTGTAATCCTGAAACTATAATGGCTGAGTGGTAGGATTCTATTAAGGATCTGAGGTAGGGCTTTGTCCTGAGTTTGTAGGATCTATTATAGATCTGAGTGGTAGGGCTTTGGCCTGAGTTGTAGCATTCTCTAGATCTTAGTTGTAGGGTTGTCCTCCCAGCCTGAGTGGTAGGGCCTTTTATCTTGAGGTAGGTGGTATTCTGACCACTGAGTTTTATGGCTCTATGCCCGAGTTATAAGTCTTGGAGGAGATTGTGTGGTCCTATGAGATCGTGTTGTATGCTCTTAGAGCCGAAATTGGAGAAGTGTCATGTCTAACAAGCTGTTAGAAAGGTGGGAGAGAAAGTGGACGTACCCATAATTTGGGGAACCACTATAAATTCTATGTGTGCTCTTTTTGGTGTCTTGAAAGCAGAAAACTACTAATTCACAAAGCACTTAAAGAAGGAAAATTAAAGATACTCACCAGAGACTAAGAAACCTATTCACACCCCCTCCCCTCTAGGTGATTTAGCTATCCTTGAAACTAAAGACTTTCAAGTGGTATCAGAGGGAGGTTGCTCAAAAAGACTTAACTGTCTGAGTGATCTCCAAGGATAGCTAAAAGGTTTGTACTTATTGGTTCAGGTGTGAACCATAAGGTGTGAAGCTCAATGGAGCTTCAAGTCTGCAACAAGGAGAACTTTGGGACCTGGAAAGAGAGGGTTAGGCATATCATGGAAGCCTCTGATCCTAGGATCTTTGTAACAGTTCAAGAAGGACCCTTCATCCCCATGAAGGTCTCTGTCTTAGATGCAAAAATCCAGACTACAAAGAGTTATGCTGAAATGACTGACGATGAAATATTCTTGTCCACCTTTGATAAGAGGGTACAAACCTTCATTATAAGTGTCATGGATGACTCTAACTTCCAGAACTTGGTCCACTGCAAGACTGCAAAAAAAAGGAGGACACTTTGATTGTCTACATGGAAGTCAAAGAGGAGGATGATAAGGAAGAAGATGCCATCAGTCCATCAGATGGTATCTATCTAGATGCAATAATAGAGAATAGGGCCCCTATGTCACATTTAGATAGTGATTCAGAGGATGATGATGATGAAGTAGATGACTATAGAAGATATGGGCTAATAACCATGACATAAGAAGAATCCTACCATGATCAGCTTGGTCCAGAAAAGGTACATTCTCTGTCTAGTTCTTCGTATTATTTAGATTATGAGACTAGTCCAGATTCTAATGCATCCTCATCCAGTGATGAAGATGACTCTGAGTCTGAGGTAGATGTCAATCATTTGATTGACAAGTATGGTGAATTTTTGGATTCTTCGAGAACAAGCAAGAAGTTGGACAAGATGCAGGCTGAGGAGATTATATCTTTATAGCTAGCTAGCTGCCCAACTGTCTGTGACAACATCCCTAATGGATTACAAAGTGAGGAAAGTTAGTCAGATAAAGGCCATCTCAGTCATCCAAATTTAGACCATAAGCTAGAAGAATAAGATCATCTTGGATATTGAAGAGTAGCTCCTAAAGGAGTGAAAGATTGCGGCTGAATTTAATAAGCCCAAAATTATACTGCCACTGATTGACCTTTACCTCTCAAAAAGATGATAGAGGCTTAGGGTCTAAGTGGAATTCTAGTGTTGGCCTTTCCAAAGGGAAAGGCAAGGCTCCTATAGTGCCTCAAGCCACCTTTCACAAGATAATCCTCCCTTCCAATAGGTATGACCAAGATTGCATGTATGGTCATTGGAAGAATGAGAATTCTGCTTGTAAGAGTACAACTGTACCTTGCAATGGAAGAAGGAAGGGCATGGGTTTAAGTGTACAGAAGGCTACCCATGAAGAAGTCCAAATGGTGCATCATGGACCATTTGTATTTTGTGCTTCAGCCTCTACACTCAAGGAGAAGGCAGTGGCCTATTCTCTAGATCTTCCAGCAATTACCTGGACCAATGGTAAGTCAGTCAATAAGGCTAATTTAGCTAGCTCTAAGGCCATTAATAGTATGTCAACTACAAAGAAGAAGTACCATTAATGAAACTCAGAGTAAGCCAAGTACTTCTACTAGCAGACTCACCTTTAGACAGATTCTTCTTGAGAGAAACAAAAAGAAGGCTACAACACTGCCATCTGAACATACAACTAATGATGGCTTGCACTCTTCAAAGACTGTTCAGAAGTGGAGATATGACATTCATAAGTGTTGGTGTTGTGGAAAAGTGGGTCACTTTGCCATAGATTGTTGGCACAACCCTAGTGTGCCAAGGGCAAGGGTAAGTCTTCATGACAGAGCTAGTGTTAGTCTTCCTGTCAGAAAATCTACAGGAAGACATGTGCATTTTTTTGCTAATCAGAACCTAGGGCCCAATAATTATTGTGGTCCTAAGGAAAAGGTAAACTCTATTTTGCAGGATAGTCCAAGTGCCCATATGTAACGCCCCGAAACTCAAAGGAGCAACGGGTAGCATTTCGTGCTAAGTTTGGAACTTGGCAAAGGTCACACGGCCTGGGACACGGGCGTGTCCCAGGGCGTGTCGTGCTAGGGTCGATGATCTGGCCGAGAGGTCGATGAATTTTGGGTCGACGATCGTCGAGCAGTGAACACGGCCTGGGACACATGCGTGTCACAGGCCGTGTCCTTCATGGGTTGAAGTCGGGTTGTGGCATGATCGTTACACGGGGCAGCACACAGGCCATGTCGGGTAGACAAGGGCATTTTATTTGGGACACGGGCGTGTCCAATACCCGTGTCCTTCACAGGTTGGTGTCGGTCCTGTGTCGATGGAGTAACACAGCTCAGTACACGGCCGTGTTCTGGATGACACGGGTGTGTCAAGTTTGATAGGGGTGTGTCAGGTTCCCGTGTTCTTTTCGGGACGCGTCAGTTTCGATAGTGAATGGGTAACACGGCCCTGGACACGGGCGTATCACAGGCCGTGTTCGTCCCAGATTTTGGATTTCAATGGCCAATCGTGGTCGTTCGTTTCCTTATTTTGGGATCCGATGGCTGGGGGTTGTTCCTGCTGGGATATAGCCGAGAATAGGGTTTCAAATCCCTCATTTATCAAACTCAATATCTTTCTAAAGATCTAGAGAGATGGGAGAGCAAGGAAGAAAAAGGAGGCTAGATCCGGTCACCGGGGGAGCTTCGGAGCTCCAAATCGCGAGCCGACTTTAGATCTACGGAGGCAAGGAGATTGCGGTGCTTTTCATCCGTATAGATTTCCATGGTGCCAAGGAAAAATGCTAGGGTAACGATTCTCATCCTAGGACATGTGAAGTCCTCTTTTCCTTTGTATAGGAAGCCCGCTCTCACGAGTTTGTGGTGAGTTGAGGCGTTCCTTTGGGTAGACATGAATAGTCCCCGTTGTGTACATGTAGAGTCCGTAATTGAGAATCAGACATAAGCATGATGTGTGAAGCCTACCCGGATAAGTTGGTCTAGATCGGTGATGTTGCTTTGCATGAATGGCCGGAGAAGACTCCGCGTGAATGGTTGTTTTTCGTGTTTTCTACCCAGTAGATTGCAATAGGGAGCCGTGGGGACTAACTCTAAGGTGCACCCGAAAAACTGGGCAGATGCGTGATTCTGCCAACATGGTGGCCTAGGAGCCAACTTGAACATAACCGGGTTATGTGAAGTGTGTTATGGAAACGGGACTCGTGGAGGTTTGACCCGCACATATGGCTTAAATTGACGTTGTGGTGTGAGCAACGGGTCAGGCGTAACCGTACCCGCTCTATGTCGTTCGGTGGGAGCCGTTGGCATAGATGAGGGTCTTCGGCGGTCTATGGCTTAAATTGATGTGACCCATGCCAGGAAGATAAAAATGCTCACAAGATTGGGTGTCCTAGTGGTGGTGGGAGATCTAGACGTCTATGGCTTAAATTGACGTGACATTGACCGGTTCACCGAGAATCTACCCTAAGAACACTGGGTTTGTGGTCGTGCATGCCCACGCCTGTGATGTAGTGTTATTACTCTATACTGCTTGGTTATGCTAACAAAGTGCAGGGAAGGAGCATCGCCGCCCCGAGTTTGGGGGCGGGATCGTTATAATTTGTTCAGCATAGCTGACCGTTGCCTTTGTTTACCACAGTTGAGGTGGATTGTTGCTTGCAGGTGTTGCGGAGCCGAGCGGTAAATAGCGGGTCAAAGCCCAAGTTGTGAAGTCGGCCCTCGAAGGCCTAATTTGATTGTTTACTGGTTTTATTCATATGTGACCGGCCTGCGTACCAAGGTTTGGAAAACACTTATATTTGAGTAAAAAATTGTAAGGTCATAAGACCAGTACTTATGTATGGTGCTTCATTCCTTTTGGGTTTTGTAGTGGACATTCATGCTTGTGGCAGGGTTCTTTAATTTGCAACTTTTATTAGTTGCTTCCGCTAGAATGACTCTATGTAGGACGTTGATATTAGTTGGATGGTATTCCATTGAGTAACCACCCGGTCTATCTGTTTTATATGGCGTCGGGCCCCGGCCGGACCTACTTCTATATGTTATGTGACGGATAGGGGGTGTTACAATTTGGTATCAGACTACTGGTTTCGGTTCGGCTTAAATGAATTCGTGGACAAATTCTTTTGAGGGGTGGTGAGCACATGTGTGTGCGTCATCGTTATAACATCAAAATAACCCATGAATGTCCGCTTAGGAATGAAAATACACGTGTTTGAGGAACCTGCGTGTTCCTATAATTGTTCTTTGTAATTTTGTTTGGTCGCTTAATGGTGTTTTGTATAACTATAGGAGACCAGGAGTGGTGTAGGGTCATCAAAACACCCGGTTTCTGAGCATTATAGCGCACCTAGTGACGTGCCTGCAACCCTTCCCTCTGCTGAAACAATAAGAATGGTGTAGGAAGCAGTGTTCACTATGATTGGTGCGCAAAATGACAGACGCGTGCAATCCTCTATTTTGAGGTAACTCCAACGCTGGGTGGTGTGTTGGAGCAAACGACATTTATAGGACCTTTGGGTCAGCAGTTGAACATGCTTTTAGTGCAGGGTACGCACTTAGTTGAGCAATATTGCAAGTGTTTCTGATGTTAAGACGCTACCCGGGCTCTGAAGTGGAGAGCGAGCAGTCGATGGTCGATAGGTTCTACAATGGCATGTGCGGCGAGTTACGAGTTTTGCTGCTAGGACCAAAATTATTGCGATTCCGAGCCTTGGTGGAATCGACTATATCTTTGGAAATAGATTTGGCAAAAGTCAATCAGACGTCGGAGTTCAGGGTACTAGACTCTCCAGATTCTGCAAAGTCTGCATACCAAAGGAGGAGGAACAAGAAGTCTAAAATCTCTACTGGTCAGGCTCATTATGGTTGTTTTAAGTGTGGCAAGGAAGGGTACTTTGCCCGAGATTATCGGAGTGGTACTCAGCAGTTAAAGAAAGCTATGTCAGGACCAGGTATAGGAAAAAGTGCCAGAGATCTGAATCGAATCCAAGAAAGCAAATACTTGGATATGCAAAAGCCGGAGTTCAAAATGTTGAACTCCTCAAAGTCTGCGTATCGTAGGTGGTATAAGAAGGCTAGGACTTCGGGTCCAGCTCCTTCTGGTGCTTCTAGGACGACTACGGGTCGAACCCCGAGTGCATGCTTTAATTGTGTAAAGCCGTGGCACTTTACCCGAGACTGTTGGAGCGGACGTCCCAAGTCTGAGAAGAAGCACGTTTTCGTGATGATAGGTACGACTTAAAGTTATAGCAGTTTAGCTTTTAATACTTGTTGCCCTTGTGCATGTTAGCTTAGAACTGCTTGTGCTAAGCTTTGTTTTGATTTTCGATTAATCCGGCGAGAGCACCATTTGTTTAGGTAGCTTCGCATTTCCTTTTGACCAAAGGATTTGTATTGTGCGTCGGAGTACCTCCTTTGATGGCAAAATACAAATTGGATGCGTTGTTGTCTAGTGGTGATCAACATGCGCGAGTAGAATCTATGGCGTAAAGATTCATATTGGGAGTCAAGAGTTTGATTTGCAAGCATCGTTACTACCGCTGGTGGAGTTCGACGTGATATTTGGCATGAACTGGCTCTCGGAGCAGCAGGCTTATATTGATTGTGGTCGCAAGGAAGTCAAGTTGGGAACAGGTCGTGAGATGACTTTTACGTGCTTGAAAGGGTCGAGCAATACTTTGATGTCTGCTCTTCAGGTGGTGAAGGCGGTTCGTGCTGGTGAAGAGCTATTCTTTACACTAGTGGAGGTTGCAAATCCTAAGCCTATGTTGGACAGTATTTCAGTGGTATTCGAGTACAATGATGTGTTCCCTGGTGATATTCCTGGAGCCCCGCCTCAACGGGAGATTCATTTCACCATCGAGCAAGTGTCAGGTGCTAAACCTGTGTCACGCCCTCTATATCGGCTAGTGCCTAAGGAGATGGCAGAGCTGAAGGTACAACTTTAAGAGTTGTTGGAGCATGGGTATGTGCATCCAAGTTCGTCGCCTTGGAGTACACCGGTCCTTTTTGTTAAGAAGAAGGACGGAAGCTTGAGACTGTGTATTGATTACCGAGAACTGAACAAGCTAATGGAGAAGAACATGTACCCGATCCTGAGGATTAATGATCTATTCGATCAGTTAGTCGGGTCGACGATGTACTCAAAGTTGGATCTCAAGTCATGGTATTATCAGATGAGGATAAGGGAGAGTGATATCCCCAAGATAGCTTTTAGTACGAGATACGGGCATTACGAGTTTACGGTCATGCCGTTTGGGCTGACAAAAGTGCCATCGGTGTTCATGGATTTGATGAATATTTATTTTTTTTATTTTTGAAATGCAGAAAGCGGAAGTGCAGAAACTAAAGCAGGGAAATACCCTCATACTTAAGTCCAACATTGTCCCAATGTTGTAACGTAAGTATGCGGAACAAAAAGAAAAGACAATATGTACAAAGAAAATAAAGAGAGCGGGGGTAGAAGCTTCCCTGAAAGGAGGTGGGGAAGGCCCTAGTTCAGGAACCCTGCATTATTAAGAAAAAGATAGCAAAGAAGAAAAGTAAAGAGATAGAGAAAAAGATAAACATGGGGTGCCTCCAAGGAGCGCTTTGTTTATAGTCGTGTAGCTTGACTATTTTGGCGGGTTATATGTCAAGGAGGGTTATGGATTCGAAATTACCGCCCACAGGATCGCCTGCGATATATAATTTTAAGCGATGACCGTTTACTTTAAACGACCCGTTGTCCGGGTGGGAGACGAGTACGGTCCCATATGGCCAAACCTCTTCAACTTTAAAGGGGGCGGACCAACGTGATTTAAGTTTATCGGGAAAAAGTCTAAGGCGTGAATTATATAGAAGGACAAGATCGTCCGGAGAAAAAGTTTTTTGGGGCTTGATTTTTCGGTCGTGATAAAATTTAGACCGCTCCTTATACATTTTATTGCTCTCGTAAGCGTTTGCACGCCATTCATCGAGCTCATTTAGTTGCAGTTTTCTATGTTGAGCGGCTAAGTTAGCGTCAAGATTTAAGAGTTTTAAAGCTCAAAGAGCGCGATGTTCTAATTCTACGGGGAGATGACACGCCTTACCGTAGACTAATCGATACGGCGTACAACCAGTTGCGGTTTTATATGCGGTACGATAAGCCCACAACGCATCGTCGAGTTTGATGTACCAATCTTTCCTATTAAGTGAAACAGTTTTCTCTAATATACGCTTAATCACTCGATTAACTACCTCTACTTGGCCACTAGTCTGCGGGTGGTAGGGGGTGGCAAGTTTGTGCGTGACACCGTATTTAGCTAACGTCTTATCCATCTGGGTGTTGCAGAAATGCGTCCCCCTATTGCTTACAATAGCGTGAGGTGTGCCGAAGCGGGAAAATAGTTTTTTAAGAAAACGAAACGACGACTCGCGCATCATTGGTGGGGAGAGCTTGCGCTTCCGCCCACCTCGATACGTAGTCGACCGCTACTAAAATATAATTATTTTTAAAAGACGGAGGTAGGGGGCCAAAGAAATCAATGCCCCACAAATCGAAGACTTCGTATTCTAAAAACAAATTTTGGGGCATCTCGTCGCGACAAGAGATGTTACCCGACCTCTGGCAGCTATCGCAGGAGCACACAAAATATTAAGCGTCTTTGAATAGAGTGGGCCAAAAGAAGCCCGCCTCCAGCACCTTTCGCGCTGTCCGGTTAGCTTGATAATGCCCACCAGCCAGACCCTCGTGGCAGTGCCTAAGTATTTGAGTGCACTCCACACACGTGATGCATCTTCGGACCGCTTGGTCAGCGCAGATACGAAAAAGAAAAGGGTCCTCCCAAAAGAAATATTTCAAGTCAGAAAAGAATTTCTTCTTTTGCTGGCTCGAAAAGTCGTATGGGAGCACCCTCGCAACTAAATAGTTTGCAAAATCTGCGAACCAAGGTGGGGAAGACGAACTAGTAGTTATGGCTAGGAGGCGTTTCTCGAGGAATCTATCATTTATGTCAGATTCGACGAGTGCTTCCGCACCGGGATTTTCTAAGCAGGAGAGGTGATCAGCGGCTAAATTCTTCGCGCCCTTCTTATCCCGGATCTCTAAATCAAATTCTTGCAGTAGGAGGATCCATCAAAAAAGGCGGGGTTTGCCATCCGTTTTTGCTAACAAATATTTTAATGCGGAGTAGTCGGTAAATACGATAACTTTAGATAGCGTTATATATGAGTGAAACTTATCAAAAGCAAAAACGATGGATAAAAGTTCATTTTCCGTTGTCGTGTAATTTCCTTGTGCGGAAATGAGCGTCTTGCTAGCGTAATAAATAGGATGAAAATATTTGTTTATACGTTGGCCAAGAACGGCACCTACGGCAATATCACTAGCGCCTCACATAAACTCAAATGGAAGGGTCTAATCGAGCGCCACTAAAATGGGTGAATTGATAAGTTTTTGTTTTATAAAATTAAATGCAGACTCGCATTCGCTATCAAAGACAAAATTTGATTCCTTTTCCCAGAGGCGAGTAAGCGGCTTTATTATTTTGGAAAAATCTTGAATGAAATGCCTATAAAAGGCCAAATGGACTAAGAAACTCCTAATGGATTTAACATTAGAAGGCGGGGGAAGTTTTTCGATAATTTCAACTTTGGCTTTATCGACCTCCATCCCCTTAGATGAAATCTTATGGCCGAGAACCAAACCTTCTCCGACCATACAGTTACATTTCTCCCAATTTAAAATAAGATGCGTGTCCTCGCATCGCTGAAGGACACGATCCAAATTACGAAGACAGGACGGGAAAGAGCTTCCGAAAATAGAGAAGTCATCCATAAAGACTTCCATAATGTCTCCTACCAGCTCGCCAAATATTGTCACCATAAATCTTTGGAATGTAGCTGGTGCATTGTAGAGGCCAAATGGCATTCTTCGGTATGCGAAGGTACCAAATGGGCAGGTAAAAGTTGTTTTCTCTTGGTCATCAGGGGAACTGGGGATTTGGAAAAACCCCGATAATCCATCAAGAAAACAAAAATACGGATGACCGGACAAACGCTCTAGAATTTGGTCAAGGAATGGTAGTGGGAAATGATTCTTTCAGGTGGCATCATTTAGTTTTTGATAATCGATGCACACCGCCAACCCGTAACAGTACAAGTTTGGATGAGTTCATTATGCTCGTTTTCCACTATGGTAAGACCGCCCTTTTTGGGCACCACGTGAACGGGACTAACCCACGTACTGTCTGATATAGGATAAATAATCCCCACATGTAATAATTAAATAATTTCGGCCTTAACGACGTCTTTCATGTTTGGGTTAAGTCGTCGCTACGGCTGAATGGTTTTGCGGCAATTATCGAGAAGGAAAATCTTGTGGGTACAGAAAGAAGGGTTAATCCTTTTAAGATCAGAAATTTGCCACGCAATTGCGTGGCGATGTTTGAGCAAAACTTCCAAAAAATCAGAAGTCTCCGAATCACTCAAATGTGAAGAGATGATAATGGGAAGGGTATTATTTTTTCCCAAAAAGCGTATTTGAGAGATTCGGGTGGGGGTTTGAGGTCTAGGATGGGAGGTTCTTCTAGGGAGGTTTTAATTCCTATGTCGTTCTTACCAATTGGTTCGAAAAGCAAGTCTATAGAGGTATCCTCATCGCATTTAAAATTTTCAAGGGCATAGATATCGTCGTTTAAAAATACGGACTCGAAAACGGGAGAAGAACGATCTCCAAAAAAGGTATCTAAAGAATAGCAGAAATCGTCGCTCGATGACGAGTCTCCTATGGAGGGATTAATAGAGAAAGTAACTTCGTCATCTCCTACTCGAAGGAGGAGACGACCGTTACTTACGTCAATTAATGCATGGGAGGTGGCGAGAAAAGGGCGACCGAGTATAATTGGTACATCGGTGTCCTCCTCGATGTCCAAGATGACGAAGTCTACCGGAAAGATAAACTTATCAACTCGGACAAGTAAGTCCTCCACTACCCCGATGGGAAACTTAACCGAGCGATCTGCTAGTTGGATTCGCATTTTAGTATGGGCCGGAGTGCCCAAACCTAATTTTTGAAAGAGCGAGAACGACATCAAATTAATGCTCGTGCCTAAATCTACAAGAGCGTATTTTACTAATATATTGTCAAAAAGGCACGGGATGGAGAATTGTCCTGGGTCATTTCTTTTAAGGGGCAATTTATCCGTAAGAGCCGCTGAGCAGTCAGCATTTAGAGAAATATGCGAAATATTTTCTAATTTTTGTTTATTAGAAAGAAGTTGTTTTAAATATTTCACATATTTAGGCATCTGCAAGATCGCTTCCAAAAGGGAACATTAATATGAATTTGTTTCAATAATAAAATAAATTTTTCGTACTGCACGTCCTTACGCTCACTATCGAGCTTATGTGGATATGGCAAGGGCATTTTAATAATTTTTTCGTTTGAAAATTGTAAAGGCGACGTAATCGAAGAAGGGGGAAGAGGGGTCGGAGGTGAAATATGTACCTGCGGATCGATCCGTTTTGGATCGATCACCTCCTTTCCGCTACGGAGGGTTATAGCGTTGAAGTTCTCCCTTGAATTGGGCTCCGTGTTTTCTGGCAGTGCCCCGAGCGCGCACTCGGACATCATTCGCGCTAGCTGTCCAACCTGGAGTTCTAAGTTTTTTAGCGATCCGGTGATGTTCCGGATATTTGATTCGTTCGAAGCTATATATTTAGAAAACGTTTCCTCCATCGGGGAGGGTTTTGGAAGAGGGGGAGGCGGCAGAAATCCGGGTGCGAAAGAATTGGGCGGGCGTTGCGCATTATTCGCGTTGCTCCATGAGAAGTTGGGGTGGTTCCTCCAACCCGGATTATAGTTATTGCTATAAGGGTTGTTGTTGGGGTTGAAGTAAGGTCGCCCAGCATTTCCCACGTAGTCCACGAAATCATTGACGATGCCGGCTTTACGGGGAATCGCCCAAGGCGGAGTGGTGGAGGCCGTAGACATCTCCGCCACCTGCTTCGTCAGCTTTTCAACTTGAAGGGCTAAGTGGGCAGTGGCATCCACTTTGAAGAGGCCGGCCGCCTACTTGGGACATCCCCGCGGGACATTCCATTGGTAGGCGTTCATAGCCATCTCTTCAATAAGAGCTTGGGCAGCCTCGGGGGTCTTGTTATTCGAGTGCCCACGGCAGCCGCGTCAATCATTTGACGCGTCTGATAGTTAAGCCTATTGTAGAAGATTTGAACCTGCAACCACGCAGGCAGCGCGTGGTGCGGACACCTGCGGAGAAATTCTTTAAAGCGCTCTGAAGTCTCAAATAGACACTCGAAATCGTTTTGCACAAACGAAGAAATGTCCGCCCGCAGCTTTGCAGTTTGGCGGGCGGAAAATACTTCGTCAAGAATCGTTCCGCAAGCTCGACCCAGGTGGTAATACATCCTCGTGGGAGGGAATTCAACCACGCCTTAGCTTTGGATCTTAAGGAGAATTGAAAAAGGCGTAAACGAATGGCGTCATCAGTGACGCCATTGATCTTAAAGGTATCGCAGATTTCGAAAAAAACTAGATAAATGAACGTTCGGGTCCTCATCTGGCAGTCCATCGAACTGCACAGCATTTTGGATCATTTGGATAACGCTCGATTTGATCTCAAAATTATTGTTCGCCACCGTCAGGCGAACAATACTGGACCAAATATTGTCCAAATTTGGTCGGGCGTAATATGACATTGTATACTCGACGGTCGCGTTCGGATTAGGGTCGGCCATAACAATGGCAGAGGGTTCTCGGACGGATTCTTTGGGATCCAGAGAGGGATTTTGTTGTTGAGATCGAATACGCGCTCGCGAGCGTTCGACCTCAGGATTGAAATCCAAATGTTCGGACTCTGAAGGTTGTCCACGAGTCATACACCATAAAATATAAAGTAGAAAATTAACCATTTTTTGTTTTTGGATTTTTTAAGAAAATTTTTTAAGTTTGTTTTTTTAGTTTTTAAGAAATATAGGTAAAAGTAATAGACTTCGGATTCAAAATAACAACTCAAAAAGTCTCCCCGATAACGGCGCTAAAAACTTGATGCGCGCGAAGCCCGACTCTAAATTATCTAGGGAGCACGGCGGGTGCAGATTACGCGCAGCGAATCATAGGCAAGTGCATCTATCACAAGTAATACAGGATATTCGTGAGAATATCCAGATCGTAAATTTCCCGGGAACGGGTTGATTATACCTACTGCTCCGAAAGCACTATTATTTTACAAAAATATTAAAGTTGTCGATTTTAACTAGAGAGCTAAAAAAATGAAGAGTAGAGTCGATGAAGAAATAACACTTGGTATCGAATTATGTTAGGATTAAAAATAGATTTGAATAACTAGAGATCTATGGTTTCAATTCGATTAAAGCGGAAATTTGGCCGTGGAGGTTCAAAAAGAATGAGCTCACCTATCTCTAGAAATGTCGCTCACCTGGACATTAAGGCTATTCGACCGGGCTCTCGTCCGACGAAGGAATCATCTTAATGCCCGCAGTACGCTAAGAACCACGCTATTGGGTGGGGAACCCAATCCGGAAGAGTTAGCATGCCTCCTCTCTCGAGGGTTAGTGTGGAACTCTCTTTACCCAGGGGTGATCAGTCCATACGCACGGCCTCTCGGCTAGCTAGCGTATGGATAACGGAAATACAACCCACACATCGATATGTGGTCCTATGCGTCGTTAACCCGGGGTAAACCATAAGTGTTGAAACCGGAATCCGGCCTCTTGCGGAGTTCGACCCTTGGGGAAGGGGTGGTCCCGCGCCTACTTTGCTCCTGCAAGAAAAACAACGAAAGAGACAAGAAAGAACAGACCCAAGGGCTCGGCAGGGAGGTCCCACCACAAAGCCGGAAGATCTCTGAGCGCTTCCCCTCCTTAGCCAGAAACCGAGCTAAGGTACCCTCAGAGAGCACTTGAGAATGAGAGTAAGGAGGCACTGAAAGCGTGCCCTCTATGGTACCCCTTGGGTCTTATTTATAGCTTTTTGGAACCTGAACTGCCAATAACCAAAATAACTGACCTGAAAATACCAAAAAAAACCCTGGTGAGGGTCTGCCAACAGCCAAACTCCGCTGTTCTAAGTGGCTATGCGCAGTCCGGCCTGGTCTGCCAACAGCGAAGCTCCGCTGTCCTGAGTAGCTATTCGCACCCCACGGGGAGTCAGCTCGCCTCCAATCCCCCTCCGCGGGAGGCGGGCGCGACCTGGCTCTCGTGGCTCGCCTATCCTCCCTGGGCGAGCGCGAGCCGAGCCGTCGCGACCTGCCCTTCTTCTGCCGGGCGGACCGGCAGCCAGGTCGCGTATGGGGGTTGGCCGGCGGTCACCGCGACCCCGATCGACTCGCCAGTCGCGGGTCGCCAAACTCATCTGCTTTGGACAAGGACTCTTCGCGCGACCCGCTCGCTCGCCTCGCCGGCTCGCTCGCCTGAAATGGGCGGGAGCGGGCCAGCCCTTCTGCCGTATATCTGTTTTGCCGTTCGGGTGCGGGTCGCGGGACCAGGTCTGCTCAACCTCCCTGGCGGGACCCGCTCGCCGGACACGGGGTTGTACACAATCCCCGCTCTTTTTGAGCTTGATTCAAGCTCGGAAAGAATCATCCAACCCGCGTGTTCGGTGAGCACTGTGCTGAGCTGGCAGGGAATCTTCTGGTGGGGCCCCACTGTCCGGCTATAAATACATATCGCTGACCCCTGGAGGAGGCTCCCCAGATCCCTTCATTTTCTTTGAGCAGACTTTAGTTTCTCGATGCCGGTCAGCGAAGATGTGCGAGCTCGCCTGGCGGCAGCGGTCCTGAAGACTCAGGACGAGGCCCTCGAGGCCGCCCCTTGGCTAGCACGTGGGTCTCCCGACCCTCTCTTTAGGCCGGCGAAGGGAAAGATTGTTAGGCGGGCTCTGGCGGGTGACTGTCCGGGCTCCAGCTCGGCGGCGGGTGTTGAGGTCGTCCCTGGGGTACGTGACCTTCCGCGGATTATCGATGTACCTCTGATCTTTTGTTTTGCAGGAGATTCCTAGTGAAGAGGTGGGGAACGGGGGAGAGGATCGCCCCCCTCGCTTGTCGCCCGAGAGGGTCGCTAGTTCCCCAGGTCTGGACCGCCCACCTCCGGAAACCCCCCGCCCGCCGGCTTCCCACGGACTGGGAAAATCTCTTGAGACCCTCGAGGGAGAAACCTTTCAGGGTCGGCCGGGCTCCTCTCGCCCATCCGTCGGTGCGGGCGACGTGCCAACCCCTGGTGAGCTGGTATTTACCGTTGGCTTTGTCCTTGTTCGCTCCTTCTGACTCGCCCGTTTGTAGGCTATAACAGGGCCTCCTCCGAAACTGAGACGAGCGAAGGGTATTCGCCTCTGCCCGACGTGGACAATGTCTCTGATTACCTGGGCGACCCGACCGATGCGGTGGGGATGAAGAGGCAGGTGACGCGGCTGTTCCAAAAACACACGCTGCTGCTGCAGGAGATCGTGAAGAGGGTCGATGAAGACAAGGCCGAGACCGAGGCCCGGCTCACGGCCTTGGAGGGACCTCCACGCGCAGCGGAAGACGACGATGTCACTTCACCGGGCGTGCATATAACGCGAGCCGAGGGGCATCTTAGGATCGCCACAGAGCAAGTCGGCCTGGCTCAGCGGGAACTGGTGGCGGTTCGCGATTACCACGACCCTCGCGTGCCGCTGCGATCGGGAACGAAGCGGCGGCACAGGTGGAAGTGGGTCGAGTACTGATCCAGCCTTCTGCCCCCCGCTTGCGGGATACCGCGGGGTTGCTGTTATTTCAAAGTTATCTTGTATTTGTAACCACTTGCGACTCTTTTTGCCCGCCTATGGGCCTAACTTTTTACTGCTGAGGTTTATTGAAAATATCATGCTGTTGCTCTTGCTTTCTGCGGGCGGGTTAAGGGAAAGATCCGCTCTTCCCCTCGTGCTGATCGGGCGAGGGCGAGCCGAGGAGCTCGCCAGACGGGAGCCTCCCGACTCGCGCGGAATCCCGGGCGGGTGCGGGCCGAGACTCGCCCGCTCGGGTCTTCCGCGGACGCGGCCGGGCGAGACCCGCGCCTGATCGGCCTTTGGGGTGCGGTTGCGCGCGGGGAAGTCGAACCGTCGGGCTGATTTTTGCTATCTGCACCCCCTCTTTCGGCGGGAAGTTTCCCGCCCTTTCTCTTTCCCTATAAATAGGCCTTGCCGGCTCTTATTCCCTCACCGATTCCAAACGTCCTCTCGCTTCCTTTTTCCCGCGAAGTACGGTACGCGCTCGCCTTCTGGATCTGTCTCGCACGTTCGGCGGCGATCTGATGGGAATGGGCGGAGGCGGCGGCGACGTGGACGGACGAAGTAAGTGCGCTTGGACCTTCTCAGAGCACGATTTTCCTCACGCTGTCATCTCTGAACGCGAGTACCTGGATGCTCTTGGCGACCACGTGCCGCCGGGCTTTTCTGCGAGACGGCCCGGGGATGGGGAAAAGATCAACGAATTATCCAGGGACGAGCTCGCCATCCCGCTAGCTCACTTTGAGGTGGGCCTGCGACTCCCCCTGTGGCCCGAGGTGCGCCAGGTGCTGAAATACTTCGGGGTCGTCCTAGGTCAGATGACCCCGAACTCCATAGCCGTCATGGTGGGGTTCGCCTGCTTCCTGCGAGAGGAGCGAGTGGAGTTCAGCCTCGCCGTTTTCCGGAAGCTGTTCTCCTTCCGGGCGAATCGGGACGGGACCGCCAACTTCTCCAGCGCACACCTCAAGGTGCGGGAGACAGTCAATAAGAGTCATAATTGGCTCAAAAAGTTCCTTTTCGTCAAAGGGGATTTCGGCAACGTCCCCTTCTCGCCGGTGCAGCTTAGCGAGCCGAGCTACCGTCCACCCAGCCTAGTGGGCCATGAAGCCGACTTGTGCGCGTTCTTTGCCGGGAAGAATTTTGAGGTCGCGTACCTGCGCCGCCATCTTGATGACCTCGCCGCCGTCCCGCCAGGGGGAGGTTTGCCACTCGCCGCTGTTATGCCTTACCCCTCTTTTTTCCTTTACCTCACCCCTTCTTCCTGGCAGGCGAGCGCGACATCCCTCTTCACCCCCCTTACGAGTGCGCTCGGATTCCCCCCGGGGTTCTCGCCCGAGCTCAGGCTGCGGATGCTGCTCAGCGCGACATCCCGTCAGTCCCGGCCAAGAAGCGGCCGGGTGGCGGACAGCCCACCCCTCCGCCGAAGGTGGCGAAGACCGCGGATCAGCAACCCACCGCGAGCCAAAGGAAGGGCAAGGCCCCTGCGGTCCTACCGGCCGAGGGCCCTTCGCCCCCGCTAGTTGCTTCGACCAGCGACTCCCCGGTCAGGGCGGCGGGCACCTCCGCGCCGCCGGGCGGGTCTCAAGTTGCTGCGGAGCCGATGCCGAGGGGTCACCGCAACTTTGGCTATGGCGAGAGATATCTGGACGAGCTCGGCGCTCCGCTCCTTTCGTGGGACAAGGAGTCGAATCGCGCCGCGATCTCGACCTTGCTGCCGAGTTGGATGGAGCAGGACACCATCGGCGGGGAAGCCTACAACTTCTCGTTCGGCCTGTACTCGCGAGAAGACGCCGCCATCTACGACAAAGAGGCGACGCGAGTATTGGTTCACGAAAGCGCGCGGGCCCAGCTACGCGGCCTGGAGCTAGCTCACATGGTAGGGAGGCGCTGCACTCAGCTGGAGCGGAACGCCACCTCCCTGAAGAAGCTTGCGGACGAGAGGGAGGAGGCTCAGAAGCTCGCTCAGGAGGACGCGAACCTTCAGAGGAGGCGGGCCGACGCGGCAGAGGAGACCCTCGCGCAGTACCTGGGCGGGGTGGTACGTACTCACCCTGAACTACCGCCCCTTCTCGGGAATACAGCTCACGATTCTTCTCCTTCCTTTTCCCAGGATGCGGCGACGGTGAGCCGGATGGGTGCCGAGATCGCCACCCTTGGTCAAGACAAAGCGGCGTTGGAGGCGCGGGTACGCGAGCTGGAGGCCGCCGCCGTTGTCCCTCCTCCAGACAGCAGGGTCTGTCCGCTCGAGCACCACTCCGACTACGACTTGGAAGTGCTGATGCAAAAGAACGCCGCCAGCGCCGCGAAGTATACGATGCAAATGCTGCGACGCGCGGATCTCCTTACGAGCGAGGCGGCGGAACTCTCGGTGGAAGACGTGGTGCCGGCGCTATTTCTCCCCGTGCCGGACCCTGGGGACAAAGCCTTCCAGCCCATTTAGGACTTCTCGCCCCGGATCTCGCGTCTCCCCTGCCTTTTGACATTTATTTTTTATATGTATATTATCATCTATGTTTACCTGTTTTGAGATGAACGCGCGGGCTGCGCCTATACTTCGTGTTTTTCAGCATTTGTTGCTTTTATAAATGCTCTCTCGCCCGCCTTATTTATACATTTGCTATTGCCGTGCGACGCGACCTGCCCCTGCGGCCCGGCCCCGATGAGGCGGTTGCTCGCCCGTCGAGCGAGGCGAGCCGGCTCGTCCCTCGTCTATATTGCCTAATTTCTTGCGGACTCTCGCCCAGGTTCTCGCCTCCACTCGGCCGCCTTTCCTGGGGCTGGGGGGCTATGTTAGACCCCTCCCCTTTTTGATTAACTTTTGTGATTCCGACCTGTTGTTAACATCGTTTGAGTAGTTCCCGGCCTCGCCGGCTAGGTGGGAGTCCGGCAGCGTGATTCGTTATGGGTCGCAAGTTATTGCTATTGATTGACTCCCCCCCCCCCCCCCCGCCAGCTAGGTGAGAGCCTGGCAGCGGGATCTTCTCGGGGTCCAAACTCATTCCATCGAGTGACTTCCGGCACTGCCAGCTAGGTGAGAGCCTGGCAGCGGGATCTTCTTGAGGCTAGGGATGACACCGAGTGACTTCCGGCCCTGCCAGCTAGGTGGGAGCCTGGCAGCGGGATCTTCTCGGGGTCCAAACTCATTCCATCGAGTGACTTCCGGCCCTGCCAGCTAGGTGAGAGCCTGGCAGCGGGATCTTCTCGAGGCTAGGGATGACACCGAGTGACTTCCGGCCCTGCCAGCTAGGTGGGAGCCTGGTAGCGGGATCTTCTCGGGGTCCAAACTCATTCCATCAAGTGACTTCCGGCCCTGCCAGCTAGGTGAGAGCCTGGCAGCGGGATCTTCTCGAGGCTAGGGATGACACCGAGTGACTTCCGGCCCTGCCAGCTAGGTGGGAGCCTGGCAGCGGGATCTTCTCGAGGCTAGGGATGACACCGAGTGACTTCCGGCCCTGCCAGCTATGTGGGAGCCTGGCAGCGGGATCTTCTCGGGGTCCAAACTCATTCCATCGAGTGACTTCCGGCCCTGCCAGCTAGGTGAGAGCCTAGTAGTGGGATCTTCTCGAGGCTAGGGATGACACCGAGTGACTTCCGGCCCTGCCAGCTAGGTGGGAGCCTGGCAGCGGGATCTTCTCGGGGTCCAAACTCATTCCATTGAGTGACTTCCGGCCCTGCCAGCTAGGTGAGAGCCTGGCAGCGGGATCTTCTCGAGGCTAGGGATGACACCGAGTGACTTCCGGCCCTGCCAGCTAGGTGAGAGCCTGGCAGCGGGATCTTCTCGGGGTCCAAACTCATTCCATCGAGTGACTTCAGGCCCTGCCAGCTAGGTGAGAGCCTGGCAACGGGATCTTCTCGAGGCTAGGGATGACACCGAGTGACTTCCAGCCCTGCCCGCTAGGTGGGAGCCTGGCAGCGGGATCTTCTCGGGGTCCAAACACATTCCAATTCTCTATGCTAGCTAGCTACGGCGATATTGGGGGGGGGGAAACGAATTCATTATAACCAACGTGTTGCTTACATGTGCTTAGGGAAAAAATCTTTTCAGGTCGTCTCCGCTCCAGGTGAGACTCAGGGTCTCGCCCTATACATTTTGGAGTCGATAGCTCCCTGACTTCAAAGCTACTTTCACAATGAACGACCCCTCCCAGATGGGGTTGAGCTTCCCTTCGGACGCTGACCTCCCTGCCGCGTCCACCTTCTTCAGCACCAGGTCTCCTTCCGCGAACTGCTTGACCCTGACATGCTTGTCGAAGTATTTGGCCATCCTTCTTTTTACCTCCTCCTGTCGAATGGCCGAAAGGTCCCTCAATTCCTCCACCATGTCAAGGGAGAGTCTCAGTTCCCCCTCGTTCTCGGCTCGCCATTCCTCTCAGCCCTCTCTGGCCGCCCCGACTCGCGGCGTTTGGACTTCAAATTCTATGGGGAGCACCGCCTCGTACCCGTGGGAGAGCTTGAAGGGGGTCTCCCCCGTGGCCGTGTTAGGGGTGGTTCTTAGGGCCCAAAGAACTGCGGGGAGCTGCTCCACCCAGCTCCCCCTCAAGTTTTCCACCTTTTTCCTGAGGAGATTGACGATGATCTTGTTCGCGGCCTCCACCTGCCCGTTGCTCCTGGTGTGGTGGACCGAGGCGAACCTGAGGTCGATCCCAAGCTGCTCGCAGAAGCTGGTGAACTCGGCACTGGCGAACTGGGGTCCGTTGTCGGTGACGATGGCCTGGGGCAGCCCATGGCGATAGATGATCTCCCCCTAGACAAAGTTCCTGATCACTTGGGAGGTCACCTTGGCCAACGCCTTTACCTCCATCCAGTTCGAGAAGTAGTCGATCATCACTAGGAGGAACCTTCTCTGACCGCTGGCCTGGGGGAATGGTCCAACCAAATCCATTACCCAGATTGCAAAAGGCCAGGGGGCTGTGATACTCTTGAGCTATTGGGCCGGCTGTAGATGGAGGGGGGCAAACAGCTGGCACTTATGACATCTCCTTGCGAACTCCGCGGCGTCTCGGCCCAGGGTGGGCCAGAAATACCCTTGCCTGACTATCCTCCCCTCCAGAGTCCGACTCCCGGGATGACTCCCGCACTCCCCAGAGTGGACTTCTTCTAAGATCCTCTGCGCCTCACCCTCGGATACGCAGCGAGCCAGCATCCCGGAGAGGGTCTTCCTGTATAGCTGCCCATCTTTAAGGAGGTAGTAAGCGGACTTGTGCCTTAGCTTCTTCCTGTCTACTCCCTCCGGATACTCTCCCGTGGAGAGGAAAACTACTAATGGATCCATCCATGAAGGCTGCTGATCGATCTCCATGAGCTCCCCTTCTTCGATGGAGGGGCGGAACAGGTCGGTGATGGTGCACCCCACCCGGGGGCCATGCTTTGCTAGCTGGTCGGCCTGGTCATTCTCTCCCCTTGGTACGTATCGGATGGAGAAGATCTGGAAGGTCCTTATGACCCCCTTCACTTTGGCCAAGTATAACTTCAGAGCGGGCTCCCTTGCTTCGAACTCCCCGTTGATCTGGGAAGCCACCACCATGGAGTCGGTTAGGACCTCCACATCCAGCACCCCCAACTCCCTGGCCAGGCGCAGCCCCGCTATCACTGCTTCGTACTCGGCCTGGTTGTTGGTAATGGGAAAATGCACCACCACCGTCTGCTCAATCTGAGTCCCTTGAGGGCTTTCCAGAAACACTCCTACTCCAAGAGAATACCTTCCTGAGGCTCCATCCACCCTCACCTTCCAAGGAGTCGGGCGGGTGAGCTGCTCCTCCGCTACTTCTACCACGTAGTCGGCCAGGAAGTCGGCCATCGCCTGAGCTTTGATCGAGAGCCGCGGAACGAAGGAGACATCGAACTCGCTCAGCTCCACCGACCACTTGGCCAGCCGGCCTGAATGCTCCACCCCCTCGAAGATGTTGTGGAGAGGATGGTCGGTCACCACTCGGATCGAGTGTGCATGGAAGTAAGGTCGTAGCCTCCGAGCCGAAATGATTAGTGTGAATGCAAGCTTCTCCCAGATCGGATACCGGAGCTCGGCCTTCCTCAGGACCCGGCTGACGTAATAAATAGGGAGCTGCCTCTTCCCTTCTTCACGCACCAAGACGGAGCTCAAGGCCTCTGCCCCGACCCCGAGATATAAGAACAAATCCTCACCCCCCTTCGGCCCTTGGAGCAGCAGAGCCTGTGTCAACTGTGCCTTGAGGGCCTGGAAGGCCTCCTCACATTCCTTGGTCCATTCGAACCTCTAGCCTCCCCTCTGCATTTTGAAGAAGGGGGAGCACTTCTCCCCTGCCCGAGAAAGGAAGCGACTCAGCCCTGCTAACTTCCCTGTCAACCGTTGGACCTCCTTTGCATTCCGCTGGGACCCTAGCTCCAAGATAGCCTTGACCTTGTCTGGATTCGGCTCGACCCCTGCGGGGGTGAGGAGATGCCCCAGGAACTTCCCCCGGCCGGCCCCAAAGACACACTTAAGGGGATTCAACCGCATCTTGTATCTGCGTAGGGTGGCGAAGGTCTCTTCCAGGTCCCGGAGGTGGGAGTCCACATCCCAGATTTTGATCATGAGGTCGTCCACGTACACCTCCAAGTTCCTCCCCCTTTGCTCCTTGAAGGCCATGTCCATCATTTTTTGGTAGGTGGCCCCGGCGTTCTTCAGCCCGAATGGCATCATCTAGTAGCAGTAGCAGCCGTCCCCTGTGATGAATGAGACATCCTTGATGCCCGGGGGGTGCATCCTGATCTGATGGTAACCTGAAAAGCCATCTAAAAAACTCATTACAGAAAAGCCGACGGCTGAGTCAACCAGCGCGTCGATCCGAGGCAAAGGATAACAGTCCTTAGGACAAGCTTTATTAAGAAGGGAAAAATCGATACACAATCGCCAGCGGCCGTCTCCTTTTTTGACCATCACAACGTTGGAGACCCAGCCGGGGTACTGAATTTCGGACACGAAGCCAGCTTTGAGAAGCTTCGCCACCTCCTCCCTGATGGGTTCCGCCAGCTTGTCCGCCGTGGATCTCTTTTTCTGCTGGACGGGGCGTGTCCCCGGGTCCAAGTTGAGGCGGTGGCAGGCCACATCAGCGTCAACCCCCGGCATCTCCGCGGCGCTCCAGGCGAAGATGTCCACGTTCTTCTGGATGCACTCCAGCATCCTGCCTTGGTCCTCCGGGGTCAGCCCTCCGCTGACGCGGATATTCTCCATCCTTCCTCCCCGGGTGAGCACCTCCAGCTCCACCACTTCTTCTGCCGCCTCCAGCCTGGACCGCTCCCCCCATCCTTCGGCGTCCCCTTCCTCTGGAACGGGGACCTCTACCTCCATCTCTCCTCCCACGGCCCTTACTTCGGCCACCTCCTCCAGATCTCCTCCTGCCGCCTTTTCTGCGCAGTCCTTCACTCCCAGCTCCTCCCCTCCTGCTTCCTGCTCGACCTCCTCCATCCTCCGCCCCATCTCCTCGGCTCCCTCTTGCCAAGAGATGGTGTTCACCGCAGTGACATAACACTCCCGCGCTACCTTCGGGTCCCCCCTGACCCTGACCTGGACCCCCTCAGCGTTGAACTTCAGGCACTGATGGAAAGATGAGGGGACGCAGCGGAAGGGGCTGATGAGGGGCCTCCCAAAGATGGTGATGTAGATGCTGGGGGCGTCCACAATGACGAACTTGCAGTTTCGGGACTGCCCCCCCAGGGTGACATGGAGGCCAACGCCTCCCTCTACTTCCTTCCTTTCTCCCGAGAACCCGAACAGGGGCCCGTCCGAGGCCAACACCCTCTTAGCCTCCACCTTCATCGCGTTAAACGCCTTTTTGAAGACGACGTTGACGGAGCTCCCATTGTCCACGAGGATCTGAGAGATAGTGAAATTCTCGATGGCGGCCTTGATGACCAGTGCATCACAGAACGGATCCTCGTGGTCTGGCATATCACTTCTGGAGAAGGTGATCCTCTCCTCCGGGGGCGGGGTTTGGGATGTAGAGGCGACGCTCCGCCGGTACATGGTGTGGAGGCTTGCCTTGCGGGAAGCCTCGATCCCCCCCCCCCCCCCCCCCGTGGATCACTCTGATCCCTCCTCGGGTCCCGACATCAACCCGGTCCTCGCAACGATCCTCCTCTACCCGAGGCAGGACCTCCTCGATCCTCACTTCTTGCCGCGCCTCCACCTGCTGCTGTTGCCGCCCCCTATTCCCTCTCATCTCCAAGAATTCCGGGCACGTGGCTGTTGCGTGCCCCTCTTCCTGATGGAAGTCGCAATAGGGCAGCTCCACCCTGAACTCTCTTCTCCTTCTCCTCATGATCCCCCTCCTCGCTCCCAAAGCTATGGCCATGGCCTCCTCCTGATCGGGGAGCTGGGGCCGGTGACCCTGCCTCCATCCCGGTGGGTGGAACTGGTCCTGCCTCCCCTGATAGTGACCCCTCCGAAGTACCCTCTTTGTGGCCCCTGCCCCTGCCACTCTGGTCTCCAGCCCAGCCGACGGTCGGGCTCCTGACGCCCCCACCCCGGCTGCTGTCCTTGGAGCTGCCTCTGCTCCCTCTGCCTGGGCTCCCCTCTTCTCTCCTCCTGCGCTCTTCCTCCCTTCGACTCCTTCTCTTCCTCAGTGGCCCATCTGGCTAGCTTCCTTGCGAACTCCGGATACGACGCCTCCCCGTCGACTTCTCTTGCCGCCCTCTCCATTAGTTCTTCGTAGGAGAGGGGAGGAACTCTCTTCAGCTCCATTCGGAAGAAACCCTGCTGCAGGCCTAGGGTGAAGGCCATCATCAGACTATGGCCCGGCATCTCCTGGACCTGGGTGACCTCCTCCTGAAATCGGTCCATGTAGCTCCCCAACGTCTCGTTCACCCCCTGCTTTATGTGGAACAAGGACTCAGACTCCTTCTTCCTCTTCTTTGAGGTAGTGAACCTCAACATGAACCCTCGGCGCAAGTCCTCGAAGCAATAGATGGAACTAGCCGGCAGCTGGTGGAACCACTCCCTTGCCTTCTCTCGGAGGGTGATGGCGAAGAGACGGCACTTGAATCCGTCCGACATCTGACGGATGGAGACCACATCCTCGAACCATTGGACGTGCTGAACCGGGTCTCCCTTCCCGGTGTAGTAGGACATCTCGGGCTCCCTAAACCCTTCTGGTACTGGTGCTGAGGAGACCAGCTCGCTGAAAGGACTGCCTCCCCCCACTGGGCGAGCCGGCGAATCTCGCGGAGCCAGCTCGCCGAACCTACCTCGGCTTGCCGACCCGGGGAAAAGCTCACGCCCCGGGAGCTCACATCCTCGGCCTTCCTCGGCAACTTCCTTTCCAGCTCGCCGGCCAGGGCCGTCCTCGCCCAAAGAGGGGGCGGCCGCGATCTGGGCTGCCGGCGTCGAGTACTTGGCCCGCGCGCCGAGCGCGATCCTGACGAGGCCCAAGCACCTCGTTCCTGAAGTCCTCCAACATCCCTACTGTTGCGAGAGGCGGGGGGGGGGGGGGGGGGGGGGGCGTCGAGTCCTGCCTGTCAGATCCTTGTCCTCCCGTCATTGAGCTCGCCGAAGCTTTTCCGCACTGACCACTCTCCACTCTCACCGCACCAAAATGTTGAAACCGGAATCCGGCCTCTTGTGGAGTTCGACCCTTGGGGAAGGGGTGGTCTCGCGCCTACTTTGCTCCTGCAAGAAAAACAACGAAAGAGACAAGAAAGAACAGGCACAAGGGCTCGGCAGGGAGGTCCCACCACAAACCCGGAAGATCTCTGAGCGCTTCCCCTCCTTAGCAAGAAACCGAGCTAAGGTACCCTCAGAGAGCACTTGAGAATGAGAGTAAGGAGGCACTGAAAGCGTGCCCTCTGTGGTACCCCTTGGGTCTTATTTATAGCTTTTTGGAACCTGAACTGCCAATAACCAAAAGAACTGACCTGAAAATACCAAAAAAAACCCTGGTGAGGGTCTGCCAACAGCCAAACTCCGCTGTTCTAAGTGGCTATGCGCAGTCCGGCCTGGTCTGCCAACAGCGAAGCTCCGCTGTCCTGAGTAGCTATTCGCACCCCACGGGGAGTCAGCTCGCCTCCAATCCCCCTCCGCGGGAGGCGGGCGCGACCTGGCTCTCGTGGCTCGCCTATCCTCCCTGGGCGAGCGCGAGCCGAGCCGTCGCGACCTGCCCGTCTTCTGCCGGGCGGACCGGCAGCCAGGTCGCGTGTGGGGGTTGGCTGGCGGTCACCGCGACCGCGATCGACTCGCCAGTCGCGGGTCGCCAAACTCATCTGCTTTGGCCAAGGACTCTTCGCGCGACCCGCTCGCCTCGCCGGCTCGCTCGCCTGAAATGGGCGGGAGCGGGTCAGCCCTTCTGTCGTATATTTGTTTTGTCGTTCGGGTGCGGGTCGCGGGACCAGGTCTGCTCAACCTCCCTGGCGGGACCCGCTCACCGGACACGGGGTTGTACAATAAGTTTTTTTAATTAAATAGAAATATAAGACTTTTAGGTATTTAAATCATTTTATATCCCAATGCTCTTTGATACCGAGGGCTAAAAGCGATTAGCCACTCATCGAAATGGGGATGACTTATGAGTTTGGTTAGGCGTGCATTCTAAATTATTCGCTGAAGGGTTACAAAAAAAATAAGAAGAAAAAAATAAGATAACCTAATATTAGATAAAGAAAAGCTACTAAAAGAAATAAGAACACACAGACTCAACCAAACACTTAATAAAGAAAAGAAACAAAATCTAAGTTACAAAAACAAGGGAAAATTGCGTAATTCAAATGTCAAGTCCTACTCAAATGACTAGGCAGTAAATTAAAGCTGAAAATTGCAAGTCCTACTCAAACAAGTAGCATTGAAATGAAAGCGAGTCCTACTCAAATGAGTAGGAAAAAATAAATGCACACACACGCACTCTACTGAAAATAAAACACACACACACATACTCGACCGAAATGAAAATGCACACACACTACAGAAAGTAAAAACGCACACACACAAATCCTACTCCAATGAGTACATGGAAAATTAAGGAGACTCCTACTCAAATGAGTAGGAGAAAATAAATGCAACACACGCACTCACTCTACAAAAAGTAAATACTCACACAGACAAATCCTACTCAAATGAGTAGGTGAAATTTAAATACATGTCATTTAACTCTTAACGAGTAGGCGGAGATAAATGCGAGTACAAGTCCTACTCAAATATTTACAGGGAAATAAAGACCTGCCATTTAACTCTTAACGAGTAGGCGGAGATAAATGCGAGTACAAGTCCTACTCAAATATTTATATGGAAATAAAGACCTTCCATTTAACTCTTAACGAGTAGGCGGAGATAAATGCGAGTACAAGTCCTACTCAAATATTTACAGGGAAATAAAGACATACCATTTAACTCTTAACGAGTAGGCGGAGATAAATGTGAGTACAAGTCCTACTCGAATATTTACAGGGAAATAAAGACTTGTCATTTAACACTTAACGAGTAGGCGTAAATAAATGCAACATGCGCACGCACTCTTCAGAAAGTAAATACTCACGCACTCGACATAGGTAAACACACACACACACACTTGCATAAATGAAATACACACACACACTTTACTAAATTGAAAGAAAGCGATAAAAATTATCTCATACACGCACGCACTCAGGAGATAAAAATAAGAAAAACAAAGTTATTGAAAAATTAAAACATCTGCATTTCTACCGCTAGAATGCGGTAG
This sequence comes from Platanthera guangdongensis, assembly GCA_039583875.1. Classification (NCBI taxonomy): domain Eukaryota; kingdom Viridiplantae; phylum Streptophyta; class Magnoliopsida; order Asparagales; family Orchidaceae; genus Platanthera; species Platanthera guangdongensis. The sequence continues at coordinate 97,306,923 of CM077163.1, forward strand.
AAATGCATAAAAAGACAAAATAAAAATTGTTTGAGGAGGGAGTTTTCAAATTAAAGCGAGAAAAGCAAGTGACTGAAAAATTAAAACGTTTACATTTTTACCGTTATATTTTGATGGAAATGCATAAAAAGTAAAAATAAAAATTGATTGAGCAAAAATCTTTTTAAGTAATTGCTAAAATCAAAGTAGTTGAAAATTTTAGTAAATGCATGATCCATTCTTATTGTAACACCCCTATCCGTCGCATAACATATATCAGTAGGTCCGGCCGGGGCCCGACGCCATATATCACAGACAGACCGGGCGGTTACTCAATTAAAACCATCCAACTAATACCCAACGACCTACACAGAGTCATTCTAGCGGAAGTAAATTAAAGTTACATGTTAAAGAACCCAACCAAACATGAATGTCCACTACTCAAAAACCAAATAGGAATGAAGTACAATACACAAGTACGATGGCCTTAAGGCCTTACATTTGTTTCCTCAAATAACATGTTTTCGAAACCTCGACACGCAGGCCGGGCACACATGAATAAAACAAGTAAACACTCAATTTAGGCCTTCGAGGGCCGGTTCAGCAACCTGGGCTTTAGCCCGCTATTTAGAACTCGGCTCCGCAGCACTTGCAAGCAACAATCCACCGCACGGTGGCAAATCAAGGAAACGGTCAGCTATGCTGACCAAATTATAACGATCCCGCCCCCAACTCGGGGTGGCGATGCTCCTTCCCTGCACTTTGTTAGCATAATCCAGCTGTATAGTGTAACAACACAACAACAAAGGGGTAGGCACTCACGGCGACACACCCCGTGCACTCAGGTCACATTCTCAGTGAACCGGTCAATGTCACGTCAGTTTAAGCTATAGACATCTCGGTCTCACCACCGCCACTTGGACGGCCGATCTCGTGAGAATTTAGTCTTTCCGGCATTGGTCACGTCATTTTAAGCCATAGACCGTCTAAGACCCTCCATCTATGTCAACGGCTCCAGTCATGTACACAACGAGTTGGCTCCCAGGTCACCAAGTTGGCATAATCACGCATCTGCCCAATTTTCCGGGTGCACCTTGGAGTTAATCCTCAAGGCTCCCTGTTGCAATCTACCGCGTAGAAAACCCGAAAAACAAACATCCGCACGGAGTCTTCTCCGACTATTTATGCAATGCAACATCACAGATCCAGACCAACTTGTCCGAGTAGGCTTCACACATCATGCTGATATCCGTTCTCGATTACAGACTCTCCATGTACACAACGAGGACTATTCATGTCTACCCGAAGGAAAGCCTCAACTCACAGCAAACCACGAGAGCGGGCTTCCTATGCAAAGGAAGAGAGAGCTTCACATGCTCAAGTAGAGAATCGTTACCCTAGCGTTTTCCTTGGCGCCATGGAAATGTATGCAGATTGAAAGCACCGCAATCTCCTTGCCTCCGTAGATCCGAAGTCGGCTCGCGATTTCGAGCTCCGAAACTCCGCCGGTAACCGGATCTAGCCTCCTTTATTCTTCCTTGCTCTCCCTTCTTTCTAGACTTTTAGAAAGAGACTAAGTGATAGAAGTGAGGGATTTGAAACCCTATTCTGGGGTATATCCCAGTAGGAACAACCCCCAGCCATTGGATCCCAAAATAAGGAAACGAACTGCCACGATCCAGTGCTGAAATGCAAAACCTTGGCCGAACACGATCTGTGACACGCCCATGTCCAGGGTCGTGTCCCCCATTCACCTTCGAAACTGACGCGTCCCTAAATTCACACGGGCACCCGACACGCCTGTGTTAGAACTGACACGCCCGTGTCATCCAGTACACGGCCGTGTTCCCGGGCGTGTTCCTTAATCGACACAGGACCAACACCAACCCGAGACACACACGGGTCTTGGACACGCCCGTGTCCTATTGGACACGCCCATGTCATACCCGAACACGCCTGGGCTCCAGGTCGTGTTCAATGTCTCGACACTTCGTCGAGCACAGTTCGTCAACCACGTGACACGGCCTTGGAAACGCCCGTGTCCTCGGCCGTGTTCCCTGTCTCGACACTTCATCGATCAAAATCGTCGACTTCCCTGGCAGATCGTCGACACGAGCTCGACACACACTGGGACACGCCCGTGTCTCAGGCCGAGTTCACTGCTCGACAATCTTCAACTCCAAAATTCGTCGACCTCTCGGCCAAATCGTCGACCCAAACACGACATGCACTAGGACACGCCCGTGTCCCAGACCGTGTGCCCCCTGCCAAACTCCGAACTTAGCTCAAAACGTCTCTCATCGCTCTTTTACCTTTTGGGGCGTTACAACTCTCTCCTTCTTAAAAGAATTTCGTCCTTGAAATTACATAAAAGGAAAGATAATCATAAACTTAAACAGTACCTGAGAGAAATAACTCCGGGTACTCCTCAAGCATGGTCTGCTCTCGCTCCCAAGAGAGCTCTTTCCGGCCGCAATTATCCCAACGGACCTTGACCATCCTGATCTCTTTGTTTCGTAGCCGCTTGACTTCTGAGTCCTCAATTCGAATGGGCTTGACCTTCGTCGTCAACCCATTATCGACCGGCACTTGATCCAATGCGATCACATGCGAAGGCTCTTGCACCGCCTTCCGTAGCACCAATATATGGAATACATCATGTAGACCACTAAGCTCCACTGATAGCTTCAAATGATAAGCTGCTTCACCAATCCGCTCTAGAACCTCAAACTATCCAATATACCTCGGGCTTAGCTTCTTCAAGCGCCGCACCCGTGAGACACCCTTGAACGACTTGATCTTCAAGTAAACCCAGTCGCCAACGGTGAACTCCACGTTCCTGTGCTTCGCGTTATATTACTTAGCCTGGCGGTCCTAAGCGATTAGCAACCTCTCCCGAATGGTTTGCACCAAAGAAGTAGCATCTTCCACCTATTATCGCTTGTACAACTTTGACTCGCCCGTTTCTAACCAAGACAATGACGTGCGGTATCTTCTACCATAAAGGGCCGCGAAGGGCGCTATTTGTATGCTTGTCTGGTAGCTATTGTTGTACGCAAACTCTACCAAGTATAGGTGGTCTTCCCACTGCTTTCCAAAGTCCAGGACGCACATGCGAAGCATGTCTTCCAGTGTCCTGTTGACTCTCTCGGTTTGCCCATCCGTCTACGGATGAAAGGCTTTGCTGAAACTCAGCTTTGTTCCTAACATTTGCTGTACCAGCCTCCAATCATTGTACTTGAACAAGCCCATCTCGGTCACTCACAATGCTGCGGGGCACACCGTGAAGCCGTACTATGTTATCAACATAAAACATTGCCAATTTTTCAACCGGATCATCCTTCCTATGCGTAATGAAGTGTGACACCTTCGTCAGACGATCTACGACCACCCAAATAGCGACTTTTCCCTTCTGCTACCTCGGCAAGCCATGCACAATGTCCATAGTAATGTCGTCGAACTTCCACTCCGGAATAGGCAAGGACTTCAAGAATTCTTCCGGCTTTTGGGATTCCGCCTTCACCAAGGCGCATGTCTGACACTTCACCACGTACAGTGCCACATCCTTCTTCAGTCCTGACCAGCAGAATAATTTCTTCACATCACGGTACATCTTCGTGCTCCCCGGGTGAATCGTGTACTTGGTATGATGTGCCTCGTACAACAATTCCACCCGCAAAGTGCCCACATTTGGGACGCACAAACGACCGTCTTTCCAAAGCAATCCATCCACAACCTCGTATTGGGAATTTGACCCATCCAGAGCCTCAACCATAAGCTGCTTCATGCTGCTATCCACATCCAAAGCCTGCCGAATCCGATCAGCCAGGTCATACTGAACTTCCGTCCAGTTCAATATCGCTTCAGCACTCGACTGCTTATCTACGCAAGAGATCTCCAACACGTCCAACTCCCGAACCAACCGCTCGTCATGGACCGACAACCAATTGGCTTGAGATGGGGCCCGACGTCTCAACGCGCCCGTAACCGCATTGCCTTTACCAGGAACGTAATGGATCTTGAACGTGTAGTCCCCCAGGAACTCCATCCATCTCCTCTGTCGCATGTTTCGATCTTTCTGATAAAATAAATATTTCAGGCTTTTATGGTCGGTATAAATATCGACCCTCACCCCATACAAGTAGTGTCTCCACAGCTTCAAGGCAAAAATCACGGCCGCTAACTCCAAGTCATGGACCAATTAATTCCTCTCGTGCACTTTCAGCTGTCCCGAACCATACGCTATCACACTTCCAAGCTGTAGTAGCACACAACCCAAGCCACTCCCTGAAGCATCGCTATAGATTTCAAAGCCTTCGGTCCCACTCGGCGAACTCAGCACAGGCGTCGTGGTCAACCGACACTTCAACTCCTCAAAAGCTCTCCCGTACTCCGGCGTCCAAACGAACTTCTACTCCTTCCTCGTCAAAGTCGTGAAGGGTAACACTATCCGCAAGAAGTTCTGCACAAAGCGCCTGTAATAGCCGGCAAGCCCCAGAAATCTCCAGACTTCCGCTACCGTAGCAAGCACAGGCCACTCTCGTATCGTAACAATCTTCGTCGAATCCATCATAATTCCCTCTCCACTGACTATGTGACCAAGAAACGCCACTGAAGACAACCAAAACTCGCACACGGAGAACTTGGCGTACAATTAATTTCTCCTCAGCGTCTCCAGCACCAAATGCAGATGCCTGAAGTGATCCTCCTCACTCTGCAAGTACACCAAAATATCGTCGATGAAGACGATCACAAAGTGGTCTAAGTACTCCCTGAAAGTCCAGTTCATCAAATCCATGAACACCGACGGCGCATTCGTCAGCCCAAACGGCATGACTGTAAACTCGTAATGCCCTTATCTCGTACTAAAAGCTGTTTTGGGGATATCACTCTCCCTTATCCTCAGCTGAGAGTATCCAGACTTGAGATCCAACTTTGAGTACACCGTCGACCCGACTAACTGATCAAATAGATCATCAATCCGCGGGATCAGGTACTTGTTCTTCTCTGTTAGCCTGTTCAATTCCCGATAATCAATACAAAGTCTCAAGCTTCTATCCTTCTTCTTTACAAAGAGGACGGTGCGCTCCAAGGCGACGAACTTGGATCCACGTACCCTTGCTCCAACAACTCTTGTAGTTAAACTTTCAGCTCTGCCATTTCCTTAGGCGCTAGCCGATACGTAGAGCGTGACATAGGTTTAGCATCTGGCACTAGCTCAATCGTGAAATCTATTTCCCATTGAGGCGAGGCTCCAGGAAGATCGGCAGGGAACACATCAGGGTACTCAGCTACCATTGAAATACTATCCATTGTAGGCTTAGGCTTTCCAACCTCCACTACTGTAAAGAATAGCTTTGCACCAGGACGAACCGCCTTCACCACGTGAAGAGCAGACATCAACGTCTTGCTCGACCCTTTCAAGCCTGTAAAATTCATCTCACGACCTGTTCTCAACTTGACTTACTTGCAACCGCAATCAATATAAGCTTGCTGCTCCGAGAGCCAGTCCATGACAAATATTATGTCGAACTCCACCAGCGGCAGTAACGATGCTAGCAAATGGAACTCCTGACCCCAATATAAATCTTAACGCCACAGATTCTCTCCGCGCGCATCGAACACCCATTGGGCAACAACACATCCAGTTTGTCCTTCGCCATTGAAGAAGGTACTCCGATGAGCGATATGAATTCTTCGGACAAAAGGAGTGTGAAGCTCCTGTATCAAAGAGTGCTCTCACCGGATTATCACAAATCAAAACAAATCCTAAACAAGCAGTGGTAAGGTAACATGCGCATAACAAGTATTTAAAATTTTACTTGCCATAAATTAAATCGTACCGGTCACCACATCCGCTTGTTTGATGGCCTCCTATTGGCCAAGATTATAAACTCTCGGTTGAGCCGGAGCATAATGGGATGTGGTTGACTCCACCGCCTTTCCCTTCTCTTCATAAGTTGCTCCCGACTTCCTTTAGGACTTGGTACGTCCTCTCCAGTAGTCGCGGGCAAAGTGTCACGACTTTCCACAAGTAAAACATGCACCCGGGGTCCGACCCGTAGTTGCCCCAGAAGCACCGGAAGAAGGAGTTGGACCCGAAGTCCTAGCCTTCTTAAAGAACTTACGGTACCCAGACTTTGAGGTAGTCAGCACCTTGAACTCAGACTTCTTATCACCAAAGCTTTTCTTTGCTTGTACATTCTTCAAGTCCTTCTCCAAAGACCGGGCCGTGTTGACCAGGGTCAAGAAGCCCTGCATCATCGGCCCCGAGAGTAGTAGCCTCAAGTCATCTCTCAGACCTCCATAGAAACGGTTCGTCTTACGCTCCTCATCCGCGAATGTGGAGCTAACATACCGACCCAACCGAGTAAACTCATGGAGATACTCATCCACGATACTCTCTCCTTGCACCAACCTTTGGAACTCATTCTCCAAAGCTATCCTCTGCGTCAAAGGAAGGTACCTTGCCAAGAACAGTCTTGAGAACTCCACCATCAAGACGTTCCATCAGTTGCCTTCCTCTCAAGAGATGCAGCTCTACACCTTCCCACCACAGCCTCGCATCCCCGTCCAACAGGAATGTAGCTATAGTGGTCATCTTCCACTCCTCCGTTTCAGTACCTGTCAGGACCCTCTTCACTCTGGAGAGCGAGTCTTCAGCTTGCGATGGGGTTCCCAACCCCGAGAACACGAGAGGATTAAAGCTCATAACGTGCTTGAGCTGCCTTTCAGTTGCTCGCCTTGGCACCAAAGGCTCCACTGCTACCTGCTCCACTCTTCTCAGTTCATCCCTTCGAAGCGGTACCTGCTTCATCGCTGGAGTGGGCTGCTGCATTTATCTTGCAGGCTGCACATTGATCATGGAAATACTGCTTCGACAACTAATCGTATGGTCTTAGCCGAGGGAGGTGTTGCAGGAGCATCATTTGGTGCACTACTAGCCTCAGAAACTCGGCATTCTGATGGCCCAGCACCGCTTCTGGTCACCTATAGTTGTACAAAACACCGTTAAGTGAACATATAAAATTGCAAAAAGCAATTATAGGAACACGGAGGTTCCTCAAACACGTGTATTTTCATTCCTAAGTGGACATTCATGGGTTCTTTTGATGTTATAACGATGACGCACACACAGGTGTACACGACCCCTTAAAAAGAATTCGTCCACGAATTCATTTTAAGCCTGACCGAAACCAGTAGTCTGATACCAAATTGTAACACCCCCTATCCGTCGCATAGCATATAGCAGTAGGTCCGGCCGGGGCCCAACGTCATATACCATAGACAGACTTGGCGGTTACTCAATGGAAATTATCCAACCAATATCCAACGTCCTACACAGAGTCATTCAAGTGGAATTAAATTAATGTTACAAGTTAAAGAACCCAACCAAACATGAATGACCACTACTCAAAAACCCAATAGGAATGAAGTACAATACACAAGTACGATGGCCTTAAGGCCTTACATTTGTTTACTTAAATAACATGCTTTCCAAACCTCGACACGCAGGCCGGTCACACATGAATAAAACAAGTAAACACTCAATTTAGGCCTTCGAGGGCCAGCTCAGCAACCTGGGCTTTAGCCCGCTATTTAGCACGCGGCTCCGCAACACCTGCAAGCAACAATCCACCGCATGGTGGCAAATAAAGGCAACGGTGAGCTATGCTGACCAAATTATAATGATCCCGCACCCAACTCTGGGCGGCGATGCTCCTTCCCTGCACTTTGTTAGCATAATCCAGTAGTATAGTATAATAACACAACAACACAGGCGTAGGCGCTCGCGGCCACACACCCCGTGCACTCAGAGCACATTCTCGGTGAACCGGTCAATGTCACGTCAGTTTAATCCATAGAAATCTCGGTCTCACCACCACCACTTGGACGGCCGATCTCGTGAGTATTTAGTCTTTCCGGCATTGGTCACATCATTTTAAGCCATAGACCGCCTAAGACCCTCCATCTATGTGAACGGCTCCAACCGAACGACATAGAGAAGGTACGGTTCCGCCTAACCCGTGCTCACATCGCAACAACATTTTAAGCCATATGCGCGGGTCAAACATTCCCGAGTCCCAATCCGATTACACACTTTACACGACCCATTTATGTACATGTTGGCTCCCAGGACACCAAGTTGGCAGAATCACGCATCTGCCCAATTTTCCGGGTGCACCTTGGTGTTAATCCCCAAGGCTCCCTGTTGCAATCTACCGCGTAGAAAACTCGTAAAACAAACATCCGCACGGAGTCTTCTCCAGCTATTTATGCAATGCAACATCACCGATCCAGACCAACTTTTCCGGGTAGGCTTCACACATCATGTCTATATCAGTTCTCGATTACGGACTCTACTTGTACACAATGGGGACTATTCATGTCAACCCGAAGGAACTCCTCAATTCACCGCAAACTCGCGAGAGCGGGGTTCCTATGCAAAGGAAAAGAGAGCTTCACATGCTCACGTAGAGAATTGTTACCCTAGCTTTTTTTCCTTGGTGCCATGGAAATGCATGCAGATGGAAAGCACCGCAATCTCCTTACCTCCGTAGATCCTAAGTCGGCTTGCGATTTGGAGCTCCGAAACTCCGCTGGTAACCGGATCTAGCCTCCTTTCTTCTTCCTTGCTCTTCCTTCTCTCTAGACTTTTAGAAAGAGACTAAGTGAAAGAAGTGAGGGATTTGAAACCCAATTCCCGGGTATATCCCAATAGGAACAACCCCCAGCCGTCGGATCCCAAAATAAGGAAACGAACTGCCACGATCCATAGCTAAAATGCAAATCCTGGGCCGAACACAGCCTGCGACACGCCCGTGTCCAGGGTCGTATCCCCCATTCACCGTCGAAACTGACGCGTCCCGAAATTCACACGGGCACCCGACACGCCCGTGTTAGAACTGACGCACCCGTGTCATCCAGTACACACCCGTGTTCCCGGGCTTGTTCCTCTATCGACAAAGGACCAACACCAACCCGAGGCACACACGGGTCTTGGACATGCCCGTGTCCTATTGGACATGCCCGTGTCATACCCAAACAAGCCTGGGCTCCAGGCCGTGTTCACTATCTCGACACTTCGTCGAGCACAGTTCGTCGACCACCTAACACGGCCTTGGACACGCCCGTGTCCTAGGCCGTTTTCCCTGTCTCGACACTTCGTCGAGCAAAATCGTCGGCTTCCCTGGCAGATCGTCGACACGAGCTCGACACGCCCTGGGACACGCCCGTGTCTCAGGCCGTGTTGGCTGCTCGACGATCGTCGACTCCAAAATTCATCGACCTCTCGGCCAAATCGTCGACCCAAACACGACACGCCCGTGTCCCAGGCCGTGTGCCCCCTGCCAAACTCCAAACTTGGCTCAAAACGCCTCCCGTCGCTCTTTTGAGTATCGAGGTGTTACACTTATATCTATACTATCTTAAAAAGATATATTCAAGGCCTGCAAATAACATGAGTTCATAAATCAGGCAATTAATATTCACCGTTAAATATGACTTGATTTTTTAGCCACCGTCCGATCATTTTCAAGTTTCCTATAACTACTGCCAAATCGCATCCCTAATCCCGCTATCTACCCGCACGCAGAAAACAAAACTCCAGCGCTCTCCTCTCTCACCTCACTCACCCCACGACGACGCTCTCCTCGCGAGTGGTGGTGACCAAAGAAGTTGGAGGCGTCCAGCATCGATGAAGTTGGAGGTGTCCGACACCACCGAAGCTGAAGGCGTCCGACTTCCACCGTCTGGAGAAGAAATCTCGGACCGCAATAACATCTCTTCCATTCGTTCACCTCCACACAACATCGACTCCGCCAGCATCGACATTGACCTAGAGCATCCTACAGCTAAGTTTCCCCCTCTTATCTCCACCTATTTACTCCTCTTTTCACACCTGTTTTGACCACCCGAAACAGCACCAGGTGTAGATCTCAGACATTTTGCATCCCTGTCCAGACATCTTCCTCTCTATAAAGCGCCGAAAATACCTAATCTTCTTGGCCCCCTTCTCCGACTGGTATGTACTCAGATCCCCTCCTATTGATTTCTTTAATCTTTCAAGTGCTGAAAATACCTAATTTTCTTGCCCCCCTTCTCCGACTGGTGTGTAGTCAGATCCCCTCCTATTGATTTCTTTAATCTTTCACCTTGAATATGATTTTATTTCAATCTCATTCTCTTATTTTAAAATTTTGGTTATAAATTTTTGCACAACTTTATTTTCAGATTTAGGGATAACTTATGTCAAAGATTCTCTCCTTTCTCAAGTTTTTTTTTTCATTTCCAGAAGCTCTAACTTTTGATATTAATGAATTATACTACATAGCTTTTGATACAATCTTTTGAGTAGAATTCAAATCCTAAAAAGTTAACTTCACAGTGGCGAGAGAAATTGAGAAATAGACAAAATGTTTCCCATTTCTACTGCTTCCTAAAGCCTTTAATTGCACTTAATGAATCATGCTCAATTTGGTATTATGCATAATTATTTTAACTATCTTTTCTAATAAGAATTTCATGAATTTACATATTAAGCTCAATGCATGCTTTGATGTATATATGAGTGTTTTTAGTAGTTAACTTGCATTTTTTTTAAACAACCAAAGTTTCTTTATATTGGTTTAATGACAACCCTTCACAATGTTAAGAAAAAATTAATATTAAGATACGTCGGTGGGGGAGGGTGGGTAGGTGAATCACACTGGGGTCGGGCAAAGCCCGCCGCCGCAAACGGGTACTATCGCGCGGTGCACGAGGGCCAGAGGCCCGTGTCTGTCACGTTGACCCAGGGGGCTGGCGGAGCCCGCCGGGGGGGGAGGGGGGGGGGGGGGGCGGGCGAAGCCTGCCGGGGGGTGGTGGGGCGGGCGGAGCCCGCTGTCGCCGACCAGATACTGTGGCGCGTGGCCATCGGGCCGGAGGCCCGTGCCTGTCACTCGTCTATGTAAAAGGGTTTAAAATGTGTAAGAAAGTAAAAAAGAAGCAGAAAATGAAAGTAAAATCCTAAGTCTAACCATTATTAAAGAATATGGTAAGAAAAATGGATATAATAACGACTAGAAATTTTGAGAAAAATGAAAGTAAGCCAAATAGTTTTTCTGTTTGAAGCATAAATTCCGCAAAAATAAACTCATACACACACATACACGCATATGAAAATGAAAACAAAAATACGTAAGATTGATGAAAAGGAGGCATTCAGAGACATTCCAGAGCATTGTAAGGATGAAAAAAAACTAACGATTTTATTACAAAGGTGGTTGATTACAAGATCTTAAGCAAACAAACTTGAAAAGGAAGGGGGGGAGGTTCCTTACATAGCACTAAAACAGCAACCAACAGCAGCCCTTAACACCAAAATGGTTCAAAATTCGGAACCCTTAAATCTTATAGCAAGGGCCTATTTATAGGCAAACTTTTTGAGTACACGCCCTCCGACACTGGCGTGTCGAGGGGGCGTGTCAGCAATATTCATCATCTGATTTCGGAGATTTCATGGCGTTGTTGTCTTCGGGAGGTCCACGTGGAAGTCACGCCCTTGGTCACGGGCGTGACGTTGGGCGTGTCGGGGAGGTTGAACTGGGCGTCGTTTGCGACGAAAAGTCGTCAGCGGCAGTTTGTCGGGCTAGGTGGAGGAGTCACGCCCTCTGACATGGGCGTGATGCCGGGCGTGTCGGTTTGGGTCGACGAACGTCGAACAGAAAATCATCAAGCTGGAGTGACACGGTCTTGGTTCACGGGCCGTGTCAAATGACACGGGCGTGTGGCCGGTCGTGTCATGCTTTTTCTTCAGAAAATTGCTGATTTCACGAGAATTTGAAGATCACGCCTAGGTCACGGGCGTGACCCAAAGTACACGTGCGTGTACTTGCTTTTTTTGGCAATTTTCTGCAAATTTTTAAGACATCAAAATAAACTTAAGTTAGTACAATTTTTACAAAAAGAAAGTAATTTATTAAATAAAACTAACTAACAAAGACAAAATTAAACTAAAATGACATAATAAAAATACTATAAAATAGGTATATTTACAACTCATCATTTGCAGTCAAGGTTAGCTGTGTGAAGAATATTTAGAACTATTATTTCATCTGTCTTCACCAGCAATTTTAGAGTATTTATTTGAGGAAAGAGGTAGCAGTAAGGGCTCACACTTGCTGCAGCATCTGGAAGATGAAACAAGTAAGTTGTTGCCATTATCACCTGTAATAGGAAGATCAGAGTGATTCTCTAAAATAGCGTAGGTAGCAATGGGTAACCCTAGATGCAATTCATTACAGTTTTAGTTGATCTATCCTGAAGAATGTTTTCTGGGAGTTGTGAAGAAGAAGTTAGGACTGAGCTTCTGATTAAGTTCAGGAAGTGAAAGAGAAGCAGAGCAGAGATTTGCAAGTTACTTTCAGCACAAGCAATTGCTTAATCAAACTCTTATTACTGAGAAGAAGTTGGGGCTTGGATTTTCTCAACTCAGGTAGCAGCAAGGCAAACTGCAGTTACTTCTCACTTCCAGCAGGTTATTTCTAAAGAACAATTTCTGGTGCTGAGAACAAGTAGATAGGGATGAGTTTATCTCAGCTCAAGAAGCAGCAAACGGCCAACCATAGCTGCAGTAATTCAAGACCAAGCCAAGTCAATCTAAAGATCAGTTTCTTATTGCTGTAAAGAAGGTTGGGATGAGACTTTCTCAGTCCAGGAAGTTAGGAACAGAGAAATCTACCTTTTGTCAAATCACATCGCCAACCCACTTTCATCCTGTAGGATCCTTTTGGATCTGAGATGTAAGACTGAAACTATAAAGGTTGAGTGGTAGGATTCTGTTGAGAATCTAAGGTAGGGCTTTGTCCTGAGTTTGTAAAATCTGTTATAGATCTGAGTGGTATGGCATTGGCCTGAGTTATAGGATGCTCTGGATCTGAGTTCCAGGGCTGTCCTCCCATCCTGAGTGGTAGGGCCTTTTGGCCAGAGGTAGGTGGTATTCTGACCACTGAGTTGTAGAGCTCTGTGCCTGAACTGTAAGTCTTGGAGGAGAATGAGTGGTCCTGCGGCATCGTGTTGTAAGCTCTTAGGAGTCGAGATTGGAGAAGTGCCTTGTCTAACAAGCTGTTAGAAAAGTGGGAGGGAAAGTGGACATATCCATAATCTGTGGAACCACTACAAATTATGTGTGTGCTCTTTGTGGTGTCTTGAAAGTAGAAAACTAGTAACTCACAATGCACTTAAAGAAGGAAAATTAAAGATAGTCACAAGAGACTAAGAAATTGTCACAAGAGACTAAGAAACCTATTCCACCCCCCTCTATGTGATTTAGCTATCCTTGAAACTAAAGACTTTCTACTCTCTTTGTAGCAACCTGCTCAGCCCGCGACTTCGAAATTTACACGCTTTCTATGGTGTCTTCGTCGACATACAAAACAACCATCACCAATCCAGACCAACCTGTCCGGATGGGCTACACACAACATGCTTATTTTATACTTCGATTTCGGATTCTAAATGCAGAGATAATGGGGTTACAACCGATCTACCCATCGGGAGAACTTCTTCCACATACTCATGGAGCGTCTACCCTCACATGCAAAAACAAAGTACATCATATGTCCAAGAAGAAGGATTATTACCCTTGACGTTAGTTTCGGCGCCATGGGAGAGAATTTAGCCATATGAAAATGACCGAAATGGATTTGCCTTCGTGGATCTGAACTCGGCAAGCGAATCGGAGCTCCGAAACTCCTTCTGTGACAGGATCTCCCTCTTCCAACTCCACATTGTTGTTTTCTCACTCTGTCGGTTGGAAGAGGAAAGCCACCAAAGGAAATGAATTGGAACTTATCTTCCCGGTCTTTAAACCGAGCTACCGTCACGTGGTAACTAGGTACCACCGCATAGTACCTTAAGCATCAGCTTATTCCGCAAGCCCACCTCCAAAAACCTACAATCACGTGCCGACACGTGGCCATGCTGTAACTTCCTTGCAACCTTCACGTGGTATCAACCTACCGCCGCATGGTATCAACCTACCACCGCACGGTAGATGATTTGTCACATCAACGCATTGCTCTTGATGAATTGATGCTACCGCTCCGCCGTATCGCTATCGCTATGCGATAGATCACAGAGAGGAACTCCAAATAAATCAGATCCACTACCGCTATTGTTAGAACTGACGCCGAGCGGTAGCTCACTGAGAGCTCTACACTTTAACTACCGTGCTACCACTGCGTGGTATCATTCTAGTGTTGGTTGTAACTCACTAAGAGCTTAACCAACAATTCTCCACCTCTACCGCCGGCGTTAACCCTACTGTCGGGCGGTATCTCATACAATCTAACACCAAGTTATGGAAAACTAGGGGCGTTACTGATGCGTGTAATACGGCAAGCGCACCGGTCGCACAAGTAATAAAGTTTTGGGAATAAATCCCCAAGTGTCGGTCTCTTGAGGAATGCAATTAGCGTAGAACGGCAACAGTACCGAGAATATCATTATGAGAGTTAAAAATAGAACAAAAAGGAAATAGCGGACTAGGGAGATTGTGGATGTTTGATCTACTGAACTAGTAAAAGCTATGCGGGTCGACGGCACCGCTTTGCAAGGTGAAGTGGGTTTGTCGGCCGCGATGCCGAACTTCAGTTGGGTGAGTGGAAGGGAAGCTAACGGATTGCAGCGTTCTTGTGTGGATTGCAATCGGACAAGGCACATGAATGAAGTGGATGTGGGGTGAGCGAGGCGCATTCACAGACAGAACTCACAAGCATAAGAAGAGACTAACATTCCATTATCTATAAAGTAAACTTGATGTTCAGCGATGGAAATGTTCATTATACTGCTCAAAACATTCATAACACAGAGGAAGGGGAAGAGGAGTAAACCAAAAGAGAATGAAGATCCACCGCGGGTCGTGGCCGGAGTAGCGAGTTGTCAATCCGCTTCCGGGCTTAGTCCAAGGAGGCTTTCAGTACCAACGATCTGTCACCTCGAAGGCCTTTAAGACCGTTCTCTAGGTTATCTACTTCACCAACTCTGCAAGAAAGCTTGGAGTTGAAGTCATCAATGGCCGAGGGCTTCGCCGGAGTGTTGAAAAGCTTCGGAGTAGTTGGAAATGGCTTCCCGACGAAGGTGGAAGTGATGGAGTAGCTGGAGAAGTGAAAAGGCGATTCCCGCGCACTCTCCGATCGCAGCAAATGACAGGGGTTGACCTAAAATGCGGAGCAGGGCCTTATATACGGAGGCAGCAGAAGCAGTGAGCACGATCAGTGGCGCACGACCAGTGGTCGTGCGCACTGTAGGTCGATGATCGTGCGTCTTTTCCAAATAAACCTGCAACATGGACAAGAAGCATCAGCATATAAGCGCACGAGCAGTGGCGCACGACCAGTGGTCATGCGGACTATGGCCAGTGCTCGTGCGATTACCGAGACAGGGTTATGAAAAAGGGGGTGTAATGCGCACGAATAGTGGCGCACGACCAGTGGTCGTGCGCAGTAAGTCCATTGGTCGTGCGCAGTATTCCTGCATTGTCGGAGTCTCCCGAGCAGTTCCGGAGCACGCACACGACCACTGTACCAGCAAAAGGGGCAGAAAGGCCACCAGAACGTGCACACCACATCCCCGAGATAGGGCTAAAGAATAACAACAAAATGGAAACACAGAAAGCACACAGAAGCGGGCCTACAGTGCACGTAATCGTGAAATAGGTACATAAGCACAAATAAGCAATAAAGGCTCTCAAGTGTAGTGCTAAGACGATAAAACTAGCCCAGATGAGTCTAAAAATCAGTGTAAAATGTGGACTCATCACACTCCCAGACTTAACCATTTGCACGTCCCGAGCAAATCATTACTCCATGGACTCAAAGATAGCTAACTGGCTCAGAAACTTCAAAAAGAAGTAAGACGAGAAATCAAATATATCATGAGTATAGAAGATATAATAGAAAAACTTTTTAATTATACAACGTAGTTTAAACTATTCGACAGACGTAAATAAATATTGTAATTGCTCAAAATTAGAATTCTGGAGAATCGTGCGATCATGTGCAGGAAGAAAGTAGACAGGACACTAAGGTGAGCATTGCCAAAGTTCGGGACTCAGGATCACCTCCAAAGGAATCCACCAATGTCGGGGACCATACGCTTGCACGTTCACACTCTCTCCACGGTGCGGGTTAGACTCAAGCGTGAATCAGTAGGACTTGTAGGAGGAAATGGGGCTTAGGCGACGGCTTGGTGGTCAAAGATAAACATGAAGGCTCTATGCAACCAAAGCGAGCGAAAACAACCCAAACCAAAACAGCCACTTAGAAAAGAATGGGGCACACGCCCCCAAACTTAGCTTGAAATCCGGGTGTGAACACGGCTGAACCCGACCAAATTCAATAAAGAGGATGGGGATCGAAATCTCAAAGCAATTCTTTCATATATATATTTGTTTTTCTATTGCGCGAATCAGCTTTTTATTTTCGTAAACTGTTGTTTTCTTTTCTGCGCTAGCAATCCCCAAATGAAGCAATCCAAACGGGAATAAAATCAGCACCCCCAAAAACAATGTCCACTAATCACAACCTCGGCAAAATAGGAAATACAAATTAGCTCAAGCATTTGATTACGAAGGTGGGTTTAGCTTCAGGTCTTGGTGAAAGTGAGTGGAGCTGGATCAAAGGAAGGGTAGGCACAAATTTGGCATGCAATGGTTAACAGGTAGGAATGGCTAAACAAGGCTCAAACTAGCCAAAAAGAAGGCCTACGTCATGCTCACGCTTAACTAACCGTGCACCAATGCTTCGAGAGTAGCTTAGGGAAAGTTCTTAGCCACCGAGAAAGATGATCCTTCCCCCCGACTCGAGCAATACGAGTCTAGTGGCGGCTACACACATTCCTACACTATCGTTCGATTATCCCCGATTCAGATTTTGAGCAGTACAAATAATATTTACGTGAGTAGAAAAGAATAAATCTACGAGCATAAAGAAAAATCAGTTCTATCCTAACTCTACACAAACCATGAGTATTCGATTAGGAGCACTGCATGAGTTTTGAACTACTCAATCCTGAAATCCTAAGCCAGTACCACTATTTTAAAGTTTACACAAAAGCAATGAATTTAACTCGGGTTGTGCGCGTGGGTAAGTGCGCACTCGTGTGGGTGATTCAGTGTGTGCAACAAAAAGCAAGAAATAAGTAAATAAGAAACTGGAATGCAACAGAAAGTGCGGTGTAGTGACCACAGGCATACTCCCCCTCCCCCCAGACTTAAAGTTGACAACGAGTAAAAATAAGCATTCCAAATAGGAAAAATAGCTAGGGTAGGAAGTACCTATGCTCAAAATTGAGCATACCAGTCGGGCAACGAGATGTCCAAGTGCGGCCAAGTTGCTGCGCCTCAAATATTCCTGCACCTGCGATTAAAGGATGCAAGCCAAACAAAATATGGACAGATATATATATATGAAGAAATAAACAGAACTCAAAACACAGCATAGGACCAAACGGTCCAACTTGGGTTGACTCCCGAAAGCCCTTTTGTTTACCATCCTTAAGGTGGACCAAATACCTGTATTAGCAGTTCAAATAGAGAGTTCTATACATAAAAAAAAAGACAACAGTCGGCTCCCAGATGGGCGCTCACAAAAATATAGTAGCTGTCTTGCTCAGAAAATATAAACAATAGAAAAGAATCAGAAGACGTGGTAGACTAGCTCTGTGGTGAGTTCCACTCAATCAAGGAGTGTCGCCATTTCTTTGCGTGGGGTCGGCGAGCTGCAGGCTATGAGAGTCGCCGGTGGTTGCGCTTCCATCATATAATTTTAACCGGTGCCCATTGACTTTGAAATTGTCTCCGCTTTTCCCGACTATTTCGATGGCGCCAAAAGGGGAGACTCCGATCACTGTGAAAGGGCCGCTCCACCGCGATTTGAGTTTGTCGGGAAATAAGCGGAGGCGGGAATTGTACAGCAGGACTTGGTCGCCTGGTTGGAAGTCTTTGGGGATGATGTGACGGCCATGCCATTTTTTTGTTCTTTCTTTGTATATCAGCGCATTTTCGTATGCAAAATGCCAGAGCTCCTCTAATTCGTTCAGTTGAGTGCGGCTCTTATCGGCTGCGGCTTCGATGTCCATGTTTAGCAATTTGGTTGCCCATAGTGCTTTGTGTTCCAGCTCGACTGGTAAGTGGCAAGCCTTTCTGTAGACGAGTTGAAAAGGGGTCATACCGATAGGGGTTTTGAAGGCGGTTCTGTACGACCATAAGGCGTCGTCGACCTTTTTGGCCCACTCTTTTCGGTTGGAATGGATGGATTTTTCGATGATTCTTTTGAGCTCGCGATTGGAGACCTCGACTTGCCCACAGGTTTTGGGATGGTAGGCAAGAGAGATTTTGTGGTGTACTCCAAATTTCATCATGAGTTGCAAGAACGACTTGTTGCAAAAATGGCTCCCGCCATCGCTGATGATGGTGCGCGGGGTGCCGAATCGAGAGAAAATGTTCTTGTGTAGGAAATTCAAAACGGTGCGGGCATCATTTGCTGCGACAGCCTCGGCTTCGACACATTTGGAAACATAGTCTACTGCGACAATAATATAGAGTTTTCCATGCGACATGGGGAAGGGTCCCATGAAGTCAATTCCACAAACGTCGAATGGTTCGCAGACGAGCATATTGTTGAGAGGCATTTCATCCCTCTTGGAGATATTCCCTATCCTTTGGCTTTCATTGCATTTTGCGACGTAAGCTTGTGTGTCTCTAAAAAGGGTTGGCCAAAATAGGCCACATTGCAGTATCTTGTGTGCTGTTCGGGTGGCGCCGAAATGACTGCCGGCCTCCCGATCGTGGCAGTGTGTTAAGACGGATTGAAATTCGGTCTCGGGTACACAACGCCGGATGATGCTGTCGTTGCAAGTACGGAATTGTAACGGGTCTTCCCAGAAATAATATTTGGCGTCGGACAATAGTTTTCGCTTTTGCTGCGATGACAGGTGAGGGGAGACAGATTTGCAGGCGAGGTAGTTGGCCATATCTGCGTACCACGGGATTGTCGGAGTGAGCGAACAGATGGTGAATAATTTTTCGTCCGGGAAGCAGTCGGCAATCTCGTTGCGGTTGCAGATGGGGACAACTCCTGCGGTGTTGCTCTCCAATCTTGATAGGTGATCGACGATGACGTTTTCGACCCCTTTCTTATCTCGGATCTCGATGTCATATTCCCGTAGAAAAAGAATCCAACAGATTAGTCGGGGCTTGGCGTCTTTTTTTTGAATAAATACCTTAGTGCGGCATGGTCAGTGTACACAATGACCTTAGATAACACTAGGTATGAATGGAATTTTTCGAAAGCGAAGATCACTGCCAATAGCTCCTTTTCTGTAGTGGTATAGTTCAGTTGAGCATCGTTGAGAGTCCAGCTGGCGTAGGAAATAGTATGAAAGATTTTGATTTTCCTTTGACCGAGCACTGCTCCGACTGCAACATCGCTTGCGTCGCACATGACTTCGAAAGGCAAAGTCCAATCTGGTGCCACCAAGATTGGAGCGGAGATGAGTCGATCTTTGAGAGTCTCGAAGGCATGCATACATTTTTTTTCGAAGTCAAACGGGATGTCCTTGGCCAGCAAATTTGTGAGGGGCTTGGATATGGAGGATAAATCACTGATGAATCTTCTGTAGAAACCGGCATGTCCCAAGAAGCTGCGGATCCCCTTGGCGGAAGATGGAGGAGGAAGATTTTTGATGATACTGACTTTTGCTTGGTCGACTTCGAGCCCCCTGTGAGAGACTTTGTGGCCTAAGACAATGCCCTCGCGAACCATGAAATGACATTTTTCCCAATTCAAGACAAGGTTTGTATCCTCACAACGCTTCAGAGCTTTGTCTAGATTCACAAGGCAGGAATCGAAGCTGTTACCAAAAAGGGAAAAATCGTCCATGAAGACTTCGAGAAAGTCTCCAATCATGTCACCGAAGATGGCAATCACGCATCCCTGGAAGGTTGCTGGGCCGTTGCACAATCCGAATGGCATTCTCCTGAATGCGAAGGTGCCGGAAGGGCATGTAAACATCGTTTTGTCTTGGTCATCGGGGTCAACTGTGATTTGATTGTATCCAGTGTACCCGTCGAGGAAACAATAGTATTCCTGACCGGCCAATTTTTCCAGCATTTGGTCGATGAAGGGCAGCGGGAAATGATCTTTGCGGGTGGCCTCATTCAGTTTCCGGTATTCTATGCAGACTCTCCACCCGGTGACCACGCGGGTGGGTAATTATTCATTCTTTTCGTTGGCCACCACCGTAATCCCGCCCTTTTTGGGCACCACTTGCACTGCGCTGACCCATTTACTGTCGCTGATTGGGTAAATGATACCTGCATCAAGCAATTTTATTACTTCGGCCTGTACCACTTCATGCATCTTGGGGTTCAGTCGCCTTTGAGGTTGTGCCAACGGCTTGTATTGATCTTCAAGCAGAATCTTGTGCATGCAAAACGTCGGGCTGATCCCTTTTATGTCAGCTAATGAACGTCCAAACACATTTTTGTATTTCTTTAAGACATTGACCAAGGCGAGTTCGTTGTCGACGAAGAGATGCAGAGATAATGACTGGGCACGTTGTGCCTTCCTCTAAGAAAGCGTATTTCAGGGATTCAGGCAGTGTCTTCAGAGGTGTGGCAGTGGTTATGATGGTAGATGTGATGAACGGTTCTTTGGTTGGATGCGGGGTGCTCGGAACATTAGTGGCATCCTCCTCTTCCCACACTGGCTCGGCTGGGTCAAGAATCATTTCGCTGTACAAGTCCGGTTCGTCGATCAAATCTGCTTCGTCCCAATTAGTGATTCTGAGATGTTGGGAAGGTTCGTGAACGTTGAAAGAAATCGTTTCGTCCCCCATGCTTAGGGTGAGCTCTCCTTGGTCAACATTGATAATGGCACGGGCCGTGGCAAGGAAGGGTCGTCCTAGTATTATAGGCACTTTGGGATCGGCCATCATGTCAAGAATGACGAAATCTGCTGGGAAGGAGAGGTTGTTGACCATGACAGTAAGATCTTCGACTATTCTGGCCAGTTGTTTTACCGATCTGTCAGCTAATTGCAATCTCAGGTGGGTTGGCTATAGAATCCCAACTCCTAGCTCGCGGAAGACAGAGAGCGGCATTAGATTTATTGAAGCTCCCAAATCACATAATGCGCGTCCGAATCGTTGGAGGCCAATTCTGCAGGGAATGGTAAAACTGCCCGGATCTCTTCGTTTGGTTGGGGAATAGTTGGCGAGGAGAGTTGAGCATTCTTCAGTGAGATTGATCGTTTTCAGTCCTTCTAAAGATTTACGCTGTGTGATGAGTTTCTTTAGGAACTTGGAATATCCTGGGATCTGAGTGATAGCTTCTGTCAGAGGTATACTTTTTTGCACTCCTTTCATGATCTCAAGGAATTTATGAAATTGTTTTTCAGCCTTTTCGTTTTGCAGTCGATGGGGAAATGGCGGCTTCACGGCATTCTTCACAGGTTGTAGTACTGCCATGGGTTCTTGTGCGGTAGGTGAGGACGGTGGTTCCTTTATCAAATCGACGATGGGCTCGCGGAGTGATTGTGTGGGAGGGTCAGGAGGCGAGGCCCTCTCTTGGCTTTTTCCGCTTCTCAATCTCATAGTATGTACCGTTTCCTGTTTCTGATTGACTGAACATAGTAACGTTTCCATGAGAATCCCTATGGAGGTTTGTAGGCGCTGAATGGTGGTGGCTTGGTCATTGAACATCTCCATCATTTTGCACGCGTAAGAAAAAAATTGCTCTGTCTTTGACGAGAGATTGTGGTCGGTGGCTTCATCAGAGATTACTGAATTTATCTCTACCGGAAAGTCGGAAGAAGGCGGGTAGTTCCAATGCCTACTAGTTTGGGCAATGTTGTCTATAACTTCCCAGGCATCCTCACTGGATTTGTTAAACAGGGTTCCACCAGCTGCCATGTCAAGTAATGGCCGGAATCTGTCTGCAATGCCGAAGTAGAAAAGTTTGGATTAGGAGGATGTCTGACATTTCCACTCTGCAGCATTCCCTTCGCAGGGACTGGAAACGCTCCCATGTATCGAACAAGGTCTCTTCATTTCTTTGGGTGAAGGTGATTAGCTCCTTGTAATTGTCTATTGCTATCATCGGTTGTCGGAATTTGTCCAAAAATTTCCTTTCGAGTTGTTTCTAGGATGAGGATATTCCCTTCCGAATATCTTGATACCATCGCTTTGCTTCGTCTTTCAGGGAGAAGGAGAAGAGTGGATCCTCTGCTGCTCGTTGTTGGCAGCATTTGGCGTACAAGTGTTGTAAATTTCTAAGAACCGCTGCACGTGGCATAGTGCATCTATTTTTCCGTCTCCGCTGAATTGACAGTTTTCGATGATGTATTCGATGAGGTCAGGCGAGATCTCGAAACTGTTATTTCCCGTTTCTGCTCGGTATGTGAGGTTGATAAGGCTTGCTTTATAAGTCTGCTGCTGAATTGTAGTCATTAAAAGAGGCTTGAATGAAAAAGGGGTAGTAAGCTACTAGATCTCCTGTGCCTTGACCATGCATTCACTGCGGCAAACACTACACACTAGAAGAAAACAGCAGTCAAAGCAAAACAATACTAACTCTTATAACAATATTGGAAGTCATCCGAAGTCGCTCTACAGTTGCATTCCCCGGCAACGGCGACAAAAACTTGATGCGTGTAATACGGCAAGCGCACCGGTCGCACAAGTAATAAAGTTTTGGGAATAAATCCCCAAGTGTCGGTCTCTTGAGAAATGCAATTAGCGTAGAACGGCAACAGTACCGAGAATATCGTTATTAGAGTTAAAAATAGAACAAAAAGGAAATAGCGGACTAGGGAGATTGTGGATGTTTGATCTACTGAACTAGTAAAAGCTATGCGGGTCGACGACACCGCTTTGCAAGGTGAAGTGGGTTTGTCGGCCGCGATGCCGAACTTCAGTTGAGTGAGTGGAAGGGAAGCAAATGGATTGCAGCATTCTTGTGTGGATTGCAATCGGACAAGGCACAGGAATGAAGTGGATGTGGGGTGAGCGAGGCGCATTCACAGACAGAACTCACAAGCATAAGAAGAGACTAACATTCCATTATCTATAAAGTAAACTTGATGTTCAGGGATGGAAATGTTCATTACACTACTCAAAACATTCATAACACAGAGGAATGGGAAGAGGAGTAAACCAAAAGAGAATGAAGATCCACCGCGGGTCGTGGCCGGAGTAGCGAGTTGTCAATCCGCTTCCGGGCTCAGTCCAAGGAGGCTTCCGGTACCAACGATCTGTCACCTCGAAGGCCTTTAAGTCCGTTCTCTAGGTTATCTACTTCACCAACTCTGCAGGAAAGCTTGGAGTTGAAGTCCTCAATGGCCGAGGGCTTCGCCGGAGTGTTGAAAAGCTTCGGAGTAGTTGGAAATGGCTTCCCGACGAAGGTGGAAGTGATGGAGCAGTTGGAGAAGTGAAAAGGCGATTCCCGCGCACTCTCCGATCGCAGCAAATGACAGGCGTTGACCTAAAATGCGGAGCAGGGCCTTATATACGGAGGCAGCAGAAGCAGTGCGCACGATCAGTGGCGCACGACCAGTGGTCGTGCGCACTGTAGGTCGATGATCGTGCGGCTTTTCCAAATAAACATGCAACCTGGACAAGAAGCATCAGCATATAAGCACATGAGCAGTGGCGCACGACTAGTGGTCGTGCGCACTATGGCCAGTGCTCGTGCGATTACCGAGACAGGGTTATGAAAAAGGGGGTGTAATGCGCACGAATAGTGGCGCACGACCAGTGGTCGTGCGCAGTAAGTCTAGTGGTTGTGCGCAGTATTCCTGCATCGTCGGAGTCTCCCGAGCAGTTCCGGAGCACGCACACGACCACTGTACCAGCAGAAGGGGCAGAAAGGCCACCAGAACGTGCACACCACATCCCCGAGATAGGGCTAAAGAATAACAACAAAATGGAAACACAGAAAGCACACAGAAGCGGGCCTACAGTGCACGTAATCGTGAAATAGGTACATAAGCACAATAAGTAATAAAGGCTCTCAAGTGTAGTGCTAAGACGATAAAACTAGCCCAGATGAGTCCAAAAATCAGTGTAAAATGTGGACTCATCAGTTACAACCTCGGTCGGACCTTCTGTTATATTCTATGTGACCGATGGGGGTGTTACAGGCAGGGCATTGCTGACCTTGAGCGGGTGGCGCCCCGCGGTCGCGGAAGGTGGTCACGTGGAGGGGAGGCCGGGCGCATCCCCTCTAGCGTGGGCAGCGCCCCGCGACCGCGAGAGGTCGCAATGGGGAGGCGCGTTCGTGCGCGACTGCCATTGTGCGGGCGGAACCCCACATCTGCGGGAGGTGGCTGCAGGAGGGGTGGTCGGGGGTGTACTACTTTGTGCAGGAGGCGCCCCGTGGCTGCGGGAGGCTGCAGCTGGGAGGGGCACCCGGGCACGGCCTCCCTAGCGTTGTCGGCGCCCCGTGGATGTGCGAGGCGGCCACGAGGAGGGACTGTTGAGCACGAACCTGACGCGGCTTTCCGGTTGCAGGCCGCCTGGTACCGCCGACCGATCATGGTTGAGGATTGGACTATGTACGAGGATTCCGCTTGGCGATCGCGTGTGGCGTTCAAACCATGATCCCACCAAGTTAATGGGGATCATGGAAAGATGGTTATTTGCAGACCTAAATTCTTTACAAATTTGTGAGTGCCTCATCAATCTATCTATATATATATATATATATATATATATATATATATATATATATATATATATATATATATATATATATATATATATATATATATATATATATATATATATATATATATCATAATTACTCAAGTGCAAACCATGGCGAATGCGCACAATGTGAACTCGGCAAATTTCGGCCAGTCGGGGGCCAGCGAGCCTACGGGCAGCGACGGCCTCCTGGAATTTACTGAGTTCGGAAAATCCAGCGCCGCCACCGCCGGTCATGGGCTTGCCGGCCGCCTGGTGTTTGGCCGGTGAGCGGTGGTCGGGGAGTCCCGGTCCAGCAGCGGCAGCACCGTAAGTGGCTGGGCCATCCGATGCATAGGTGGAGATGGCGAGTTTGATGACAGTGATGGCGAGTTCGCAATGTGAGTATTTTAACAGTCCGCACATGAGTAACACATATATATATTTGTTGGATTTTGCTATACGTCACAACACTTATGCGCAGGAGAAAATTAGGAACAAGAAAACCCAAAAGAGTTCGGATCTAGCGATGAACATTAATCAAGAAGTAAAGACATTAAAATAAAAATAATTAGTCCCTTCGGGGACATCCGATAAAATTAGAACGATATAGAGAACATTAGCATGGCCCCTGCGCAAGGATGACATGCATAAATCGAGGAAAAAAAATTTAATTACCTTTGTGGTATTGAGTCAATACTCAACCTAGATGCTCCAGGAGATCAGCCAATCACTTTACGGCTCTAGTCCCTCGTGCAGAATATTGTCTACACCTCTATAGGAATTCGACACGAATGATAGAACCCGTAGAATCATGTCGCACAAAGTTCGAGGTCGAGAAAGAAAGCTCTGCGTCTTCACGGACTGCTCGGTCCGTTGCAGAAGAGGCGGCGGCGACACTCGCCGGAATCAAGCTAAGCAGCGGTGACGGGATCGGCGGCGGGCGGAACGACTTCCGTCAGCTTTTAGGTCTCGGGTCTTTCAGACAGTGCGGCTCATGTGCTTAGATAGAATGAACAGTTACTTCATAAACTGTAAAATTCTCTATTTATACCCAAAGAATAAATAGAACGGCT
Organism: Platanthera guangdongensis; assembly: GCA_039583875.1. Lineage (NCBI taxonomy): Eukaryota > Viridiplantae > Streptophyta > Magnoliopsida > Asparagales > Orchidaceae > Platanthera > Platanthera guangdongensis. The sequence goes on from CM077163.1 coordinate 97,332,704, forward strand.
CTCATCGCTATTCGCAGACACAGGACTTAGAATCCAACATTTTCGACCAGACAATCATTGTATTGACGAATCGTCGAGTATCAATGACATATACCATGAATCGTCGAGTATACAAACTATACTCGACGAATCGTCGACTATCCATATGATATTCGACGAATGCATTGAGTGAACTCAACGCCTCTACTCTCTCAGCGGCATAACCCATCGAATCAACATTTGACACGACGAAGGTGTTGAGTGGACTCAACGCACTCAACGCCAAGGTGCCATATTCTTCAAGTCAACCTTTAACTCGACGAAGGCGTTGAGTGGACTCAACGCACTCAACGCCTGAGACTCAGATTCGTCGAATCAACTCTTTGACTCCATGAATCGTCGAGTATACTCAACACACTCAATGCTTAAGTGTCATACTCGACGAATCAAATCTTTGACTAGACAAATCGTTGAGTAAACTCAACACACTCAACGCCATCGTTCGACGAGTCAACACTTGACTCGACGAAAGCGTTCAGTGGTCTCAAAACACTCGACGCTTCCAAAACCTGGTTGAGCTCAGTCTTTTCAACTCATCATATGAGCATAGTCAAACTAAGCCAATCTCCTAATTTCTCCAAACGTTCTTATGTGCGACCCTGATAGGCTCATACTGCTTTGACAGTGAGACTACAAACTTGATCACTTTCAGATCACAATGAAAATACCAACAATATTATGACTATAATAGTTCGATTTGGTTAGTTTTTTTATCAAAACCGCTAACTGAATCATCCGCGTATGGTTCCAAAAGTCTGAACCGAACAACGAACACCATTGGAACAGAACCAAACCATTTGGTTTGATTTGGTTCGGTTTGAGTGGTTCAATAATTAAAGGCAATTGTTAACCGCAACATGTTATTGGCTAGTCGCACCCCAAAATCTCCTATTTTTCGCGCTTTTTCGAAATACGTCTTGTACATGCAATTTCAGGAAAAGTATTCAACACAAAATTGTAGATCTCGATGAGATGTACAACTTTCGTGTTGAACACTTTTCCTGAAATTGCATGTACAAGACGTATTTTTGAAAGGCGCAAAACCTGGGCATATTTCCAAAGTACACCTTGTACATGCATTTTTTGGAAAAGTGAACAACACAAAAGTTGTAGATCTCGACAAGATCTACAACTTTCATGTTGATCGCTTTTCCTAAAATTACATGTACAAGACGTATTTTGAAAAGACGCGAAAAGTTATGAGATTTTGGGGTGCGACTAGCCAATAACGTTTTGCGGTTAACAATCGCCTAATAAAAGAATAGAAGTTTGTTCATTAATTATTGTTATAATTATGAAGGAAAATCGAACAAAGTGTTCGTCTTTCAATTGATGGACCTATTTAAAACAACATAAATTGAAATGTATTTGATTTTTTAAATAACTTGAAGAGTATTATGACTATATATAGCGTTATTAGAAGCACCTCATTGATATGAGCACAACACAATTTTCTTTACTATCTATTTTTTATGAGCACACCCACTTGTATTTCCACAAACCAGGTGGATGCTTTGTCGCCACCTTCTCATTTTAGAATCTCTATAACTTGTAATCTGGGAGAAATCTGCTTTTCCAAATTCACGCACAAGTAATCTGGGAATTCCGCAAGGTGATTGGAACCCTAGTTTCTGCAATAGAAATTGGATCTTCATGTGGTCAGCGACGTCAAGAAAGGTGGATGATGGTTACGACTTATCAGTGGACTTGAATGAGTGAAGGATCTTGAATGCGTCTCTTTAGATCAATCCATGGCCGCAAAGGAAGTCGATTTGAACTTCATGTGGTCGGTGGCGTCATGAAATGTGGACTCTAGACGATCGATTCATAAACCCTAAACCCTAAATTCTAAACCCTAAGCCATTTACGGGTTCACAAGTATTTATGGTTTTTTAGTTTGGTTTGCACTTAACCTGCTATGCACATAGCCGAACTTGGTTTGTACATAACAACAACCTAAAAATTAGGAATTATATTAGTTTTGGGTGTGATCATATCCAAACTTGGTGTGCTCCTAACAATGCTCCCTCTCTATATATGTGTGTGTATGTATATACATACCAATATGTATATAATTTTAAATATAACTTATCAGAGGTGGTGGCGCGAGTAATCGCCGACAGGACGATGGCGGTGGAGGAGGGCCGACGTGTCGCCATCGTTTTTGCTACATGGAGTTGCTACAGTGCCGCATGTTAACGTCCTACGCAGAGTGCATTCTAACGGAAGCAATTTAATAGTTTTGGTTACTCAATGGAAACCATCCAACTAAGAATCAACGTCCTACGCAGAGTGCATTCTAACGGAAGCAATTTGATAGTTACAAATATAGAACCGAGCCAGAATGTCCACTACAAAACTCAATAGGAATGAACATACAAATACACAAGTACAATGACCTTATAACCTTACAATAGTTTGCTCAAATATAAGTGTCTTCCAAACCTCGGCACGCAGGCCGGTCATACATGGGAATAAAAAGGAAACACTCAAATTAGGCCTTCGAGGGCCGGATCAGCAACTTGGGCTTTTGCCCGCTATTTACCTCTCGGCTCCGCAGCACCTGCAAGCAACAATCCACCGTAACGGTGGCAAACAAAGCAACGATCAGCTATGTTGACAAAATTATAACGATCTCGCCCCCAAACTCGGGGCAGCGATGCTTCTTTCCCTACACTTTGTTACCATAGCCAAGCAGTAAAGCGAATAAACACTTCATCACAGGCGGGGGCACACACGGCCACACACCCCGTGCTCTTAGGACACATTCTCGGTGAACAGGGACAAAGTCCGCTCACTCACTGTAACACCCCCTATCCGTCACATAGCATATAGCAGTAGGTCCGGCCGGGGCCCGACGTCGTATGTTACAGACAGACCGGGTGGTTACTTATGGAAACCATCCAACCAATCTCAACGTCCTACACAGAGCATTCTAGCAGAAGCAGTTTAAAAAGTTGTAACAAAGAACACAGCATTAAAGCACGAATGTCCACTAATACAAAATAGGAATGTTATACAAAATACCGAAAACAAGCCTTAAGGCCTTACAAAATGTTTCACTTGAATATTACATGTTTTACAAATCACGGCACGCAGGCCGGTCATACATGAATAAAACAGTAAACACTTCCAAAATAGGCCTTCAAGGGCCGGCTTCGCATTCGGGCTTTAGCCCGCTATTGACCGCTTGATCCAGCTGCACCTGCAAGCAACAAACCACCGCACGGTGGCAAAACAAGGCAACGGTCAGCAATGCTGACCAAATTATAACGATCCCGCCCCCAACTCGGGGCGGCGATGCTCCTTCCCTGCATTTCATTAGCTTAAGCGAGCAATTTATATCAATAGCCAATACATCACAGACGTTGGCTCGCACGGCCACACGCCCCGTGCTCTCAGGGCACATTCTCGGTGAACCAGTCGATGTCACGTCAATTAAAGCCATTGACATTCCGGACTCACCACCGCCACTTAGACGGCCAAACCTATGAGCAATTTGTCTTCCTGGCCTGGGTCACGACAATTTAAGCCATTGACCGCCGAAGACCCTAATCTATGCCAACGGTAAGTGCCACGTGCCTTTAGGTCTCTTTAACCGAACGACATAGAATGGGTACGGTTCCATCTAACCCGTGCTCACATCGCAACGACAATTTAAGCCATTTGCGCGGGTCAAACTTCCGCCGAGTCCCATTTCCATCACAAGTCACATAACCCGGTTATGTTCAAGTTGGCTCTCAAGCCACCAAGTTGGCAAGATCTCGTATCCGCCCAGTTTTCCGGGTGCACCTTTGGGTTAGTCCCCAAGGCTCCCTGCTGCAATCTACCGCGTAGAAAACCCGAAAAACAACCAATAGCACGGAGTCTTCTCCGGCATTATGCAATGCAACATCGCCGATCCAGACCAACATGTTCGGGTATGCTTCACACATCATGCCTATGTCCGTTCTCGCTTACGGACTCTAAACAACGGGGACTTCACATATCTACCCGAAGGAACGCCTCCAACTCTCCGCAAACTCGCGAGAGCGGGCTTCCTATGCTAAGAAAGAGAGCTACTCATGCTCAAGATGAGGATCGTTACCCTTGCGTTCCTCTTTGGCGCCATGGAAAAGTAATCGGATGAAAACCACCGCACTAGCATTGCCTCCGTGGATCCGGAGTCGGCTCGCGATTCGGAGCTCCGAAGCTCCTCCAATGGCGGGATCTAGCTCCTTCTTCCTCCCTTGGCTCTCCTCTCTCTCTAAGGCTTTAGAAAGAGAACACTTAAGAAAAAGTAAGGGTTTTGAAAGCCCAAACCCGGGTATATCCCTTCAGGAACAACCCCCAGCCGTTGGATCTCAAAATAAGGAAACGAACGGCTTTGATTTGGGCTGAAATGCCCAATCTGGACCGAACACGGCCTGGCACACGCCTGTGTCCAGGGCCGTGTGCCTCATTCACCGTCAAAATCGAATCTCCTGGAACCTCACACGGGTATCGAACACGCCCGTGTTCGATCTGACACGCCCGTGTTCCACCTCACACGGCCGTGTGGCCGGCCGTGTACCCCATGATTTTTCCCCAAAATCAACCCGAGCACTGCACGGGTTCTAGGACACGCCCGTGTCCTTACCCGTGTCACCTTGACACGCCTGGACCCCAGGCCGTGTACACGGTCTCGACATTTCGTCGAGCGAAGATCGTTGACCTGATGACACGGCCTTGGACACGCCCGTGTCCTAGGCCGTGTGCCTTGTCTCGACGAATCGTCGAGTAAAGCTAGTCGACTCCCCGGGACGATCGTCGAGACAGGTCGACACGCCCGTGTCGCAGGCCGTGTGCCTTGTCTCGACGCATCGTCGAGTGAATCTCGTCGACTCCGCGGCTAAGTGTCAACACGGGTCGACACGCCCTGCGACACGCCCGTGTCGCAGGCCGTGTGCCCATTCTCAACGAATCGTCGAGCAAATCTCGACGACTTCGCGGCTAAGTGTCGACACGGGTCGACACGCCCTGGGACACGCCCGTGTCCCAGGCCGTGTGCCTGCTGCCAGAACCCAAACTGGCCCAAAACGTCCCCCCTTCGCTCCTTTGAGTTTCGGGGCGTTACAACTCTCCCCCTCTTAAAAGAATTTCGCCCACGAAATTACATAAAGGAAAGACATGTACAAAACCAAAATTTGTACCTGAGCGGAACAACTCCGGATACCCGTCAAGCATAGTCTGCTCTCGCTCCCAAGAGGGCTCCTCACGACCGCAATTGTCCCACCGGACCTTGACCATCCTGATCTCTTTATTGCGTGGCCGCTTGACCTCCGAGTTCTCAATCCGCACGGGCTTGACCTTTGTCGTTAGCCCACTATCCACCGGCACTTGATTGACCGCGATCACTTGCGTAGGCTCTTGCACCGCCTTCCGGAGTACCGAAATATGGAATACATCATGTAAACCACTAAGCTCCACTGAAAGCTTCAACCGATAGGCTGCTTCACCAACTGGCTCCAGAACCTCAAACGGTCCAAGGTACCTCGGGCTTAGCTTTTTCAATCGCCGCACCCGCGAGACACCCTTGAACGGCTTGATCTTTAAGTATACATAATCGCCCACAGCGAACTCCACGTTCCTGTGCTTGGCATTATAGTACTTTGCTTGCCAGTCCTGAGCGATAAGCAACCTCTCCCGAATGGTTCTCACCAAAGAAGTAGCATCATCCACTTCCGATCGCTTATACAACTTTGACTCACCCGTTTCTAACCAAGACAACGGCGTGCGACATCTTCTACCATATAGGGCCTCGAAAGGCGCCATCTGAATACTTGCTTGGTAGCTATTGTTGTATGCGAACTCCACCAAATAAAGGTGGTCTTCCCATTGCTTTCCAAAATCCAAGACACACATGCGAAGCATGTCTTCCATGGTTCTATTGACCCTCTCGGTCTGCCCATCCGTTTGTGGATGGAAGGCTGTGCTGAATTTCAGCTTTGTTCCCAAAATTTGCTGCACCAGCCTCCAATCATTGGACGTGAACCACCCATCTCGGTCACTCACGATGCTGCGGGGCACACCATGAAGTCGTACTATGTTATCCACATAAAGCTTTGCCAGCTTCTCCACCGGATCATCCTTCTTATGCGGAATAAAATGTGACACCTTCGTTAAACGATCAACAACCACCCAAATGGCGTCGTTCCCCTTTTGCGACCTTGGTAAACCGTGCACAAAGTCCATAGAGATGTCGTCAAATTTCCACTCCGGAATAGGCAAGGACTTAAGAAATCCTCCCGGCTTTTGGCACTCCGCCTTTACCAAGCCGCAGGTTTGGCACTTCGCTACGTATAGCGCCACATCCTTTTTCAAACCCGGCCACCAAAACAGTTTCTTCACATCACGGTACATCTTCGTGCTCCCCGGGTGAATCGAGTACTTGGTATGGTGTGCCTCGTACAACAACTCCACCCGCAAATTGCCCACACTTGGGACGCACAAACGACCGTCTTTCCAAAGCAATCCGTCCTCCACGACGAATTGGGAATTTGACTCATCTAGAGCCTCAACCACGAACTGCTTCATATGAGCATCCATATCCAAAGCCTGCCGAATACGATCAGCCAGGTCATATTGGACTTCAGTCCAATTCAGAACTGCTTCAGCACTTGATTGCTTGTCCACACATACAATCTCCTACGCCTCCAACTCTTGCACCAACCGCTCATCGTGCACCGATAGCCAATTAGCTTGAGCTGGGGCTCGGCGACTCAACGCGTCCGCGACCGCATTCCCTTTGTCAGGCACGTAGTGGATCTTAAATGTATAGTCCCCCAGGAACTCCATCCACCTACGCTGCCGCATATTCAGATCCTTCTGATCAATAAGATACTTCAGGCTCTTGTGATCGGTGTAGATATCAATCTTCACACCATACAAGTAGTGTCTCCACAGCTTCAAGGCAAAAATCACGGCCGCTAACCCCAAGTCATGGACCGGATAGTTCCTCTCATGCACTTTTAGCTGTCTCGAGTCATAAGCTATTACACTTCCGTGTTGCAGTAGCACGCAACCCAAACTGCTGCCCGAAGCATCGCTATAAATCTCATAGCCTTCGGTCCCACATGGCGAACTCAGCACAGGTGCCGTGGTCAACCGACACTTCAACTCCTCAAAAGCTCGCGCGCACTCCGGCGTCCAAACGAACTTATGCTCCTTCCTCGTCAAAGTAGTGAGAGGTAACGCTATCCGCGAGAAGTTCTCTACGAAGCGCCTATAATAGCCGGCAAGCCCCAGAAAACTCCGGACTTCCGCTACAGTAGCAAGCTCAGGCCACTCCCGTATCGCAACAATCTTCAACGGATCCACAGCAATACCCTCTCCACTCACTATATGCCCAAGGAATGCCACTGAGGATAGCCAAAACTCGCACTTCGAGAACTTGGCATACAACTGATTTCTCCTTAGTGTTTCCAACACCAAATGAAGATGCTTGAAGTGATCTTCCTCACTTTGCGAGTACACCAAAATATCGTCGATAAAGACGATCACAAAATGGTCCAAGTACTCCCTGAACGTCCTGTTCATCAAATCCATGAACACCGACGGCGCATTAGTCAGCCCAAACGGCATGACCGTAAACTCATAATGCCCGTATTTCGTACTAAAAGCTGTCTTCGGGATATCACTATCCCTTATCCGCAGCTGATAGTACCCAGCCTTAAGATCCAACTTCGAGTACACCGTCGACCCGACTAACTGATCAAAAAGATCATCAATCCGGGGGATCGGGTACTTGTTCTTCTCGGTCAGCTTGTTGAGCTCCCGATAATCAATACATAGCCTCAAGCTTCCGTCCTTCTTCTTAACAAAGAGGACCGGTGCGCTCCAAGGCGAAGAACTCGGGCGCACATACCCTTGCTCCAACAACTCTTGCAGTTGAACTTTCAGCTCCGCCATTTCCTTAGGCGCTAGCCGATACGGGGATCGTGACACAAGCTTTGCACCTGGCACTAGCTCGATCGTAAAATCTATCTCAAGCTGAGGCGGGGCTCCAGGAAGATCTGCGGGGAACACATCAGGGTATTCCGATTCCACTGAAATACAATCCAACGCGGGCTTCGGCTTTGCAACCTCCACTAGTGTAAAGAACAGTTCTGCACCAGCACGAACCGCCTTCACCACCTGAAGAGCAGACATCAACGTCTTGCTCGACCCCTTTAAGCCCGTAAAAGTCGTCTCACGACTCGCTCCCAGCTTAACTTCCTTGCTACCGCAATCTATATGGGCCTGCTACTCCGAGAGCCAGTCCATGCCAAATATGACGTCGAACTCCACTAACGGAAGTAAAGACGCCCGCAGGTCGAACTCCTGCTCCCCAATACGAGTCTTAACATCGCAGATTCTATCCGCACGCATCGAACACCCATTGGGCAACAACACATCCAACTTATCCTTCGCCATCGAAGAAGGGACTCTGATGCGTGATATAAATCCTTCGGACAATAAGGAGTGTGAAGCTCCCGTATCGAAGAGTGCTCGTGCCGGATTTTCACAAATCAATACAAATCCTAAATAAGTAGTGGTAAGGTAACATGTGCATAACAAGTATTTAAAGAAATTGACTTGCTATAAATTAAACCGTACCTGTCACCACATCAGCTTGTTTAATGGCCTCCTGTTGGCCAAGATTGTAGACCCTTCGTTGGGCCGGAGCATAATGGGATGCGGTCGACTCCACCGCCTTTCCCTTCTCTTCATAAGTAGCTCCCGGCCTCCTCTCGGACTTAGGACGTCCGCTCCAACAGTCACGGGCAAAGTGCCCCGTCTTTCCACAAGTAAAACACGCGCCCGGGGTCCGACTCGTAGTCGCCCCAGAAGCACCAGAAGGAGCTGGACCCGAAATCCTATGCTTCTTGAAAGCCCTCCGATAGCCGGACTTTGAAGTAGTCGGCACTTTGAATTCAGATTTTCTATCACCCAAGCCTTTATTTGCTTGTACGTTCTTCATGTCCTTCTCCAAGGACCGGGCAGTGTTGACCAAGGTTAAAAAACCCTGCGTCATCGGCCCCGAGAGTAATAATCTCAACTCATCTCTCAAGCCTTCGTAGAAGCGATTAGTCTTGCGCTCCTCATCCATGATGGTGGAGCTAGCATAACGACTCAGACGAGTAATCTCGTGGAGATATTCATCCACGCTCCTCTCACCCTGTACCAACTTCAGGAACTCATTCTCCAACGCTATCTTCTGCGTCGAAGGGAGGTATCTAGCCAAGAATAATCTCGAGAACTCCTCCATCGAGACATCACCAAGTTGCCTACCTCTCAGTAAGTGCAGCTCCAATCCTTCCCACCACATCCTCGCTTCACCGTCCAAAAGGAACGTAGCGATGGTGGTCATTTGCCACTCCTCCGTCTCCGTTGCTGTCATGACTCTCTTCACCCTGGAGAGCCAGTCTTCAGCCTGAGATGGGGTTCCCAACCCCGAGAATAACGGAGGATTAAAGCTCATTACATGCTTTAGCTTCCTCTCAGTTGCCCTCCTTGGCACCACCGGTTCCACAACCACTTGCTCCCCTCTCCTCGGCTCAGCCTCTTGAAGAGGTTCTTGTTCCATCACAGGAGCGGGCTGCTGCGTTTTCCTTGCAGGCTGCGCATTTATCACGGCCAACACCGCTTCAGCCACCAATCGAATATTTTCAGCCGACAGAGATGTTGCAGGAGCAACATCTGGTGCACTACTAGCCTCAGAAACTCGGCGTTCTGACGGCCCAACACCACTTCTGGTCACCTATAGTGGTACAAAACACCGTTAAGCGACCACATAAATTGCAAATAGCAATTATAGGAACACGTAGGTTCCTCAAACACGAGTATTTTCATTCCTAAGTGGACATTCATGGGTTCTTTTTACTGTTATTACGATGACGCACACAATGTGCTCACCACCCCTTAAAAAGAATTCGCCCACGAATTCAGTTTAAGCCCAACCAAAACCAGTAGTCTGATACCAAATTGTAACACCCCCTATCCGTCACATAGCATATAGCAGTAGGTCCGGCCGGGGCCCGACGCCGTATGCCACAGACAGACCGGGTGGTTACTTATGGAAACCATCCAACCAATCTCAACGTCCTACACAGAGCATTCTAGCGGAAGCAGTTTAAAAAGTTGTAACAAAGAACCCAGCATTAAAGCACGAATGTCCACTAATACAAAATAGGAATGTTATACAAAATACCCAAAACAAGCCTTAAGGCCTTACAAAATGTTTCACTTGAATATTACATGTTTTACAAACCACGGCACGCAGGCCGGTCATACATGAATAAAATAGTAAACACTTCCAAAATAGGCCTTCAAGGGCCGGCTTCGCATTCGGGCTTTAGCCCGCTATTGACCGCTTGGTCCAGCTGCACCTGCAAGCAACAAACCACCGCACGGTGGCAAAACAAGGCAACGGTCAGCAATGCTGACCAAATTATAACGATCCCGCCCCCAACTCGGGGCGGCGATGCTCCTTCCCTGCATTTCATTAGCTTAAGCGAGCAATTTATATCAATAGCCAATACATCACAGACGTTGGCTCGCACGGCCACACGCCCCGTGCTCTCAGGCCACATTCTCAGTGAACCAGTCGATGTCACGTCAATTAAAGCCATTGACATTCTGGACTCACCACCGCCACTTAGACGGCCAAACATATGAGCAATTTGTCTTCCTGGCCTGGGTCCCGACAATTTAAGCCATTGACCGCCGAAGACCCTAATATATGCCAACGATAAGTGCCACGTGCCTTTAGGTCTCTTTAACCGAACGACATAGAATGGGTACGGTTCCATCTAACCCGTGCTCACATCGCAACGACAATTTAAGCCATTTGTGCGGGTCAAACTTCCGCTGAGTACCATTTCCATCACAAGTCACATAACCCGGTTATGTTCAAGTTGGCTCTCAAGCCACCAAGTTGGCAAGATCTCGTATCCGCCCAGTTTTCCGGGTGCACCTTTGGGTTAGTCCCCAAGGCTCCCTGCTGCAATCTACCGCGTAGAAAACCCGAAAAACAACCAATAGCACGGAGTCTTCTCCGGCATTATGTAATGCAACATCACCGATCCAGACCAACATGTCCGGGTAGGCTTCACACATCATGCCTATGTCCGTTCTCGCTTACGGACTCTAAACAACGGGGACTTCACATATCTACCTGAAGGAACGCCTCCAACTCTCCGCAAACTCGCGAGAGCGGGCTTCCTATGCTAAGAAAGAGAGCTACTCATGCTCAAGATGAGGATCGTTACCCTTGCGTTCCTCTTTGGCGCCATGGAAAAGTAATCGGATGAAAACCACCGCACTAGCATTGCCTCCGTGGATCCGGAGTCGGCTCGCGATTCGGAGCTCCGAAGCTCCTCCAATGGCGGGATCTAGCTCCTTCTTCCTCCCATGGCTCTCCTCTCTCTCTAAGGCTTTAGAAAGAGAACACTTAAGAAAAAGTAAGGGTTTTGAAAGCCCAAACCCGGGTATATCCCTTCAGGAACAACCCCCAGCCGTTGGATCTCAAAATAAAGAAACGAAAGGCTTTGATTCGGGGCTGAAATGCCCAATCTGGACCGAACACGGCCTGGCACACGCCCGTGTCCCGGGTCGTGTGCCTCATTCGCCGTCAAAATCGAATCTCCTGGAACCTCACACGGGTATCGAACACGCCCGTGTTCGATCTGACACGCCCGTGTTCCACCTCACACGGCCGTGTGGCCGGCCGTGTACCCCATGATTTTTCCCCAAAATCAACCCGAGCACTGCACGGGTTCTAGGACATGCCCGTGTCCTTACCCGTGTCACCTTGACACGCCTGGACCCCAGGCCGTGTACACGGTCTCGACATTTCGTCGAGCGAAGATCGTCGACCTGATGACACGGCCTTGGACACGCCCGTGTCCTAGGCCGTGTGCCTTGTCTCGACGAATCGTCGAGTAAAGCTCGTCGACTCCCCGGGACGATCGTCGAGACAGGTCGACACGCCCTGCGACACGCCCGTGTCGCAGGCCGTGTGCCTTGTCTCGATGCATCGTCGAGTGAATCTCGTCGACTCCGCGGCTAAGTGTCGACACGGGTCGACACGCCCTGCGACACGCCCGTGTCGCAGGCCGTGTGCCCCTTCTCAACGAATCGTCGAGCAAATCTCGATGACTTCGTGGCTAAGTGTCGAAACGGGTCGACACGCCCCGGGACACGCCCGTGTCCCAGGCCGTGTGCCTGCTGCCAGAACCCAAACTGGCCCAAAACGTCCCCCCTTCGCTCCTTTGAGTTTCGGGGCGTTACACTCACCACCGTCCCTTGGACGACAATATCTCGTGAGCATTTGGTCTTTCTGGCCACTGCCTAAGACCCTCTATCTATTCCAATGACGAGTACCACGTACCTTACGTCTCTCTAACCGAAACACATAGAGCGGGTACGGTTCCGCCTAACCCATTGCTCACATTGCAACGTCAACTTAAGCCGTTTGCGCGGGTCAAGCTTCCGCGAGTCCCGATTCGATCACACGCTTCACATAAACCGGTTATGTGCAAGTTGGCTCCCAGGACACAATGTTGGCAGAATCACACATATGCCCAGTTTTCGGGGTGTACCTTGGGGTTAGTCCCCAAGGCTCCCTGTTGCAATCAACGGCGTAGAAAACCCAAAAAACAAACAATCGCACGGAGTCTTCTCCGGTCATTCATGCAATGTAACATCACCGATCCAGACCAACTTGTCCGGGTACGCTTCACACATCATGCCTATGTCTAATTCTCGATTACGGACTCTACATGTACACAACGGGGACTATTCATGTCTACCCAAAGGAACACATCAAACTCACCGCAAACTCGCGAGAGCGGGCTTCCTATGCAAAGAAAAGAGGACTTCACATGTCCTAGGATGAGAATCGTTACCGTAGCATTTTTTCTTGGCACCATGGAAATATATGCGGATGAAAAGTACCGCAATCTCCTCGCCTCCGAAGATCCGAAGTCGGCTTGCGATTTGGAGCTCCGAAGCTCGGCCGGTGACCGGATCAAGCCTCCTTCTTCTTCCTTGCTCTCCCCTCTCTCTAGAACTTTAGAAAGAGATTGAGTAAGAGAAATGAGGGCTTTGAAACCCTATTCACGGGTATAATTCAGCATGAACAACCCCCTTCCGTCGGATCCCAAAATAAGAAAACGGACAGCCACGATCCGAACTTGAAATCCAAAATCTTGGCCGAACACGGCCTGTGACACGCTCGTGTCCAATGCCGTGTTCCCCATTTACTGTCGAAATCGACCGGTCCCAAAAAGAACACGGGCACCCGACACGCCCGTGTCAAACTTGACATGACTGTGTCATACAGTGCACAACCGTGTAGTGTGCTCTGTCACTCCATCGACACAGGACCGAAAATGCCCGAATGGGTTACGGGTACCCGACAATCCCGTATCGCAACCCCGTGTATCACCCCCGCCACGGCTCGGCTTCACCCCGTGAAGGACAGGGCCTGGTACATGCCCGTGTCGTAGGCCGTGTTCACTGCTCGACGATCGTCGACTCTAAAATTCATCAACCTCTCGGCCAGATCGTCGACCCGAGCACGACACGGCATGGGACACGCTCGTGTCCCAGGCCGTGTAACCCCTACCAAGTTCCAAACTTGGTCTGCAACACTACCCATTGCTCTTTTGAGTTTTGGGGCGTTACAGTTCTCTCATTCTTAAAAGAATTTCGTCCCGAAATTACAGAAAAGTGAAAATAACACAAAACTAAAACGATACTTGAGTGGAATAACTCCGGGTACTCCTCAAGCATGGTCTGCTCTCGCTACCAAGAGAGCTCTTCCCGACCGCAATTGTCCTTACAGACCTTGAACATCCTGATATCTTTGTTGCGTTGCCTCTTGACTTCTGAGTCCTCAATTCGTACAGGCTTGACCTTCGTTGTCAACCCATTATCGACCGGCACTTGATCGGCCGCAATCACTTGTGAAGGCTCTTGCACCGCCTTCCACATCACTGATATGTGGAATACATCGTGTAGACCGCTAAGCTCTACTGATAGCCTCAATCGATAAGCTGCTTCGCCAATCCACTCCAGAACCTCAAACGGTCCAAGGTACCTCGGGCTTAGCTTCTTCAAGTGTCGCACTCGCGAGACACACTTGAACGGCTTGATCTTCAAGTACACCCAATCCTCGACAGCGAACTCCTTGTTCCTATGCTTGGCATTATAGTACTTAGCCTGCCGGTCCCGAGCGATTAGCAAGCTCTCTCGAATCGTTCGAACAAACGATGTTGCATCTTCCACCGCTTGGCACTTGTACAACTTTGACTCACCTGTTTACAACAAAGATAACGATGTGCGACATTTTCTACCATAAAGGGCCTCGAAGGGCACCATTTATATGCTCGCCTGGTAGCTATTGTTGTACGCAAACTCCACCAAGTATAGGTGATCTTTCCACTGCTTCTCGATATCGAGGACGCACATGCAAAGCATGTCTTCCATTGTCCTATTGACTCTCTCGGTCTGCCCATCCGTCTGCGGATGAAAGGCTGTGCTAAAACTCAATTTTGTTCCCAACATACGCTGCACCAACCTCCAATCATTGGATGTGAACCGCCCATCTCGGTCAATCGTGATGCTGCGGTGCACACCGTGAAGCCGTACTATGTTATCCACATACAACTTTGCCAATTTCTCCACAAAATCTTCCTTCCTATGCGGAATGAACTGTGACACCTTCGTCAAACGATCTACGATCACCCAGATTACGTCGTTACCCTTCTGCAACCTTGGCAAACCATGAACAAAGTCCATAGTAATGTCGTCAAACTTCCACTCCGGAATAGGCAAGGACTTCAAAAATCCTCCCGGCTATTGGCACTCCACCTTCACAAAGGCGCATGTTTTACACTTCGCCACGTACAGTGCCACATCCTTCTTAAGTCCTGGCCACCAGAACATTTTCTTGATATCGCGGTACATCTTCGTGCTCCCCGAGTGAATCGAGTACTTGATATGACGCGCCTCGTACAATAATTCCACCCGCAAATTGCCTATGCTTGGGACGCACACACGACCGTCTTTCCAAAACAATCCATCATCAACAACAAATTGGGAATATTACCCATCCAAAGCCTCTACCATGAGTTGCTTCATACGGCCATCCAAATCCAAAGCCTGTCGAATCCGATCAACCAGGTCACACTGAACTTTCATCAAGTTCAATAGCGCTTCTGCACTTGATTGCTTGTCTACGCAAGAGATCTCCAATGCCTCCAACTCCAGAACCAACCGCCCGTCATGGACTCAACGTGACCGCAACCGCATTGCCTTTCCCAGGCACATAGTGAATTTTGAACGTGTAGTCCCCCAGGAACTCCATCCATCTCCTCTGTCGCATGTTTAGATCTTTCTGATCCAAAAAGTATTTCAGGCTCTTGTGGTCGGTATAGATATCGACCTTCACCCCATACAAGTAGTGCCTCCAAAGATTCAAGGCAAAAATCATGGCTGCTAACTACAAGTCATGGACCGGATAATTCCTCTCGTGCACTTTCAGCTGTCTCGAGCCATACATTATCTCACTTACATATTGTAGTAGTACACAACCCAAACTACTGCCAGAAGAATTGCTGTAGATTTCAAAGCCTTCGGTCCTACTCTGCGAACTAAGAATCGGCGCCGTGGTGAACCGACACTTTAACTCCTCAAAAGCTCGTGCGCACTTTGGCGTCCAAACGAACTTCTGCCCTTTCCTCGTCAAAGTCGTGAGGGGTCTATCAGCGAGAAGTTTTCCACGAAGTGCCTGTAATAGCCGGCAAGCACCAGAAAACTTCGGACTTCCGCTACTTTAGACAGCACATGCCACTCTCGTATCGCAACAATCTTAGCCGGATCAACCACAATTCCCTCTCCACTAACTATGTGACCAAGGAACGCTACTGAGGACAACCAAAACTCGCATTTGGAGAACTTGGCATACAACTGATTCCTCCTCAGTGTCTGCAGCACAAAATGCAGATGCTTAAATTGATCCTCCTCACTCTGCGAGTACACCAAAATGTCGTCGATGAAGACGATCGCAAAGTGGTCTAAGTACTCCCTGAAAGTCATTTTCATCAAATCCATGAGCACCGACGGCGCATTCATCAGCCCAAACAGCATGACCGTAAACTCGTAATGCCCGTATCTTGTACTAAACGGTGTCTTACGGATATCACTCTCCCTTATCCTCAGCTGATAATAACCAGACTTGAGATCCAATTTTGAGTACACTATCGACACGACTAACTGATCAAATAGATCATCGATCCTTGGGATCAGGTACTTGTTCTTCTCTGTTAGCTTGTTCAGTTCTCGGTAATCGATACAAAGTCTCAAGCTTCCGTCCTTCTTCTTAAAAAAAGGACCGACGTGCTCCAAGGCGGCGAACTTGGACGCACATACCCCTGCTCCAATAATTCTTGCAATTGAACCTTCAGCTCCGCCATTTTCTTAGGCGTTGGCCGATACGGAGAGCGTGACAAAGGTTTCACACCTGGCGCTAACTCGATAGTGAAATCTATCTCCCGTTGAGGTGGGGCTCCAGGAAAATCACCAGGGAACAAATCAGGGTACTCGGATACAACTGAAATACTGTCCAATGTAGGCTAGGCTTTGCAACCTCCACTAGCGTGAAAAACAGCTCTGCTCCAGCACGAACTGCCTTCACCAACTGAAGAGCAGACATCAAAGTCTTGCTCGACCATTTCAAGCCCGTGAAAGTCGTCTCACGACCTGTTCCCAACTTGACTTCCTTGCGACCGCAATGAATAAAATCTTACTGCTCCGAGAGCCAGTCCATGCCAAATATCATGTCTAAGTCCACCAGCGGTAGTAAAGATGCTTGCAAATCGAACTCTTGACTCCCAATAAGAATCTTAATGCCACAGGTTCTATCTGCACGCATCGAACACCCATTCGGCAATAACACATCCAGTTTGTCCTTCGCCATCGAAGAAGGTACTCCGATGCACGATATGAATCCTTTGGACAAAAAGGAGTGAGAAGCTCCCGTATCGAAGAGTGCTCTCGCCGGATTATCACAAATCAAAACAAATCCTAAACAAGCAGTGGTAAGGTAACACGCGCATAACAAGTATTTAAAAATTAACTTGCTTTAAATTTAAACTATACCTGTCACGACATCCGCTTGCTTAATGGCCTCCGACTGGCAAAGATTATAAACTCTAGGTTGAGCCGGAGCATAATGGGACGCGGTTGACTCCACCGCCTTGCCCTTCTTTTCATATGTTGCTCCCGGCTTCCTCTTGGACTTGGGATGTCCGCTCCAGCAGTCACGGGCAAAGTGCCCCAGCTTTCCACAAGTAAAGCATGCGCCCGGGGTTCCACCCATAGTCGCCCCAGAAGCACCGGAAGAAGGGGTCGGACCTGAAGTCCTAGCCTTCTTATGGAAATTACGGTACCCTGACCTTGAGTTAGCCGGCACCTTGAACTCAGTCCTCTTAACACCAAAGTTTCTCTTCGCTTGCACATTCTTCAAGTCCTTCTCAAAGACCGGGCCGTGTTGACCAGGGTGAAGAAGCCCCGCGTCATAGGCCCCGAGAGTAGTAGCCTCAAGTTATCTCTCAGACCTTTGTAGAAATGGTTCGTCTTGTGCTCCTCATCCGCGAATGTAGAGCTAGCGTACCGACCAAACCGAGTAAACTCATGGAGATACTCATCCACGTTACTCTCTCCTTGTGACAATTTCAGGAACTCATTCTCCAATGCTATCCTCTGCGCCAAAGGGAGGTACCATGCCAAAAACAATCTCGAATACTCTTCCATCGAGACGTCCATGAGTTAACTTCCTCTCAAGTGATGCAGCTCTAAACCTTCCCACCACAGACTATCTTCTCCGTCCAACAGGAATGTGACTATAGTGGTCATCTGCCACTCCTCCGTTTCAGTAGCTGTCAGGACTCTCTTAACTCGGGAGAGCCAGTCTTCAGCTTGAGATGAGGTTCCCAACCCCGAGAACACAGGAGTATTAAATCTCATAACATGTTTGAGCTGCCTTTCAGTTGCTATCCTTGGCACCAAAGGATCCACCACTACCTGCTCCACATTTCTTAGTTCATCTATTTGAGGCGGTACCTACACCATCGTAGGAGCGGGTTGGTGCATTTGCCTTGCAGGATGCGCATTGATCATGGAAAACACTACTTCGGCAACCAATCGTATGGTTTCAGCCGAGGGAGGTGTTGCAGGAGCATCATTTGGTGCACTACTAGCCTCAGAAATCGGGCATTCTGACGGCCCTACACCGCTTCTAGTCACCTATAGTTGTACAAAACACCGTTAAGTAACCATACAAAATTGCAAAAAACAATTATAGGAACACGTAGGTTCCCCAAACACGTGTATTTTCATTCCTAAGTGGACATTCATGGGTTCTTTTGATGTTATAATGATGACGCACATACATGTGCTCACCACCCCTTAAAAGAATTCGTCCACGAATTCATTTAAGTTGACCGAAACCATTGCTCTGATACCAAATTATAACACCCCCTATCCGTCACATAGCATATAGCAGTAGGTTCCACCGCGGCCCGATGCCATATACCTCAGACAGATCGGGTGGTTACTTAATGGAAACCATCCAACTAAGAATCAACGTCCTATGAGAGTGCATTCTAACAGAAGCAATTTAATAGTTACAAATTTAGAACCCAGCCAGAATGTCTACTACAAAACCCAATAGGAATGAACGTACAAATACACAAGTATAATGACCTTATGGCCTTATAATAGTTTGCTCAAATATAAGTGTCTTCCAAACCCAGGCACGCATGCCGGTCATACATGAGAATAAAAAGGAAACACTCAAATTAGGCCTTCAAGGCCCGGCTCGGCAACTTGGGCTTTTGCCCGCTATTTACCGCTCGGCTCCGCAGCACCTACAAACAACAATCCACCGCAACGGTGGCAAACAAAGCATCGGTCAACTATGTTGACCAAATTATAACGATCCTACCCCCAAAGTCGGGGCGACGATGCTCCTTTCCCTACACTTTATTATCATAATCAAGCAGTATAGTGAATAAACACTTCATCACAGGCGTAGACACGCACGACTACACACCCTGTGCTCTCAGGGCACATTCTCGGTGAACACAGTCAAAGTCCACTGACTCACCACCGTCCCTTGGATGGCAATATCTCGTGAGCATTTGGTCTTTCTGGCCACTACCTAAGACCCTCTATCTATGCCAACGGCGAGTACCACATACCTTAGGTCTCTCTAACCGAACCACATAGAGCGGGTATGGTTCCACATAACCCGTTGCTCACACCGCAACGTCAACTTAAGCCGTCTGCACGGGTTAAGCTTCCCTGAGTCCCGATTTGATCACACGCTTCACATAACCCAATTATGTGCAAGTTGTCTCCCAGCACACCATGTTGGTAGAATCACGCATCTGCCCAGTTTTCCGGGTGCACCTTGGGGTTAGTCCCCAAGATTCCCTGTTACAATCTACCGCGTAGAAAACCCGAAAAACAAACAATCGCACAGAGTCTTCTCCAACCATTCATGCAATTCAACATCACCGGTCCAGACCAACTTGTCCGGGTAGGCTTCACACATCATGCCTATGTCCGATTCTCGATTACGGACTCTACATGTACATAACGGTGACTATTCATGTCTACCCGAAAGAACGCCTCAAAGTCACCTCAAACTCGCGGGAGAGAGATTCCTATGCAAAGAAAAGAGGAATTCACATGTCCTAGGATGAGAATCGTTACCCTAGCATTTTTCCTTGCCGCCATGGAAATGTATGTGAATGAAAAGCACCGCAATCTCCTTGCCTCCATAGATCCGAAGTCGGCTTGCGATTTGGAGCTCTGAAGCTCCGTCGGTGACTGGATATAGCTTCCTTCTTCTTCCTTGCTCTCCCCTCTCTCTAGAACTTTAGAAAGAGATTGAGTAAGAGAAATGAGGGCTTTGAAACCCTATTCCCGGGTATAATCCAACAGGAACAACCCCCAGTCGTCGGATCCCAAAATAAGGAAACGGACGGCCATGATCCGGACTTGAAATCCAAAATATGGCCCAAACACGACCTGTGACACACCCGTGTCTAGGGCCGTGTTCCCCATTCGAAGTCAAAACCTACGCGTCCCAAAAAGAATACGGGCACCCGATACGCCCGTGTCAAACTTGACACGCCCGTGTCATACAGTACACGACCGTGTAGTGTGTCATGTCACTCCATCGACACAGGACCGAAAACGCCCGAAAGGGACACGGGTACCCGACACGCCCGTATCGCAACCCCGTGTATCACCCACGCCACTGCCCGGCTTCACCCTGTGAAGGACACGGCCTGAGAGATGCCCGTATCTCAGGCCGTGTTCGCTACTCGACGATCGTCGATTGCAAAATTCATCGAACTCTCAGCCAGATCGTTGACCCGAGCACGACACGGCCTGGACCATGCCCGTGTCCTAGGCCGTGTAACCCTTACCAAGTTCCAAACTTGGTCTGCAATGCTACCTGTCACTCTTTTGAGTTTCGGGGCATTATAGTGGTCCTGCCCTTGAGCCCCAGACCTGCCCCCTCCTCCTCTTCTTCCTGTGCACCCGCACCTCCTCCTCTTTCCATGTACCCCCACCTCCTCCTCCTAATAGACTGTAACGCCACTGCCGCCGGCGGAGCCGGAGGCATCCTGAACGAACCCCACCGACTTGGCCTGCCCCCCTCCTCCTCTTCCTGTACACCACTTCCCTCTTCCTTTGATAGTACTATTCCTGCCCTTGCTCGCAGCACTCGGGTAGCCTTCGGTCGCATCCAGGTGGGCTTTGCCAACCTATGCATGGGCTTCGCCTATGCTTGATGCTCCGAGCGGCCTTCGGTCGCATGGAAGCGGGTCCCGCTTCCACGTAGTTCACCAGCTCAGCGCCCGTTCTCGATGCGTCGCTGCGTGTTTCGCCCGTTTGGCAATGACATTGGTCATGGGCAGCAACATGTGTCGTGGGAGGAAATATTGGACATTGGGGCGACATTTATCGTGGGTGCGACATTGGTCATGGGCGGCGATATTGTTCGTGGGCGGCTACATTGTTCGTGAGCGTCGACGTTGTTCGGGGGCAGCGACATTGTTTAGGGCGGAATTAATGTTCGGGGGCGGCGATATTGTTCTAGAATTGCGACATTGTTCAGGAGGCGTCGACATTATTCGGGGGCGGCGACATTCGTCGGTAGTGTATGTGCTTGCTGGCTCTTAGCGGCCTTCGCTTGTATTCGAACGGGTTGCGCCCGTATTCGAGCAAGGGAGATATTTGTCAAGAGCGGCAACATTTATCGTGGGGGGTGGCATTTGTCGTGGAGGCGACATTTGTCATGGGAGGAGACATTTGTCATGAGAGACATTTGTCGTGAGGACAATATTTGTCGTGCGGACGATATTTGTCGTGCGGACGACATTTGTCATGAGCAAAAATATTTGGCGTTGGTGTGACATTTTGTCGTGGGAGGGACATTTGTCATGAGGGCGACATTTGTCATGGGGGCAAAAATTGTTGTGTTGGCGACATTATGGAGTACACAACATTTATCGTAAGGGCGCAGCATGGGGGGACATTTGACGTGTTTGAATAAAACAGATACGGGTTTCCAATGGTATTAATAGCAAATTCATTTATTTATGAGTTATCTTATGTGCTTTCCTTACTAATATCAACATTAACATACAAAATCTTACAATGGAACCATAAACAATAACATACAGTAACAATTTTGGTCATCAAACATTCATAAAAGTATGTAAGAGCAAGAGAACTACCAAATACTTCTTGATATAAGCAATTATATAAAAAGAAAGTATTTAAATTAAAGACAAAAGCGTAGAGATTTGGATATACCTAAAGGAAGAAGAACATATGGATGGTAAGATGATTCCAAGTCAGGAGATGGAATCAAGCGCCTCTTCAGATTTCTCATGATTACTGTAGATAAGAAAGTCTCCTCAGATTTTGGCTCTACAGAGGGATGGTTGCATGGTGTTTTTATTGATCTCTATATTACACAATCTTTTGTGACTATTATGCTTGTGCTTATTGTGACCCTTGCATTTGTGTTCTTCAGGTTGCAGGTAAGCAGAAAAAGACAGCTTTCCCTCTAAATATTGTGCATTCTCTTGAGAAATAATTACCCAAACTTCCTCTGTAAATTAGCATAATTAGTGAGAGCACCTCTATTATTTTCGAAATTATAAAAAACTTACCTAAGTTTTCATTTTATTACAAAAATCTCCCCTTGACTTTTCATTTCATTGCATCCATGAAGAAAAATACCCCCCAGAACACTATACACCGAGGGGGTGTTTTTGTGCATGGATGTTATTAAATTAAAACTTCAGGGGAGGTTTTGTAATGAAATGTAAACTTTGGGGGAAGTTTTTGTAATTTTGAAAATAAGAGGGGTGATGTTAATAATTTAGCAAAGTTAAAGGGGAGGTCCTAGTGAATGGCCCTTCTCTTGATGGTTCGCTCATGATGACAACGACTATTTCTTGCTGAAATTCTGGCAAAAGAACATTTTTAAAGAATTCTTCTCTGCATGTATAGGAAGAATATCGATTCATGATGTGGACATTATTCTTATTATAAATATATTTCAAGATACAATGTTTAATTTATGAAGAGTATTCTTGCAAGTGCAAATTTTCTCTCTACTTCATCCACAGTGATTACTCATGTTGCTTTAGCGCGTCTCTCTCTCAATCTTGAAGTATTTTTGCCATGTCACTGTGATGTTTGGTCAGAATGGCATAATATTTAAGCAAATTCTTTCTACACTAAATTCTCAATAATATTTTTGCTCAAGATTTTTGCTATTTTCAGCAGCATAAGAAATAGTGTGCTTCATCAAAAATGGTGTAGTCCATGCAAAAAACTGTCCACCCACATATGAGGGTAAAACTCAACCTCTTTGATTTATGCGTGCAGAAAATGCAATAAGATAAAACTCAAGCTCATTCTTGATTTTTTTTACCATTCAATTGAAAAACTCAAGCTCAATCTGGATTAATAATAATCTAAAAGTCAAGCACTCAGATGATTATTGTTCAGATTGTCTAATGAACAATATAACTGATAAATGGAGCCTTTTTTGCATCTATAGGAAGCAAGAGATTAGGAAAGTACCATCAATAAGCGACTTCTTGACTTTTTTTCTTACATCCTTCACAATAAATGCTCACTATTACCCTCACCAGCAGATTTCATTTTCCAAAAGTGCTAAATTGTGAAAAGCATCGACAACAATCAACCTAATCCTTTCAAGGCCTTGAACTCACACAGGCATAAAAAAGCAAGCTATAAATCGGAAAGTACCATCAATAAGCAACTTCTTGACTTTTTTTCTTACAACATTCACAATAAATGCTCACTATTACCCTCACCAGCAGATTTTATTTTCTAAAAGTGCTAAATTGTGAATAGCATCAAAAACAATCAACCTAATCCTTTCAAGGCCTTGACTCGCACAGGCATAAAAAACCAAGCTATATATCAAATTATACAAATATAAATATTCTAAAGATACAATTGATGATTAATAAAAGATGAACCACTACTGAGTGTATGAATGCAGAAATCACCTCTATAGAGAAGAAGAAACTTACATGTCTCTAGGAGGCCAAGGTTGGCCCCATATCCAAGCATGATTGTATCGAATTAATAAGACAGAATGAGTACCACCTTAAATGATACAACCTGAGAGATGCGCTGAAAATTAATAGAACATCAATATATCAACAACTACATACACAATAATATTACAAAAAAATTATTTGGATAATCTATAGTAGGAATGGATAAACACCCTTAATAAATCGCATGAAAATATACTTAATCAGTTGCCCTTAATAAACAACCTTAATTACCCCCAGAATAAATAACAACAACACTCAAGCTTTTATCCCACTATAGTGGGGTCTGCTATATGGAACCTTTGTCTCCATTGTGCCCTATCTTTTGTCATAATCTCACTAATGTCCAAGTACATCATGTCTTTTCTTATAGTTTCATTCCAAGTCTTTATTGGTCATACCGCCAGAATAAAATAAATTCAAAAAATCAGATGGCACGGATAAACAATAACCTGGATAAAATCGGTAGAATATGACTAATAATCGATTACGTAGATAAACACCCTTTATCAATCACTCTTAATAAACATAATCTATTAAAAAATAACTTTATATTTACCTCTACACTAATTAATTTTCCATCACTTGCAACTCCTAAACCAAAACTAAATTCCTCTCTGCACACCCTTGATCAATCACTCTTAATAAACATAATCTGTAAAAAATTAACTTTATATTAACCTCAAAACTAATTAATTTTCCATCTCTTACAACTCCTAGACCAAAAATAAAATTCCTTTTTGCTTATAACCAATCAACGCAAATGAAACTAAATTTTTTCCCTTTGTTGGACAACACAAATTTGTATGCATGTAATGTATGTTGGAGAGGGAATGTGCTGCCGATAAGAATTATGGAGAGAATATTACTATGAAGACAGAGTAGTATTCTACCTGAATGGTGAGCGGTTGGCTCCCTTTTCTTCAGCTTTTGGTGATCACCGTCTAATGTCCGCTTTTGGGGAGCACCGAAGAGTGGTTGTTCCTTCAGGCGAGTTTTGTCGGCAAGTTCTGGAATCTACAACAGAAATTGACAGGTTTAATGGTGATTCAGAGGTAGGAATCGCGAAACATAAACCACAAAGAAGTGGCACGTTCTACTTGTGAGTATGAAAGCGGAGTCAAAAACAGCAGAATACCCTAGCCGTAAAATCCGAAGTTGAGAACAACGATGAGAATTAGAAGCACAATAGAGCTTTGAAGAGACACGATGAAAACTGGCGAGTTCTACCATCGAATTCTACCATAGGAGAAACAACAGAGCTTTGATGGCACGATGAAGCACAACAAAATACCCAAGGGGAGTTCTACCCTAGGCGAGTTCTGCCGGCGAGATACAGTTGCATACCCGGAGAGGCGGACGATGAGTAGCAGCGAAGAAGCGTGGGGATGAAAGCGGGGCAGAGAAGAGGCACGCGACGCGATGCCCTATCAGAGGGAAAAAAGTTATCGAGGTTGAGGGAAGGACGACGGCTTCGATCGAGTTTGATATACCGAAATCACCGAATATATTAAAGAGCATGAGATCCAACGGGTCAAAATTAATATTTTGAAGATCCAGTGGCCGAAAAAAAAAATTTGGTGTGCTTTCAAGATATGCATATTACTTTATATAATAAATTTATGCCTGTGCGAGTTCAAGGCCTTGAAAGGATTAGGTTGATTGTTGTCGATGCTTTTCACAATTTTGCACTTTTGGAAAATGAAATCTGCTCGTGAGGGTAATAGTGAGCGTTTATTGTGAAGGATGTAAGAAAAAAAGTCCAGAAGTTGCTTATTGATGATACTTTCCAAATATCTTGCTTCCTATAAATGCAAAAAATGCTCCATTTATCAGTATATTGTTCATTAGCCAATCAGAACAATAATCATCAGAGAGTTTGACTTTTAGATTATTATTAATCCGGATTGAGCTTGAGTTTTTCAATTGAATGGTAAAAAAAATCAACAATGAGCTTGAGTTTTATCTTATTGCATTTTCTGCACGCATAAATCTAAGAGGTTGAGTTTTACACACATATGTCGGTGGACAGTTTTTCACACGGACTACACCATTTTTGATGAAGCACACTATCTCTTATGTTGCTGAAAATAGAAAAAATCTGGAGCAAAAATGTTCTTGAGATTTTAGAGTAGAAACATTTGCTTAAAAATCATGTCATTCTGACCAAACATCACAGTGACGTGGTCAAAATACTTCAAGATTGAGAGAGAGACGCACTAAAGCAACATGAGTAATCACGGTGGATGAAGTCGAGAGAAAATTGGCACTTGTAAGAATACTCTTCATAAATTAAACATTGCATCTTGATTTATATTTATAATAAGAAAAATGTTCACATCAAGAATCTATATTCTTCCTATACATGCAGAGAAGAATGCTTTAAAAATGTTCTTTTGCCAGAATTTTTGCAAGAAATAGCCGTCGTCATCATGAGCGAACCATCAAGAGAAGGGCCATTTACAGAGACCTCTCCTTTAACTTTGCTAAATTACTGACAACACCCCTTTTATTTTCGAAAATACAAAAACTTCCCCCAAAGTTTTCATTTCATTACAAAAACCTCCCCTGAAGTTTTAATTTCATAACATCCATGCACAAAAACACCCACTCGGTGTAGAGTGTTCAGTGGAGTATTTTTCTTCATAAATGCAATGAAATGAAAAGCCGAGGGGAGATTTTTGTAATAAAATTAAACCATAAGGGATGTTTTTTCTAATTTCGAAAATAAGAGAGGTGCTCTCACTAATTATGCTAATTTACAGTGAAGATTTGTGTAATTATTTCTCAAGAGAATGCACAATATTTAGAGGGAAAGCAATATTTTTCTGCTTACCTGCAACCTGAAGAACACAAATACAAGAGTCACAATAAGCGCAAGCATAACAGTCACAAAAGATTGTGTAATATAGTGATGAATAAAAACACCAAGCAACCATCCCTCTGTAATGCCAAAATCTGAAGAGACGTTCTTATCTACAGTAATCATGAGAAATCTGAAGAGGGGCTTGATTCCATCTCCTGACTTGGAATCATCTTACCATCCACATGTTCTTCTTCCTTTAGGTATATCCAAATCTCTACACTTTTGTCTTTAATTTAAATACTTTCTTTTTATATAATGGCTTATATCAAGAAGTATTTGGTAGTTTTCTTGCTTTCTTACGTACTTTTATGAATGTTTGATGATCAAAATTGTCACTGTATGTTAATGTTTATGGTAACATTGTAAGATTTTGTATGTTAATGTTGATATTAGTGAGGAAACCACATAAGATAACTCATAAATAAATGAATTTGCTATTAATACCCTTGGAAACATGTATCTGTTGGATTCGAACACCTCAAATGTCCCCCAATGTTGCGCCCTTACGATAAATGTTGTGTACTATATAATGTCACTCACACAACAATTTTCGCCCACATGACAAATGTCGCCCTCATGACAAATGTCCCTCCACGACAAAATGTCATCCCCACGACAAATATTGTCGCTCATGACAAATGATGTCTGCATGGCAAATATCGTCCGCACGACAAATTTCGTCAGCACGACTATTATCGTCCGCACGACAAATATCGTCCCCACGGCAAATGTCTCTCATGACAAATGTCTCCCCCCATGACAAATGTCGCCTCCACGACAAATGTCACCCTCATGATAAATGTCACCGCTCTCGACAAATGTCGCCCTTGCTCGAATGGGTACGCAACCCGTTCGAATACGAGCGAATACTGCTAAGAGCCAGCAAGCACAGGCACTCCCGACGAATGTCTCCGCCCACGAATAATGTCGCCGCCTCCCAAACAATGTCGCAATTCTCGAACAATATCGCCTCCCCCAAACAATTTTGCCGCCCCAAACAACATCGCTGCCCCTGAACAATGTCGACGCCCACGAACAATGTAGCCGCCCACGAACAATATCGCCGCCCATGACCAATGTCGTCACCCACGACAAATGTCGCCCTCATGACCAATATTGCCTCCCACGACACATGTTGCCTCCAATGACCAATGTCGTTGCCAAGCGGGCGAAGCCCGCAGCGACGCATTGAGAACGGGCGGAGCCCGTTCGAAGATGCTAGTAATTTTCTGATTTTTAAAATAATTATTTAATTATTTATTAATAATATAAATTATTTAAATATTAAAAATATAAGAAAATCAAAAAAAAAAACAAAAACCCGCGCACGGGCAGCCGACGGCTCCGCCCGCCGCCGGCCTGCCCAGCGCCCACCGACGGATTCATCGGCCTCCGGCGAACCCGCCGGGGGGCGCCGGGCAGGACGCCTGCGGCGGCGTGGGTGAGGCGTGAGGGGCGGGAGGTGGAAAACGGGTTATCGGGAATTTTTAGCGTGTTAACAGTGTTCCGAAAACTTATTTGGATATTTGCAGACCTCCTGCTTTGAATCCAACGGCCCGTGTTTGATGGAGCTTGATCGGACGGTTCAGATGAGTTTCATGGTGTGATTTGAGATATGTCTATTGTATTATATAATAAAGATATATATATATACACACACACGACCATCTTCGCACTGGTTACGCCCGTGCTCGATGATCTCGGGTGGCCTTCGGCCGCATCAGGCCGGCTTCGCCCTCCTGCACACGGGCTTCACCGATGGTTGATGCTTCAGGTGATATTCGTCCGTACAGAGGTGGCATTCGGCCGCATAGAAGCGTGCTTCGGCCGCATAGAAGCGTGCTTCTGCCGCATAGACACGAGCTTCGGCCGCATAGAAGAGGCTTCGGCCGCATAGAAGCATGCTTCGGCCGCATAGAAGCATGCTTCATCGGCTTCCACGCAATCCATTATCTCAAAGCTGCATCCGCCACTCGCGGCCCCCCGGAGACCTATGGTTATTTGATTTTACTCCGGGGGGCCGCGAGTGGCCGGTGCAGCGCTGAGATAGTGGATTGCCTTGAAGCGGGCGAAGCATCAATCACAGGTGAAGCCTGTGTGCCCGCGGGCGAAGCCCGACGGATGAAACTGAATACCGTCCAAAAGCATCGAGTATGGGCATAGCCCGTACCGAGATGAAATTTTTATAAACATTTATATTGTGAATGATTATCCATTCCAAGGCCAGCCTCAGAAACCTTATCACATTTCTGCACGTGGGAAAATTTTACCCTAAAAATACGTCCTCTTCAAAAGAAATCTGCTCTGGTCAAAGAAGATCAGCGGGCTCTTGTCGGCCAGGCAATTCCCGGTGGCTGGGCTAAATGGGAATAATTTTTTAAAAATGATTTGGATGTAATTCGTGGAATGATGTTGAAGTGAATACAAATTAATGACAGTTCATATTTAGGCTTAACGCTTGGGGAATGGGGGAAGATCGTGGGAGAAATTTAGATCAATCTTATTTTTTTGGGGCGTTTATATTGACAGCCCAGCTTTCGATATTGGCAGCCCAGAAAATAAGGAAAAACATACATAATATGACCGCTAATAGCAGACCAAAATGCAGAACACGCGACTTTTTAAAATATGTCTACTATATGACATTTTTAGAAAAAGTGTCCAACATGAAAGTTGTAGATCTCGTCGAGATCTACAACTTTTATGTTGTACACTTATTCTAAAAATGTCATATAGTCGGCCTATTTTCAAAAGGCGCGGAACCCGGGCGGAAATATGCTATTTACGCTCGGGTTCCGCGCCTTTTGAAAATAGGCCGACTATATGACAGTTTTAGAAAAAGTGTTCAACATAAAAGTTGTAGATCTCGACGAGATCTACAACTTTCATGTTGAACACTTTTTCTAAAAATGTCTATTTAAAAATTTATTGTTTGGGCTGTCAGTATCCATCGGGCTGCCAATAGCCATATTTTAGGCTGCCATTATAATTGAGCTGCCAATATCGATATGCGGGCTGTCAATATAAACGCCCATTTTTTTTCTGTTTTTCACAAAATAAATTATAAAATATTAACTTATATATTTTTATGTTCATTTTAAAAACTCATATTTCTATATTTTTAAAAAAATACAATTGTAAAAAGATATATTTTTGAACTATTTTTACAATTATAATTTATAATTAAAATACATCCCAATTTGAATGAAAATAAAGTTGATTTTTTGTACTAAAAAATGGTCTCGCACAGATTTTTCGTGTGTTACAGACATAAAATTTTTTTCCCGTTTGGCACAATTTATTTGCTATGATGAGTTTGATCAAAAATATAATTATCATAAAATGTATATTTGATAAGACAAAGACTATGATCGCTATCAAGAAAATAAACTGGTTTTGAGCATAAAATGAATGAACTTTTTGATGTGAGATCGGGCGAACGACGAATCATGACAATCGCGTTCACCACCGCTGCCACCGCGCCAAACGAAGCCTTAGAACTTGGTTGGCGCAACATTTTTATAGTGGCGTGCTGGTGTTTATTCCATAGTTCAAGAAGCAGCAGTTTTTTGCCCATTCGTTCCAAAATCCACCGCCCTTGATTCGCAAAATAACATTGATATGGAGACGTGAATTTTTTTCGCGACTCTAGAATCGCGAAGGGCACATTTTGTATTTGTCGCCTGCACAAAAATATCTTCTACGCCGACGTGAGTGCATGTAGTCGTTCGAACACTACATGTTAGGTTCTAGCACCTAAAGAGTCAGTGGACTCATAATAGTTAGCAGATCAGGTCTGGAGTTGTGTAGGAAGCGAATTTGAGTTCTCTGTCTCCAGACGTCGAGTGGAGCAGATACTAGCCAGATGTTGACCATTAAGGCGTCGAGTGTAGCAGCTAGGCGTCGAGTGTAGCAGCTAGGCGTCGAGTGGCATCGAGTGGAGCTTAGTCGGAATCTAGGGGTCGAGTGATGCTGCCTGGCGTCGACTGTTGGCTGACGGAAGTTGTTCCGTGAAATCTCGGAATTCTCTTTCGTCTGATGTCTCAGGACTTGATCTAAGGGATGAGATAGCCTCTTTATTTGCCCTAAATAGCCCACAACTTATTCCAAATTGAACACATAAGTTATTCGGTCGTCAGAACGTGAAGATCGATGTTCTTGGGTTTGGCCTTCCGCTATTGCTACTATCAGGGCTCTTCTTCAGGAAGAAGAACAAAAGATTCTCAAATTAGTGCCTTGTCTTCGTTATAAGGGTTTTGTTTTGCCCTTCTTGTCATCTTCGCTATACTCTAGGAGTTTTTAAGAGAGATTTGGAGTTGGTAACAATTTCCGTAGAGAAATGATTCTTCTATAATCTGAGAAGGGGATTCAATCTGTGAATTAATGGTGATCTAGGTTGGGTAAACCTAGTGTTTGTTATTGTAATCCTTATGTTTCATAGTGGATTCCTGGGTATCCCGCCGCGTAGTTTTTCTATCATTGATTGAGAGAGTGTTTTCTACATAAATCTTTGTTTCTTCTGGCTTTTTTGTTTTCTTATGTTTGCTGCGTTTATCTTCTAAGTGTCCGGTGATGCAAGTGTGGTTGGATATTTGTTTCCCATCAAGTGGTATCAGAGCGAGATTCATCTGTGTTTTATTGGTTGTTCCGGTTTAGATTTGGGTTAATGGTAAGTGACGATATTAGTCTGATCCCGATCTTCCTAAATATGTTTCGTGAATTAATCAGACATGTCTCAGACCATCGGACTGTTTGAGAAGATGGAGCAGCGCATAATAATGATTATCATGAATGGCAGGAACTAAAGTATTTGGAAGTCGAGGATGTAAGATCTGTTGTATTGTAAGGATCTTTATGCCTCGTTGGGAAGATCGGCTACCGTATTGGATGAGATGGAGTGGAAGAAGATAGATTGGAAGGCAGTAGGTTTCATTCGACAATGGCTTGATGATTCTGTCTTCCATTATATATCCACAGAATCATCGACCCGGGCTTTATGGAGGAAGCTTGAAGCGTTGCATGTGTTGAAACTGAGAACTGGATTCTGTGAAGTTCAGATCCTTGGGAAAAGGGCTGGCCTCACACTTACTTCTCTTACAAGCTCAGACGACCATAAACTCAACAAGAAACAGACCCAATGCTCCAACACAGAGGTCTCACACAACCGGAAGATCTTACAGCGCTTCCCCTCCTTAGCCAAGTGTTGAGGTAAGGATACCTCAGAAAGCGCAAGAAGGCCAGAGAATAAGTCCCCCTTTTCAGGTACCCCCTTGGGTCTATTTATAGTTTTTTGAAGTTGGTCATAAAATAGCTCACCTCCTCTGTTCTAACAGCTATATGCAGCCCAAGTTGGCCAGCCATGTAACATCTCATTTCCTTCTAGACCCCTTAACCTTAGATTTGGGTAGAACATGCGGTGAGTGAAAAAGGATTAAGCTAGGTTTGACCTAAGGAGTTAAGGTGGATTCATATAGGGCCCACTAAAGGGTTCAAGTCAAACTTAGGAAAAAATTGTTCCGGGTCAATATGCGTCGAGTGAACTCGACGCCATTAGACGAAGCGTCGAGTGCGTTGAGTGAACTCGACGCCATTCGACGAAGAGTCGAGTGCATTGAGTGGACTCAATGCCATGCTCCTTAACTTAGAAATATCAATCTGGATCATCAGGCATTGAGTCAACACGACTCCATTCGACAAAACATCGAGTGCGTTGAGTGGACTCAACCCCATGCTCTTTAACTTAGAAAAATCATTATAGATCAACAGGTGTCGTGTGAACACGACGCCATTCGACAAAGCGTCGAGTGGTTTGAGTGGACTCAACCTCATGCTCTTTAACATAGAAAAATCATTCTGGATCAACATGCGTTGAGTTAATACAATGCCATTCGACAAAGCTTCGAGAGCATTGAGTGGACTCAACACCATGCTCTTTAACTTAGAAAAATCATTCTGAATCAACAGGCGTCGAGTGAACACAACACCATTCAACAAAGCTTCGAGTGCATTGAGTGGACTCAACGCCATGCTCTTTAACTTAGAAAAATCATCCTAGATCGATAGGCGTCGAGTGAACTTGATGCCTTCCACGAAGCGTCGAGTGCATTGAGTGAAATCGACGCTATTCGATGAAGCGTCGAGTTCGTCGAGTGAACTCGATGCCATTCAAAGATACTTCGAGTGATCTTGGCGCTTTTGGACTTAGAGTATTTTTTTTCTATCTAAGATGTATTTTCTGGTTTATATATCAGGCCTGAACTGGGTTTTTGGGATAAGTGTTGATGGCACATTTGAACTCGGTCTCTTCAACAAACCTATTTAATACATTGATCTTCTCAAGAATGCCTAATTAAAGCAATGATTGGCAGTCCAATACTAAGGTGACATGTGGTAAAACAACTCAAACTAATTGGGGGTCCAACATTAGGCTGACACATGACAAGCAACTGAAGCCCAAATTCTTCTTATAAGAAGGAAGAGACAAGAACCACAAGACATCACTCCCACTCCTTACCAAGGCCGCCATCATCTTCATTGACCCCAAAGGAGTGGAAAATGAATCCTGGAGATAAGCTGTAGCTGGAGAATCGAGCTTTGGAGCTAACTCGCCGGAGCAAGGATCGGTCATGGCTGACCACTACCGCACCCGCCGCCAAGCACGATTAATTGTCCGTTTCTCCTCCACTCCCTCGGTGCTAGTATTCTAGATCCATTATGAGAGATATCGGGCTCAAATGAGCCCTATGCCATGAAACAGAATATTCCGAGCAATTCTTCTTGCTCCGTTTCGCCGGAGGAGCCGGCTCCGGCGGCCATGTCGCTGAGAAATGCTAGCCACCACCTCAACAGAGATGGTGACGATAATCACTAGTGATTGCAGTGGCCCAGGTGGCCGGAAACAAGGAATCAACATGCTACAGGCGGGATCAATCATGGTCGTTGTCTATCGGGGAAGATAACCCGATGCCGTTCATTTTTGCATTAATTACACTATAGTATTTATGATATTTATGTGTATTTATGTGACATATTAAATAGTCATTTGTATGTTGATTTTAGGCCTTGTCGGGACATATTTAGAGGAAACTTTCAACATAGAAAATGTATCCCTAGTCTTTCCTTTAATATGTGACCCTAAACATGCAATTTGGATCAATATAGCTCCTTGTAGGGTCATTCTCCTTGGACTACTCAAATACTAGGGCATACTTTCAAATGGATGCCTAGCCTAAACTATAATTCCACATGCTCTGAAATTTATGTCATGTATGTGAGTATACCATACTTAGACTATGTCAAAAAATCAAAATTTTTGGAGAAATATTTTCTATAGTTTTAATAGAATTATGAATTATTTAATAAAAGGAATTTAGGGAGATTCTCAATTCCAAATGCCCCCCAAATTTGGGTGGCATGGCTCTAAGGTCATCCTACCGCCTTGGTAAAAATTTGGAGTCATTTGGATCTCTAAATGTTAAAGTATCCAACATGTATGGTGAATGTAGATTTGTAAATAGTGTGTAAATGAGAAAATGAGAATTTAGCCCTTTTGGCCCAATGTATGTCCAAGAAATTTTGGACAGAGACTTATGGAGGTAAAATACACCTTTCATGAGAAAATTGGTATTTTTGGATTAAAAAATCTCATAAGTTGGAATTATTTTAAAGTTAGCACATTTAGGTGTTAAAATGAAAAATAGGGCTACTGAACTTAGAAAATTTTAAATTATTGATCCAAGCCCTGATAGGTCATTTCACTTCTCTAGCAAAATTTATGAGCATTTTGAGAATTATTTCATGTATAAACCAAATAAATTTTATTACTTTTTATGTGTAATTACTTTTTTTACCCTTATGAGACTTTGATCAAAAACATGAATGGTGGTTTATGGAAAAGTTTGAGAAAATATCTATTCTCTTATTTCTGCATTATGAAACCAAATAAATTTTATTAATGTTTTTGGATGAATATTTATGGAGAATACTATAATAGTGACATTTTTGTAATTATGTTCACATGTGGATATCTTAGGTCATATCACCGACTAAGAGTATAAAAATCCATTTTGACCTTTATCATGTTAATATTATTGAGTTGAAATTTTCCCTGAATTTTTACATTAATATTTTTACTACTTCATTTGAAAAAGGAAGATAATGGGTTTTTAATATTAAATGGAAAATAATGGACAAATCAAGTTGGAAAATTAGGATTTTTGGTGAACTGACATTTTTAACCTAGATGAACTTCAGATAAATTATTTAAACCTAATGGACCACTGGTTGGATTAGTTCATGTTCAAAGTGACCTAGATCACTTAATTAATTAATT
This sequence comes from Platanthera guangdongensis, assembly GCA_039583875.1. Taxonomy (NCBI): domain Eukaryota; kingdom Viridiplantae; phylum Streptophyta; class Magnoliopsida; order Asparagales; family Orchidaceae; genus Platanthera; species Platanthera guangdongensis. The sequence continues at coordinate 97,367,634 of CM077163.1, forward strand.
TAAATTACGTTCCAAAATAATTAGAAAAATGATGAAATTCTGAATGATCAATATTATACATATGAAAGACCCAAGATAAAAATTTGGAGGCCTTTGGCCCAAGGAATTAGAAGTCATCTCATATGTGTTAGAATTAGGTCATGGGTTGCATTTAGAAAAAGTGACATGTAATATTAGGGCACCAAGGGTAATGAGATATAGTTAAATTATGAGATGTATTGGGAAGTTGAAACCCTGGTTTGTATCACAAGAATGCCACAACATAATAATGAGTGTTAGATTGCAAGTCACAAGGAGAATAATTATAATGTGGTCCGGCGGAAGACCATTGCTCTCCCAATCAGTTCCTTAAGTCATTAGGTTTACATAAAAGTAATAACGAGATTGGAGTATTAATAATGGGTGTACACAAAAAAAGTAAGTGTCCTTGAGAAAGGAGGCTTTGGGCTTCAGCTCATCATAGATCCTACTACACTCGAGAGCCCTTCACCGGGCATGCCCTGGGCAGTCCAAGGATTAACCCTAAGCTGCTAAGTATAAGAAGAATTAGACAAGGTAGTCTAATAGGTTGAGGGAACAATGTGACAAACTCACCCTTATAGGGTTGTGAAAATGTTTAAGTTGTCTACCTAAATCACCTAAAGGGGGGTTAATGTGTGAGTTCTGCTTCTTTTTGCGAATAATGATTTGTAAGAGCAATCCATAGAAACTAAACAAGCATACACAGACAGCACCAAGAATTATAGTGGTTCCCCAACCTTGGGTACATCCACTTTCCAAATCACCGATCTAGCATTGCACTAGAGTCGACTACTCCACTATTCTCTCGGATTGAAAACAATCCTATAACTCAGAACAAGGTTCCTACAACTCGATCTCCCAAAACAGGATCTACATTCAGAAGAGAAACTTCCTACAAAAATCTCGGAGAACAAAGCTCCTACAACACGGAGAAGAATCTCCTACAAGAATAAAATGATTTATAAAGAAATATAAAATAGTAATATCTCAGATCTGAATATTCAACCCTTCTTCCTTCTTAAACTTTAAAGCTCTGTCAGAAAAAGATCGAAGAATACAAAGGCGAAATATCTGGATCTGAAAACTTTGGACTCAGCACGATCAAGGAAAAGATCTGTCGATGTTGAAAATCTTGATCTGTTGAATCTCTTGTTTTGAATCTCTTGGTTCGAAAGCATATCGGCGATGAAGACAATGAACAGCAGCGGCTTCCCGATTTAGAATGAAAATTGCGATTCAGAATACTTAGGTTTTTCTTCTTTTAAGTTGGTCGATTATGATAAGACCTTTTATAGGACTTGTCTAACGGTCATAATCACATTAAATGCATGACACGTGGACCAATCAAGTGCTAATCATATTTGAAATTACTTCTGTCGGGACATAAGAAAAATTCAGAAATTGGTACTATATTTCTCGAGAGAGTCAATTGTACTCGAGAAGTTGTTTTCTGTTTCTCGAGAAGAATTATGAAGTTCTCGAGAAAAGTACTTAGGAAAAATGTAGAGGTGCAATCCAGCTATCTCGAGAATGATAATAAGTACTCGAGAAGAATAAATTTTTGTTCGCAAGAATAATTATTCTGGTACTCGAGAACAAGGAAGTATCTCAAGAAAAGACTTAGAAAAAGTTTTGACTGGAAAGGAGGTAACTCGAGAAGTAGAATCATGGACTACTCGAGTACACATGCCTTTCCCGAGAACAACATTAAGCTTTCTCGAGAACTGCTTCTGCATCTGGAATACATGACTGAACTCACTCGAGTATAAACTTTAGTTTTACTCGAGTACAAAAGGTCGTACTCGTGAAAAATACTTAGAAATTTTCTGTAAGTCTGAAAACTTATTTTCTTCAACAAATTCAGCAACCATCCATTCTCCTATGGCTTTAGTGCTTGAAAACGATGTTTGTCCAAGCACGAGAATGTTACCGAGAATAGTCTATTAACGAGAATGTTACCAGGCTGCAGTACAAGCACCCCAGCCCCTCTCCCTCCATAGGCGGGATGTTGGTGGCCGCAACCTCCCTTTGATGAGGTAAACTCGATAGTCAAGCCTGCACTATGGGGACTTCCCAGAAGGTCACCCATCCTAGTACTACTCCAGCCCGAGCACGCTTAACTATGAATTTCTTTCAACTCTCATCACCAATTGAGCTGCAATAAGTTAAGTTGAGTACACGGCATAGGACACGTGCGTGTCACAGGCACATGTTCTTCTCGGGGTCAGCCAGGGATGTGTGCTGGTGGACACGGGTGTGTCTTGGGGGTACACGGCCTGGGACACATGTCACAACCCGCATTTTCACCGCATATAATAACTTATCAGAGTAAGGAAAAATGCGCGTCATGATGCCACGTTAGCAGGGGATAACTGCGAACGCTCAGTAAAATACTTACTTAATCATGAAGAAAGATTCTGTAAGTTAATTTAAGGAAAAAATTAGTTTAAGTGCAGTAGTTAGTCGTATCCCTCGGCTTAGTGGCTCATCTAGTCCACAAATCAAAATATAATTATACGCTACAGAAGGTACTTGTTTAGATTGACTCCAACATCCTATATGAGTATAAACGTCCCCAAAGAACAACTTATGCTATGCAAGACCCTAAATTTATAATAGTAGTAAAGATAGCTTTTACGCTCGCTAAATATAACAAGTTAGAGATTTAAATTATGCAATGCGTGAAGTAATAGTAGTAGTTTTTATACTTGAAAATACATAACATGCATTCCTAGCATAAATTATCCCAGAGAGCAAGTAATCCACATGTACATATAGAGAACTAAGCAGCTAGTAGGTATCTAAAAATAATAATTCGTGGGCGTCAACAAACTGACACGAACCCACGTACGAAATAGTATGTCCGAACCAGTAAAGCAAAATAAACAACAATCTACCTCGCTAAGACGAGGTAACAACCACGACCAACACTGCCGCCTAGAAACTCCAACACCAGCTCTGCTACCTGCTACTGCTCTAAACCTTAGGCATTCCAAAGACATAACACCTCAACAAGAAAGTACAATGGTGGCAGAAAAATAAGTCAAAATAAACAAAGGTCAAAAGGGGTACCAACCCAAGACCCAAACGCACTGAAGTAAAGTAAAAAAAGAAACAATGCATCATCAGGAAAAAGAACTCTTACGTGATTCGTCAAATACAAAAAGAGTACATCAGATGCACGAGGCTACAAGGCGACAATATGAATAAATCATAATGAAAGGTACAAAACCTTTATTAGGCCCCTGTGGTCGACTCTACCCAAAAACACGGGAGAGGTGGTGACTCAACTGGACACACCCTCACGAATATAATATCCTTCTAACTGCGAGGTAGTCTCATACTCTCCATCATACAACGCAGACGCCCAAAAACCTGGTAGACTTCCACAAGGTATTAATAAAGGAATCAAACGTTGCGGAGGTGGTTTCATCCACTAACTCCCGCAATCAAAAAAACACACAAAGAAACCACCACATATCTCGAGATTTCGCTCGTCAGATTCTACATGACATTTCCTAATACAAGACATGGTTGATCAACCCTTAGGAACGATTTACAATCCTAATAAACTCTAATCAATTTAATAATGATATGTAAGGCGTTTAAAGCCATCAATAGGACACTTCAAGAACGAGTAAATATAACATGATAAGATCGAGTTCATCATGACAAAATCTTACAACATCGAGTGATCATCAAGAAGGTTAATCATAACAATAAATGTGAAGACAAAGTGCAAAAAATTTTAAATAACATAAAAAAACTTAGCCGTTACCGTTAAATCGGACAAGGAGAAACGAGGGAAAACCACCACTTGCCATGGTTTTTCCGGAAAATTTCTCTGAATCAGTCCACGTCGCAGATCGGGTCAAAATATGATGGGGGAAGTTGAAATCTAAACAAAAATGACCGAAATAGAGGTTAAAGGCCGAAAAACCATAACGAGAAAACTCGAGAAACAGGAGAAGTTTTTACCACGATGGCGTAGCTCTCCACGAGAGCTTTCCAAATCTAAATTCGGTTTAAGCTTTCGAGCACCGGAGCACCGTCGGCGGCCACCGGAAGATTCACGAACGGTTTCATCTCTCTCGCCTACGTCTCTCTGGTTCGGTTCAGAATTTTGGAGAAGATGAAGTTTTTCTCTAATAAGATATATATATATATATATATATATATATATATATATATATATATATATATATATATATATATATATATATATATATATATATATATATATATATATATATATATATAATTATAAAACGTTTTGTCTAAAAGCGGACTATTTACGAGCGGGTGCACGGAAAACAAAAATAGAGGTTTAGGATTACTGCAAATCAAAACGTGCCTAGCATGAAAGTTGTAGATCTCGTCGAGCGAACAAATTTCATGTTAACTATTTTTAAAACGACACAGTTTGACCCTCAAAAGGCACCCGAACGCAAACTACAACGGACTACACAAGAAGGGCTGCAGACCACTCGAGACATGTTACAGGTACTCGAGAGGTAGTAAACAAGCTACTGGAGATATAGGAAAGCAGTACTCGAGAGGTAAAAAAAAATTTACTCAAGTACTAAAAATATCACTCGAGTAGTAGAATAATCACTCGAGTAGGAGAATAATCACTCGAGTAGGTCCAGAATAATCACTCGAGTAGGAGTAGAAGCAGCACTCGAGAGCAGAACAATTTACTCGAGCAGATCCAGATTTCACTAGAGAAGAAGACAGAATAATTTTGCATGAACAGTACTTTTGCAAATATATCCAAAAACTTAAACTATATAAATGAATAGTAAAAGATATTTTCGAATAGTACTATAATATTAAAATAAGCATATTTATATAATTTTGAATAAGAAAACACGAGTTCAAAATGGAGGCCCAAACGCATGCCGAATTAAACAAAACTCACACCGTAGGCAAACACTGACGCTACGAACCCAACGGCGAAGTCAAAACCAAAATCCGACAAGTCATTCTCGAGATATGAATTTTCAAAGTTTAAAACGAACAAAAATTCCACAAAACTTCGGAAATCGCCGAGGCCCACATATCGCTCGGATCGCGATGAAACTTGACGAGCAAGTCCAAAATTACTTAACTTAAATTCCAAATGCAAAATTTTCCCATTACAGCAAGAATTCGGCCGACTTGACCGCACGGATACGAAAATGCCTTAACGGCATTGCGCCATCAACTCGACGTTAAAAGTAACGCCACGACGTCATAAATATGATGATGCCCATTCAAATAAAATCATTGAAAAAATCGGGGGCGTTACAGTCACTCTCCCTAAAAAGAAGTTTCGTCCCGAAACTTAACACAACTCCAAAACCAAATCAAAACAATAAAATCAAACATGACTGAAAAATATAAAGACATACCCGAAACTAAGAGAAGAGGTGCAGATGAGATTCCCTCATTGACGATTCCAATTCCCACGTCACGCTCTCGACGTCTTGATTTCTCCAAAGAATCTTAACCATGGGGATGGTCTTTTTTCGCAACACACACTCTTGAGAATCCAGAATATGAACAGGTTCTTCCACATACGTAGGTTGGGCTGAATCTGCGGCATCGATTCGAGTACTTAACAATCATTACGAACACACTTCCGCAACTGGCTCACATGGAACACATCATGGACTCTAGGGAAGGTAGCAGGCAAATCCATCCTATAAGCTGGCACTCTGATGCGCTCAAGAATTTAGAAAGATCTCACGTACCGGGGGTCTAACTTGTGGTTCCTTCCAAACCTTTTAACGCCAGACATCGGAGAAACCTTCAGAAAAACCAAGTATCCAACGGCAAACTCCAGATCGACCCTTCATTGATTAGCTTACTTCTCATAGAGCTCTTGAGCCACACGGAACTTTTCTCGAATATGAGTCACATCACAATTCATTTCCTCAAGGGCTTCCAGACCTAGCAATGGTCTCTCACCAACTTTAGCCCAAAACAAAGGAGTTCTACAACGCCTCCCATATAAGCACTCAAACAGGGCCATCTGCAGAATCTCTTGATAACTATTATTGTATGTAAACTCTATGAGTCTGAGACGATCATCCCAAGCACCACCATGATCCAAAATATAACACCTGATCATATTTTATACGATCTGATTTACTTTTTCTGTCTGACCATTTGTCTGCGGATGATAGGCGGTGGAATACTTTAATCGGTACCCAACCACTCCTGTAAACTCTTCTAAAAGCGAGACGTAAATCTGGAGTTCTGATCTGATACAGTGCTAACAGGCACTCCATGTAACCTGATGACCTCTTCAAGATATAGTTCAGCTATCTTCTTCATCGAATACCCAATCTTAAACGGAACAAAGTGAGCACACTTTATCAATCTATCGACTATCACCCAAACAGAGTCGTGCCCATAGGGAGATTTTGGTAGACCGATGATGAAATCCATTAAAATACTCTCCCATTTCTAACTTGGAATATCAAGCGATGTCAATTTACCACCAGACCTTCTATGATTAGCCTTAAAACGCTTACACGTATAACATTCCGATACAAACTTCACGATATCATTCTTCATCCCCGACCACCAAACAATTTGCTTTAGATCTTTATACATCTTAGTGGAACAAGGGTGGTAGGCTACACAGGAACCATGAACTTCAACATAGATCTTAGTCTGAATATCGCCAAAGGCGGGGACGCAAAATCAACCCTGATACTTCAAGGTATTGAACTCATCTAAAGTGAAATCAGGTAACTCTCCCTTCACAGTTCTATTCCGGAGGTGCAACAAATCAGGATCATCCTTCTGATGTGCTCGAGTAAGGAAAATCCAAGAAGGTTCTTCTGCTTCCAAACTAGCAGGCACAGTACGACTCCCAACCTCAATATCCATCAACAAGAATTCCTCTACCAAGGACTATACCGACAGATTAAAAATTTTAGTGGTCTTTCTACTCAAAGAATCGGCTACCACATTATCCTTTCCTGAATGATAAAGAATTTCCACTTCATAATCAGCCACATATTCTAACCACCGATGCTGGCGCGGATTTAGTTCCTTCTGAGTGAAGACGTAGTTCAAACTCTTATGGTCCGTATAGATCTTGCACAACGCGTCATACAATAAGTGTTGCCACAGCTTCAGCGCATAAATTACGGCAGCAAACTCCAAATCGTATGTAGGATAGTTTCTCTCGTGAATCTTTAGTCGCCTCGATCCATACACGATCACCTTACCATCTTGTATTAAAACACAACCAAGTCCAATGTGTGATCTATCAACATACACCGCATACTCAACTCCTTCAGTAGGTAATGTTAAAATTGGAGCAGTACAATATCGCTTCTTCAGTTCTTGGAAAGCCTCTTTACACTTATCACTCCAAATGAATGCAGTATTTTTCTGAGTAAGTCTAGTTTGAGGAGCAGACAACACCGAAAACCCTTCCACGAATCGTCTATAATAGCCAGCTAGGCTTAAGAAGCTCCTAATCTCCTTAGGTGTAGAAGGTCTCTCCCATTACATCACAGCAGAAATCTTGGTCGGATCTACAGAAATACCGTCCTTGCTTATAACATGACCCAGAAAGGACACCTGAGGTAGCCAGAACTTAGACTTGCTCAACGTCACATATAACTTATGCTCCCTCAGGGTTGACAAAACCAAACCCAAATGCTGAGTATGCTCCTCAGCATTGCAAGAATACACCAAAACATCATATATGAACACAATAACAAATTGGTCCAAGAAATCCTTAAACACCCTATTCATCGAATCCATGAAAGCAAAGGGTGCATTGGTTAAACCGAAAGACATCACCAAAAACTCATAATGTCCGTGCCGTGAACGGAAAGCGCATCGTGGAATATCTGGCTCATGAATTCTCAACTAGTGGTAGCCTGAGTGAAGATCGATCTTTGAAAATACCGAGCTGCCACGCAACTGATCGAATAGATCATCAATCCTTGGCAGGGGGTATCTATTCTTAATGTTTACCTTGTTCATTTCCCTACAATCGATGCAAAGCCTCATCGATCCATCTTTCTTCTTGACGAACAAAACAGGAGCACCCCATGGAGAAGAACTTGGTCTAATAAAACCACACCTCAACAACTCATCGAGCTGAGTACGCAACTCATCCAACTCACGTGGAGCCATACAGTATGGTGCCTTAGCAATCAGGCGAGTACCTGGCTCGAGGTGTTTAAGAAACTCCACCTCTCTCTCAGGAGGAAGTCCTGGAAGACTATCAGGAAAGACATCTGGAAACTCTCGCACCACCGAGACATCCTCAAGACGTGGTGTAACAAAAGCTGTTTCCAGAGCAGAAATATAAACTAAAAATGCCTCGCAACCAGACTCTGTTGCACGATAAGCACGTACCGCAGAAATGACAGGGGAAACCCTGTCCTGAAATCCATAGACGCTCATAGGTTGGCCGTCGTCCATCCTAAAATCCAGTCGCTTGGCCTTGCACTGGATGACCACATCATACTTAGACAGCCAGTTCATGCCCAAAATTACGTCAAAATCAGCCAGATCCAAAATCATCAGATCTGCAAAGGTCAGAAAATTGCCAAGATAAATAGGACATCTCAGAAATCCTTGATTAGAGATCACCGAATCACCGGAGGGAAGCTTGACATTGAAGGAGTCTCCTAATTGATCCACATCCAGGCGATGTTTATCAACAAACCTCCGGGCCACAAATGAATGGGTGTCACCCAAATCGAAAAAAACGCGCGCCCACCTATTCCGCACCTTAAACTACCCTAAAACCGTAGCATACCTAACTGAACGAACGATAACTAGGACAAAAATGATAAATAATAAAGATAAATTAAACTGGGGCTAACCTGATATCACTTGCGTAGAGCTTTGAGCTTCCTCGCTGGTAATCATGTTCAGCTTTCCTTTTCCTTTATATAGGTTTGGTGGGGCGGTAGAGCTCAAAGCGGGGAAGGCTGTAGTGGGGACTTAGCCAGGGGGCATGAAGATTTTTGGTGTCCCTTTTGCCCGCACTGGAGGCAAGTCCTCTCTTTCATCCAGTAACGACTCACGTCATGACCCTTCCTTGCACAGAACGAGCACACTAGCTCTTCCTTGGGTGCACCTTGGATGGTGTGCACCTGCTGCTACTTCAGGGTGACATTCCTCTTGAAATACCTTTCGTAAGGGTGGCCAGGACGACCACAGAAGCTACACACTTCCTTACTTTTCTTCTTCGAAGAAGTGCCAGATGCCATAGAGCTACAATCCTCAACACCTTTCCTTTTCTCTTTCCTCGCCACAACACCTCGATTCTTGGAGTTCTCAATCGCCTCGACCTTCAAAGCGGCTTCCACTGCTTCAGCATAGCTTTTCGCTCGATAAGTGCATGCCCATTGATAGACATCGCTTCTTAATCCTTCGAGGAAACGCTTCACTCTACCCTCCATAGAAGCTACCAAATCAGGAGCAAACCTACTCAGTTTGCTAAAATCAATATCGTACTCGCTCACAATGAGCTGTCTTTGCTTCAGATGCAGGAAGTTATTCATCAGGCGGTCCTGCTCGACCGAGTGTAGAAACTTCTTCAGCAACATCTTCTTAAATGATTCCCAAGAACAACCTTCCTTCAGACTCTCCCTTTCCTGAATCCACCAACTTTTTGTTAGGCCTTTTAATTGATAGGCTGCAATCATCACCTTCTGGGTTTCTAAATTCCGGAATACGAAAACATGTCCTCGATGGAGATGATCCAATCATCTAAAATCATAAAGTCGGCACTCCTGTCGTAGGTGGGAGGTCCTAACCGTTAGAAGTGCGATAAGAAATTCATTTCTGGTGGTATCGCCATCGGGGGCACCAGATGAGCAGGGGTATTGGACACGGCTTGGCCCAAGGTAGGATCTTACAGTAAAGGTTGTTGTGCGGGAGCGGCAGACAACAAAGACTGAATTTGCGATTACATCGTAAATAATTGCCTTGACAGAGCCTCGTTGCTCTGACGCAGACTCTCGATAATCGCATCACTTTGCGCACCTGATGACTCACCCTCCGACTGGGGAGTCAACCTCATCACGGGAAGCTTTGGCGACATTTCTAAAAAGCAAACGGACAACTCATCAAAATCCTAGCTTACAACAAAGCCACATGACTAGTTCAGACAATACTTAAAAGACACTTGCTCACGCTACAACTTGCTCTGGGATTTTATAATGATGTTATGCCTTACTTAGGATGATATCCTCTCATCCTATTGACTCTTGTGCCAATGACATGAATGCATGTATTCTTCATTCTTATTTAAAATCATGTGTGTACATGTGTCATCATGTAAATCTTAACTTCGCACACGTGCTTATGCGATGATATGCAATGTATGCAATGCTATGCATTCTAAAAAGGCTTTAATACATGCATGAGCGACATACACATGAAATATTATGCATCCCAAACTACATAACATCGCATGCAATGAGAAAAAAACTTGCTAATGGGCACTCATGTGATGATGGTTATGCGTCCCATACTACATAACCGTCACATGTCGCCTCCTATGGTGGATCCATATATAAACACATATTATGCATCCCATACTACATAATATGCCCAGTATACTTCTTATCATGCTATGTGTGTAGTGACTATGCTTCTGTTAAGACGTACTAATGACACATCAGTGTGTGTACGAAATGTCACTAAACAACTAACACTAATAAGGGAAGGTTGCCCGACCAATTGTCAAGCAACGTGGCTCTGATACCAACTGTCACAACCCGCATTTTCACCACAAATAATAACTTATTAGAGTAATGGAAAATGCGCGTCATGATGCAATGTCAGCAAGGGATAACTGCAGACGCTCAGGCAAACACCTACTTAATCATGAAGAAAGATTCTGTAAGTTATTTTAAGGTAAAAATCAGTTTAAGGGCTGTAGTTAGCCGTATCCCTTGGCTTACTGGCACATCTAGTCCACAAATCAAAATATAATTATACGCTGAGGAATATACTTGTTTAGATTGACTCCAACATCCTACATGAGTATAAACGTCCCCTAAGAACAACTCATGCTATGCAAGACACTAAATTTATAATAGTAGTAAAGATAGCTTTTACGGTCGCTAAATATAACAAGTTAGAGATTTTAATTATGCAATGTGTGAAGTAATAGTAGTAGATTTTATACTTGAAAATACCTAACATGCATTCCTAGCATAAATCATCCCAGAGAGCAAGTAATCCACATCCACATATAGAGAACTAAGCAGCTAACAAGTATCTAAAAATAATAATTCTGTGGGCATCAACAAACTAACACGAACCCACGTACAAAATAGTATGTCTGAACCAGTAAAGAAAAATAAACAACAATTTACCTCGCTAAGACGAGGTAACAACCACGACCAACACTACCGCCTAGAAACTCCAACACCAGCTCTGCTACCTGCTACTGCTTTGAACCTGATGCATTCCAAAGACAGAACACCTTAGTAAGAAAGTACAATGGTGGCAGAAAAATAAGCCAAAATAAACAAAGGTCAAAAGGGGTACCAACCAAAGACCCAAACACACTGAAGTAAAGTACAAAAAGAAACAATGCATCATCAGGATAAAGAACACTTACGTGATTCGTCACGTACAACAAGAGTACACCATATGCACGAGGCTACAATATGACAACATGAATAAATCATAAGGAAGGGTGAAAAACCTTTATTAGGCCCTTGTGGTCGACTCTACCCAAAAACACGGGCCAGGTGGTCACTCAACTAGACACACCCTCACGAATATAATATCCGTCTAACTGTGAGGAAATCTCATACTCTCCATCATACACCGCAAACGCCCAAAAACCTGGTAGACTTCCACAAGGTACTAATAAAGGAATCAAACATTGCAGAGGTGGTTTCGTCCACTAACTCCAGAAATCAAGAAAGAACCCACAAAGAAACCACCACATATCTTGAGATTTGGCTCGTCAGATTCTACATGACATTTCTAGATTCAAGACATGGTTGATCAACCCTTAGGAAAGATTTACAATCCTAGATAAACTCTAATACGTTCAATAACGATAGATAAGGCGTTTAAAGCCATCAATAGGACACTTCAAGAATGAGTAAACATAATATGATAAGATCGAGTTCATCATGAAAAAATCTTACAACATCGAGTGATCATCAAGAAGGTTAATCATAGCAATAAATTGGAAGACAAAGTGCAGAAACTTTTAAAGAACATAAAAAAAACTTAGCCGTTACCGTCAAATCGGACAAGGAGAAACGAGGGAAAACCACAACTTGCCTTTGTTTTACCGGAAAAGTTCTCCGAATCAGTCAACGTCGCAGATCGGGGCAAAAGAGCATGGAGGAAGTTGAAATCTAGACAAAAATGACCAAAATAGAGGTTAAGGCCGAAAAACCCTAACGAGAAAACTCGAGAAACGGGAGAAGTTTTTACCACGATGGCGTAGCTCTTGACGAGAGTTTTCCAGATCTAAATTCGGTTGAAGATTTCGAGCACCGGAGCAGCGTTGGCGACCACCGGAAGATTCACGAATGGTTTCGTCTCTCTCGCCAACGTCTCTCTGGTTCGGTTCAGAATTTTGGAGAAGATGAAGTTTTTCTCTAACAAGAGTATATATATATGTAATTATAAGAAGTTTTGTCTAAAAGCGGAATATTTACGAGCGGGTGCGCGGAAAACGAAAATAGAGATTTAGGATGGCTTCAAATCAAAAAGTTCACAACATGAGAGTTGTAGATCTCGTTGAGACAAACAAATTTTTTATTAACCATTTTTTATGACACCGTTTTGACCCTCAAAAAGGCGCCCGAATGCAAACTGCAACGGACAACACGAGAAGGGCTGCAGACCACTCGAAACATGTTACAGGTACTCGAGAGGTAGATAACAGGCTACTCGAGATATAGAAAAGCAGTACTCGAGTGGTAAAAAGAATTCACTCGAGTACTAAAAATATAACTCGAGTAGCAGAATAATCACTCTAGTAGGAGAATAATCACTCGAGTAGGTGCAGGATAATAACTCGAGTAGGAGTAGAAGCAGCACTCGAGAGCAGAACAATTTACTCGAGTAGATCCATATTTCACTCGCGAAGCCGACAAAATAATTTTGCATGAACAGTACTTTTGCAAATATATCCAAAAAATTAAACTATACAAATGAATAGTAAAAAACATTTTCGAATAGTACTATAATATTAAAATAATCATATTTATATATTTTTGAATAAAAAAACTCGAGTTCAAAACGGAGGCCCAAACGCATACCGAATTAAACGAAATTCACATTGTAGGCAAACACTGATGCTATGAACCCAACGGCGAAGTCAAAACCAAAATTCGACAAGTCATTCTCAAGATATGAATTTTCAAAGTTTGAAACGAACATAAATTCCCCAAAACTTTGGAAAATCGCTGAGGCCCAAATATCGCTCGGATCGCGACGAAACTTGACGTGCAAGTCCAAAATTACTTAACTTAAATTCCAAATACAAAATTTTCGCATTACAGCAAGAATTCGGCCGACTTGACCACACAGATGTGAAAATGCCTTAATGAAATTGCGCCGTCAACTCGACGTTAAAAGTAACGCCATGACGTCATAAATATGACGATGCCCATTCAAATAAAATCATCGAAACAATCGGGGGCGTTGCAACATAGGCGTGTCCCATGGCCGTGTCCCGCTCGGGTTGTGTTAGTGGTGTGCTGCCTAAGGGACACGCCATACCGCATGGGCGTGTACTGTGTGACACGAGCATGTTAGACATGTGACACGGGCATGTCACATAGCCGTATACTATTCTGGGTAAGGCGGTTCGCGCACCGTTTAAGGGACACGGCCTGTGACAAGGGCATGTCATAGGGCGTGTCAGCCCAAAATGGAGATTTCTGACAAATCGTGTTCGTTCATTCCTTTCATCTTGGATCCAAGGGTTCAGGTTCTTCCCTGCTAATTATAAGGCTGTGAGTAAGAAGATAATCTTCTTTCTTTTTAGCCATTCTCTTTCTATAAAGCTAGGGAGAGAGGAGAGCAAGGAGGAAGAAGGAGAAGGGGGACGTCTGCTAGAGGAGCTTCATCGTGCTGAATCGTGAGCCGAGTGCGGATTCGTGGAGGCAAGGCCGTGGCGGTAATTTCCATTCGCCGAGATCATGGCGCCAAAGCGATCGTCAAGGGTAACGATCTCCTCCTTGGACAAGCGATGTTCTTTCTTTATACATATGCATGGAATCCTCCACCAAGAGGTGTAAAGCGTAAGTGATTCCAGGTTGATTTTGCATTTCGAGACAGAAGTGTGTAGTACGGCATAAACATGCTGCGTGAAGCCCATCCGAATGGTTAGTCTGGATTGGTGTTGGTTATGTGTGAACCGGAGAAGACTCCATGTATTTTATGGATGCATGTGAAGTGTGAATGTAAGCTCCTTGTGGTGTGAGCGCTATATTGCTCTGAGAGAGCGGAAAGTTGCGGCTAATCAGGAGAGAAAGACGACTCGCGTCAAGTGGTGTGCTACTGACGGTTTGAGCATGGGAAAAGGCTGACCTACCCCTGTTTGTTTTGAGTGATTGATTGGTGACAAGGCTTGGGAGTACGCGAGGCAGGCCCTGCTTGCTGCACCACAATGGTGGGTCGATCATAATGCTCAAGTTTGCCGTGAGGTTAGCACCTCTGAGTGGGATGGGCGAAATGTCCCCAGCATCCGTGTTGGTGGACTAAGATCGGCCAACCAACATATTTAAAACCTCTGCTCGGTGGTGGTTCCAAGGAGTCCGACCCACCATAAGTGGACCTGAGTGCACGGAGCGTCTGGCGGAAGATGGAGTTTATGATACTGTTGTGATAGTTAGCTAGATGTTTGGCAATGCATACAGGGAAAGAACCACTGCCCTGGGTAAGGCGTAGGGTCGTTATAATTGGTTAGCTAATGTTGACCGTTGATTTCTTTACCGCTCTTGGGGTGGATGTCTAATTGCAGGTGTTGATTGGTTGAATTGTCTTGAGCGGAATGAAGCCTTGCTGCTTAAAGGCCCTTGAAGGCCGTGCGAAGAATTCTTGGATTTCATGTGTGGCCGGCATGCGTGCCGATGTATGAAGCTGTATATTTTGTAAAGAGCAACTTGTAAGGCCTTAAGACTATGAGCGTGTGTATTTGTATACATTCCTAGTGATATATATATAAATGGTTTATATACTTAGTGGACATTCGCTGTGATGAGTTCTTGCAACCTAAAATGCTACGCTAGAATGCTCTGAGTTAGTATGCGAGTAGAATCTGATCTGATATTCATACATAATTTCGCTGTTTGTCTGTGAAATATGGCGTGGGGCCCCGATTGGGCCCACCATTATATTCCATATGACGAATGGAGGCGTTACACATGAGTCAACACCATGGATCACATAATGAGGGATTACATTGTATGGTCCTGTGTTTGGTGACTCGTTGTAGACTGACATTGGTCTACACTTGGCAAATATGTCCTGCAAACACTCAACTAAAAAAGACATCAAACAAAAAATTAATTCATCTTAGTTCAAGGGTGACTTCGTACTAATCTGGGATATTGTGGATGCAATACCCAACAATCTCCCCCTATTTGTAGAAGTCAGAACCCTCTACACTAAGGCAAATTACATCAAGATAAATAAATAAAGAAACCAATAACCATAATAAATAGTAGAAATGCTGTGATATAGAAAAATCAGATCATAAAAACTAAAAGTTTATATTAATAGATATTGTCCAAGAAAAAAATTCAATTCCACAAGATCTCAAAAATGAATTTTATGATAATCTTCATTTTCTACTAGTTATGATGTTGTTATTGTCTGTCTTGCTTCTCTTGTTGCCTCTTCTGATAACTGTAAGGTTTAGGAAAGTATTTGGGAGGTTTGGGTGGAGCCTTGGGATTGTTCTTTCCATACTCTCTATCATACAATCTCCTCTTGGCAAGAGATTTCTCATATAAGTCCCATTTATTTGAGCTATAATGTATATTTCTATCTTCATTGAAATCAACAACAAGTTAAA
The DNA here is from genome assembly GCA_039583875.1 of Platanthera guangdongensis. Classification (NCBI taxonomy): domain Eukaryota; kingdom Viridiplantae; phylum Streptophyta; class Magnoliopsida; order Asparagales; family Orchidaceae; genus Platanthera; species Platanthera guangdongensis. The sequence goes on from CM077163.1 coordinate 97,383,691, forward strand.
GAGTTTCAAGAATTAGGGATTTGGAGGTTGGACTCCATACTTCAGAAAATTCTTGAGCTCTTCTTCTTTCAGCTTCAGGATAAGGAGTGGATCTGCTAGCAGAGGCACCTTCATCATATTTTCTTCTTTTTGCTTTCTGTATCTCAGGAGGTATATGAGGAGGCATATTTGCTTGTTCAGGATCCCATACTTATTCATAAGATTCAGGAGGTGGTCCTTCAAAATATTCAGGCCCTAGAGAGAATGTAGGTCTATTTATATCCAGACATGTATGAGGGGGTGTAGAAGGGTCAATTGATAGATCAAGGAAAAGCTGATTGTGCATCCATATTGCAGTATCATATGTGTAAAGCTTTGTACTCTTAACGTCTTTGTGCACTGATGCTTGAATTTCTTTCATTTGATCATCTCATTGATTTTTCATTATTTGAACTTTCTTCTCAAGATGTTCTTTCACTAAATCATCCCCCTTTCAGACCTCTATAGATAGTGTGCTAATGAATTTTTCTTTGAACTACCCAACTTCTTCACAAGTCTTGAAGTTGCGTTCTTGAGCTTTTGAAAGTTCACCTAGTGTCAACTATCTTCACCTATGGGGGGGGGGGGAGGGAATAGGTGACGTGCAGCATTTTTGCGGAATTTAAGATTGTACCTGCACAATAAAAATAAACAGCACAGCACACAGAATACACAAGCAATTTATAGTGGTTCCTCGACTTGGGTACATCCACTTTCCCCCTTCGACCTATCTCCCAACACGGGACGACTCGGTCTCTTCACCAACAGGATTGAAATCCAATCCTTGGACTAACGGAAGGAATCCTTCCACACGTAGGAGTCACCACTCCCACAAATCGGGTTGTACCCAACCCATACAACACGGAACAAACGTTCCTTTACAACAAAAGTAAAACTAGAATGTACACGAGATACAAACTTCGTTTGGAGACTAAGATGTCCCTCTTTGTTGACGACGTGTTCCTGACATCCACACGGAGTCCACAACCTTAGATCTCTCTTGGAGAGGATCTCCCCGAAACCGGCGGCGGCAAGATGGGCGGCGGCAAGTTTCACGGGATCGGCGGCGACGACGATGTGCGGCTGCACTTCTTTAGAGATCCAAACTTCGTAGCGAAGCTAGCTAGGTCTACCAACGGTCACACTAGGATCAATCATCTCGATCGATTCGGATGGGGAAGACTTTCCCGATCTACAAATCGAGAGACAAGAGATCTCTGGTTAGACACGTGAGACGCTGAGCTTAGCTAGGCTTTTGTCGCAGGAGGATCTGGGCGAAACCACGATCAACCGGCGAACAACTTGTCGCGAGCGGCGGCGGCGGCGACGGAGCGGAAGCGGCGATTTTAGGGTTCGTCCGTGCTCGCGTATTTCTTATCTTCTTCGCTGTCTTTACTGTTCAAAAATACCCGTGTATTTATACACTGTAGACACTTACAATATGACCGTTGTGGGTCCCACACGTAGATACCCGAAATCCGGTTCAAAATAGTCCAGCGACAGAATCCGGTCCAGCAGCATCTCGAGAAATCGCCAAGTAAAATTCGTCGAGAATCATAGGTGATTCTCGACGATTCGTCGAGAATCACTAGTGATTCTCGATGATTCACTTGTTGATTCTCAACGAATATAACTTGGTATTCATGATCTGCTCAACGATGGGTTCGGCGAGAATCACTAGTGATTCTCGTCGAATCTTACTTGGCACCGTTTTGAGGTAGCCGGATAGAGTCGGCGAGAATCACTAATGATTCTCGACGATTCGGCGAGAATCACTAGTGATTCTCGCCGAATTGGCGAGAATCACTTGGTGATTCTCGTCGAATTGTACTTAGACGAATTTTCGTCTTTCCACCCATGATGAGCTCCTTAAGATATCCTTGCTCCTTGTCTGCTCTTGCAAGATTACAGCCCTGTACTTGAAAGTAAGTGCACTCCAATAGAGAGAGTACACGTAGGCCAACACACTGATCTGCTCAACGAGGGATTACGTCGTGTAGACCCGTGTATATTGACCTACTGCACCTTGACATTGGTGTGCACTTAGCGTGGAATAACTGCAAGCACAACTTAAGAGGTTTCATCAAATACATTGTGAATTCATCTTAGCTTGACAGGTGGCTTCCTCAAATCCAGGTGATTGTGGATACAATACCCAACAATCTCCCCCTATTTGACGAAGCTAAAACCCTACTAGCTAAGATGAATAACACTAATCAAATAATAAAAACAGCATTCAGAATTTAAACATGCAGCACAAGAGAATATAAGCAAACAGATCAAGACTTGAGTCATTCACAAATTCAAATATATATACTAGTATATATATACATGTATAATCTCAGAATTATTCATATAATAACAATAAGCATTAAATGTTCTTGAGAGAGAATGACAAGCTATAAATTGTTGACTATTTTTCCTTAGCTAAGTCATCCTTGAGTTTTTGCGCCAAATACTTCTTCCTTTGCCTCTCCATATACTCTTTAGGCTTCAGATAATATCTGGGAGGAGGAACTTTATCTGCTGCCGTGTTGGTCCTGAAGAAGATGTTTCGTTTCGCTTCATACGTCTTGTGCATTTCCCACTCATACTGGATGTATACTTCGTTTCGATTGAGTTCTCCTTTTTCTTGTAGCCAGAAGGTGTCCAAGATGATTAGCTTTGAAACTGGACTCCACTTTTCGTTTCGTACTTCCTCCTCACTCAGTCTGATTCTCTTCTCAGCTAGTGTCTCCTTGGATGTCCCTTCTTGAGCTTTTCTCTTGCCCCTGGCTTTTGCTAGGGCCTCTTGGTCAAACATGCTCATCATTTTAGCTTTGGAAATAGCCCTAGCATCAGCTTCACTCATAGGAACATCTGCAGCACTTGCACTTACTCCCTCAGCAGCACTTACTCCCTCAGTGGCCTTAGAAGTCTCAGGAGCATGAATACCCGCAGGATGTTCAGGCAACACGACGCCTAATGCCTGTTGGAGCATCCACCAGCAGCTGTCATAGACGTATTTGTTTGACTGTTCGAAGTTGTTGATCATGACTTCTCGGAGCTCAGCCATCTTAGCTATGTATTCCTTCTCCCCCTTTTTGGCTTCAACTGTGATGGAGTTTGCATAGGAGTGCAGTGAGTCATCAATATGCTTGGTAGTCCGGGAGAATTCAGTGACCAAGGCCTGCTGATTTGCGTTGAGAGTTACCATATTGCCGTCAAACTTTTGAATGTTGTTTGCTACAACATGAGCATTCTGATTCATGACCGCAAGAGTATCGGTGTTCTTTTTCAATCCGGCCATAAGAAGTGTGACAGCTTGGCCGACCGCTGTATACTTTTCTTCAAATTTCTTGTCCATCATGTCAAGTTTATGGTTGATCTCCACCATGTTCTTCAGCATGAGATTTTCAGACTTCTTAATCCTTTTCAGCATTTTATTTTGAGCTTTTTCAAAAGAGCCTTTAAGCTCATCCACTATACCTTGAATGACACTCACGGTGTGAGTGGCTAGCTCATCTCGTAATGGAAGATCCGGAGGCACTGCTTGGCCTTGCACTTCATCAGATGCACCCGTAGAGCTGGACAGGAGCACAGTCTCTAAGTGTGGAATGCTGGCAGCATCTGTAGGTTCATCGGACTCCCCCTCCACTCGTGCACCAATGTTGATTTCAGGTGCGTGCTTGTCAGATGGAGGTTCAATGAGATCCTGAGTTTCCACAGCGTCCTGTTCCACATTTTCATCTTCCTCACCTTCAGCATCCATAAGATCATCTTCATCAGCATCCTCTTCCAACTCTTTGTCAGTAGTCTCCTGTACAGCAGCTTCGGCTCCTTGAGTGTTCCTGTTCAGGGCCTCCTCATGCTCCAGCTCAGGTTCACTTTCTTCGTGTAGATCTGCCACAGCATCTCTGGCCAGCTGGGAGATGTCAGATACTACATCAGCATGAGTGGGTAGAGGCTCCCCCTCAATTCCTGCAGTCAAAGTATCAGGAATTTCACTGGGGGTTGCTGCTGGAGATACTTCCTGTTGTTCTTCCATGGCAGCCTGCCCAATTCGCCTCTCCCATCTGTCAAAAACACTTGCGTCCATTTTCTTCAGGTAGTGTAGAGGAACACCTGTACTCATGTCAAACTTGTCTCCATTCAGCTGATTGAGATACAGACTTATGATTCGGCCAAAGCTCGGAGATCGCAGGGTGTCCTTTATTTTGTCAAACAGCAATGACCCTCAGTTGAATCTTTTTCGGCAGACAATAGCCACCAGGATCTTGAACATATCCGCAGAGATATGATCATGAGATCCTCGCTTGCAGATGAGTACCTTTCCAATTATGTCAGACAGAAGCTTCCCTTCTTCATTCATATCCTTGCGCTTGATCGACCGAGTTCCTCGTGGGAGACCGCAGAATAAGAGAGTCCTGGTCTTGTCTTCGTCCTCCAGATAGTCCTCGTGCTCCGAGCTAGAGAGCTGCAGGAAGCGGGTCAGCTTACTGGCAGACATCCTGACCTTCGACCCATCCACCTTGCTTTTGACTAGAGAGTCGCCATTCCGGAGTTTTGCGGTAGCGAAGAACTCCAACACCTCTTTGTCCAAGATTTTGCACGGGTGCTCCAGGACGAATGAGAGCCCAGCCTCTTCCAGCATCAGAATGATGTTTCTGAATTCGTTAGAGGCATAAGAGAACCCAGTTCGAACTAGCTCGCAACCAGTGACCAACCCAGCGGTTGTCCTTGGAGCCATTGTAGATCTAGGGAGAGAAGCCCTACTATACGCTTAATCAAAAAAATCAAAAAGGAAGCGACACTAGTGATCAAGTCCAAGTAAGGGTGAGGGGGTGGTTACCTAAAGGTGTAGACGGTGAGTTAGTTTGATGAAGACGAGGGACACCCGATGAGTGCACGCGGAGAAATTCCTGGAAGCAAGAATCGAAACCGGAAGAGCGTCCAAGAACAGAGTGAGCATCCTTCGGTTAATCTTGCGGCAGTCGACGAGTTTCCGGCGCGATTTGACGCGCATCCAGCGGGATACGGCGGGAGACCTTCGATGGAGACCGATTCGGCGAGCTTCCCTTCCGGTGAGTTTCCCCTGCGAAGAGAGTCGACGATTTTTCCTGCGGGCTTCGGCGAGAATCACTTGTGGGAAGATGACTCGGCGAAGACCTTTGCGGGATTAGGCGTGTTTCCTGCGAAGTTCGGCGGGATTCGGCGAGTTTGCTCCTTCGGCGGGATTCCTATGGAAGGTGAAGGGTCGGCGGGATTCTAAATATATAAAGGGTCGGCGGGATTTCTGCTCATTCGACGAGTATGCTGCGGTAAGTTTCCCGTGGAAATGAAAGGTCGGTGGGATTTCTTTGCGTTAACGACAGGTTTTAATAAGGGTTTAACAAGTTATAACGGGATCCCTTTGCTAAGAGTCGGTGGGAATCTGTCTAAGTTGTAATCGAAGGGTTTCTTTGTCTAAGTTGAAATCGAAAGGTTTCTTTACTAGGAATCTTCAAGTTAAGAGGCATTGCAGCATTTTCGAATTCTTCTGATGTCAAGTCAATTTAAAAATTATAAATATATATATCTTAAAGCCAATCTATTTGGGTTTGAACGGGGCTTTTCCAAACACTTCTTGATGTCAATTGTGAGTTGTCGAGATTCACAATGACATATCTTCGTTAACTCTTTATTGATGTATAAACGGTTTGTATGTATCGAGTTAAGCTATCCTTAGATGTGCACACATATATGTATAAGCATAAGTATAAATATATATATATATATATATATATATATATATATATATATATATATATATATATATATATATATATATATATATGTAAATGTGGATACAATATGACTCAAGTCCTTGAACTGATCAAAAGTACCTGAGATTATGAGAGTTAACATTTAGTCTCTCTGACTATAACATACCAGGTGCTCGATGTTAGAATGCTTATATAGATATCACTTCTGTTATTCCAGATGCATGTTCCAATTCAGTCTTGGAACACCTACTGTCTAGTTCCCCTCATATTTACGGGAACCTAGACTACCCTGCAAGAAAGAATTACCTTACCTTAGGAACCCAAATCATATTGGGTCCTAGGTTCCTGTTAGCATAAGCACTCGACTGCCTTCCCCCAGAAAACCTGTCAGGAAGACTACCTCTGTCTCGTGAATGTGGATAAGCCCTTGCCTTTGGCATAGAGGGGTTGTGCCAACAGTCGATGGCAAAGTGTCCCACTTTGCCACAGCACCAACACGAGTGAATGTTGTATCGCCGTTTCTGACCTGATCTAATGACTGAGGTAGTCACGGTCCTAGGTCTAAACGGGATAGGGCATGATCTCCTTACAAAATTTCCTCTTCCACCGTGACACGTAGAGGGGTGGAAGGAATGCATGTTACAAGCGGCATGAGGCCGGGGAGGTGGTGCCTTCCTTTCAGGCATCCCCCTTCCAGAGGTCTCATGAAAACTTACACCATGACTTCTAACCTCCCTATCCTGCGTCCTCGGGTGGCGAGAAGTCTTCTGTGAGCTGGGACATGCAGATTCGCACTGAGTTGAGGCAGTGGCAGTGAATACAAAGGGCTCAGAATGAACCTTAGGTATTCTCTCATGGGTGGCCACGACGGCCCTTGCACTACGGGTGTCTCCACATGGGGACAGATCACCCTTGCAGTGACCACGACTATTCCTGTGGTCATACCTGAATGCATGATGAGTTGCCTTCCTGCTTGGAGTTGGGGGTCGGAATACCGTTTCTCCATTTCTCCACGAATTGATAATCCGGGAGATCCACCCGTTTTCTTGCTTTCTTTTTATAGCATAAACCTTGGAAAAGTTTGATACTATTCTTTTCTCATTCTCTAGACTACTCTCTAGAGCTGAGATCTTAGAGTCCTTGACTTTGTTGGACGCCATTGGAGAACCAACAAGATCTTCAGTCGAGCAATCTCTTGAGCTTGCTCCTCAGCAAGTAGGTTGCTTTTCTGAAGGGCTCTCTTCAGGGAATCAGAATCTTCTGAAGGAAAGCAGTTCCTGTCTTCAGAAACTTCAAGAGATACGGGGCAGGATGAAGAAGTTACCTGCTCTTCTGTGTTATTGTCATTAGAGCCAGTGACCATTGTCTCATCCTCATCAGAGCTGCTTTCCTCACTGGCCTCTTCAGTCTCTAACACGGACACTGGAGCTCTGATGTTGTCCGAGAGATCCATGCCTTCATCTTCAGAGGTGAGGACCCCCACATAGGCTTCATCCTCTGGTTGATAGCAGATCCCAGCTTTCTCTGACCCCCCTATCAACTCTGAGATCATCACCCACATAGATTTAGCCGTCCTACATTTTTCCAATCTAGAGCGAGAAGCTCCAGACCAGATATCCAAGATAATTTGACGAATCCTCTTGTCCAAGTTAAATAGTGACAGTTCCGTCTCTGACATCTCTGCAATGCACTTGGGCACTTCGATATTCTTTCCAGAGCAGGAGGTCTTCATAGGAATAAAAGGACCCTCTTCCACGATGAAAGATGCTCAAGGATCGATGGCCTCCAAGTGATATGACACCCTCATCCTCCAGACGGGATAATACTCCTTTGTACATGCGGGGAGTCTTAGTGGCGATATCTCATAATCCAGTTCCATGCTTCTGACACTGGTGGCAGGATGCTACTCAAGGTGTAAATCTTTTTGATGAGTAACCTCGCTTTGATACCACTTGTAAGTTCACCTAGTGTCAACTATCTTCACCTATGGGGGGGGGGGGGAATAGGTGACGTGTAGCGTTTTTGCGGAATTTAAGATTGTATCTGCACAATAAAAATAAACAGCATAGCACACAGAATACACAGGCAATTTATAGTGGTTCCCCGACTTGGGTACATCCACTTTCCCCCTTCGACCTATCTCCCAATACGGGACGACTCGGTCTCTTCACCAACAGGATTGAAATCCAATCCTTGCACTAACGGAAGGAATCCTTCCACACGTAGGAGTCACCACTCCCACAAACCGGGTTGTACCCAACCCTTACAACACGGAACAAACGTTCCTTTACAACAAAAGTAAAACTAGAATGTACACGAGATACAAACTTCGTTTGGAGACTAAGATGTCCCTCTTTGTTGACGACGTGTTCCTGACATCCACAAGGAGTCCACAACCTTAGATCTCTCTTAGAGAGGATCTCCCCGGAACCGGTGGCGGCAAGATGGGCGGCGGCAAGGTTCACGGGATCGGCGGCGACGACGATGTGCGGCTGCACTTCTTTAGAGATCCAAACTTCGTAGCGAAGCTAGCTAGGTCTACCAACGGTCACACTAGGATCAATCGTCTCGATCGATTCGGATGGGGAAGACTTTCCCGATCTACAAATTGAGAGACAAGAGATCTCCGGTTAGACACTTGAGATGCTGAGCTTAGCTAGGCTTCTGTCGCAGGAGGATTTGGGCGAAACCACGATCAACCGGCGAACAACTTGTCGCGAGCGGCGGCGGCGGCGACGGAGCGGAAGCGGCGATTTTAGGGTTCGTCCGTGCTCGCGTATTTCTTATCTTCTTCGCTGTCTTTACTGTTCAAAAATACCCGTGTATTTATACACTGTAGACACTTACAATATGACTGTTGTGGGTCCCACACGTAGATACCCGAAATCCGGTTCAAAATAGTCCAGCGGCAGAATCCGGTCCAGCAGTATCTCGAGAAATCGCCAAGTAAAATTCGTCGAGAATCATAGGTGATTCTCGACGAATCGGCGAGAATCAGTTAGTGATTCTCGACGATTCGTCGAGAATCACTAGTGATTCTCGACGATTCACTTATTGATTCTCAACGAATATAACTTGGTATTCATGATCTGCTCAATGATGGGTTCGGCGAGAATCACTAGTGATTCTCGTCGAATCTTACTTGGCACCGTTTTGAGGTAGCCGGATAGAGTAGGCGAGAATCACTAATGATTCTCGACGATTCGGCGAGAATCACTAGTGATTCTCGCCGAATCGGCGAGAATCACTTGGTGATTCTCGTCGAATTGTACTTAGACAAATTTTCGTCTTTCCACCCATGATGAGCTCCTTGACCTATCCTTGCTCCTTGTCTGCTCTTGCAAGATTACAACCCTGTACTTGAAAGTAAGTGTACTCCAATAGAGAGAGTACACGTAGGCCAACACACTGATCTGCTCAACGAGGGATTACGTCGTGCAGACACGTGTATATTGGCCTACTGCACCCTGATATTGGTGTGCACTTAGCGTGGAATAACTGCAAGCACAACTTAAGAGGTTTCATCAAATACATTTTGAATTCATCTTAGCTTGACAGGTGGCTTCCTCAAATCCAGGTGATTGTGGATACAATACCCAACAGCTTTCTTTTATAATTGTATCTGATTATTGGCTAGAGTAACTGACCGTTCCATTACCTCACCACTGCTGGTAATGGTGTGATCTATTGGTTTTCCTCCAATTTGTAAAAGTATTTTAAATTTATCAGTATTATTTTGGATTTCAGCAAATCCTTGACTCATCTCTTTTTCCAAAGCAGTTACTTTATCAGTTACAGCTTTAATAGAAGAATCAAAATAATTTCTCTATTCAGCTAGCATTGCTTCAATCTCGCTCAAGATATTACCTTCAGAAAATACTTCAGTTTGAGGAGGAGGTGGTTGAGCTGGGGCTTTCCATGGAACTATCTCTTCAATTTGTACAGTAGAGGTAGAAATTTGTTTCCCTCTTGCAGTGGTTACCTCATCTTCAGCCTCACCACCCAGGAAGGTGGGAATGTTGAAATGGAGACTGTTAAGAGGAGGATCAGCATCTTAAACAGGTGTTTCTTCTTCAGTATCAGAAATTGAGACAACCTCTTCATGATGTACATCTTCAAGTGGAGATTTTTCTGGTTCTAGTTCAGAAGAATGTTCTAGTTGAGAAGACTTTCCTTGAGGAGACATTGCTGGTGGATAAGGATGATCTTCTGGTACAGTGAATAGAGGCTCTTTAGAAGAGAGTTCCTCTATCATCTTATTGATATCATCATTTGTAGACAAAATCTGTTTAGTTACCTGAACATCAGTCAGGGTTTCTGCATCAGGTAGATCATCAGCAATGAAATCTGAATTTTCTGCTTGGAGAGAGGTGGTCTGGGCAACAACTAATGGAGTTGAACTATCTTCTAAAGCTATATTTACAGCAGCAAGATAAGAGGCAGAAGTAACTGAATGTACAACAGCAGCAGGTGAAGTGATTTGAGCTGGAATTTCTGTAAAAACTGCGGCAGGAGTTAGAGTTTGAGAGGGCTGTACTAGAACAGATGGAGCAGACTCCCCCTCAATAACTGGATCATTTATTTGATGAGAAGGAGGAGATGGAGGCCTGTCTTCATCTTCATTTTTCTTTGGTGTTTGTTCAGATTTCTGAAACTTAAATTACCATCTTTGGATTGAGGAGATGGAGACTTTCTTCATGTGATGCAATGAAATACCTTTAGAAAGATCAAAAATTTCTACCTGGAGCTCATGAAGAATAAGAGAAACTATTCTGCCAAAATTTGGTGTCGTGATACTGTCTTTGATCTTGTTAAAAATAACATACCCCACTAAAATTTCTTCCTACAGATAACAGTTGTCATCATGTCAAAGATGTCATTTGTGATGTAGCTGATTGAATAGGTGCGACACAAGAGAACTTTTCAGAGAATGTCCACCAGCAACTTGCTCTCTGCAATGAGATTAGCGCGGCAAATAGTCCTCACAACAATGGAGATACCACAGAATCTGCAGGCAAGATCATAATCATCGCCGATTAGGTAATCTTCCTCATCGATGAGAGGCAGCCGAAGGAGCTTGGAGATGATTGGGGCGGACAGCTTGATCTTGATTCCGTGAACTTTGCTCTTGAGAATCCTCCCATTTCTCTTTATTTTGTCATTCTAAAAGAATTCCTCGACTTTAGGAAGTAAAATCTTGCATGGATGTTCCAAAACGAAAGACAACCCGGCGACTTCTAGTAACAATAGAACGTTGTGGAAATCGTCAGAGATTTCAGCAATTCCTGTGGAGTCTAACTCACTACCAATTCCAATCTTTGACGGAGGAGCCATCGATCAAGATTGCAGAGCAGATACCAATTGATGTCTTGAAACGACAGCAGGAGAACGACTACGACAAGGAAGACAAATGGTTTCTTGTTCTCGAGAAAAGTTTTGAGATTCGGGATTTGGGGCTTTTCTTGGACTTAATCTATTTATATAACTCTTAAATAATGATGATTAAGGAAATAATAATACTAAACTACCTAGAGTATGGTGGTGAAGAGCCCGGGCGCCGAAATTAAAAATTTGAACTTGGAGAGAAATTTGGCATCAGATTTATCAAGTGAGATATGAGTTCTCAAGAAGAAGAAAACTATTACTCGAGTAGAAGCTATCTTGCTCTCGAGTAGAACTTTCCAAGTTCTCGAGTAGAGCTTTTATTCTCGAGAAGTAAGTCCATTTTTCTCGAGTACAAATGATGTACTCGAGAAATGAATTCCACACCTTGATTTTTCTTGATTTTGAAGTATAACCCGAACTTGAACTTGCTTGTGACCTTTTTCTTCATTCTTACTTATTGAGCATGCCAAGTTCTATTTTGAAGAACGATAACATGGCCTTGTCCAGCGGCTTTGTGAATATATCTGCAATCTGCCTGTCTGTTGGAACATACTGGAGATTGATGTCTCCATGCTCCATATGCTCCCTGATGAAGTGGTAACGCAACTCTATGTGCTTTGTCCGACTGTGAGAGACTGGGTTACTGACTATTGCAATTGCACTGGAGGAGTCACAAAACAGAGGGATGTCATTGACCTTCAAGTTGTAATCTTCAAGTTGATTCTTTATCTATAGCAATTGTGCACAACAACTGCCAGCAGGAATGTATTCTGTCTCGGCCGTTGAAATTACGACACAATTTCGCTTCTTGCCGCTGCATGAAATGAGCCTTCTTCCAAGGAATTGGCAAGTCCCGGAAGTGCTCTTTTTATCATCTTGCCTTCCTACAAAATCTGCAACTGAAAAACAAATTAGTTCGTTATCATTACTTCTCGGGTACCATAAACCAAGATTTGGTGTACCTTTAAGGTGTCTCAATATCCATTTTGCAGCAACGTAGTGAGATTCCTTAGAGTTCACTTGAAATCTAGTACACACACATGTTGAAAATATTATGTCTGATCTACTAGCAGTAAGATAGAGTAAGGATCCAATTATGCTACTGTAATTAGTTTCATCAAAAGGTTTCCCTTTCTCATCCGTGTCTAGAGACATAGTTGAACCCATTGGAGTCCTCATAGAGGTTGCCTTCTCCATTCCGAATTTCTTAATTAACTTATTTGTGAATTTCGTCTGAGAGATGAAAATTCCGTCTTCATATTGTTTCACCTGAAGTCCTAAGAAATACTTCAGCCTTCCCATACTGCTCATTTCGAACTTCCATTGCATAAGTTTGGAAAACTTTTTGCAAAGGTTGTCGTCAGTCGAGCCAAATATGATGTTATCAACATAGATTTACACTTGCAAAATCTTGCCTTTTATTTCCCTAAGAAATAATGTCTTATCTATTTTTCCTCTACTGAACATGTTCTCAAGAATAAAGTTAGACATCATCTCATACCAAGCTCGAGGAGCTTGTTTCAAACCATATAAAGCTTTAAATAAACGATAAACATGCTCAGGGTAATTAGAATCAAAGAAACCTGGAGGTTTGTCCACATACACCTCTTCCTTTATGTCACCATTAAGGAAGGTTGACTTCACGTCCATCTGGTAGACAATGAAGCCCTTAAGTGTTGCATATGCTGGGAACAAACTGATTGCCTCCAACTTTTCCACTAGTGCATACGTCAGATCAAAGTCGATTCCTTCTTCTTGTCTATATCCCTTGGCAACGAATCTGGCCTTATTATTTATAATTTTCCCATCCTCGTCCATCTTGTTCCTGTAGACCCACTTTGTTCCGATAACGTTCTTACCTTTGGGTCTTGGTACAAGCTTCCAGACTTAGCAATGCTTTAATTGATTCAGTTCTTCTTTCATTGCCATTATCCAAGATGCGTCTGAGTTTGCTTCCTAAAACTTCTTTGGTTCAACCTGCGAGCGGAAACTCAAATATAGATTTTCATTAGCTGTGCTTCTACGAGTTCTGACATCATCCCGGGGATCTCCTATGATTTGATCCATTGAGTGATCCTTCAAGTGTCTGAGTTCTAGTGTTCTTGTATCTGGAGCTTCTTCTACCACTGGAGTGACTTCATCAACTTGAATGATATCTTCATCATGGTCATCAACCTCTCCAATTTGGGTTGGAGTGGTGATCTTGATGAACTTTTGATCTTTTTCTTCAGTCGGCTCATCCAAATTTTATTCCTTTATCCTTGATCCCGCATCTTCAACAAACACACAAGAAGAGCTGCCTTGCAGCAAGCTCATCTCATCAAATACAACATGAATAGATTCTTCCATAACAAGGGTTTTCTTATTAATAATCCTATATGCCTTACTATGGCTAATATAACCTACGAAAATACCTTCAAAACTCTTTTCACTAAATTTAGTGGTGTGATTCTTACCATTATCAAGGACGAAGCATTTATTGCCAAAGAGTTTAAAATATGAAATAGTCGGTTTCCTGCCCTTTAGAAGTTCGTAAGGTGTCTTATTATTGTTCTTGTTTATGAGTGCTCGATTTTGCACGTGGCACGCAGTATTGACAACTTTAGCCCAGAAATATTCTGGTAGTGAGGCATCAGTCAACATGGTTCTGCAGGCCTCTATGAGTGTTCTATTCCTTCTCCCCACTACTCCGTTCTATTGAGGAGTAGGATCAGAGGAAAACTCATGAAAGATTCCCAGACTTTCATAGAATTTTGTCATTGCCATAGACTTGAACTCTATTCCATTGTCACTTTTGATTTTGACAACGGAGTAGCTGTATTCATTCTGGACCTGCCTGGCAAAATTAGTAAACATATCAAAAGTATCTGACTTGTGTTTTAGGAACAACACCCACGCAAAGTGAGAGTAATAATCAACAATAACCAATGTATAATCTTTACCTCTCAAACTTTTAACTTATAGTGAATCGAACAAGTCCATATGGCGTAGGTGTAAACACCTATTAGAGTCTTTTCCAATAATGATTTTGAAGGTAGCCCTTGTTTGCTTGTCTTTTACACATGCGTGACAAAATCTATCTTTAACACACTTGACATTTGGGGCGTCACGTACTAAATTAAGAGAAAATAATTTATTAATAGTTTTGAAATTTAAATTTGCTAATCCCTTGTGCCATTGGTCACCAAGAGACGCACTATCTTTTGCCAAAAAGCACACTGGCGTAGAATAGTCTATGCAAAAAAAATTTAAACAAAATATATTCCTACTATGAGTGCCCCATAGAATCGTTTCCAAGTTATCTACCGATTATTTCAAGCACTTCTTTGCACGAAATTCTACTATATATCCTTTATCACAGAGAAAGCTTATGCTTATAAGATTGTATTCCAATCCGTCAACATAAGCCACATCTGAGAAGGATACACTACCATTAGTAATCATACTGTAGCCTTTAGTAATTCCTCTTTCAGAACCTCCAAAGATGACCTTTGGCCAATTAATGACTGGAGAGTAATTCTGGAGTAGGCTTCTAGTCCCGGTTATATGCCGAGAGCATCCACTGTCCAAATACCAGATAGGATTTTTGGTGGCCTTTGGACATACCTGCATTCACAAATCAGTTTGCCTTAGGAACCCAAACTCATTTGCGTCCTTGGTCTCTAGTTAGCACACTCCCCCTACGTGTGTTAACATTGTGAGTGGTCTTTCTTATATTATTAACTTGTGGAGTTACATAATATCTGGTGTTAAACCAGCAATTTATAGCAAAGTGACAAACTTTGCCGCAACACCAACAGTCAAACCTATTGTGTCTTTGCCTAAAGTTCTCTTGCTTGACCTTTTGAGAGTGTGGTCTAGCAAGGGCTGCAGACTTGGAGGCAGAAGCTTCGCGGTGATAACACTCACATGACTTCTTCTCCTTAAGAATCTTTTCCGCAACAGGTTTAACTTTCGGAGCTTTCTTGATGTTATGACCATGATTATTAGGGCCATAGCTCTGAAGAGTGATCTTCTCATAAGGTGCTTTGAAGACACTTTCACCAAAGTTCTGGTGACGGGTACATCCTTGTTACTGAGACTTGGGCACTACATAAGTAGGCCTAAAAAAGTGACCGTAGGTTGAATCAAGATCAAACTTGTTAGTTGGAAAGATAATCTTTTTAAATGAAGTTTGATCTTGAGGAGCTTTTCCCTTCTCCTTGGCTAGAGCTTTCTTGGCAGCCTTGTTTATTAGTTGAGCTTTATTTCTCCTAGAAGATTTACTCGGAGCATCCGCATGGCCTAAGCCAACACCTTAGGTCTGAGCAGAGAATTCAACAACAAATGGAAGGACTGTATTGGGCTTGGAGAAACTTTGAACAAGTTTCTTTTCAGCTACAAGTTATTCTTCCAATTCCTTGATGATTTTCTCCTTCAGATTTAGGTGCTCGAGAGCTTTATTATATTCTTCAAATGCAGCATTGAAATCCTCTCTGAGTGAGTCCGTCTTGGCGACTTCCTCTCTCAGAGTCTCTCTTCAGCCTTGAGAGATTTAATCTCCTTGACCTGAGTTTTCACAACTTTTCGACATTTGTCGAAAGTCTTGATTAATTCTTTATATTGAGTCATGAGTTCAGACTCATTATCAGAATAGCAGTCCTCATGATCTTGGTCAGAAGCATCTGATTCTGAGAGAGGAGTGTGAGAGTTTACCTTCTCAGTGTATTGGGGCTATTCTTCCTCGTCTGTTTGTCTCATTAGCCCAAAGTTGGCTTCCTCTTCATCACTTGACTCAGATGAGTCAGAGTCACTGAGAGTCTTGGCCTTCTTGGCTACCATGCTTCTTTCAGTTTTCTTCTTTTTATAAGAAGATTTCTTCCCCTCTCTTCTTCCACCCTCCTTCTTCTTGTGAAGGCAATCAGCTATGATGTGTCCTGGCTTATTACAACAATAATAAAGAATGTCAGAAGAAATATGTTTGTTCGATTTAGAGTGATACCTGTCTTGGCTACTTGAGCCTTTCTTATGACGATCACCATCATGACTTGATCTTCTAGTCGTGGCATCTTTGGCTCTCCACTACTTCTTCTTGTTCAAGAACTTCTTGAACTGCCATGAAAGAACAGATAACTCTCCTTCTGATAGCTCTGAGCTTGATGTACTTAGCTCTGAAGCTTCTTCTTCACTCTCTTCCGGTGCAGGGGCAGGATATACAGCTTTTGACTTCCGTGAGATGTCTGCCATTGGAGCGACATACTTCTCCTTGGATGAAGACCGACTATTCTCTTCTTCAGCTATTCTTGAATTTATTTGGAGCTCATTTGACATAAGCTTTCCAAAGAGATTCTTAGGGTCAGTCTCTGCCAGCTTACCAAACTCCCGGATTGCATAGATTGTGTTGTGACATTCCTTAGTCAAGGATCTTAGAAATTTGTCATTCAGTTCTCCATTAGTGAAGACCCTCCCATAGAATCTTAGGACGTTGACAATCTTG
The DNA here is from genome assembly GCA_039583875.1 of Platanthera guangdongensis. Lineage (NCBI taxonomy): Eukaryota > Viridiplantae > Streptophyta > Magnoliopsida > Asparagales > Orchidaceae > Platanthera > Platanthera guangdongensis. The sequence continues at coordinate 97,400,314 of CM077163.1, forward strand.
AAGAAGCTTTCAAAAGAATCAACAATAGAATCCTTGGGACCTTATGTGAATGCTTTATTTTTCTGATTCAGGAGTGATCTTCTGTCATCCCTTCCCTCTTCAGTACCTTCCATTAGGATGATGAGAGACTGCCACATTTCCTTGGCAGATTGGCAGTGAATCAGGTTCTGCAACATAGAATCATCGAGTGCACTTGCGATGATATTTGTGGGTTTCTTGTCTAATGAGACAAGTGCAATCTCATCTTTCTCAAGATCCATAAGCTTCTTTGGAACTTGCTTTGTTGGATCAATAGTGGAGACTGTCATGGGAACATAGGATCCTTCTTCCACAATCATAAAGATCCTTGGATCCACAACTTCCATGAAAACTTTTATTATTTCTTTCCACATGGAAAAGTTAGTCTTTGTACATAAAGTGTGCTTAGCAAAATCTTTGGCTCTGTCCATGCCTTTATCCTCTTTAGACAACTAGGGGCAAATCTGTTCAAGGCGTTAACCTTTTGATTAACAACCTCGCTATGATACCAATTGAAAATATTTAAGTTGTCTACCTAAATCACCTAGATGGGGGTGAATATGTGAGTTCTGCATCTTTTTGCAGAATAAATATTTGTAAGAGAGATGCACATAAACTAAACAAGCATACACAGACGACACCAAGAATTATAATTGTTCCCCAAACTTGGGTACATCCACTTTCCACCTCACTGATCTAGCAATGCACTAGACTCGGCTAATCCACTATTCTATCAGATTGAAAACAATCCTATAACTCGGAACAAGGTTCCTACAACTCGATCGCCCAAAACAGGATCTACACTCGGAAGAGAAACTTCCTACAAAATCTCGGAGAATAAAGCTCCTACAACTCGGAGAAGAATCTCCTACTAGAATAAAATGATTTACAGAGAAATTTACAAACAGTAATATCTCAGATATGAATCTTCAACCCTTCTTCCTTCTTAAACTTTGAAGCTCTGTCAGAAATAAATCGAAGAAGACAAACGCAAAATTTCTGGATCTGAAAACTTTGGACTCAGCACGATCAAGGAAAAGATTCGTCGATGTAGAAATTCTTGATCAGTTGAATCTCTTGTTCTGAATCTCTTGGATCAAAAGCAGATCGACGATGAAGACACTGAATAGCTGCAGCTTCCCGATTTAGAATGAAAATTGCTATTCAGAATACTTACGTTTTCTTCTTTTGGGTTGGTCGATTATGATAAGACATTTTATAGGACTTTCTTAACGGTCATAATCACATCAAATGCATGCCATGTGGACCAATCAAATGCTAATCATATTTGAAATTACTTCTGTCAGGACTTAAGAAAAATTCAGAAATTGGTATTGCATTTCTGGAGAGAGTCAATTGTACTCGAGAAGTTGTTTTCTATTTCTCGAGAAGAATTATGAAGTTCTCGAGAAAGGTACTTATGAAAAATGTAGAGGTGGAATCCAGCTATCTCGAGAATGATAATAAGTACACGAGAAGAATAAATTTTAGTTCTCGAGAACAAGTATTCTGGTACTCGAGAACAAGGAAGTATCTCGAGAAAAGACTTAGAAAAAGTTTTGACTGGAAATGAGGTAACTCGAGAAGGAGATTCATGCACTACTCGAGTACACATGCCTTTCTCGAGAACATCACTAAGATTTCTCGAGAACTGCTTCTGCAACTCGAATACATGACTGATCTCACTCGAGTATATACTTTAGTTCTACTATAGTACAAAAGGTCCTACTCGAGAAAAATGCTTTGAAATTTTTTGTAAGTCTAAAACTTATTTTCTTCAACAAATTCAGCAACAATCTTTTCTCCCATGGCTTTAGTGCTTGAAAAAGAAGTGTGTCCCAATAGAGAGGCTACACAAGAGTCAACACCATGGATCACACAATGAGGGATTACATTGTATGGTCCTATGTTTGGTGACTCATTGTAGACTGACATTATTCTCCACTTGGCAAATATGTCATGCAAACACTCAACTAGAAAAGACATCAAATACAAACTTAATTCATCTTTGTTCAAGGGTAACTTCATGCAAATCTGGGTTATTGTGGATGTAATACCCAATAGGTTGGGGGGTTTCAGGACGGGTTTAGTCCTATGAGCTGGAGGCTCAGATATTTGGATTCAGGACGGGTTTAGTCCCGCGAGCTGGATGCTCAAATGTTTGGATTCAGAACGGGTTTAGACCTACGAGCTGGAGGCTCCGATGTTTGGTTTAGGACGGGTTTAGTCCTGTGAGTTGGAGGCTCAGGTTGAAATGACTTGCATGTGCATAGAACATATTAGTGGTGGGTCATGCAGTACTGGCTAGTTATCACACCGACGGTAGTACGGTGACTCTGTTGAGGTGTGAGGGTTTGAGGGGCTAGTAGGTTGTTTTATACTACTGTATGACAGACAATCACCGAAAATGCACAACCGACCAAAAATTCTAGTGCAAATGGCCAACAAATTAGTATACAGAGACTCTAGAGTGCACCTTGGACTTGTTTCAAAGACGTACGAATAGGTTAGGCCTGGTAGTGTGTATACCTGCCTAGGAAATAGAGATGCCCGCTCTACTGCTGCCATAACCATAAAGGTGGTACCAGAGAGTTCACCTAACTCCAAAAAGTGGGAACTAAAGGTCTGTGATCACAGAGTCATGTGTGTGAGTTGCACTTGTATGAATCATAACACGCATAACTCATCATAGCATACATACATACTTAGGGCATACGCACTATGGATCCTTATCATATAAATTAGTATGTGATCTTTTATATGATAAGTTATACTTATGAAATCTTTACTTTTAAGTTTGTATGGGCATTCATATAAGTTAAGGTACTCTTGCGATGTTAGTGTAGCGGTTGATAGTTTACTTTCTGCTCAGTTTCTTTACTTTACTTTCATCTCGTTCTTTCAGTTCTACTTTACCTATTGCACTTATTTTCATTACTACTTTACTTACTCTACTTGTGCTATAAGAACTGTTAGAATGATGATATAATTGTTAGAAACATAACTATGATAGAATAGATCCACCGTCACTCGCTTCCACTTTGTACTGCTTTGATGTCCTCCGTTTTGGTCCTCCCGCTCGGTGCATAGGAGTCGCGGGGGTGATGCGAGGACAAAATGACTTATTCTTTATGACTAGTAGGATGAGGTGGCAGGAGATGAGGAGCAGATACCACATACTACTACCACAGCTCAGCATCAGGTGATGACGTGTAACACCCTCATCCATCACATGTGATGTAATATAATGTCTGGCCGGGGCCCCACGCCATATTCCACAAACAGTCAGTGAAGTTACATATTAATACCAAAACACTATGTAACTATATCGAAACCTAACAGAGAGCATTCTAGCGGAAGTTTTTAAATATGTTAGAAGAACCCATCACAGAACATGAATGTCCACTATAGCCAAAAGTAGAAATGAAAGAACAAATACACATATAATCTTGGCCTTATGACCTTACAACGTTTTCTTAAACAAAAGTGTTTTACATACTTCGGCACGCAGGCCGGCCATACATAAAAATAACAAACTAAGCACTTCGCTTTGACCTTCAAGGGCCAACACATCATTAATGGCTTTAATATGCTACTTGCCACTAGTCACACCTATTCCTGCAAGAACGATCCACCAAACTGTGACAAAACAAGGCAACGGTCAGCTAAAGCTGAACAAATTATAACGACCCCGCCCTTTACTCGGGACGACAGAGCTCCTTCCTTGCAAAATATTAGCAAAACCAAACATAGTAATGAAAGTGGAATTTAAGCACACTTCACCACAGGCGTAGGAACGAACAGCCACACACCCCGTGCTCTAAGGGCACATTATCGGTGTCCAGAAAAAAACCTAGGGACCACCACCGTTCTCCAGAAGGGAACAACATGAGCATTTTGGTAGTCTTTACGGCCCGCGCAAGGCCTAAGACCCGTAACTATAATAGCGACAGGTAACATAACCCACAGATGCACCACAAATCTATTGGGTAGGTTCGAACCTTTCCCATTGCTCACATCGCTGGGCAAAAACTACCATGATGTGGGTCGGCCTCCCCATTCCCATTCCTCCAATTCCTAAAATCATTACATAACCTTGTTACGATATACAGGTGGTTTACAGATCATCTAGCCGGGCTCCCAGAACTCTAAGCCCCATATCTCAGGCCCCAGGTCTCCACGACACAGGCCACAAACAAAGCTCCCAAGGAGCTACCGCCTGTGGTATGACTACCGCCACACAGTATCTGGAATAAATGCGATTCTGCCCAGTTTTCCAGGTTCTTCTTGGAGTTAGTCCCCAAGGTTCCCTGCTACAATCTACCATGTAGAAACCCGAAAAACAAACATCACGGATTCTTCTCTGACCAATACAAGCATAATGAAAAACATCACTAATCCGAGACCAACCTGTACAGATGGGCTTCACACACCATGCCCATGTTCGTACTTCGATTCCAAACTTTACATGCAAAAACTACGGGGATATACCGTATCTATCCGAAGGAAAACCTTATGCTCATTGCACACTCATGGGGAGGGATTCCTATGCAAAAGGAAGAGGACTTCACATGTCCAACTTGAGAATCATTACCCTCTGCATTCTCTTTAGTGCCATTCCAAAGATCTAGAAGGATGAAAGTGACCGCAACAGCCTTGACTCCACAGATTCAGACTCAGCTTGTGAATCAGGGCTTCGTAACTTCAACGCTGATGAGATTTACCCTCCGACGCTGCTGCTCCTCCTCCAGGAAAATCAGGCCAACTCCAAATCCAGAAGAAAATGAAGTGAAAACGGCCAAACTAGGCGTATAAATAAAGCTACTGCCATGCAATAATTAGCTACCGTCGCGAGGTACCTTAATTTGACACCTCGTTTTAAGCGCAACTGCCCAAATCATCCAATCACAGGCCGACACGTGGCCATGTTGTTTTGAATACGCTACCGCCGCGTGATAGCATGCTAATACCGCGCGATAGAGGACGGCGGTTACGACACGATGATGCGTCGACAACTGTACTGTTCGCTGTTGGCCTACTATTCGCTTAAGAAAAGAGAGCAGCCGAACTAGCAATCCAACTAGGCAAGTATACCTATCGAACAGTAGCAAGGGGACATAAGTGTCGTATTTAAATCCGGGGACTGTCAATTAAGCTTACTCATACGAAGACTATTATTTTATCGACGAAAAACTTGGGGTTAAAAGAAAGCTAAATGCAATAAATGAAATATTACATAAGAAAGAGGGCTATTTGGATAAAAAGGTAAAGAAAGCATAAAAGAAACGATTACACTAGAAGGTTAGAACGATGAGATGGAAATGTACTCGATCAAGAATCACCTCGACAAGAGTCAATTAAAAACACGATAAAAAAACCTAAGCTTAATAGGGTAAAGGTCTTTGACCATGGAGGTTCCATAAATATGAACACGCTTCTCTCAAAGACGTCCCCACCTGAGTTTAGTAAGGTCCGACCGACTCTCGCCTAAATCGGAGGCCTAAAACTCGCCTTACGTGGTGAACCCCACTATTGGATTTTACTCCAATCCGGGAGATTTGGACGTCTGCTTCTCTCGAGGGGTGCGTACAACTCCCTTTACTCTTGAGTGCTCATTTCAAACTATCGCCCTCTCGGCTAGCCAAGAATGAAAGTAAAGGTGGAGAATATATATCGATGATATATCTCCAACCCGTGATGAATCAAAAGTAATTCAAGGGCTAAACCTTAAAAAGAAAAGGTAAACTCAAAGCATCATAACTTAATCACTTGAACCTCGGATCATCAAGATCGTGTACAAGGAGGATTAATTAATCATAATAAAGTGGAGGAGGGGGGGGGGGGTATGAGTAGTAAAGCATAAAGACACAAAGTAAGAAAGGTAAGAGAAAAGAGCACTTTTATTAATATTAAATAGAGCAACACTTGGAAATTGAAGAGTATAATTGCTTTAAAATGAAATCCTATTCTGGCCCTATAATTAGCAACTAAAGCATTTGCAAGAAAAGCTAATACAAAAGCTTAAACTACACTTGAATTGAACTAAACTAAAAACAGAAAGAGAGAGAGAGAGAGAAGAAACATGAAAAACTTCAGAAAATAAAAGGGCAGCACTTCCTTACACAGTCCAAAAAACTATATGGACTCAAGGGGGGGTCTGAATTTATAGAAATTCTAGAGGGGGTGACACGACTGGCGACATGGCCATGTTGGTGGCCGTGTCCAGTGCTGGTTGACTTCGGGCTCTGGTTCTGGCGGGAAATGATCATTACAACGCTGACTAGCGGGCATGCCCATGCTGACACGGCCACCAACACGGCCGTGTTGGTGGTCGTGTTCTCTGTGGTTGATGGCCTTCGACGGGGGCAGGGGGGCGCATTAATGGCGGGCTGCATGCGCTGAGGAGATGGCGACACGCTTGGCGACACGGCCGTGTGGGTGGCCGTATCCTGCTCTGGATATTCATTGACTCATGGTGACACGGTCCATGTTGACACGGCTAGCTGACATGACCAGAGACACGGCCAGCGACACGAACGTATTTTAGGCCATGTCCTGGTCGGGATGAACTCTGGACTTTCCTCTGGTTGTTGATTCTTTGGGAACAGGTGGCATGCCCCATGACACGGCCGTGTGGGTGGCCGTGTTAGGTCATTTTGGGTGAAAATTGAGAAAAACTGCAAAAGAGCACAAAAACATTAGTGGCATAAATAAATACAAGAAGAAGGTACATATAGTCTAACAAGATAAGATTTGCACAATAAAAGTCCTAAACAAAACTCTAATAGCTTAAATACAAAACACACTATCAAATTCCCCCAAGCTTAAGTTTTGCTTGTCCCCAAGCAAAAATATAAAAACTAGATAACCATAAAATATGACTAATCAAAAAGTTCTAATTATGCCTACACAAGTACTATGCGAAATTCTAAGTAGGGAAAAGGTGAAATGCGAATCTAAATCAATTATATATATATCGTTTGACTTTTATAAACTTTACTTAACGAAAATAAATCATCCAAATTTTTGAAAAAAGTCTTTAAATAGATTTAAGCAAAGCAACGAAAATGAAAAAGCGCATTGAGTTATTACTAAATCCAAGCAACGCATTATAAGTATATCAAATAATTAACAAAAATATAAGTTTAAATCCAAAACTAATACTGATTTACTTTTCTTCTTGTCTTAGTTATTTAATAAAATTCAAAAAGGCGTGACTCAAAAGGACTTAATAGGACCGAAGCGTTTGTTTTAGGATTATAATTAGGAGTGGAATTCAAAGATAAATAGGGAGTCTTAAAATCACACTAAACAAAAACAAACAGTTTCAAAAATTTTCATTTTGAACAAAATATTTTTCTTTCTTCTTTTTTTTTTGTTTCCATTTTTGTTTCTTATTTTCCTTTTTTTAAAAACAAGGGCCATACAAATTTTTATTTTCATTTTGAATTGGCCAAAAACAAACATTTCTTTTGAGCATACTTTTTTTCAAATATTTCTCCAAAAACATCACAAAATAACCTATCATAATCATGAAAATTCTTTATGAAACTCAAAAAAGGCAAGTGTGATTAGGTAGGTTGGAAATTTTGGCTTTGATGAAAAAGATATGAAAAGAGGATCCATCAAATGAATTTGGAAAAAAGGCTCAAAAGTAGCTAACTAGTGGCGAAAGTTTTTTAGGTTGGCAGGAAAGCTCAAACGAAAACAAAACGGCCTAAATCATTTTCACGCTTTTAAATTTTTTTAAAACATAGATTTGAAAAATTTCAAAAAACAAGTCCTAGATAATAAAAGAAGATTGATGAAATTATCTTGAAAATAGAAATAATAGGTGACTTGGATCATTCACATCTACTACGCTATTCAAAAGTTTTCCTTATAAAAATTATCCAAAAATGAAAATGAAAATAGTGGATGATAATTTTTTGAGAAAGTAAAAAAAATAAAGAACGAAAAACCATAATAGAAATGCGAGTTTTAGGAAAATATTTCACCTTAACAAGCTACCGTGAATTAGAAACACGACATGACCAACATTTTACTTAAGAAACATAATTAAAAAGAAGGATTAGAAAAATTACAATTAGTTAAGTTGTTTATAAGGAATTTTGAGAAAAACAAAACAAGAACAAGGGGTACTATTGAAATACCAAAATGTCTAAACTATTAAAAAAAACAAAAAGCATATTTTTTAAATTTTGAAAAATTCTCTTTTTTTTTAATTTGGTGATATTCTCTTTTTTTTGGATTTTGGAAATATTAAGATATTCATTTTTTTGGATTTTGGAAAAATGTTCACAGAAAACATGAAAAATATTCACAAAAAGCAAAAAGAAGGAGGAAGTCCCCCCCCCCCAAAGCTTAAAATGGACATTGTTCTCAATGGAGAAGGAGGTTAGAGAGAGAGAGAAAATTAAAGTACAGAATTGAAAAACAGGATTGAAAAATAGGTACTTCCCCGGAGTTATTTGCTGCAAAAGTTGAGTGATGTCGCTCCCCCATGCTTGCGCTTTGGATCTTCACGAAATGTCTTCTTTGGACTCGTGATGGATTTAGCAGCATTGGAGCAGGCGATCGCAGAAGCTTCAACTTGTCGGATCCATCCAGGGCAAAAATTCTAAAATAAAGAAAATAAAAAAAAGATAACTTGGGTTGCCTCTCAAGAGCGCCCTTTGTTTAAAACGTCGTTTGAGCTCAACGCAACAAAATAATGTTGTCCAAAAATATTGTTTAAAATAAAGTTCAAAGAAATAGTTCAAAGTTTTAATAAAAGTAAGTCAAAGTTCCAAACTAATCAAAAGTTAGATCGTGAAGGATAGAGTTAACACAGGTAGGATTGACATCATCACATAAATACAGTTTAAGACGCTGACCATTCACTTTGAAATTACCCTTATTAGGGTGGGAAATCAAAACAGTACCATAAGGAAAAACTTCTAAAACCGTAAAGGGCCCAGACCAACGTGATTTTAATTTTCCAGGAAATAAACGTCAATGAGAATTATAAAGAAGAACTTGGTTGCCCGACTTAAATGTTTTTGGGTGGCTTAAGTGCTTATCATGAAAGCATTTCGTCTTTATAAAGTTTGTTGTTTTCGTATGCGTTAGAGCGCCACTCATCGAGTTTGTTGAGTCGAAATTTTCTAAGGTCGCCGACAGAGTGGGGATCGAAGTTAAGAATTGCAAGGCCCAAAAAGTGCGGTGTTCTAATTCTACGGGTAAATGGTATGATTTTCCATAAACTAACCGATACGACATACATCCGAGGGAGGTTTTGTACGCTATTCAGTAGGACATCGCGACCTAATACGGCTCCCACCGCAAAACTACTCGCATCGCACATTATCTCAAAGGGAAGGTCCCATACCGGCGCTATCATAATCGGGGCATTAATTAAGTTTTCTTTTATTAAATTAAAAGCAGCTAGGCAAAAGTGATCAAAAATGTATGGGGCGTCTTTTTCTAAGAGATGGGTAAGGGGTTTGGTGATCTTGGAGAAGTCCTTTATGAAACGACGGTAAAAACCAGCATGCAATAGGAAACTTCTTATAGCTTTGATGTTCGTAGGCGGCGATAGTTTCTCGATAACTTTTGTCTTAGCAATGTCTACTTCAATACCTCTTGCAGAAATTTTATGACCCAAAACTTACCCTTCCCTCACCATAAAATGGCATTTTTCCCAATTTAGGGCAAGGTTAGTTTCTTCGCATCTTTCTAAGACTTTTTCGAGTTTTTCTAAACAACTATCAAATGCGTCACCGAACACGGAGAAATCATCCATGAATACTTCCATAATGTTTTCTACGTACTTGTCAAAGATAGCAAGCGTACATCGCTGGAATGTAGCTGGCGCATTGCACAATCCAAACGACATTCTTCGGTAGGTGAAGGTGCCGAAGGGATAAGTAAACGTAGTTTTCTCTTGGTCCTCGGGAGAGATGGGGATTTGAAAATATCCCGAGAGGCCGTCGAGAAAACAATAAAAGCTATGGCCGGATAATCGTTCTAAAATCTGATAGATGAATGGTATGGGAAAATGATCCTTATTGGTGGCTTCATTTAACTTATGATAATCTATACACATTCGCCACCCGGTCACCGTCCGTGTCGGGATTAATTCATTATTCTCATTACTAACTATTGTTATCCCTCCCTTCTTTGGTACTACCTGGACTGGGCTAACCCACTTACTATCAGATATAGGATAAATAATTCCCATGTCTAATAATTTCATAACCTCTCCCTTAACTACTTCTTTCATGTTGGGGTTTATACAGCACTGATGTTGTATATAGTTACTTGAATTATCTTCCTTTAAGATTTTGTGAGTGAAGAAAGATGGGCTTATGCCCTTGATATCAGATATCTGCTAAGCAATAGCTCGGCGATGCTTACATAAAACTAAAAGGAGTTTATCATTTTGCACATCCGTGAGGTAGGGTGAAACTATGATGGGCAGCTTGGAGTCCTTTTATAAGAAAGCATATCTAAGATGCTTGGGTAGTTCTTTCAATTCCAATGTAGAGGGGTCTTCATACGAGGTTTTAGAAATTCTTTCTTTTTCAAAAACTATGTCCTCGTACATTTTTTATGTATAAAATTAAAAGGGGTGGGGCTAGCGGCCATGACGGCTTCTTGCAGCGATGCAGTTGGAAGAGTAGAAGAGGAACAAAAATCAGAAAATTCTTTTTCAAAATCAGAGAGGTGATAGGAGGATTCTTCACTTAGGTGTACCGATTCAGTTGGAGGAGTGGAGGAGGAACAAAAATCAGAAAATTCTTTTTCAAAATCAGAGAGGCGGCACGAGGATTCTTCACTTAGGGCATCTATGAAAAAACAAGAGTCATCATTTGCTAGGGTATTCTTCATCGAGGGGGTGATAGGGAAAGTTACTTCATCGTCACCTACGCGAAGGAAGAGCTGACCATTTCTTACGTTAATGAGGGCTCGGGAGGTGGAAAGGGAGGGTCAGCCAAGGATCAGGGGAACCTCGACGTCTTCTTCGATGTCCAATATGACAAAGTCCACCAGGAAGATGAACTTGTCGACTTTAACTAGGACATCCTCCACGATTCCTAATGGGTACTTGACAGATCTATCGGCTAGCTGAATACTCATGCATGTGGGGTTGAGGTTACCAATTCCTAACTTCTTAAACAACAAGAGGGGCATCAGGTTAATACTCGCATCTAAGTCGGCTAAAGTGTGCTTGACAAAAAGATCACTAAAGACACACGGAATAGAAAAACTACCCAAGTAACAGATTTTCTTTGGTAAACCGTTTGTCAAGACCGCCGAGCACTCGGCATTTAACGTGACATGCGAAAGATTTTCTAACTTCTTCTTGTTGGTCAAGAGGTCCTTAAGATACTTAGCATACTTTGGCATCTGGGATATCGCTTTGTGAAAGGGCAGATTTATGTGGATTTGTTTAAACATTTCTAAGAAAAGGCTGTATTGATCGTCCTGACGTTGTTTATTAAGTTTAGAAGTGTATGACGTGGTTGGATTATTTTTAAAGGCGGGTGGTGGAGTGAGTTATTTTTCTAAAATAGGGGTGATAACTTCTTCGGCAGAGGGTGGAAGTTTTAAAACGGGAGCGGAGCTTGCCTCGGGCTCTTCGCTTACCACACTGGGAACTTGCTTCCCACTCCGAAGACTTATATCTTTCACTTGCTCTCTCGGGATGGGCTCGGTATTGGAAGGAAGAGACCCTGCAGGTCGCTCAGAAAATAGTTTTGCGAGTTCTCCTACATGATTTTCTAGACTTTTTACGGACCCGGTTAAGGTTCTTATAGTAGCGTCATTTGTGGTGATATATTTATAAAGTAACTCCTCCAAGCTTGGAGGTTTTGGAAAGTTCTGAAGAGGTGGAGGTGGTGCAGAGAAATCATTTTGAGGAGGTAGGCGCATTACATTCGAAGGATTACTCCACGAAAAATTCGTGTGATTTCTTAAAGCAGGATTATAACTATTAGGAATATTAAAACCAGGAGGATGAAAATTTGCAGCAGAAAAATTATTAAAAGCATTAATAGGCTTATTATTATTAACAAAATCTAATTGTTCTGGAGCTGGAGTTGCAGATTCCCATACCTGAGGGGCGGAGGCAGCGGTCATCTCCGTAATTGTTTTGCTTATATTTCAACTTGCAAAGCAAGCTGGGAGACGTTGTCCACTTCAAAGATACCTGCAGGTTTGTTGGGGTGCGACCTAGTCTCATTCCACTGGTAAGTGTTCATGTCCATGTCCTCAAAAAGCTCAAGAGCTGCTTGCGTGGTCTTATGGTTTAAAGTACATCCAGAAGCTGCGTTTATCATTTGCTTTGTACTTTTATTTAGCCCGTTATAAAACGTCTGCACTTGTAACCATACAGGCAGAGCGTAGTGTGGGCATCATCTTAATAATTCTTTAAATCTTTCCCAGGTTTCATAAAGGGTTTCAAAGTCTATTTGTCCAAAGGCAAAAATGTCGTTCCTAAGTTTTGCAGTTTTTGCTGGTGTAAAATACTTCGCCAAAAATATTTCAGTTAATTAAGTCCGGGTTGTGATGCTATTTTTAGGTACAGTGTTCATCCACTGCTTAGCCTTAGTTCTAAGGGAGAAGGGAAATAATCTTAGCCTAATAGCATCATTTGTGACACCATTTATCTTGAAGGTGTCACAAATCTCAAGAAAGCTTGCTATATATGCATTCAGATCTTCATCTTGAAGTCCGTCAAATTGCACATACTGCTGCACCATTTGAATTGTGCTAGGCTTCAGTTCGAAGTTATTATTTTCTATTGCATGGCGAACTATGCAAGATTCAGTACCCTCGAGATTCAGTCGTGCAAAATAAGACATAGGCCTTTGCACGACTTCCTCCACGTGGTGTTCTTCCATTCTTAAAGTAGAAAATGACTAGGAATCCTGAACCGGTATTTGGAAAGTTGTGTCTTGAAATCGCGATCTTCTCCGAAGAGTACGCTTAAATTCGTGGTCCAAGTCCAAAATAACCGACAGACTCCTGCGGGTCTTACACTAGAAGAAGAGAAGAGAAGAGAAGAAAGAGAAATAAAAAAAACTAGAAAAAGAGAGTTACTAATTTTTTTTGAAATAGAATTTTTTTAAGTTATGTTTTAACTCCCGAACTTCCCAAGTGCTACCCGGTGAAGGGTTCGCATGGTACTAGACAAGATAGCGGCACTTCAAACCGCTTTGCCATTTTTAAGAGATTTAGGTGGTGTAGAAAAATTGTGAAGCGGGTTTCTATTAAGAGTGGTAATAAATTTTTTTGATTTTAAAATTTTTTAGAAGGAGGATGAGAAAGAGAAATGACAAATTAATAGATTCATGTTTTCAATTTATCAACGAAATTTGCTCCCCGGCAACAGCGCCAAAAACTTGTTGGCCTACTATTCGCTTAACAAAAGAGAGGAGCCGAACTAGTAATCCAACTAGGAAAGTATACCTACCAAACTGTAGCAAGGGGACACAAGTGTCGTATTTAAATCCCGGAACTGTCGATTAAGCTTACTCACACAAAGACTATTATTTTATCGACGGAAAACTTGTGGTTAAAAGAAAGCTAAATGCACTAAATGAAATATTTCATAGAAAGAGGGCTATTTGCATAAAAAGGTAAAGAGAGCATAAAAGAAAAGATTACACTAGAAGGATAGAACGATGAGATGGAAATGCACTCGATCAAGAATCACCTCGGCAAGAGTCGATTAAAAACACGATAAAAAAACCTAAGCTTAATAGGGTAATGGTTCTTGATCGTGGAGGTTCCATAAACATGAACACACTTCTCTCGAAGATGCGCACACCTGAGTTTAGGAAGGTCTGACCGACTCTCGCCTAAATCGGAGGCCTAAAATGCGCCTTACGCGGTGAACCCCACTATTGGATTTTACTCCAATCCAGGAGATTTGGATATCTGCCTCTCTCGAGGGGTGCGTACAACTCCCTTTACTCTTGAGTGCTCATTTCAAAATATCGGCCTCTCGGCTAGCCAAGATTGAAAACAAAGGTGGAGAATATATATCGATGATATATCTCCAACCCGTGATGAATCAAAAGAAATTCAAGGCCTAAACCCTGAAAAAAAGGTAAACTCAAAGCATCATAACTTAATCACTCGAACCTCAGATCATCAAGATCGAGTACAAGGAAGATTAGTTAATCATAAAGAAGTGGAGGAGGGGGATGAGTAGTAAAGCATAAAGACACAAAGTAAGAAAGGTAAGAGAAAAGACACTTTTATTAATATTAAAGAGAGCTACACTTGGAAATTGAAGAGTACAATTGCATGAAAATGAAATCCTATTCTGGCCCTACAATTAGTAACTAAAGAATTTGCAAGAAAAGCTAATACAAAAGCTTAAACTACACTTGAATTGAACTAAACTAAAAAGAGAAAGAGAGAGAGAGAGAGAGAGAGAGAGAGAGAGAGAGAGAGAGAGAGAGAGAGAGAGAGAGAGAGAGAGAGAGAGAGAGAAGAAACATGAAAAACTTCAGAAAATAAAAGGGCAGCACTTCCTTACACAGTCCAGAAAACTATATGGACTTAAGGGGGGTCTGAATTTATAAAAATTCTAGAGGGGGTGACACGACCGGCAACACGGCCGTGTTGGTGGCCGTGTCCCATTCTGGTTGACTTCGGGCTCTGGTTCTGGCAGGAAATTATCATTGCAACACCAACTGGCGGGCACACCCATGCTGACATGGACACCGACACGGCCATGTGGGTGGCCATGTTCTCTGCGGTTGTTGGGCTTCGACGGGGGCGCATTAATGGTGGGCTATATGCGCATAGGACGTGGAGACATGCCTAGCGACACGGCCGTGTGGGTGGTCGTGTCCTGCTCTGGAGATTCATCGACTCCTGATGAAATTGTCCATGTTGACACGGCCAGCTGACACGTCCAGAGACACGGCCAGTGACACGGCTGTGTTGTAGGTCGTGTCCTAGTCGGGATGAACTCTGGACTTTCCTCTGGTGGTTGATTCTTTGGTAACAGGTGACACGCCACATGACACGGCCGTGTGGGTGGCCGTTTCAGGTCATTTTGGGTGAAAATTGAGAAAACCTTCAAAAGAGCACAAAAACATTAGTGGCATAAATAAATACAAGAATAAGGTACATATGGGATAATAAGATAAGATTTGCACAATAAAAGGCCTAAACAAAACTCTAAAAGCTTAAATACAAAACACACTATCAGTCGCTGTCAAGTAATAATTTTGGGAATAGCTTCCCCGAATATCGATCTCAAGGGAATGCAGGTTGGGTATCGTGATAGCGTTGCAGAAATACCATTACTAAGAGTTAAACGAAACTACAAAGGAGGTTGGTTTTTGATTCCTAATGCTAACAAAACAAAATGAGAACTAGTGCGGGTTGTAAGCACCGCTTCGCTTGGTGGATGGAACTAGTGCAGGCCGCTATGCCGTGCTTAGTGAGGCGAATGGATGGAGAGCAAGCAGATGGAATGAACACACATGCGGAGAGTGATGGTCGTAATCACCTCTTCAACTACCAACACTAGCCTTTGCTAGAGTGGTTCTAGTGCGCGAGTGGAGTGGATGTGAATGGAGGCGAGTGCATCACAGCTAATAAAGAATATGTAACTATCCCAAGCAAACTTCATTCATAGACAAATAAAAGTAAGTTCAGGTTCATTACAAGCTTACGAATACACTTCACTATGAGAAGATGTAGAACAAACCGATAGGGGGAAAGCCTAGCCGTGGTTCTTGGCCGGAGTGGTAGGTTATCGGGCCACTTTTCGGCCCAGACCGTTGGTTTCTTCCAGAGGTGAATGGGTTGTCAATCCACTTGTCTTCCTCCATCTTCTTCCCTTTCCTTCAATCTTTTCCATCTTTGCCCAAATGAGTAGTACCGAAAGATCTCTGTTACACACTGCTGGTGGTCGAAAACTCTCTGAAGGGTTGAAGATGGCTTCGGATCGCTAGAGAAAGCTTCACAGAGGGTGGAGATGAGTAGAGGACCTGCGGGGGTGAGAAATGGCGCGTCGTGCGCAGCAGTGGGGCTGAAAAATGAAATGTGTACGCCCTAATTCGCGGAGCACGGTATAAATAATGTGGCAGAAAATCAAAGCGCACAATCATGGGAGCATGACCAGAGGTCGTGCGCACTGGATCCCATGATCTTGCGATTAGCAATTGTAGAACTCCAGAAAAAAGGAATAAACGCGCATGAGTAGTGGCGAACGACCCAAGGTCATGCGCACTATGTCCAATGATCGTGCGACTGCCCCAGATAGAACTTGGAAAAATGGAGAATAATGAGCACGATCAGCGGCTCACAGCCAGTGGTCGTATGCTATAGATCCAATGATCGTGCCCAGTATTCCTGTACCTATTGGGATTCGATGAACAGACTGCGCATGACCAACGGTCGTGAGCTAAGGAGTCCACTGACCGTTCATGCGTAAAAACACACGATCAGTGGCCCTTAGGCGAAAAACATTCCCAAACAATCCTGGAACACACAGACGACCTTGTACCTGCAAAAAAATAGAAGAGCCACCGAAACGGGCATTCCACATTATCCAGACACAGAAAAATACCAAGTAGGGAAAAGTATAAAAACTACGGAATCACTCTGAAAACAGGCCAAACGTGCACTTAACATGGAATGGACACAATAACAAATATGAACAATTATTGCTCTAAAGTGTAGTGCATCAACGAGAAAACTAGCCCAAATGAGTCCAAAAATATATATATAAGTTGGACTCATCACACCCCCTGACTTACACCTTTGCTCGTCCCGAGCAAATCATCACTCCATGGACTAGAAAATAGTTAGCTGATTAGTAATTTCCAAATACAGTATTGAAAGAAATCAAATATATCATGGGCATAGAAAATAGAATAGATAAACTTTTTTAATTATACTACAGAATTTATACTTTTCCACAGTCGTAAATAAATATTGTATCTACTCTAAATTAGAATTCTGGAGAATCGTTCGGTAATATGTAGGAAGAAAGTAGGCAGGCCACTTAGGTGAGCATTGCAAAAGACCGGGGCTTAGGATCATCTCCAAAGAAATCCATCAATGTTGGGGACCATACGCTTGCCCGTTCACACTCTCTCCACGGTACTAGCTCGTCTCAAGCGTGAATCCGTAGGACCTTGCGATAATCATGTGGCTTAGGCTAAGGTTTGGTCGTCAAAGATAAACATGTAGGCTACATGCAACGCAAGCGAGCAAACAATAAGTTAAACCAATACAGCCCCTCAGAATTGCACTTGTGACACACCCCCTGACTTAGCTTGAAAACCGGGTGTGTACACAGCCTAACACAACCAATATCATGATAAACTAAATGGGGATTCCATTTCTCTTTGTAATTCTTTTTAGATTTTCTCTTTCAATTCTCTCCTTTTCTTTTTTTATCTTTTGCAATCCCTAATTTTTTTAGCAAGTAAACTTTCATGTATTCATCTACCACATCATTAGAATTCGATACATCACACCTTGTCAAAATATTAAATTCGCTGGAGCTTATGGATTTGGTTGCGATAGGAGGATTGGCTTTAGGCTTTGGTGAATGAAGGCGGAGCTGAATCAAAGGAGGGTTAGGCATATTCTTGGCTTGCAATGGTTAGCAACTAGGACAAGGTAAACAAGGCTCAAACTAGCCAAATTGATGGCCTACGTCACACTCATGCTTGACTAACCATGCACCAATACTTTGAGAGTAGCTTAGGATAAGTTATTTGCCACGGAGAAAGATGCTTCTTCCTCCCGACTCGAGCAAAACGAGTCTAGTGATGGCTACACACATCCCTACACTACTGTTCGATTTCACCAGATTCAACATTTTTGAGTAGTACAAACAATATTTTCATATGCAGAAAAAGTATAAATCTACGAGAATAAAGAAAAATTTAATCTATACTATTTCTACATAGACCATGAGTACTCGATTAGGAGCACTGTGTAACGCCCCGAAACTCAAAAGAGCGACGGGGGACGTTTTAGGCCAGTTTTGGGTTCTGGCTGTAGGCACACGGCCTGGGAAACGGGCGTGTCCCAGGGCGTGTCAAGCTTATGTCGAAACTCAGCCGGCGGAGTCGAAATTTTGCTCTCGACATTATGTCGAGACTGGGCACACGGCCTGCGACATGGGCGTGTCGCAGGGCGTGTAGACCCGTGTCGACACTCAGCCCGCGAAGTCGACACTCTGTGCTCGACGAAGTGTCGAGACATGGCACACGGCCTGCGACACAGGCGTGTCGCAGGGCGTGTCGACCCGAATCGACACTCGTCCCGGGAGTCGACGAGCTTTGCTCGACGAGTTGTCGAGACAAGGCACACGGCATAGGACACGGGCGTGTCCAAGGCCGTGTCGTCAGTTCGACGATCTTCGCTCGACGAAGTGTCGAGTGTCGAGACCGTGTACACGTACTGGAGCATAGGCGTGTTGAGGTGACACGGGCAAGGACACGGGCGTGTCCTAGAACCCGTGCAGTGCTCGGGTTGTTTTCGGGGAAAAAACGATGGGGGTACACGGCCGGCCACACGGCCGTGTCAGGTGGAACATGGGCGTGTCAGGTTGAACAAGGGCGTGTTCGATACCCGTGTGTTGTTCCAGGAGAGTCGATTTTCATGGCGAATGAGGCACACGGCCCTGGACACGGGCGTGTGCCAGGCCGTGTGCGATCTAGATTGGGCATTTCAGTCCCGAATCAAAGCCGTTCGTTTCTTTATTTTGGGATCCAACGGCTGGGGGTTGTTCCTGATGAGATATATCCGGGATTGGACTTAGAAACCCTCACTTTTCATGAGTTCCTATCTTTCTAAAGCTTAGAGAGAGGGGAGAGCCAAGGAAGGGAGAAGAAGCTAGATCCAGCCATTGGAGGAGCTTCGAAGCTCCAAATCGCGAGCCGACTCCGGATCCACGGAGGCGAAGAGAGTGCAGTGCTTTTCATCCGCTTACTTTTCCATGGCGCTAAAGAATAACGCAAGGGTAACGATTCTCTTCTTGAGCATGAGTATCTCTCCTTCTTTGCATAGGAAGCCCGCTCTCACGAGTTTGAGGTGAGTTGGAGGCATTCCTTCGGGTAGATATGTGAAGTCCCCGTTGTTTAGAATCCGTAAGAGAGAACAGACATAGGCATGATGTGTGAAGCCTACCCGGACATGTTGATCTGGATCGGTGATGTTGCATTGCATAAATGCCGGAGAAGACTCCGTGCTATTGGTTGTTTTTCGGGTTTTCTACACGGTAGATTGCAACAGGGAGCCTTGGGGATTAACCCTAAGGTGCACCCGGAAAAATAGGCAAATGCGTGATCTTGCCAACATGGAGGCCTGAGAGCCAACTTGAACATAACCGAGTTATGTGAAATTGTGTGACGAAAATGGGACTCTGGAGAAGTTTGACCTGCGCATATGGCTTAAATTGTCGTTGCGACGTGAGCACGGGTTAGATGGAACCGTACCCATATCTATGTCATTCGGGTTAAAGAGACCTAAGGTTACGTGGCACTTGCTGTTGGCATAGATGAGAGTCTTCGGCGGTCTATGGCTTAAATTGTCGTGACCCATGCCGGGAAGACAAATTGCTCATATGTTTGGCCGTCAAAGTGACGGTGGTGGGTCCGGAATGTCTATGGCTTTAACTGACGTGACATAGACCGGTTCACCGCGAATGTGCCCTGAGTGCACGGGGTGTGTGGCCGATTGAGCCTACGCCTGTGATGTAATGAATATTATTATATTGCTCTGTTGTGCTAATAAAATTGCAGGGAAGGAGCATCGCCGCCCCGAGTCGGGGGCGGGATCATTATAATTTGGTCAGCATTGCTGACCGTTGCCTTTTTGTTTGCCACCGTGCGGTGGTTATGTTGCTTGCAGGTGCTGTTGGACCAAGCGATCAATAGCGGGCTAAAGCCCAAATTGCGAAGCCGGCCCTTGAATTCCTATTTGGAGTGTTTACTGCTTTATTCATGTATGACCGGCCTGCGTGCCGTGGTTTGAAAATCATGTAACATTAAGTGAACCATTTTGTAAGGCCTTAAGGCCAGTACTGGTGTATGTACTTCATTTCTGGTTGGCTATTCTAGTGGACATTCATGCTTTAGTGCTGGGTTCTTTATTTCAACTTATAAACTGCTTCCGCTAGAATGCTCTGTGTAGGACGTTATGATTAGTTGGATGGTTTCCATTGAGTAACCACCCAGTCTGTCTGTAGTATATGACATCGGGCCCCAGCCGGACATACTGCTATATGCTATGCGACGGATAGGGGGTGTTACACACTGCACGAGTTTCACACTACTCTATCCTAAAATCCTAAGCCAGCACCACTATTTTAAAGTTTACACATATACAATGCATTTGACTCGAGCCACGCGCGTGGATAAGATTGCGCTCAAGTGGGTGATTCAGTGTGTGCTAGATTGATTTGAAATAAATAAATAACAACTGGTATGCTATAAAATGTGTGCTCGTGTAGTGATCGCATGCATGCTCTACCCCAAAACTTGAATGTGACAACTCATAAAACTAAACAGTCCAAATAATATAAAGAGCTCGGGTTAAGAAGTACCTATGCTCATAACTGAGCATACCAGACATGCTACGAGGTTGTCCGATATCAGCTGGTCTGCTGCACTTCAAAAATTTCCAGCACCTGCGAATTAGAGATCCCATACAAAACAAGAAAATAGAAATACACATAAAAAGAAACACATCACACAAAATAGGACCAAGTGGTCCATTTAAAAAAAGAATACTAATCTAGATAACTGATGGATTTATTGTCTCCCAACAGGACTTATTCAAGGACCATGCACTCTTTTAGCTGATGGGTGTATGAAATTTGAAGTGCTCGGGTAGTTGTTCAAGTTCACGTTTCAGTAGCGGGTACCGAAATGACGACAGAACGAATACCCACATACATGTGTAGTTATACCTATCTTGAAAATCAGGCATGGGTATAATAAATGTTGTGATGCTCGACGAATATGACTCCACCTACACCCGATCTCCATCAATGTTAGGCTACATTACAGGCCGTTGCACTAAGTCGACCGGTTCCACGATGTTGTCCTGCAGAGAAGTAGGCACGAGAGCGGGGTTAGGAAATAAATTAAAAGAATGACAAAAAGTAACCTCAATTTTGGGGAGCATTCCGGAGTCATCTCCCATCGGCAGAATTATGGGTGGATCTACACAGCTGTCTAAGCTGGTGCAAGTATGTGCTAGTGCTGCATTCACCTCGTCCGCACATTGGACTTCTTACATGGGACTAAGACAATAACCATGACCATGAAGATGTCCTCCTCGACTGAATATGGCATAATGCTACAAACACAAGCTTCTCCCTAGGAATCAACCTCCACAATGGTGTCAGATACAGAAAGAATGTTTTGCAAAGGAGAGGATAGAGGAGTAGTGCTCGCAAAGAAATCAAGCACATGCTCCTCACAACTAACAGACTCCATACAAGATGATATATGTACTTCAGGAGTAAAAACATCCGTGTCAGGGTTTATATCAACACTTGTATCTATGCAAATACTAGTATTTTCGGTTCATCAACCTCCTCCAACTGTGCCAAGTAAGCAGCACATTCCTTTAAAGAGTGATCCCAACTCCGACAAAATAAACACTACTTAGCTAGCTTTGTCTGTACAATGGGTACTGACGACGAAAGAAATTAGTGCGACAATGAAAGCACGGATGACTAGCTAACTAGCTTATGTCTTTTATATTGAGTACCAGATGAGGTTGGTGGTCCATATGTAGATCCTTGAGTGTCTTGGCTACCATACTCCTTAGGACATCTTTCACTTGCATGAGAGATATCTCCACACCAGCATCAATGAATATTAAAACTGGCCCACATTGCAGAGATCACTAATTTCCAGGATTAAACTACCTTGCATAGATTCTCAATAAAAATCTAACAATTCCAACCGACATAAAAAGAAAAAATAGACTAGGATAAAACAAATTCGAAACAAGCAACTCTGTCAAAACTATCATGACACAACACAAATCAACAATACGCCTACATTCCCCAACAACGACACCAAAAACGTGATGCGTTGGTAACTGCACCGGTCGCTGTCGAGTAATAATTTGGGGAATATCTTCTCCGAATGTCGATCTCAAGGGAATGCAGGTTGGGTATCGTGATAGCATCGCAGAAAGATCGTTACTAAGAGTTAAACAAAACAACAAAGGAGGTTGGTTTCTGATTCCTAATGCTAACAAAATAAGAAGAGAACTAATGCAGGTCATAAGCACCGCTTCGCTTGGTGGATGGAACTAGTGCAGGCCGCTATGACGTGCTTCGTGAGTTGAATGGACGGAGAGCAATCAGATGGAAGTAACATACGTGCGGAGAGTGAGGGTCGCAGTCACCTCTTCAACTACCAACACTAGCCTTTGCTAGAGTGGTTCTAGTGCGCGTGTGGAGTGGATGTGAATGGAGGAGAGTGCGTCATAGCTAACAAATAATATGTAACTATCCCAAGCAAACTTCATTCATAGACAAATAAAAGTAAGTTCAGGTTCATTACAAGCTTAAGAATACACTTCACTATAATAAGAGGTAGAATAAACCGATAGGGGGAAAGCCTAGCCGTGGTTTTTGGCCGGAGTGGTGGGTTGTCTGTCCACTTCTTGGTTCAAACCATTGGTTGCTTCCGAAGGTGAATGGGTTGTTAATCCACTTATCTTCCACCATCTTCTTCCCTTTCCTTCAATCTTTTCCCACTTTTCCCAAATGAGTAGTACCGAAAGTTCTCTATTGCACACTGC
Organism: Platanthera guangdongensis; assembly: GCA_039583875.1. Lineage (NCBI taxonomy): Eukaryota > Viridiplantae > Streptophyta > Magnoliopsida > Asparagales > Orchidaceae > Platanthera > Platanthera guangdongensis. The sequence goes on from CM077163.1 coordinate 97,423,132, forward strand.
TGGTGGTCGGAAACTCTCCGAAGGGTTGAAGATGGCTTCGGATCGCCGGAGAAAGCTTCTTGGAGGGTAGAGATGAGTGGAGGACCTGCAGGGTTGAGAAACGGCACGCCGCATGCATCAGCGGGGCAGAAAATTGAAAGGTGTATGCCCTAATTCACGGAGCACAATATAAATACTGCAGTAGAAAATCATAGCACACGATCATGGACGCATGACCAGAGGTCATGCACACTAGATCCCTTGATCGTGCAATTAGCAATGGAAGAACTCCAAAAAAAGGAATAAACGCGCATGAGCAGTGGCGCACGACCAAAGGTCGTGCGCACTATGTCCAATGCTTGTACGACTGCCCCAGACAGAACTTGGAAAAATGAACAATAATGCGCACAATCAGTGACTCACAACCAGTGGTCGTGCGCTATAGATCCAATGATCGTGCACAGTATTCCTATACTGTTTGGGATTTGATGAACTGACCAAACACGACCTGCGGTTGTGCGTTAAGGAGTCCACTGACCGTGTGCATGTAAAACACACGATCAGTGGCCCTTCGGCGAAAAACATTCCCAAATAATCCCGGAACACACACACGACCTTTGAAGCTACAACAAAAACAGAAGATCCACCGAAACGGGCATTCCACATTCTCCAGACACAAAAAAACACCAAGTAGGGCAAACTATAAAAACTACGAAATCACACTGAAAACGTGCCAAAAGTGCACTTAACATGGAATGAACATAATAACAAATATGAGCAATTATGACTCTAAAGTCTAGTGAATCAACGAGAAAACTAGCCCAGATGAGTCCAAAAATATGTATATAACTTGGACTCATCACACGACAACAGTCGCTATTTCCGTGCGCTAACTTCTACCACCGCGCGGTAGAATCCCGAGAACCAAATCAATTAAATTGACCGTGCTATCGACAGCAGTAACACTATTGTCGGTCGATAGCTTCCCGACAGGTCTGCCAGATTAATTCCCCTGCTACCGCCATGTGGTAACAACTTTTCACCACGCGCTAACATCTTTCTCGAGAGCTCGACATTTTATCGAGAACTCCACACATTTGATGCAAACCCTGGAGCTACCGCTGCGCGGTAACTAGCTACCGCTGAGCGATAACCCCCTGAGAAACATCTTCCGCCTTAGCAAATTTGGGGCGTTACAAATCTCCCCCCACTTAAAGAAATTTCGTCTCGAAATTTGACGTTACAGGAAATTATAAAACATAAATAGTGCATTTGATTACCTTAGAGAAATAGCTAGGGAACTCCTCCCTCATAGTTTGCTTGTGCTCCCAAGATAGCTCCTCTATGACACAGTTGTCCCAAAGGACCTTGACCATTCTAATGGGCTTGTTCTGCAGCTTCTTGACCTCTATGCCCTCGATCTGAATGGGCCTGACCTTCGTCGTCGACCCACTATCGACCAACACTTGATTTGCAGCAACCACTTAGGTATGCTATTGAATAGCCTTCCACAACACTGAGATGTGAAACACATCATGCAAACCACTCAACTACACAGAATGGCTAAATGATGGGCGACTTCAACAACCCGCCCCAAGATCTCAAAAGGCCCAACATACCTCAAACTCAGTTTCTTTAAGCATCGAATTCTTGATATGCCCTTAAATGGTTTTATCTTGAGGTATACCGAATCTCCCACCGCACACTCCACGTTCCGATGCTTGGCATTATAATATTTGGCCTACCTATCTTGAGAAATCAGTAGCCATTCTCAAATCAACCGTATCGTTGAAGTAGCATCTTCAACGTCCCATCGCTTGTACAACTTCGTTTCTCCCATTTCTACCCAAGCCAACGACGTACGACTCCTCCTTCCTTATAGAGCATCAAAAGGCGTCATCTGAATACTAGCTCGGTAGCTATTATTATACGCAAACTCAATCTTAAATAGATGGTACTCCTACCTTTCCCAAAATCCAAAGCACATAAATGAAGCATATGTTCCATCGTCCAGTTCACCCTTTCAGTCTGACCATCTGTCTGTGGGTGAAAAGCTATCCTGAACCTCAGTTTGGTCCCCGATAGTTGACACACCAACCTCCAGTCATTGGTCGTGAAGCGCCCATGTCTGTCACTGACAATGCTACGTGGCACGTCGTGGAGTCGTACAAAGTTTTTTGCATACAACTTCCCAGTTTCTCAACCGATCATCCTTCCTATTTGGGATGAAATGCGAGACTTTCGTCAGACGATCTACGACCACCCAGATGGCATCATCTCTCTTTTTGCGATCTCGGCAAACCATGCAAGAAATCCATCAATATATCGTCGAACATTCACTCCGTTATAGGTAAAGACTCCAAGAATCCGCCGGGCTTCTAGCATTCTGCCTTTACAAAGGCGCACGTTTGACACTTTGCCAAATAAAGTGCTATGTCTTTCTTCAGTCCCATCCACCAGAACAACTTTTTCATATCTCTGTACAATATTGAGCTCCCCGGGTAAACTGAGTACTTAGTATGAGGAGCCTCATACATCAATTCCTCCCGTAGTTTACCCATACTTGGGATGCACAAACGACTGTCTTTCCATAATAACCCATCATCGACGGCAAATTGGGCATTTGACGCATTCAAAGACTCATCCATGAACTGCTTCATGCTGTCATCCAACTCTAAAGCCTGCTGAGTCCGATCAGGCAGGGCATACAACACTTCCGCCCAGCTCTACCGTGCTTCAACACTAGACATCTTATCAACACAAGAGATCTTTAATGCCTTTAAATTTCAAACGAGATGTCAATATGCATCGTTAACCAATCGTCCAGCGCGGGAGCTCTGTGACTTAACGCATCCGCAACTGCATTACCTTTCTCAGGTTTATAGTGTATCTTAAAGGGCTAGTCCCCAAAGAACTCTGTCCACCTTTGCTGATGCATATTCAAATCCTTTTGATCCGATAGGTACTTCAAGCTCTTATGGTCTGTGTAAATGTCGACCTTCACACCATATAAGTAGCGCCTCCAAAGATTCAGCGCGAATATCATGACCGCCAACACCAATTCATGGACCAGATAATTCCTCTCATTCATCAAGCTGGCGTGAACCATAAGCTATTACTCTCCTATGATGTAATAAAATACAGCCTAAGCCACTGCCTGAAATGTCATTGTATAAGTTTAAAGCCGTCTGTACCACATGGAGAACACAAGACAGACGCCGTGGTCAGATGACTTTTCAGTTCTTCCAAATCTTTAGCATATGCTGGCGACCAAACAAATTTCTGATCCTTCTTTGTCAGGGTCGTGAGATTCAATGCTATCCGCAAGAAGTTCTCTATGAAGAGCCTGTAGTAGCCGACAAGCCCCATAAAACCCCGGACATCCGCTACAAAAGATAACACATGACAATCACATATTGCAATAAACTTTGCTCTATCCACCGCGAAACCCTAACCATGACCATATGACCATGGAATGCTATAGAAGATAGCTAAAACTCACACTCAAATAATTTGGCATACTATGATTACTTCTCAAGGTCTCTAGAATAATATGCAAGTGTTCCGCATGATCATCCTCGGATTGGGAGTACACTAGGATATCATCGATGAACAAAGTCATGAACCGATCCAAATACTCCTTAAACGTCCTGTTCATTAGATCCATAACCACCGATGGTGCATTCGTCAGTCGGAAAGGCATGACAGTGAATTCATAATGCCCATAACAGGTACTGAACGTCGGATTGGGAACATCACTCTCATTGATTCTTGGCTGAAAGTAGCTAGACTTCAAATCCAGCTTCGAATACACAGTCGATCTGAACTAGCTGATCAAACAAATCATCTATCCTCGGAATCAGGTACTTATTCTTCTCTATTAGCTTATTGAGTTCCCGATAATCAATAGACAGTCACAGACTACCATCCATCTTCAATAAAGGGATCGGGACATTGCAAGATGACGAACTTGGATGCGCGTACCCCCGATCTATCAATACTTGAAGCTGCGCTTTCAACTCAGCCACTTCTCTTGGTGCTAAGTGGTGGAGACCGCAATACGGGCTTGGCACCAGGAACCAACTCTATGCTGAACTCAATCTCTCTTTCAGGTGGAGCTCTAGGGAGATCTTGGGGGAACACATCAGCAAAATTCAACACCACATAAACATCGACCAACCTAGGCTTGGGGTTCTTAGTCTCTAGTATAGTTAATAACAACTCCGCCCCCTCAAGGACTGCTAACTTAGTCTCGCAACCTGTGGTTTTTGCCCTAGTGTGACCACACTTAGGGTTTTAGCCAACATATGCATGCTACTTCGAGAGTCATTCGATAGCTAAGATCAAACCATCTACAATCTGTAATGACAATGTTTCCGTTTGGTTTGAATACCCACAATCGGGAAGTACTAAGACGACCCACATGAATATCTTGGGTGCTAAGGAGCGAGAAGTCCTGTAACGAATAGTACTCTCCACCACCAAGAGTGGGACAAAGTCCACTTACACAAATCATAAGCCAGTAACTAATCATGTCATAGGTATAAAAGATATAAGCTAAACTATACCTGTCATCTTGTCCCATTGCTTATGGTCTTCTGCCTTTTCCTTTATCTTCGGAAACCCACCCCAACAGTCACGGTCTATATGTCTAGGCTTGCCACAACTATAACATTAGATTGGGCCTCCTCGCCCAAACGTTGCTCCTGACCCAACCTTCTTTTCCACTGGATTACCACTCCGACATTTTATTGCAATATGTCCTATCTTGCCACACGTATAACAAGGAAGTAGGACTCACCCTGCAGTTTATAGCTTTCTTTGTCTTTGGGGCATCAGCACGACAATCGCTGGTAAAGTGTCCTGACTTGCCACAAGTTTGGCAAGCATAAGGAGGTTGATCGGTAGAGGTTCTAGACCTCTTATGCCACCTCTCGTGGTATTCAGACTTTGCAGAATCTTTAGAGTTCGGTACCCTGCACAATGGCATCTGATGGACTTTTCCCAAATCTAATTCCAACGATCTAGTCGACTCCACCAATGCTCGGAATCCCAATAACTTCGGTCCTACCAATAGATGTCATAAATCATCGCCCAGACTGTTATAAAACCTATTTACCGTTGTCTGCTCGTCCTCCAACTAAAACCCTGAGTAGCGCCTTTTCTTGACAAACGCAGGGAAATACTTGTCAACAGAGCACGTCCCTTGCGCCAAAAGCATGTTCAACTGCTGATCCGATGATCTTCTAATTTCCACATGCACCAGAGCACCAACCAACATTGAAGCCACCCCGAGGATAGGGGGTTGCACATGCCTTCTATGTTGGGCATTGATCATAGCGAACACTACTTTCGCTACCATTCAGATGGTTTCCACAGAAGGAGGGGTCATAGGCACGTTGTTAAGCGTACTTCTCTCCACAAAGTGCTGACCTTTTGACTGCACTGCACCACTCCTAATCACCTATAATCGGAAAACACTCAATTAGGTGACAAACAATTGCCAAAAAGCAATAATAGGAACAATCAGGTTCTTCAAACATGTGTATTTTCACTCCTAAGTGGACATTCATGGGTTCTTTTCATGTTATAGCGATGACGCACATGCCTGTGCTCACCACCCCTTAAAAAAATTAGTCCATGAATTCTCTTAAGAAAGACCGACACCGTAGTCTGATACCAAATTCTAACACCCGCATCCTTTGCATGGGATATAACAGAAGGTCCGGCCGGTGCCCCACGCCATATTCCACTGACAGTCAGCAGAGTTACATATTAATACCAAAACACTATGTAACGATATCGAAACCTAACACAGAGCATTCTAGTGGAAGATTTTTAATATGTTAGAAGAACCCATCATATAACAAGAATGTCCACTATAACCCAAAGTAGGAATGAAAGAAAAAATACACATGCAGTCTTGGACTTATGGCCTTACAATGTTTTCTTAAACAAAAGTGTTTTACATACTTTGGCACGAAAGCCAGACATACTGATGAGTCTGATTTATATAGGGTTTTTCGGACTCATCTGGGCTAGTTTTCATGCATTTGCACTTCACTTTTAATTATATATCATTCATATTTCATCTTGTCTATATTTCCATAGGAAGTGCACACTTAGGCCCGTAATTGTGTATTTTTGTACTTTTAATGTTTGTACTCCATTTTTGTGATTACTTGGAATGTCTGCAAATATCAGTGTTCTATTTTTCATATTGGTACAAGGGCCGTGTGCGTGTTTCGGGGATGTTTGGAAGCAGGAATACTGCGCACGATCATCAGATATAGTGCGCACGACCACTGGTCGTGCGCCACTGCTCGTGCGCAATGTTCCCTGATTTCCAGAATCTGTCTGGGGTATACACACTATCACTGGACACAGTGTGCACGACCACTGGTCGTGCGCCGCTGATAGTGTGCATTGATTCCATATTTTTCCAAGTTCTGGATGGGGCAAACGCACTACCACTAAACATAGTGCGCACGACCACTAGTCGTGCACCACTGGTCATGTGCATTATAATTTCTGCAATCTATAAATTCGCAGGTTCCGCCCTAATTCGGGATCGCTCGACATTTCTCAGCCGTTTTCATCTCAGAGGAAGGGTTTCGCCATTCCCCTTCATCTTCCATCTTAGGGAGGTGCTTCGGGCAAGCTTTCACGGCCAAATCCAAGCCGGAGCTTCCTCTCGGCCTCCTCCTTCATCTTTGAGCTTCAAGAAGATCTTGACCTAGATTTCTCCATCAAGCTAGGAGAAGTTGTGCCATCCTCCACCGGATCATGACACGAAGAAGACGGGCCATTGTAAGGTGGTGATAGCCCTTCTCTACCCCGAATGCAGTTGAGGATTGAGCTTGGACGCGGATTGACAACCCGACAATTCCAACAGTGAATCCTCAGCAACTTCGGATTCGGTCGATTTCACACACTTTTCTTCTCTTGTAGTTGATGGTTTAGTTGAACTCTTTGTATTTGATGAAGTCATGCTTAGTGTAATATACGTTTATGTGTAATCATGTCTATGTGATTGTATATTTTCGTTATTTACCTGAGGTGCGTCTATTTGTCCATCCACCATCCATCCGCCCTTGCCGCACTAGTAATTGCTAGTGGCGTGCGTAGCAAAGAGGTGCTCATGACCCTCATTCCGCCATTCTCATCACCTTATCCGCAAGCCTATTCGCCCATCCTCCTAGTGATTCGGTGTATAGCGGCCCGACTAGTATTCCATCCCACCTGGCGAAGCATCGCATATCGGTGTTGCATATGAGTAGTTGTTAGCCTTTTATTTTCTTTTTCCGCAAATATCAAACCTCCCTTAGTTAACTCTGACCTAAGAACTTCAATCTCAAGTCCTCCTCGAAAATAACTCCACCTTACTGTGTTCCTTGAGAGATCGATACTTTGGAAAACTCGCCCATTTTATATTACTTATATGACCGGTTCACTGCCGTGATCTTTAGTATCAAGTTTTTGGCGCCGTTGCCAGGGAACACAGTCGTGCGAGTTTTTGGAGAGGGAGATAGGAGATAGAAGCCCTTTTCCATTTTTATATTTCATGTTTCTTCTTTGCTTTAGTTTTTAGAATCTGTTTCTTATTTTCATTTGTTCCTCTTCTAATTTTCATTTTTCTGTAGCAGGTTTTCCTATTCTTTTATCTGTGGTGTGTAGTTAATTGTTGCTTAGAAACTTTCTGTTGGTGAATTCTTCTTATTGCACCATGTATTCTTATATGAATATTTGTTGTCGATGGTGCTGGGATTATAGGCATGGTAGTGATGAGTGCCCCACTGAAGATTGAGAGCATAATTTTCGTGGTTTTTTGTATGGAGCACCGTCTTCCTATGGTACTTTATACACCGAACCCAGGTCTTATGGTCACTCCGCTTCTACGCATTTACCTTTTTCTTATTCCCCTCTGGTCCCACCTAGACCGAGGAGTAATGGAAAATGGTGTTTGTGTTGTCGTAGCACCGAGCACGTGTTGAAAGACTGCGTAGAATTTCAACTCCAGTTGGAGGAAGATGATGAACCAGGTATCCAATTCACTCTATCACCCTCTCAAATAGCCGCCCCTTCTGATTCTGATGATATATTCACAACACCACCTTGTCTATGGGGGACTGCTGCAGATATGCCCATCAGACTTTCTGCTGATTGGTGTGACGACATTGTGGCACCGTCTCTCCCCATGCACTCTTCCCCTCTTGTTGATTCACCCCCGGAGGAACCCGCACATATTTTTTCTGATGCTGTTGTTCCTCCGCCTTCTTTGCAAGAATTATCTATCCCTATTTTTAGTGAGTCGGTTGATGATGTTCGGCCGGATTGTGATTCTGAGCCTGAGGATGTGCCCATGTTTGACGAGGATATTATTTTCATTAATTGAAAGAATTACGTCTTGGAACATGTGGATGCACCGAGGTGTGTTGATGAGGAGATCCTCTTTGTTGAGGATGTTTCCACTTCCTTGATGGATTAGGAGGTCCAAACCACCACCGAGGACCTCGAGCTCAGGGATTCCCCTCGCCATGACTCATATGACGCCGTTGATGATCTATGTCGGGATCCTGCTGGGAGTGAGACCGGGACTACTCCCCCTATTTTTGATTTATTTAGTTATTCATCTCCTTTATTTCTTGATCCTATTTCTGTATCTGAGCATGTGCGGGTTGAGTCTTCGTAGGTGCTTCAGGAGGACTTGGAGCTTTCAGCTCGAGTCATCGATGGTAGCATCCTCTCTCGTGAGGAGGTTGATTCCTCCTCTGTTGAGAAAGCTCCATTGATTGCTTTCTCCTCCTGCCTTCTCCCTATAGTAGACGATACCTTGCTGGGTAAGGATTCATTTTGCGGTGAGAAGAGTAAGGACCAGCTCCCCTTCTCTTTTTACTTCCTATTTCCTCTGCCTGCGAGGAGAAGGTATGATTATTTAAGCAGAGGTGTAACTGTTTTATCACCGTATCGGTACCCATTACCGAAACGGATAATGGAATAGTTACTTGTGCATTTTTCTTTTTATAGGCCCATTAGCTACAACCTTTTTGTAGCCGAATAAGTCGTGCTGGGATGACAATAACCCCAGTACTTATATTTCATTTTATGTATTTGTTTTTCATTTTTATTTAGTTGTAGTATTTTTTTGTAGTTTGTATATTTTTGTTTTGTTTTTGCGGAGCTCACCCATGTAGGTATTCTTGACAACTTCGTGTTGGCGGGGTTGTGATTCTTCGTATGGCGGGCCTGCTTCAGGTTTCCATGCGACTTCTGGTATGCTCACTGGCTGAGCATTGGGTAACCTCTTCCCTTAGCTCTTTTTGCTTTTAATTTCTCTATCATATGCTGTGTAGTTTAGTTTAAGTCTGGGGGAGAGCCAGTTTTGTTACCTTTTACACGTGTGCATCTCATGTGCATACTATAAGCTTTTATAGTTTTATTTTGATTAGTTCATTGCACTGCACACCACTGCACCCACTTAAGCACGTGCTTAGCTATTCGTATATCGCGAGTAAAACTCATTTCTTCATTAGATTTGGGAAAATTATGGTGCTGGATTAGGATTGTGAGACAGAGTAAAATGTTAACCTTGTTGTGTTTCTAGTCAACTGCTCTCGTCTCGTGTAGAAATTCTAGTAGATTTTGTTTTTCTGTATGCTTATAGTTTTATACTTTTATATTTGCATAAAGATCTTTTTATTCTACTCAAAAATTGGTAAATCTGGTGTGAATCAAATGGTAGTATATGAATGCGTGTAGCCATCACTAGACTCGTTTTGCTCGAGTCGGGAGGGAGGATCATCTTTCTCGTTGGCGAAGAACTTGCGCCAAGCTATTCTTGAATCATGGGTATAGGTTAGTTCACTTGCATGAGCGTGATGTAGGACATCATTTTGGCCCGGTTGAGCTTTGTACCCTTCCTAACGTCTTGTCCTCGCTAGCCCCGTTGTGCCTACTCATTATTTTGATTCAGCTCCACCTTTATTTCACCAAAGCTTCAATGCCGATCCTAGTCGCACTCCCTAGTCGAGCTTTAGAGTTTTACATTTTTCATGTTGGGGTGTTGATGTGGTGCTTTTACATGTGAATATGTGGATGTGCTCCAAAGCCTATATTTGCTGAAATTGTTAAAAGAAAAGTAATTTGAAAATGTAAAAGGAAAGCTAAAAAAATGATGTTAATTGTGAAAAAGTGAAAAGTAAAAGTAAAATTTAAAATCCTATTTGAGATGGGAGTATTTTTTGAGTAGGCGGTGCACACACCCATATGTTAAATGTTAAGTTTGGGGGTGTGGTGTACCCGCATATATTTTGGTTAGCTGATGGATTCTTTTTTTGATAGCACATTTGGGTTAGGTGCATAACCTTCCTGTTTATCTTTGTTTACCTCACCGAAACCCTAGCACCATCTCTTCACCTAAAGTCCTACTGATTCGTGTGTGAACCCAACTAGTGTTGTGGAGAGAATGTGAAAGGGCAAGCGTATGGTCCCCGACATTGGTGGATTCATTTGGAGGTGATCATGAGCCCCGATCATTGGCAAAGCTCACTTTAATGGCCTGCCTACTTTCTTCCTATGCGTGACCGGTTGATTCACCGTGATTCTATTTCTGAGTAGTAATAAAATTTTGAAAGGCATTGTGAAAAATATAAACTATTCTGCATACTCAGAAATTTTCTCTATTGTATTTTTACGCACGCGAGCATGCAACTTCGCATGGTGCTTTGTTTTTCAATTTCTTTGTTAGCTAGTAATTTTCCCTATCTGCTTAGATTTTGCTTGCTCGGGACGCGCAAATAGTTAAGTCTGGGGGTGTGATGAGTCCGATTTATATAGGGTTTTTCGGACTCATCTGGGCTAGTTTCCACGCGTTTGCACTTCACTTTTAGTTCTATATCATTCATATTTCATCTTGTCTATATTTCCATAGGAAGTGCACACTTAGGCCCGTGGTTGTGTATTTTTGTACTTTTAATATTTGTACTCCATTTTTGTGATTGCCTGGAATGTCTGCAAATATCAGTGTTCTGTTTTTCCTATTGGTACAGGGGTCGTGTCCGTGTTCCGGGGATGTTTGGAAGCAGGAATACTACGAACGATTATCGGATATAGTGCGCACAACCACTGGTCGTGCGCCACTGCTCGTGCGCAATGTTCCCTGATTTCCAGAATTTGCCTGGGGTATACGCATTATCACTGGACACAGTGCGCACGACCACTGGTCATGCGCCACTGATCATGTGCATTGATTCCATATTTTTTCAAGTTCTGGCTGGGGCAAAAGCACTACCACTGGACATAATGCGCACGACCACTGGTCGTGCGCCAGTGGTCGTGTGCATTATAATTTCTGCAATCTATAAAATCGCAGGTTCTGCCCTAATTCGGGATCGCTCGAAATTTCTCAGCCGTTTTCGTCTCCGAGGAAAGGTTCCGCCGTTCCCCTTCATCTTCCATCGTAGGGAGGTGCTCCGGGCAAGCTTTCACCGCCAAATCCAAGCCGGAGATTCCTCTCAGCCTCCTCCTTCATCTTTGAGCTTAAAGAAGAGCTTGACCTAGCTTCTCCATCAAGCTAGGAGAAGTTGTGCCATTCTCCACCGGATCGTGACGCGAAGAAGATGGGCCATTGGAAGGTGGTAACAACCCTTCTCTACCCTGGACATAGTTGAGGACCGAGCTTGGACGCAGATTGACAACCCGACAATTCCAACGGTGAATCCTCAGCAAGACTTCGGATTCGGTCGATTTCACACACTTATCTTCTCTTGTTGTTGATGGTTTAGTTGAACTCTTTGTATTTGATGAAGTTATGCTTAGTGTAATATACATTTATGTGTAATCATGTCTATGTGATTGTATGTTTTCGTTATTTACTTGAGGTGCGCCTATTTGTCCATCCACCATCCATCCGCCCTTGCCGCACTAGCAATTTCTAGTGGCGTGCGTAGCGAAGAGGTGCTCACGACCATCATTCCGCCATTCTCATCACCTCATCCGCAAGCCTACTCGCCCATCCTCCTAGTGATTCGGTGCATAGCGGCCCGACTAGTCTTCCATCCCGCCTGGCGAAGCATCGCATAGCGGCGTTGCATAGGAGTAGTTGTTAGCCTTTTATTTTCTTTTTCCGCAAATATAAAAACCCCCCTTAGTTAACTCCGACCTAAGGAATTCAATCTCAAGTCCTCCTCGAAATTAACTCCACCTTACTGTGTTCCTTGAGAGATCGATACTTGGGAAAACTCGCCCATTTTATATTACTTGTGCGATCGGTTCACTACCGTGATCTTTAGCATCACATACTTGAAAATAACAAAGTAAATAATTCGCTTTTGCTTTAGGGGCCAACACAGCATCAAGTGCTTTGGCCCGCTACTTGCCACTTGGCTCACCTGTTCCTGCAAGAAAGATCCCGCAAACAGTGGCAAAACAAGGCAAGGTCAGCTAAAGCTTACCAAATTATAACAATCCCACCCCTTACTCAGGGCGGCCGAACTCCTTCCCTCAAAATTATTAGCAAAACCAAATATAGTAATGAAAGTGTAATTTAAGCACACTTCACCACAGGCGTAGACATGAACAACCACATACCCCGTGTCCTAAGGGCACATTCTAGGTGTCCAGACAAAAACCCGGGGACCACCACCGTTCTCCAGATGGCAACAACATGAGCAATTTGGTACTCTTTACGGCCTGTGCACGGCCTAAGACACGTAACAATGCCAACGACATGTAACACTACCCACAGACGCACTGCATAGCTACTGGGTAGGTTTGGCCCTTTCCTGCTGCTCACATCGCCGGGCAAAAACTACCATGATGCGTTTCAGCCTCCCAATTCCCATTCCTGCAATCTTTACATAACCCCGTTATGATATACGGGTGGTTTGCAGACCACCTGACCGGGCTCCCTGAGCTCTAAGCCCCACATCTCAGGCTCCAGGTCTCCACGACACAGGTCAAAACAATGCTCCCACTGAGCTACCGCCTGCGGTATCACTACTGAGGCGCGGTATTGATGAGTCCAAGTTATATACATATTTTTGGACTCATCTGGGCTATTTTTCTCGTTGATGCACTACACTTTAGATCCATAATTGTTCATATTTGTTATTATGTCCATTCCATGTTAAGTGCACTTTTGACCCGTTTTCTCTGTGATTGCATATTTTTTGTACTTTTGCCCTACTTGGTGTTTTTCTATGTTTGGAGAATGTGGAAAGCCCATTTCGGTGGCTCTTCTGTTTTTGTTGCAGGTAAAAGTGCCATGTGTGTGTTCCGGGATTGTTTGGAAATGTTTTCCGCCTAAGGGCCACTGATCGTGCATTTTTACACGTGCATGGTCAGTGGACTCTGTTGGGTACATTGCAAAATGTGTACCAGATTTGAAGAAACCTCACCTTACTCAATGATATGCATCAAGGTGTATTTGATGTTGTTTTGAGTTTATATGTGCAGGTTAAGAAAATGCAAGAATGCAGGAAAAAGTTTCTAAGTCCATGAGTCGACACCTGAAGAAGTTGTGTCGACACTTATGAAGGCTTGTGTCGACACTGTAGAAAAGCTGTGTCGACACCTGGAGTCAATTGTGTCGACACTTGGAAATGTTGTGTCGACACCAGAAGAAACTGTGTCGACACAAAGAGGCAGTGTCGACACACAAAAAAGCTTTGTCGACATCAACTCTATCGACACACAGAGGCAGTGTCGACACACATAAGACTTTGTCGACATCAACTGTGTCGACACACAGGACTTGTGTCAACACATAGCAGAGTTTCAACCAAGTTAAATTTTGTGAAGAAAATAAGTGACTGTGTCGACACAACAGAACTAGTGTCGACACATTCTACAGAAGCTGTGTCGAGAAGAAGTGTCAACACCAAGGGAGCTGTGTCGACACCACCAAGGCTTGTGTTGACACTTAGTCTACTTGTGTCGACACAAGATGAAGTTCAGTCTCGACACTTTGCTGACAGAGACAGAGTTTCAAGATGTGATTGGAAGACTTGACAGCTGCCATAACCAACAGGTCTACTACAACTGTCAGAGCTGTCAGAAGTTCGTTAGAAACCGAATCAACCAGTTATCATGGAGAAAGTCTATATAAGGACATTCTCTATCAACAGAAGAATTATTGAATGATACAGAACATAACACACGAAAAATGAAGAAGATTTTCAACAAAAGATCTAAGAAGACATTCTCAAGTGGTGATCTACTTAGAGTTTGTCAAGAGAATTCAAAGAAGAATTCAAAAGAATCTTCAGAAGAATTTGGAGAGAGAGAGAGCTCCATCTATTCAAGTGAAGAAAGGGACTTATATCAACAAGTCTCTTAAGTGCAGATTCTGAACCAGTCTGCCAAGAAGAGTTTAGATTGATTTTTGAAATTCAAGAAAGAAGCTGATTGAAGATCGACTTCAAAGGAGATCAACCCTACTGTGTTCAGATTCAAGAAGCTTTGAAGAAAGCTAAGACAGGTTGATCTCTATCATCAGATTCATTCAAGAACTGATCAAGAAATCGTCCATCCTTTCTCTCTCAACCAGGGTGGTGGTAGATTTATAATTAACATCTATTTTCTATAGGATCTTTTAAGATCTGAGTTGTAAGCCTAATTTATAAAGGCTGAGTTGTAGGAGATAAGTTCACTGAGTGGTAGGCCTTGTTGAAGGCTGAGGTAGGGCTGTGAGCCTGAGTTGTAGGAGATTTTGATCTCTGAGTTGTAGGCCTTGTTGAGGGCTGAGGTAATGCAGATTGCCTGAGCTGTAGGAGTGTGGACTCACTCTGAGTTGTAGGAGCCTTGTTTGGGTTCTGAGCTGTAAGATTTGAGGATCTGAGGAGAAGGAAAGAAGTTAGGCCGAATCTAGCACACTGCTAGATAGGCGAAGCGGGAAAGTGGATGTACCCAGACCTTGGGGAAACACTATAAATCAGTATGTAATCTGTGATTGTGTGTGGTATTATTATTTCTATGCTGTGATAGTTGTAGAACTATATGTTTTTGTTAATTAACTGAATTAAAGTTCTGCCTTAGAAGAAAAAGGAATTTCACCTATTCACCCCCCTCTAGGTGTTTAGGAACCAATTCTTTCAAGTGGTATCAGAGGGAGGTTCCTCAAAGAAATACTTAACAGTCTGAGTAAGATCTATAAGACAGAAATAAGTTAAAGAAGATGAGTTCAGGAGAAAACCATAAAGAACTTGGTTCAATGAAGTTGCCTGTCTGCAGGAAGGAAATCTTTGGAATTTGGAAGGAAAGGGTCAGACTATTTATAGAGGCATCTGATCCTAGAATTTATATAACAGTTCAGGAAGGACCATATGTTCCAATGAAGGTTTCTGTTCTTGATGCTAATCAAAGGACTCATAAGGATTTTTCAAAAATGACTAAGGATGAGATCATCTTGGCTACAATGGATAAAAGAACACAGAATATTATAGTGAGTGCCATAGATGACTCAACTTTTCAGAATCTAATTCACTACAAAACCTCCAAGGAGATGTGGGACACATTGGTTGTATACATGGAGGGTTCTGAAGAGGTTAGGCAAGATAGAAAGTCTATGCTTAATCAAGAATATGAGAGTTTCAGACAAGTCAAGTCTGATAGCATAACTGAGTGTTATAAGAAGTTCTACAGAATTGTAAATGAACTAATGTCCTATGGAAGAATATTCAGTACATATGAGCTGAATGACAAATTCCTTTGGTCTTTGACTAAGGATTGAGATACAAAGATCTGTGCCATAAGGGAAGTGGCCAGACTGGCAAAAATTTCACCTCCAACACTGTTTGGTAAATTGCTGTCTTCTGAGATGCAGCTGTTGGCCAGAAAGGAGGAAGAGAAAAATACAAAGGTTGACTATAGAGAAAAGTCAGTGGCCTTCAAGGTAGAAGCCACAAGGAAGAATAGGAGGATGTCTCCATCTTCTCCTAAGAAAGATGCAGAAGTGATCTCAGAAAATTCTTATAATCACAGTTCAGAGAGCAATAGTTCAGATGAAGACTTTGCTGCTTTCACAAGGCAGTTTCAGAGATTATTAAAGAAGAAGAGTGGAAATTTAAGCCATCCTCATCTCAGTCCAAGGATGACTATTATCAGAAGTGGAAATCATTCAGGAAGGACAGAAGTGGGACAAAGCCATGCAAGTCAACTACATCAAAGATTATTTGCTATTGCGGCAACAGACCTGGTCATGTTGTGGCTGACTGTCCAGACAGAAGGAAGGAGACTACTGATAAAAAGAAGTCTCAGTACAAGAGAAAGAAGGAGAAATCCTTGGTAGCTAAGAAAGAGAAAAGTTGGACAGATCAATCAACTTCAGAGTCTGAATCTGAGGATGAGGCCTATATTGGTCTATTTGCAACAGAAGAAGAGGATGGGTTCTTGAGATTACTGGACTCTATCTATGAGCAGGAAGATCATCAGTGCAAAGGACTGATGGCTATGTCTGAAGAAGATCAGTGCCAGGATCAACTTGGCCCCAGTAAGGTAAAAAGTTCATCTGTAGATTCTGACTACTTCACTGTGTCAGAATCAGATGCATCTGCATCAATAGATGTGGATGGGTCTGAATCTGAAGGAGAAATTCATCATCTTATAGATGAATATGGGGATTTGTTGCAGACACTCAAGAGAAGCAAAAACCTGGCCAAAAATCAGGCTAAGGAAATTGCAACTCTTAAGTTGGCTGCATCTGATTCAGAAAAGCTGTTGGATCAGAAGATGAATGAGATTGCCAGGCTGAAAAACATAACTGTTATTCAAATGGGTACAATCACATTCAAAAATGATCAGATCAAAAGTCTGGAAAATAGACTTCAGAAAGAGAAGGAGATAGTGGCTAGTTTCTCTAAGCTAAAATCTGTCCTACCCCTAATTGATGACTTTGTGTCTCAAAAGGGTAAGGCAACATTAGGCTTTAAGGGAACTGCCTGGGCTGCACAGTCCAATAATAAAGGCAAAGCCCCAGAACAAAACAAAAGATCAGCTGCAAACAATACAACTAGGAGTGTACCTAAAAAAGGTATAATAAGTATGAGTGTTGGTGCTATGACAAGATAGACCATTATGACTTAGACTGTTGGCACAATACCAGTGTCAGGAAGGATATCAGTCTACCTGTTATTAGAGCTGCAAGCAGATTTGTCAAGTTTCAGGCTAACTTGAACCAAGGTCCTAAAAGTCATTTGGGTTCTAAGGTTAAGTAATCTTTATTGCAGGTGAGTCCAAGTTGCCATGTCCCTATATGGTACTTGGACAGTGGATGTTCCAGACACATGACTGGAACAAGAGGATTGTTGAAGGACTACTCACCAGTATTGAATGGGCCTAAAGTAATCTTTGGAGGTTCTGAAAAAGGAGTCATCAAAGAGTTTTGTAACATCTTTAACAACTCAATCACTATCACTCAAGTGGCTTATGTGAAGGGTTTGAAACACAACCTAATAAGCATAAGCCAGCTGAGTGATCTTGGATATGACATTTCATTTGTTAAGAATGGGTGTCATATCAAGAGGTCAAGTGATCAAAAAGTCATATTGACTGGCTATAGAAACAGAAATGTGTATTGCCTAAACCTTGAGAGTGAGAATAAAAATTCTCCTACCTGTCTTGTGGCTGATGAGAAAGCCTCTCATTGTGTCAAATGGCACAAGAGGCTAGCTCATATTAACTACAAGACTATTGGCCAACTCTTTAGTAAAGAGTTAGTGAGGAATGATCCTCAAGTTAAGTGCTTTAAGGATGGGATATGCTCAGCTTGTCAAAAAGGCAAGCAGACCAGATCCTCCTTTCATAGCCTAGAAACCAAAGACTTAGTGAGGTGCTTATACCTCTTGCATATGGATTTATTTGGTCCTATGCCAGTTCATAGTATAGGTAGGAAGGTCTACACTTTTGTGGTAGTAGATGACTATTCTAGATTTCATGGGTATTCTTTCTAAGGCAGAAATCTGAAACCCCAAATGTCTTCTACAATTTTGTCAAACAAATTCAGAATGAATTAGATAGTTTAGTGGTCAAAATCAGAAGTTACCATGGAATTGAATTCAAATCTAAAAGTATGATAAGATTGTGTGAAGAATTTGGGATTCATCAGGAATTCTCCTCACATAGAACACCTCAGCAAAATGACATTGCTAAAAGAAAGAATAGGACATTGATTGAGGCTGAAAGAACACTATTGAATGACACTACTCTCCCAGAATATTTCTGGGCTGAGGCAGTAAACACTGCATGACATGTGCTTAATAGGGCTTCCATCACCAAAAACCACAAAAAGACACCCTATGAGGTTATGAAAGGCAGAAAACCAAACTTATCCTATTTTAGGATCTTTGGTTACAAGTGCTATGTGCTTAATAATGACAAGTCTCACCTAACTAAGTCTGCTGCCAAATTCCAAGATGAGATATTTGTTGGGTACAACAACAATAGTAAGGCCTATAAGGTCTATAATTTTGCTACTCAAGTTGTAGAAGAGTCTATTCATGTCATATTTGATGAATCTAGACTTATTAACAGTGAGTTGCCAAGTAGTTCTTGTAACTCTACATGTATACAGCAGAAGATGGACCAGCTTACTATCAGAGAAGATCCAACGGCAAAGCAAGATGAGGAAAATGGTAGTTGCTGTCCAGGGGAGTACAAGACACTCAAGAGGAAAATGAAGACCATGAGGTGCAACATAATGAAGAGATTTAAGAAGGTCAAACTGTTGATAGATTACCTCCAGTAGTTAGACATTTAAAGGATCATCCCGCACACCAGATCATTGGTGTTCCAAGACATAGAGTACAAACAAGAAGAAGGAACATAAACACAGTCCTTTGCTCAAGCTTCTTATCCCAACTAGAACCCAAGAGATTTGAAGAAGCTATTCAAGACCCACACTGGATTGATGCTATGCAGGAGGATTTAAGTCAATTCAGAAGGTGCAAGGTCTGGGAGTTGGTTCCAAAACCAAAGGGCCATAATGTCATAGGGACAAAGTGGATTTATAGAAACAAGCTTGATAAGAGTGGGATCATAGTGAAGAACAAGGCAAGACTAGTTGCCAAAGGTTATAGACAGGAAGAGGGCATTGACTTTGATTAGACTTTTGCTCCAGTGGCAAGGTTGGAAGCAATAAGGCTATTCCTTGCCTATGCAACATATCAATGCTTCAAAGTGTTCAAAATGGATGTTAAGTCAGCATTCTTAAATGGAGACTTAAAAGAGGTCTATGTAGAACAGCCCTCAGGTTTTGTTGATCCACTCAAACCTAATTATGTTTATAGACTTAGGAAAGCTTTATATGGGTTGAAACAAGCCCCAAGGGCTTGGTATGAAACCATGTCTACTTTCCTCATTGAGAACAAATTCTCAAGGGGAAAAATAGACAAGACTCTATTCCTTAGAGAATCCAAAGGAAAGAATATCCTAGACCAAATATATGTTGATGACATAATATTTGGTTCTACTGAAAATAACCTTTGTAGAAAGTTTGCAAAACTTATGCAAGGGAAATTTGAAATGAGCAGTATGGGATAACTTAAGTTCTTCTTGGGACTCCAAGTAAGACAGACTGATGATGGCTTGTCCATATCCCAGTCTAAGTTCACCCAGGAGTTAATTAAGAAGTATGGTATGGAGTCATCCACTACCATGAGAACTCCAATGGGGACAAGTATGTCTCTAAGCAAAGATGATGCAGGGAAACCTGTAGATGAGTTTTTATATAGAGGGATAGTTGGCTCCCTCCTATATCTGACTGCTAGTAGACCAGATATCATGTATGATATATGTGTCTGTGCTAGGTACCAATCCTGCCCTAAAGAATCTCATTATACTACTGTCAAATGGATTTTGAGATATCTTAAGGGCACACCTAATCTAGGCCTTTGGTATCCTAGGAATAGAGATTTTCTACTAATGGGCTATTCAGATGCAGACTTTGCAGGTTGCAAAGTAGATAGGAAAAGCACAACAGGCACCTGTCAATTTCTAGAAGGAAGACTGGTGTCATGGAGCTGTAAGAAGCAGACTAGTGTGGCAATTTCCACAGCTGAGTCTGAGTATGTTGCTGCAGGAAGTTGCTGTGCACAGCTATTGTGGATACAGCATCAGTTGGAAGGTTATGGTATTCAGGTAAGTAGAACTCCACTATTATGTGATTCTACTAATTCTATTTCTATTGCTCATAATCCAGTTTCTCATATTAGAATAAAGCATATGGAAATTAGATACCATTTTCTTAGAGATCATGTAGAAAAAGAAGATATTTCTTTAGAATTTGTTAACACTGATTTACAAATTGCTGACATGTTCACAAAGCCATTAGATGAAACTAAATTCAATAATTTCAAAATTGAATTAGGAATGTTGAACATAAATTAGTTTAACAAATTTGGCTAAGTAAAATGGTGTCGACACAAAAAGTTGTGTGTGTCGACACATAGTAGTTGGTGTCGACACTCTAGGGAAGTGATGTCGACACATCCAGAAAATTGGTGTCGACACTTCAGAGAAGTAGTGTCGACTCATCCAGAAGTGGTGTCGACACTTAGAATCAACACACATATTTCGTCGAGCGCGGAATCAACTGATCGTCGAGCGCAGAATGGACACATATCGTCGAGCACAGAATCGACACAAATCATTGAGCGCAGATTCAACAACACTTCGTCGACCTCAAATTGTCGAACACGACCAAGACAAATAGAATTGGTGTCAACATATAGAAGTCAACACTTCTGCCGAGACATTAGAAGTCTGTGTCGAGACATTTCATCTGTGTCGACACATTAAGAGTATTTTGACGTGACTTTTGAACTTCATTATTTAGAAGGGTATAAATAGGTGAACAACATATTCTGTCGACACACTCTCCATATTTTCGAGACCAAAACCTTGTGTCGACAAACTCTCTCTTCTCAATACAGGATTTCTCTCAACCGCAATAGCGCCAAAGCTTGAAGATAACATCAACGAAGGCTATGAGCTGGTTCGCAATGCTTTTGAGAATGCGGAACACGAGATTAAAACAGTAGTAACCCTAATTGCAGAAAATAGTTTGGAATTTCTGGTTTCCGAACCTACAAAGATATGGAAGAAAGAAATACTGGAATTCTATGGCGCAGCTACTTTAGATTCGACTGGACTTAAAATCAAATCTACAGTTCAGGGAGCTAAAGTTAAACTTACCTTGAAGAGCTTGAGGAAAACTCTTCAACTCCCCAGAACTCAAGAAGAAGAAGAAGTTACCTCTACCAAGACTAGGGAAGCACTTTAGTGGTGTGGATTGGATACCACCATGAAGATTGGATATATAATGAACAGGAAAGGGATGAATCTGCAAGGAAAATTCCATTCTGAAGTGGTTGGAAAGGTCATTCTCTGCAAGCCATGGGGACATGATAGAGTTTCAGCCTATATATTCAGCCTGATGACCAGAATTATTTTCAGACTAAACATAGATTGATCTGCAGTAATCTTTGAAAAGATTAAGGAAGGCATTAAGAAGCCAAATCTGGGAAAAATCATGAGTCTATACTTGGCTGGAACAATTCCAGAAGTAATTGAATAGACTGATGGTTCTAAGATAAACCACATGAGAAGAATGGATATAAGGATTATCTCTAGATGGGACAGAGTCCTCACAAAGGACATGCCTGATGAAGAGAGGCCAGAGATTCCTGAAAAATCTCCTGCACAAGATATTACAGATGGAGCTCAGGTGCAGGGGGAGCCTCATCTTGAGGAAGGGCCTACAAACGTAGAAAGTGAAATGGCTACACAGACTATACTTGAGGTAATCCAGGAAGTTAATCAATCAATTTTCAATAATGAGGATGAAACTCTAACTGTGCCTTTGATTGATGCTGACCAGACCACTCAAGCACATGATGCTATCATGAAGGATACATCTACAACTGCTGATGCTTCTGAGTTGGTGGTGCCTCAAGTCCCAACTCAATAAGAGTTTACCCTAGAAGAGTTGTTCCCTGATATAGACTTATCAAGGACTGAGGGGGAGCAAGCTGAGACTCAGTGGGAGCAAGCTAACATTGAGGGGGAGTATGTCAGGACTGAGGGGGAGGAGCAAGGGACTCAGAGGGAGCAACCTATGACAGAAAAGGAACTGCTTCCTAGTTCTAAGGAAAGAGTTGATATGGCCAGTACCTTAGCTTCTGAAGATAAAGCAGAATTCAAGCAAAGAAGAGAAAGCTGATGGTTTTCAAAAGAAGAAGTCAAAGTTATAAAAGGGCATTGCAAACTGCTCCACAACCTGCCCCAGCCACTGATTAAGTTCTTTGTTGGTATCCTTGCAAGTAAAGTTGGATGAACAAAGGATAGCCATGGAGAAATATATGGATGAGACCTATAAATATTTGTAATTCTCCTTGGCTCAAGATATCAAATCAATTAGATTTGAAGTAAATCGGAACAAGAAGAAAATGACAGATTGCTTCCACAAAGGTGTCAATGCTATAGTGTATCTTGCAAAACAACAAGTAGGCATAAAGACTCAAGTTGATGATATAGCTGTTAAGCAAGGCTATGTCCTTGAAAATCAACTAAGGATGAATGACAATCTGACTGAATCACATAATGTGATTGTAATAGAATTAAAGAATACTGCTGCTGCCCAGACTGAGGCAAGTGCTAAAGCCAAGTCAAATTTTGATAAACACTTCTAGGAAGAACTAGCTGCTGTCCAAACAACTATTAAGAATTCTCAAAAGATAATTTCTGATCAGCTACTGAAAATAAGGTCATTTTATAAAGATGGTGTTAATTATTTAGATGAACAAGTCAGATTTCAGAAAGATGATCTCAGAGATCATATTGAAAGAGAAGTCATAAAGGTGGAGAGAGTGTTAGTCAAAGCAGGCTCAAATCATGCTAAATGGATATCTAATAGCATCAGAGCCACACTTGGATATCCACCCCTCTGTGAAGATGATTATGTAGCTGAGTCTGGTGTGCAACCTTATTATTTTGAAGGTAATCAACCTGAAGTTGCTCAGGTAATTTACCCTCCAGCAGATTTTGACATGATTCAGCAAGAAGTACAGTCTATGTACAACCCTCCAGAGGGTACTAAAAATGTTATCCTTGAGAAGGTAGAAATGTCAGAGGCAGCTGTGAATAAGGAGCAAGAAGCTCACCTTTCAAAGAAGAGATACAGAGAACAGGCTGAGTTGAAGCCTGATTTAGAGCAGTGGAGCCCAACTTTCAGGAATATTATCTTGACTGCCTAGAAAGCTGTAATGGACAAGACCCCTGACAGGGGCAAATGGTACACTGAGCAAGAATGGAAAAAGCATGAAGCTAGGCAGGAAGCTATTCTATAATATAGAAGAAAGGAAAAAGCTGGGAAGCTACCTCCGAATGCTCAGGATCCTAGCAACTTTTTCCCAAATCCTTTTCACTATTTGAAAGGCAAAGGATTAGGGCTGAAAAATAAAAGAAGAAATATCTAAAGGGTAAAAAGCCAGCTGACGATACTGAAGCTCCAGTACAAGCCAGGATCCAGTCAGGCAAAGGCATAGTCATCAAGGAGCCTGACCAGCCTTAGAATAAGATTAACTAGATTTTACAACATTGTAATCTTTAGTTTTAAAGAAAATCTATGTAAACTATTGTAAAGAAACTTTTGAAAGTTTAAACAAAACAATGATTAATGCTCATTATGTTTGCATCATTATTCTGTGATGTTATTTTATACATGTTTTGTTTATAAGTTATCCTGTCATTTAATGTTTTTATACATCATAATGTTTGTTTATTATGAATTATGTATATCATTGACTAAGGGTTATTACTTCTCCAAATTGGGGGAGATTGTTGGGTACATTGGAAAATGTGTACCAGATTTGAAGAAGCCTCACCTTACTCAATGATATGCATCAAGGTATATTTGATGTTATTTTGAGTTTATATGTGCAGGTTAAGAAAATGCAAGAATGCAGGAAAAAGTTTCTAAGTCTATGAGTGGACACCAGAAGAAGCTGTGTCGACACTTATGAAGACTTGTGTCGACACTGCAAAAAAGTTGTGTCGACACCTGAAGTCAATTGTGTCGACACTTGGAATGGCTGTGTCGACACCAGAAGAAACTGTGTCGACACACAGAGGCGGTATCGACACACAGAAAAGCTTTGTCTACATCAACTGTGTCGAAACACAAAGGCAGTCTCGACACATAGAAGTATTTGTCGACATCAACTGTGTCGACACACAGGACTTGTGTCAACACATAGCAGAGTTTCAACCAAGTTAATTTTTGTGAAGAAAAGAAGTGAATGTGTCGACACAACAGAACTAGTGTCCACACATTCTACAGAAGCTGTGTCGAGAAGCAGTGTCAACACCAAGGGAGCTGTGTCGACACCACTAAGGCTTGTGTCGACACTTAGTCTACTTGTGTCGACATAAGATGAAGTTCAGTCTCAACACTTTGCTGACAGAGACAGAGTTTCAAGAAGTGACTGCAAGACTTGACAGCTGCCATAACCAACCGGTCTACTGCAACTATCGGAGCTGTCAGAATTTCGTTAGAAACCGGATCAGTCGGTTACCATGGAGAAAGTCTAGATAAGGACATTCTCTATCAACATAAGAATGATTGAATGATATAGAACATAACACACGAAAAACGAAGAAGATTTTCAACAGAAGATTTAAGAAGACATTCTCAAGTGGTGATCTACTCAGAGTTTGTCAAGAGAATTCAAAAAAGAATTCAGAAGAATCTTCAGAAGAATTTGGAGAGAGAGCTCCATCTATTCAAGTGAAGAAAGGGACTTATATCAACAAGTCTCTTAAGTGCAGATTCTGAACCATTCTGCCAAGAAGAGTTCAGATTGATTTCTGAATTTCAAGAAAGAAGCTGATTGAAGATCGATTTCAAAGGAGATCAACCCTACTGTATTCAGATTCAAGAAGCTTTGAAGAAAACTAAGACAGGTTGATCTCTATCATCAGATTCATTCAAGAACTGATCAAGAAACCATCCATCCTTTCTCTCTCAACCAGGGTGGTGGTAGATTTATAATTAACATCTATTTTCCGTAGGATCTTTTAAGATTTGAGTTGTAAGCCCGATTTATAAAGGCTGAGTTGTAGGAGATACGTTCTCTGAGTGGTAGGCCTTATTGACGGCTGAGGTAGGGCTGTGAGCCTGAGATGTAGGAGATCTTGATCTCTGAGTTGTAGGCCTTGTTGAGGGTTAAGGTAATGCAGATTGCCTGAGCTGTAGGAGTTTGGACTCACTCTGAGTTGTAGGAGCCTTGTTTGGGTTCTGAGCTGTAAGATCTGAGGATCTGATGAGAAGGAAAGAAGTTACGCCGAATCTAGCACACTGCTAGATAGGCGAAGGGGGAAAGTTAATGTACCCAGACCTTGGAGAGCCACTATAAATTAGTGTGCAATCTGTGATTGTGTGTGGTATTATTATTTCTATGCTATGATAGCTGTAGAACTATCTATTTTTGTTAATTAACTGAATTAAAGTTCTGCCTTAGAAGAAAAAGGAATTGCACCTATTCACCCCCCCTCTAGGTGTTTAGGAACCAATTCTTTCAGACTCCTTAGCGCACGACCGCTAGTCATGCGATGTCTGTTAATCAAAACCCAAATATTACAGGAATACTGCGCAAGATCCTTGGATATATAGCACATAATAACTGGATATCTGCCATTGATCGTGTGCACTATTCTCCATTTTTCCAAGTTCTGTCAGGGGAAATTGCACGATCATTGGACATAGTGCGCGTGACCTCTGGTTATGTGGCACTGCTCGTGTGCATTTATTATATTTTTTTTGGAGTTCTTCCACTGCTAATCGCACGCTCAGTGGTCCAGTGCCCACGACCTCTGGTCGTGCACCACTAATCGTGTACTCTGTTTTTCTGCTGCAGTATTTAAACCCGTGCTCCATGAATTAGGGTATCATCGCTTTCATTTTCAAACCTGGTGCTGCGCGCGAAGTGCCGTTTATCATCCCCACAGGTCCTCCACTCATCTCCACCCTCCGTGAAGCTTTCTCCGGCAATCCGAAGCCATCTTCAACCGATGGGAGAGTTTCCGGCAACCAGCAGTGTGCAACAGAGATCTTTCAGTACAACTCAATTGGGCAAAAGGGAGAAAGGATTGAAGGAAATGGAAGAAGATGGAGGAAGACAAGTGGATTGACAACCCATTTTCCTCTGGAAGCAACCACGGTTAGAGTCGTGAAGTGGACTGACAACCCACCACTCCGATCAAGAACCAGGACTAGGCTATCCCCCTTTTGGTTTATTCTACCTCTTCTCCATAGTAAATTGTACTCTAAAGCTTGTAATGAAACTTAACTTACTTTTATTTGTCTATGAATGAAGTTTGCTTGGGTTAATTACATCCTATTTTGTTAGCTGTGATGCACTTGCCTGCATTCACATCCACTCCACTCGCGCACTAGAACGACTCTAACATAGGATAGTGTTGGTGGTAGAAGAGGTGATTGCGACCCTCACTCTCTGCACGTGTGTTCATTACATTCGCTTTGTAACAACCCCATCCATTCATATGGTATATTCTAGAAGGTCCGGCCGGGGCCCTGATGAACCCACGAACAGACTCTTACTGTGGTTGGTTCGGTGAGTCGATCGCCGCGGGCTTGCTCGGGTAGGCAAGTGCACCTATCGCAAGTAGTACTCGATATTCGGGGGAATACCGAGGTCGTATTGTTCTCGGGGTCACGTTGACTATTCTTACTCCTCCGGGAGGACTATTATTTTACTGAAAGTAAGGTTGATTTTTTTACTTAATAAAAGGAGGAAAAGCAAGGAGCGAAAAAACGATTTAGAAAATATTCGATGAAGGGTTAACGCTTGGCATCGAATCGGATTAAGACTAAAACAATTTTTAATAATAAAAAGACTTTGATTTCAAATTAATAATAAGGCAACTTGGCCGTGGAGGTTCCACAAATGTGAGCTCACCTAGCTATAGGGATATCGCTCACCTAAACGTTAAGACTATTCGACCGAACGTTAGTCCGACGAAGGATTCCTCTTAACGCCCACTTTATGCTAAGAACCCCGTTATTGGGTGGGGAACCCAATCCGGTAGAATTACGCTTGTCCTCTCTCGAGGGTATGCACGCAACTCTATTTACCCAGGGGTGATCGGTCCATATGCACGGCCTCTCGGCTAGCTAGCATATGGACTACGGAAATAGGGCCCACACATCGATATGTGGTCCTACGCGTCGTAAACCCGGGGTAAACCCTAAGTGCTTAAATTAAAATGAAAATAAAGAGTTTCAATTATTATAAATCATTTTAAATGTCCCAATGCTCTTCGATGCCGAGGCTAATAGCGATTAGCCACACATCGGTATGTGGACGGCTTATAATTTAGTGAGGCGCGAGTTCGAAATTAAACGCTAAATTATTATAAGAAGGGGACACAAGAAAAATAACAACATTTAGAAAAGTGAAAAACTAGCTAAAATAAGAACTCACGCACACTCCAAATTATAAATTAAAAAGAAACTAAGTTACACATAAAAGAAATTTGCATATTCATAATTTGCGAGTCCCACTCAAACGAGTGGGGGCGGTAAATAAAAGCTGAAAATTGCAAGTCCTACTCAAACGAGTAGGACTGAAATGAAAGCGAGTCCTACTCAAATGAGTAGGAGAAAATAAATGCGATTACAGGGCTAAAAAGTCCGGCCATTTAACTCAAGTGAGTAGGCGGAAAAATAAAGAAATAAAAATTACAAACCCTACTCGAACGAGTAGGACTGAAAATGAAAACGATGCGCCATTTAACTCTTAATGAGTAGGCGGAAATAAATGCACACAAACACACACACTCCATAAGAAATTCAAGAAAGCAATAAAATTTAACACCTACACTCACACACTCTACATAATTTGAATCAAAGCATAAAAGGAAAGCATTAAAAGAAAGCATTAAAGTTTAACACCTACACTCACACACACAACATGAAAAATCAAAGTTACCTAAAAATTAAAACTTTTACTTTTTCAAGCATAGGTTTTGCCAAAAACAAATAAAAAGAAGGAATTACAATTTTAGAAGACAAAAGTTTTTCAAAACAAATTAAAAACCAAAGTTTTTGGAAAATAAAAATTTCAACATTTCCATTCCTAGGATTTCATAAAAGAGCTAAAAAAGTTGAAATAAAAGAGAAAGAAGAAAAAAGGTTTTCATCCTAAAATAAAGCTAAGTAAAAAAAAATAAAAGAAACTTTAGTAACTCTTTTACACACTCATAAGAGTGAAGATGTTGAAGAAATTAAAAGAATACATGAAAAAAAAAGGAAAAACCTAATTCATCATTTCATGAATTTCTAACAAAACCTAACTTGAGAAAAATTAAAGGCATGTAAAAAGGAAAACCTATCATCCCTAAGCATGAAAACAAGTAAAAAAAAACATGTAAAGTAAGCATGTTACACTCATACACACACACACACTTTTCATAAAAGAAGAACTAAATGAAGAACAAAGATAAAACCAAGGATAAAAATGAGAAGGAAAGTGGGCACAAGTGTTCATTCCAAAGCTAAATATGAAGAGAAAAACTAACATTTTATTGATTTTTAGGAACTATTACAAGCTATTACAAGGGCTAAAGCTAAGACAAAACAAGAAATGAAATAAAAAAGGGAGAAATCTCCTTACATAGCTTTGAAAATCACGGATGCAGCCCACAAAAAGACACTAACTTGGCCCAAAAATCTGAACCCTTCGACCTTACAGAACTGGGCTATTTATAGGAAAAAATTTCTAAGTACACGCCCTCGGTCACGGGCGTGTTGGGGGGGCGTGACAGTACTATTCATGAAGGCGGCCGGCGATTGGACAGTAAAGTTGACTTCGGGCTGAGTTCGCAGCAGTCACGCCCAAGGTCACGGGCGTGACTCTGGGCGTATCGGGGAGGTAGAACCGGGCGCGGGTTGCGTCAAATGTCCTCGGCAGCATCTTGTCGGGCCAGCTGGAAAGGTCACGCCCCATGTCACGGGCGTGACTATGGGCGTGACAGTTGGGGTCGACACTCGACGAATGTCGAGCGGAAAGTGTCGAGTCGAAATCGTTGAGCTGAAATTGGGTCACGCCCTCGGTCACGGGCGTGACACTGGGCGTGATTGTTGGTGTCGACACTCGACGATCGTCGAGCGGAATTCGTCGAGAGGAGAGGACACGGGCTTGGGTCACGCCCCGTGTCGGGTGACACGGGCGTGTCGCCAGGCGTGTCGAGCTTTTACTTCACAAATTTTCCGATTTCACGGGAAATGCGCAGTAACGGCCCGGTCACGGGCGTGACCAATGTGTCACGGGCGTGTACTTCCCAAATTTTGGCAGATTTTGGAATTTTTCGGCAAAATAAAATAAAACAAGTTAGAAGCAAATTTACAAGAATAGGAACATTTTATTGAACAAAAATAAGTAAAAACGACGAAAATAAATGAAAATGACTAAATTAATGTGCATAAAAATACGTATATTTACAGTTCATCAAATACCCCCATACTTAGGCTTTTGCTATTCCAGAGCAAAAGTTTGAGGTGAATCTATAAGGAATAAAAAAAACTCTAAGTTTTGGCTATCGCTTAATCAATTATAATAGAGATCGAAATAAATATACGGGGTGTAAGAGTTAAGTCCTAAAATTATGTAGATGATTTAAATAGCGCAAAAGTTTTGGCCAAAAGACTTCTTGATGTAATCAAATAGAAGGCAACATTTGTAATGGTTAGGTTAACGAAAATAGTTTGGAATTATAAGAATTCTAGCTTATACGAGTGCTACCGGAAATAATACAATTTACTAATTATGCTCTCAAAAAGATTTTTGAATTAATTCTAGAATCGTGTAATTGGCTAAGGGGGTAGTGTGGTTTATGAAGAGGGTTTTGATATTTGAGGTGAGGTAATTTTTTCTCGAACCTCCATGTTTTTTTTCTTTTGGATTATTAGGAAAACGAAATCTTATTTTCCTAATATGATTTTTGTTTTTCAACTTCATAAGAAAAATTAACCCAATGTATATTTGTAGGAGTAATGAATTTTATCCTCTTACTCCCTATATAATCTTTTAAAATTATTGGGTGCCTATGTTTACGGAACGAAATCTTGTTCCCATTGACATAAGATCTTTTAAGGATAAAATTTTTCATGCCAAGTAGGTCATGAAAAGTAAGGGGAGAAAGAAAAACTAGATTGTAATCCTAAAAATTTTTGAGAGCAACCTTAATAATTTGTACGTCCCAATTTTTTTTCAGAAAGCTAAAAGTAAGTATAATTGAATTCTATAGTCGTTATTTCCTAACATAATATACGTGCTCCTATTAATGAAAAATTAGAAGTAGTGCCTAAAACGAGTTCGCTAGTTTTTACAAAGCATAAAGAATTCTTTAAAACTTAACCCCGGCTATTTAAATGTTTCAATCAATAATTAACAAACGGGTAGCAAACAGAGAATTAATAGTATTCACATATAAATAAACTCAGAACAGAATTTTTGGATAGCAGAAAAGTTAAGTATGGAATATTTAATTTATTTGTTGCAAAACATTTTTTGTTTGATTTTTATAGTTTTTATTATCATTTTTTTGTGTTTTTCATTTATTATCTTTTTTTTTTGTATTTTTGTTTTTCGCAATTTTTTGAAAATTTTGTTTTTTGAACTATTATCTTTTTTTTTTGGAGTTTTTAAGAGAATTTTCATAATATGTACAAAAATAAGGGAGAAAAAGAAAAAGGTTTGTACAAGAATGAGGAAGGGGGAGAGAGAAAAAAAAACAAAAAAAATATATACAAAGTGAAACTAAAAAAAAATTTTTTTGTTTTGTTTTTTTGAGTTTTTGGAAAAGAGAAAGAGAACAAAACAAAAAAAAAATTTGGATTTTTGTTTTTTTCATTTAAAATTTTTGTTTTTTCATTTAAAATTTTTTTGTTTCATTTTAAGATGTTTTTTAAATTTTTTTGTTTTTGTTTTGTTGTTATATGTATTTTTGTATTTTTCTTTTTTGAGAAGCAGAAAAATTGAAGTGCAGAAAGTAAAGCACGAAAATACCCCCATACTTAAGTCCAACATTGTCCCCAATGTTGTATCGTAAGTATGCGGAACAGAAAGAAAAGACAATATATACAAAGAAAAGAAAGGGAAGGGGGTAGAAGCTTCCCTGAAACGCGTAGGGGGAGGCCGATCAGAAACCCTGCGTTTATTAGAAAAAAACAGCAAAGGTAATAAGGAAAGAGCGAAAAAGATAAGCGAGGGGTGCCTCCCAGGAGCGCTTTGTTTATAGTCGTGTAGCTTGACTATTTTGGAGGGTTTATAATGTGGAGGAAAGTTATGGTTTCGCTAAAACCGATCACTGGGTCGCCCGCGATGTAAGACTTTAACCGATGACCGTTTACTTTAAAAGAGCCTTTGTCCGGGTGGGAGACGAGTACGGTTCCATATGGAAAAACTTCTTCAACTAGGAAGGGACCGGACCATCTAGATTTTAATTTACCTGGAAAAAGCCTAAGACGTGAATTGTAAAGAAGGACAAGATCGCCCGGAGAAAATAATTTTTGGGACTTGATTTTTCGATCGTGATATAACTTAGAGCGCTCCTTATAGAATTTATTGCTCTCGTAAGCGTTCGCAAGCCATTCATCGAGCTCGTTTAGTTGCAGTTTTCTATTCTGAGCGGCTAAGTTGGAGTCGAGGTTTAAGAGTTTTAAAGCCCAAAGTGCGTGATATTCTAATTCTACGGGTAAATGACACGCTTTGCCGTAGACTAACCGGAACGGCGTACATCCAATAGCGGTTTTGTATGCCGTCCGATACGCCCACAACGCATCGTCGAGTTTAACGGACCAATCTTTCCTATTTAGCGAAACGGTTTTTTCTAAAATTCGCTTAATCTCTCGATTTACTACCTCGACTTGGCCACTTGTTTGCGGGTGGCAAGCTTGTGCGTGACTCCGTATTTAGCTAACGTCTTAGCCATAAGAGCGTTACAGAAATGCGTTCCCCTATCACTAACAATTGCGCGAGGCGTGCCGAAGCGAGAAAATAATTTTTTAAGAAATGTAACGACGACTCGCGCATCATTGGTGGGGAGAGCTTGCGCTTCCGCCCACCTCGATACGTAGTCGACCGCCACTAAAATATACATATTTCTGAAAGACGGAGGTAGGGGGCCAACAAAATCTATGCCCCACAAATCGAAGACTTCGCACTCTAAAAACATGTTTTGGGGCATCTCGTCGCGACGAGAGATGTTACCCGACCGCTGACAGCTATCGCATGCGCGCACAAAATTATGCGCGTCTTTGAAGAGAGTGGGCCAAAAGTAGCCCGCCTCGAGCGCCTTCCGAGCGGTCCGGTTGGCTTGATAATGCCCACCGGCTGGACCCTCGTGGCAGTGCTTAAGAATTTGTAAGCACTCCACACCCGCAACGCATCGTCGAACCGCTTGGTCCGCGCAGATACGAAAAAGAAATGGGTCCTCCCAAAAGAAATTTTTCAAGTCAGAAAAGAATTTCTTCTTTTGATGACTGGAAAACTCTTTTGGAAGGACCCGCGCTACTAAAAAATTTACAAAATCTGCGAACCAAGGCGAAGATGACGAAGATTTATTAATGGCAAGAAGGCGTTCCTCGGGGAATCTGTCATTTATTTCAGATTCGACGAGCGCTTCCGCACCCGGATTTTCTAAACGGAAGAGGTGGTCTGCCGCTAGATTTTCCGCTCCCCGCTTATCTCGGATCTCCAAATCGAACTCTTGTAGGAGGAGAATCCATCGAAGAAGGCAGGGCTTCGCATCATTTTTAGCTAATAAATATTTAAGCGCGGAGTGATCGGTAAAAACGATAACTTTAGATAGCGTTATATACGAGCGAAACTTATCGAAAGCGAAAATGACGGCTAAGAGTTCCTTTTCCGTTGTCGTGTAATTGATTTGTGCGGAAGTGAGCGTCTTGCTAGCGTAATAAATAGGATGAAAATGTTTTTCTACGCGTTGGCCAAGAACGGCACATAAGGCAATATCACTAGCGTCGCACATTATTTCGAACGGAAGGGACCAATTAGGGGCCACTAATATTGGTGAAGAGATAAGTTTTTGTTTTATTAAATTAAAGGCGGACTCGCATTCACTACTAAAGATGAAACGTGATTCCTTTTCCAAGAGGTGAGTTAGCGGCTTTGTTATTTTTGAAAAGTCTTGAATGAAACGTCGATAAAAGCCCGCATGGCCTAAGAAACTCCTAATAGATTTTACGTTTGTTGGATGCGGAAGTTTTTCTATAATTTCTATCTTGGCCTTATCCACCTCTATCCCCTTAGACGAAATCATATGGCCGAGGACCAAACCTTCTCGAACCATAAAGTTGCATTTTTCCCAATTTAAAACAAGGCTTGTGTCCTCGCACCGTTGAAGGACACGATCTAAATTGTGAAGGCAATCGGGAAAAGAGCGTCCGAAAACAGAAAAGTCATCCATAAAGACTTCCATAATGTCTTCTACTAGCTCGCCAAAGATCGCTAGCATACATCTTTGGAATGTAGCTGGCGCATTGCAGAGTCCAAATGGCATTCTTCGATATGCGAAGGTGCCGAATGGGCAAGTAAAAGTTGTTTTCTCTTGATCATCGGGGGAAATGGGGATTTGGAAAAACCCCGATAAACCATCAAGAAAACAATAATACGGATGACCGGATAAACGCTCTAAGATCTGGTCTAGAAATGGCAGAGGGAAATGGTCCTTGCGGGTGGCGTCATTAAGTTTCCTATAGTCGATGCACACTCGCCAACCCATAACAGTACGAGTTGGGACAAGCTCGTTATGCTCATTCGCCACTACGGTAAGACCGCCTTTCTTGGGTACGACATGCACGGGACTAACCCATGCACTGTCCGAAATAGGGTAGATAATCCCCGCATCTAATAACTTAATGATTTCGGCTTTAACGACGTCTTTCATGTTTGGGTTAAGACGACGTTGCGGCTGAATCGTTTTGCGGCAATTATCGTTAAGGAAAATCTTATGGGTGCAAAAGGAGGGGCTAATCCCCTTTAGGTCAGAGATTTGCCACGCAATTGCGTGGCGATGTTTAAATAAAACTTCCAATAGATCGGAAGTCTCCGAATCACTCAAGTTCGAAGAAATGATAACGGGGAGCGTATCACCTTTTCCCAAAAAAGCGTACTTGAGCGAGGCGGGTAAGGGTTTGAGGTCTAGGATGTGCGGTTCTTCTAGGGAGGTTTTAATTCCTATGTCTTTCTTACCAATTGGTTCGAAAGGCAAGTCTATAGACATATCCTCATCGCAGTTAAAGTTTTCGAGCGCATAAATATCGTCATTTAAAAATACGGACTCGAAAATGGGAGAAGAACGATCTCCGAAAAAGGTATCTAAAGAATAGCAGAAATCGTCACTCGATGACAAATTGTCCATCGAGGGATTAATAGAGAAAGTAACTTGGTCTTCGCCTACTCGGAGGAGAAGGCTACCATTACTAACATCTATTAGTGCGCGAGAGGTGGCGAGAAAAGGGCGACCGAGTATTATTGGTACCTCGGCGTCCTCCTCGATATCTAAGATGACGAAGTCTACCGGGAAGGTAAACTTGTCGACTCGGACAAGGACGTCCTCCACTACCCCGATAGGGAACTTAACCGAGCGATCCGCTAATTGGATGCGCATATTCGTAGGACTAGGAGTACCCAAACCTAAACGCGAAAAGAGCGAGAACGGCATCAGATTAATGCTAGCCCCTAAATCAGCTAAGGCGTACTTTACTAATATATCGCCAAAAAGGCACGGGATGGAAAACCGTCCCGGGTCATTTTGTTTTGCGGGCAATTTATTAGTAAGGGCCGCCGAGCAGACAGCGTTGAGAGATATATGCGAAATATCCTCTAATTTATGTTTATTGGAAAGTAGTTCTTTTAAAAATTTCGCATATTTGGGCATTTGCGAGATAGCCTCGCAAAAAGGAACATTAATGTGAATTTGTTTTAGTAATAAAATAAATTTTTCATATTGCGCGTCCTTACGCTCATTTTCTAACTTATGCGGATACGAAAGAGACTTGTTTAAAATATTTTTTTCTTTTATAATAGGTAAAGGCGGCGTAAGCGAAGAAAGGGGAAGAGGGGTCGGAGGTGAAATATGTACCTGAGGGTCGGTCCGTTTTGGATCGACCACCTCCTTTCCGCTACGGATGGTTATAGCGTTGGCGTTCTCCCGCGGATTGGGCTCCGTGTTTCCCGGCAGTGCCCCGAGCGCGCGCTCGGACATCATCCTCGCTAGCTGTCCAACCTGTTGTTCGAGTGTTTTTAGCGATCCGGTGATGTTCCGGATATTTGACTCGTTGGACGCAATATACTTCAAAAAATTTTCCTCCATCGGGGAGGGTTTCGGAAGAGGAGGGGGAGGAAGAAATCCGGGCGCAAAAGAAATAGGGTGATGCTGAGCATTATTCGGGTTGCTCCACGAGAAGTTGGGGTGATTCCTCCAACCCGGATTATAGTTATTACTATAAGGGTTGTTGTTGGGGTTGAAGGAAGGACGACCCGAAGTTCCCATGAAGTCCACGAACTCTTCAGCTATGCAGACATTAGGGGGAATAAAACAAGGTGGAGTGGAGGAGGCAGCAGACATCTCCGCCACCTGCTTTGTTAACCTTTCAACTTGAAGGGTCAAGAGAGCAGTGGCATCCACTTCAAAAAGACCAGCCGCCGGCTTTGGCCGTCCCCGCGGGACGTTCCATTGATAGGCGTTCATAGCCATCTCTTCGAATAAAGCCTGGGCGGCCTCGGGGGTTTTGTTGTTAAGCGTACCCCCGACAGCCGCGTCAATCATTTGACGCGTCTGAAAATTCAGCCCATTATAAAAAATTTGAACTTGCAACCACGTTGGCAGCGCGTGGTGCGGGCAACGGCGGAGGAATTCCTTAAACCGTTCCCAAGTCTCGTATAGAGACTCAGGATCGTTCTGCACAAACGAAGAAATGTCCGCCCGCAACTTTGCAGTTTTTGCGGGCGGAAAGTACTTCGTTAGGAACCATTCCGTCAACTCAGCCCACGTGGTGATACATCCTCGCGGGAGGGCATTCAACCACGCCTTGGCTTTGGACTTAAGGGAAAAAGGAAATAAGCGCAAACAAATGGCGTCATCAGTGACGCCATTGATCTTGAAGGTGTCGCATATCTCCAAGAAATTGGACAAGTGGACATTCGGGTCCTCATCCGGCAGTCCATCGAACTGCACGGCATTTTGGATCATTTGAATGACACTTGACTTAATTTCAAAATTATTATTGGCCACCGCAGGTCGAACAATACTCGACCCAGAATCATCCAGGTTAGGCCGGGCGTAATAAGACATAGTACGCTCGGCCGCCGGGGGAAGGTTAGGCACGGCCATAACTACAACAGTGGGTTCTCCGATAGATTCCTCGGGATCTAAAGAAGGATTTCGGCGATGAGATCGGATACGCGCAAGAGAGCGTTCGATCTCAGGGTCGAAGTCTAAATCTTCAGACTCTGAGGGTTGTCCTCGGGTCATACACCCAAACAAAAATAAAACAAAAATAAACCTTTTTTTGTTGTTTTTAAAATAAAGTTTTTAGTTTTTGTTTGTTTTATAGAAAATAAGTAAAATTAATAGACTCCGGAATTCGAAATAGCAACTCGAAAAGAGAGTCCCCGGCAACGGCGCCAAAAACTTGATGAACCCGCGAACAGACTCTTACTGTGGTTGGTTCGGTGAGTCGATCGCCGCGGGCTTGCTCGGGTAGTCAAGTGCACCTATCGCAAGTAGTACTCGATATTCGGGGGAATACCGAGGTCGTATTGTTCTCGGGGTCGCGTTGACTATTCTTACTCCTCCGGGAGGACTATTATTTTACTGAAAGTAAGGTGGATTTTTTTACTTAATAAAAGGAGGAAAAGCAAGGAGCGAAAAAACGATTTAGAAAATATTCGATGAAGGGTTAACGCTCGGCATCGAATCGGATTAAGACTAAAACAATTTTTAATAATAAAAAGACTTTGATTTCAAATTAATAATAAGGCAACTTGGCCGTGGAGGTTCCATAAATGTGAGCTCACCTAGCTATAGGGATATCGCTCACCTAAACGTTAAGACTATTCGACCGAACGTTAGTCCGACGAAGGATTCCTCTTAACGCCCGCTTTACGCTAAGAACCCCGCTATTGGGTGGGGAACCCAATCCGGTAGAATTACGCTTGTCCTCTCTCGAGGGTATGCACGCAACTCTATTTACCCAGGGGTGATCGGTCCATATGCACGGCCTCTCGGCTAGCTAGCATATGGACTACGGAAATAGGGCCCACACATCGATATGTGGTCCTACGCGTCGTAAACCCGGGGTAAACCCTAAGTGCTTAAATTAAAATGAAAATAAAGAGTTTCAATTATTATAAATCATTTTAAATATCCCAATGCTCTTCGATGCCGAGGCTAATAGCGATTAGCCACACATCGGTATGGGGACGGCTTATAATTTAGTGAGGCGCGAGTTCGAAATTAAACGCTAAATTATTATAAGAAGGGGACACAAGAAAAATAACAACATTTAGAAAACTAAAAAACTAGCTAAAATAAGAACTCACGCACACTCCAAATTATAAATTAAAAAGAAACTAAGTTACACATAAAAGAAATTTGCATATTCATAATTTGTGAGTCCCACTCAAACGAGTGGGGGCGGTAAAGAAAAGCTGAAAATTGCAAGTCCTACTCAAACGAGTAGGACTGAAATGAAAGCGAGTCCTACTCAAATGAGTAGGAGAAAATAAATGCGATTACAGGGCTAAAAAGTCCGGCCATTTAACTCAAGTGAGTAGGCGGAAAAATAAAGAAAAAAAAATTACAAGCCCTACTCGAACGAGTAGGACTGAAAATGAAAACGATGCGCCATTTAACTCTTAACGAGTAGGCGGAAATAAATGCACACAAACACACACACTCCATAAGAAATTCAAGAAAGCAATAAAATTTAACACCTACACTCACACACTCTACATAATTTGAATCAAAGCATAAAAGGAAAGCATTAAAAGAAAGCATTAAAGTTTAACACCTACACTAACACACACAACATGAAAAATCAAAGTTACCTAAAAATTAAAACTTTTACTTTTTCAAGCATAGGTTTTGCCAAAAACAAATAAAAAGAAGGAATTACAATTTTAGAAGACAAAAGTTTTTCAAAACAAATTAAAAACCAAAGTTTTTGGAAAATAAAAATTTCAACATTTCCATTCCTAGGATTTCATAAAAGAGCTAAAAAAAGTTGAAATAAAAGAGAAAGAAGAAAAAAGGTTTTCATCCTAAAATAAAGCTAAGTAAAAAAACAAAAGAAACTTTAGTAACTCTTTTACACACTCATAAGAGTGAAGATGTTGAAGAAATTAAAAGAAGACATGAAAAAAAAAGGAAAAACCTAATTCATCATTTCATGAATTTCTAACAAAACCTAACTTGAGAAAAATTAAAGGCATGTAAAAAGGAAAACCTATCATCCCTAAGCATGAAAACAAGTAAAAAAAAAACATGTAAAGTAAGCATGTTACACTCATACACACACACACACACACTTTTCATAAAAGAAGAACTAAATGAAGAACAAAGATAAAACCAAGGATAAAAATGAGAAGGAAAGTGGGCACAAGTGTTCATTCCAAAGCTAAATATGAAGAGAAAAACTAACATTTTATTGATTTTTAGGAACTATTACAAGCTATTACAAGGGCTAAAGCTAAGACAAAACAAGAAATGAAATAAAAAAAGGAGAAATCTCCTTACATAGCTTTGAAAATCACGGATGCAGCCCACAAAAAGACACTAACTTGGCCCAAAAATCTGAACCCTTGGACCTTACAGAACTGGGCTATTTATAGGAAAAAATTTCTAAGTACACGCCCTCGATCACAGGCGTGTAGGGGGGGCGTGACAGTACTATTCATGAAGGCGGCCGGCGATTGGACAGCAAAGTTGACTTCGGGCTGAGTTCGCAGCAGTCACGCCCTAGGTCACGGGCGTGACTCTGGGCGTGTCGGGGAGGTAGAACCGGGCGCGGGTTGCGTCAAATGTCCTCGGCAGCATCTTGTCGGGCCAGCTGGAAAGGTCACGCCCCATGTCACGGGCGTGACTATGGGCGTGACAGTTGGGGTCGACACTCGACGAATGTCGAGCGGAAAGTGTCGAGTCGAAATCGTTGAGCTGAAATTGGGTCACGCCCTCGGTCACGGGCATGACACTGGGCGTGACTGTTGGTGTCGACACTCGACGATCGTCGAGCAGAATTCGTCGAGAGGAGAGGACACGGGCTTGGGTCACGCCCCGTGTCGGGTGACACGGGCGTGTCGCTAGGCGTGTCGAGCTTTTACTTCACAAATTTTCCGATTTCACGGGAAATGCGCAGTCACGGCCCGGTCACGGGCGTGACCAATGTGTCACGGGCGTGTACTTCCCAAATTTTGGCAGATTTTGGAATTTTTCTGCAAAATAAAATAAAACAAGTTAGAAGCAAATTTACAAGAATAGGAATATTTTATTGAACAAAAATAAGTAAAAACGACGAAAATAAATGAAAATGACTAAATTAATGTGCATAAAAATACGTATATTTACAGTTCATCAGGCCCCATAGGATATATCACAAAACAGGCGGTGAAGTTACAGGATGATACCAGAGTAGCGCATCGCACCTATCACACAGCATTCTAGCGGAAGCCTAGACTACAACTTGAACTCCTCATGAATGTCCAAACATAAAACTCCACATTTTATATCATATAGGAATGTCTTACAACAAGTGAAAAGAGTTGGCCTTATGGCCTTACATGGCTATCAAACAGTGGCCTAAACAAATTGGCGCGCAGGCCGGCCACAATCAAAGAAAACACACAACATAAAACATAGCCTTCGAGGGCTAACAGCAGTAGCAGCAACACCAGCAGGAACATCAACCTCTATGCATCCCGCTCGGCTATCCAGCACCTGTATAGGGACAATCCACCCAACGGTGGCAAACAAAAGCAACGGTCAGCGTTCAGCTGACCAAATTATAACGACCCTACCCCTTCTCTCGGGGCAGCGGTATTCTTCCCTGCAGGCATATCAAATCACAAGTATGGCAATATATCATCACAATGTGCTTTCACGCACACAAGCCATCACAACCGTTCGCCACTCGGCCCAACGGTCCGTGCACTCAGGGCACATTCTTGGTGTTCGGGCAAATCTCTTGCCAACCACCGTATCAGGGTCACAACCCAACGGTAAATCTCTTGAGCATTTACTCCATGGCGTGCTACCGGAGTTAGTCTTCCTACACCGGGATGGCCCGTAGCCCCCCATTGTGTCATGGCGCGCAGGCCGAAGACTCTTGCTATGTGCTCCAACAGACCGCACCTTTTGGTCTCACGTCGGACGGACACAGCGCAGGTCGGATCCTCCACCCCCCGTTGCTCAAATCGCCTTGCCTTCTCCGAGTACAGCGTACTCATGGCTATATCAAAGGCGCGGGTCGGTCTCACCAATCCTGTTCTTGGCATTCAAGCCTGGGTATTTCACGATACCCATTTCCTTAGCACAACAGCGGGTCTTTCCTGGGCCTCCCAATACTTCCTGTGACTCTCTCCACAGGTGGACACCGCACAAGCACAAATGTCAGGGATCTTTCCTGGCTATCATGCCAGTACTTCCTGTTACTCGCTTCACAGGTGGACACCCTACGACATCAAGCATCACAAAGGGCCTTTCCTGGTCACACCAGTACTTTCTGTGCCTCATTCACAGGTTGGACCCAAAAACATCACATGGCTATTTTTCCTGGCCTACCACTCCAGTACTTCCTGCTACTCCTTTTCGCAGGCATAACCCGTAGACTCCTTAAACTACACGTTATCACGGAGTCTTCTCCGGTTCGTATACAACATCACCAATCCAGACCAACCTGTCCAGATGGGCTTCACACAGCATGCTTATTCCGTACTACATTTCCGGATCTATATGCTAACAAAGGGGATTTCAAGCATCCACCCAAAGATTCCCAAAAACAGCCACCTCTTGGTGGGGGAAATCACAAGATATGCCAAAAAGAAGTCTTCATATGGCTAGGAAGAAACGTCGTTACCCTTGACGACCGCTTCGGTGCCATGACCTCAAAGCTTGCTTGAAAGACTCGCAAGAGCGTTTCCTCCGCAACGCCGGCTTCGGATTTCTCGTCGGAAACCTACAGCACCACCAGCAGCAGCCCTTCCCCTTCTTCCTCCTTCTTCCTCTCTCTCTTTCTCTCCAACTTGAAGAAAGATAAAGGCTAAGGAAAAATGAGAATAAATTCTCAGTTTCGGCCTTTAGGAAAAAGAGGAAAGAATCTTCAGCCCTTCGATTCAGGCTGAAGGAATGGATGGCCACAAAACTGCCAGAAAAGCTAAATCTGACCTGACACGGCCTGTGACACGGCCGTGTCCCAGGCCATGTGCCTCAAGCGGTGGTCAACCGACCTATCCAAACCAGTGACACTCCCATGGAACACGCCCGTGTCATGGGCCGTGTCACCAACACGCCTTCAGACACGCCCGTGTCTGTGGCCGTGTGCCTGGGCGAAAAAAATCCCAAAACATCCCGAGACTTCACACGGCCTATGACACGCCCATGTCCCAGGCCGTGTGCCCTGACATGGCACAAAGACACACCCTGTCTAAATCCTTCGGCGGGTTGAGTTCATCGACCCGATTGGACACGCCCTGTGACACGCCCGTGTCATAGGCCGTGTTCAACCTCTCGACACTCAACACTCGACACTCGACACTCACGTCTCGACACTCGACGATTGTCGAGCAAAAGTCGTCAAGTACACGTCACGGCCTTGGACACGGCCGTGTCCTAGGCCGATCATCGACACATCGTCGAGCGAAAAAATCGTCGACATAAAGGCCGATTGTCGGCACAACCTCGACACACCCTGCGACACGCCCGTGTCGCAGGCCGTGTCCGCTGACACGCCCTGTAACACGCCCGTGTCCCAGGCCGTGTCACCCAAAAATTCCTGTTTTAGAAATTTGGACTGTTACAATCCTCCACTCATACAGGAAATTTCGTCCTCGAAATTCAGACACAGGAAGGCAACAGTAAACATCAAGAAATATGCTACAACATACAAAATTTTATGTTACAACATCCTCTCTAGAGATTACAAAAACAGCTCAGGGAACTCTTCTCGCATGGTTTGCTCTCGCTCCCATGTCAGTTCTTCACGGCCGCAGTTATCCCACCGGACTTTTACCATGCCGACTGTCTTGTTCCGCAACTGTTTCTCACCTTGATCTTCGATCTGCATGGGTCTAACTCTCGTTGTTAGCCCATACTCCACCGGCACACGACTGTCCGCGACTACTTGAGCTGGATCTTTCACGGCCTTCCGAAGCACCGAGATGTGAAAGACATCATGCAACCCACCCAAGTCTGCCGACAGAGCTAGTCGATAAGCTGCTTCGCCAACTCGCTCAACCACTTCAAAAGGACCCAAATATCTTGGACTCAACTTTTTCAATCGTCGAATCCTGGAGACACCTTTGAAAGGCTTGATCTTCAAGTAGACCCAATCGCCAACCGCAAATTCCACGTTCCGGTGCTTGGCGTTGTAGTACTTCGCTTGTCGATCTTGAGCAATAAGCAATCGCTCTCGAATAGTCCGTATGGTTGCGTTTGCTTCATCAACCTCATTTGGTTTAAAAACCCGCGCTTCGCCCGCTTCTACCCAAGCCAAGGGAGTACGACACTTCCTTCCATATAGCGCTTCATATGGTGCCATCCCAATGATCGCCTGGTAGCTGTTATTATATGCAAACTTTACAATATAGAGATGATCTTCCCATCTCTTTCCGAAGTCAAGGGCGCACATTCGTAGCATGTCCTCCATTGTTCTGTTGGTACGTTCAGTTTGGCCATCCGTTTGGGGATGAAAGGCCGTACTGAAAGTCAACTTCGTGCCCAACAGTCGGTGAACTAGCCTCCAATCATTTGACGTAAATCGCCCATCTCGATCACTTACGATGGTCCGAGGAACACCGTGAAGCCGCACAATCTGGTCAACATATAACTTTGCCAAACATTCAACTGAATCATCCCGCCTGTTCGGGAGAAAATGTGCTACTTTTGTTAGCCGGTCCACAATGACCCAAATGGAATCATTTCCTCGCTGCGATCTTGGCAACCCATGCACAAAATCCATGGAAATATCATCAAATTTCCACTCTGGGATCGGCAGTGACTTCAAATAACCGCCCGGCTTTTGGCATTCCGCCTTCACCATCGCACATGTTTGGCATTGGGAGACATAAAGGGCAACATCTTTCTTGAGCACTGGCCACCAGAAAAGCTTCTTCAAATCGTTGAACATCTTTGTGCTCCCGGGGTGAATGGAATACTTTGTATAATGTGCTTCATACATTAGTTCTTCCCTCAATTTACCCACATTCGGGACGCACAAACGGCCCTCTTTGCGCAAAAGACCGTCATTCCAGGTGAATTTGCCTTCTGGCCCTTCATTTACATAGCGTAAGAGATCTTCATCCAACTCTGTTGCCCGTCGAACTCGGTCTGCAAGGTCACATTGCACCTCAGTCCATTTCAAACATTCAATGGCAGTGGAATTCTTGTCAACACAATAGATCTCTAACGCCTCCAGCTCCTGGATAAGACGTTCATCATGCCTTTGTAACCAATTCGCTCTAGCCGGAACCCGCCGACTCAAGGCATCCGCTGTAACATCCCATTTACAACTAGACCGCTAAGAGTGGTTTTGGCCATGACTAGGTCATGACAAAACCCTAGGAAGCCAGAAATGGGCCAAGAGATGGGAGACAAAGTGGGGAAACTCATCATGGTCTGCCAATAGTAGAACTCTGAGCAATGGTTTAGGATGACCATGGGCTACACCTTGACCCCAAGACTCTACCACAACACCCCTAATACCTTGGGAGGCCCATTAGAGCCATAAGGACCCATTAGGGTCAACCAAAGAGGCTCAGTTGACCAAGGTCAACCCTAGCCCTAAATGGGTCAAACTAGCCTACTTAGGGTCAATTGACCTGATCCTATCCTAGAGGACCCCACCTATGCCCTCCTAACCCTAAAGTGAGGTCAGTGGGTCACTAAGGACACATTAGGGCCAGCCCTAGAGGCCAGGTTGACCCAGGTCAACTCAAGCTCCTAATCTGGTCAAAGTACCCTTACTAAGGGTATGTGACCTCCAAAGTGCAGGGTAACCCTACATAACCCTACCTAGACCTTAGGGGAAGCCAATGGGTCACCAAGGACCCATAGGGGTCAACCCAATTGGTCATGTTGACCCAAGTCAACTCTAGCCCTAAAATGGTCAAAGTGCCCTTACCAAGGGACATGTGACCACCAAGATGCCCAACCAACCCTATTCAAGTGATCCTGGACCTTAAGGGAGTCCAATGGGCCACTAAAAACCCAATGGGGTCAACCCATATGGTCAAATTGGCCCAGGTCAACCCTCATTTAGGTCAAGTCAAACCTAGCCCAAAAGGACTAACTCAAGCCCAAGCCACTTCTTCCTTAGGCTAACTCCATTTCCATGTTCATCATGACCAAGTGGGCTGCATTTAGCTTATGGGGTTGACCAGTCAATCAGGAGTGACTAGGAGAGAGAAAGAAGCTTCCCTCCATGATAATGGAGGAGAGAGAAGATGGGGGAGAGGAAGGGAAAGAGTGGAGCCGGCCAAGGGAGGCTAACTGTAACACCCCAGATTTTTTGATTACGTACGCTTGATGGTCGTTACGTTGGCTTTGACCGTTGTTCGAGCATGGTTTTTCCCGCGGGCTTGCGAGTGGTTGTTTTGGTAGCCGAGTTGCACGATTCCCCAGCAAACCGGAGTCCAAATTGGGGACTCGGTGAGGCCTCTTAGGGAATGT
The DNA here is from genome assembly GCA_039583875.1 of Platanthera guangdongensis. Lineage (NCBI taxonomy): Eukaryota > Viridiplantae > Streptophyta > Magnoliopsida > Asparagales > Orchidaceae > Platanthera > Platanthera guangdongensis. Next base: position 97,468,093 of record CM077163.1, read on the forward strand.
TTGCACTTTTTCGCGCCCGGGTAATGTTGCTCAAAATGGGTTGCTTGTACAGCAAACAAAAAAAGGTAAAAAGTTCTTAAGGCAAAAATGGTCTAGGACGACACAGAAACATTTTTCACAACAGGGAAAAACAGTCATTTTGTGCGTGACACGCCCCCCGACACGGGCGTGTCGGGGCGTGAACAAGGGCGTGACCTGGGCGTGGCCTCCTTGACTCGACGATTTTCTTGTGTCGAGTTGAGCTCGACGAATGGGGTACACGCCCCGTGACAGGGCCGTGTCACGGGCCGTGTCCCGCAGTGTCGAGTGTCGTGTGTTGAGAGAGGGGACACGGCCTGTGACACGAGCGTGTCACAGGGCGTGTCTAGCTGTGTCGAGTGTCGACACTTTGGGTCGACGAGGTGTCGAGACACGGGCTACACGCCCTAGGTCACGGGCGTGACCGACCCGTCACGGGCGTGTACCCGGCCGTGTACCGTGTGGATAAACTTGAAATTGCCGACTTTCTACGCCGCTTGAGGTACACGCCCTGCGTCACGGGCGTGACACAGGGCGTGACCGGCCCGAAAATCGACTTTTTCGAGTTTTTTTTGTGCCGTTCATTTCTTTGATTCTGCATCTAGCGGTCCAGCTCTGTTTTGAAGGAAATAAGGCCGAAACAGAGGTTCTCCTCCTCACTTCACCTTCTCTTCATCTTATTCCTCATTCTAAAAGGAACTCAAGGGAGCAAGGCTCAAGCAAGGCAAGGAAAGAAAGGAGCAGCCGTCGCGGCGTCGTCTCGGTTCAGGCAAGCGGTGTTCTTCAGCCTTGCCAATCTTCTTTCTTATTTTTGATTGTTCAAAATAGCTAGTTTCTCTTTCAAGTTTCCTAGCTTGTTCTTCTTGTTTTGGGTTCTTCCTCACTAGCCTTATTATGCTCTTAAATTTCCCTATGCTGAATGACTTTGATCTTCCATGCTTAGTTTTGTTTAGTTATCAAGTCTATGCTAGGTTAATTCATGTAGTTCTCTTGTTCATGTGATTCATGTAGCTAAGTTGATTCATGTTCATGTAGCCTTTCAAATTTATGTGATTCTTCCTTGATCAAAAGCATGTGATTCTTGTTCCAAACATGTGATTTATGTAATTAGGTTAATCAACCTCTATCATGTGATTATTCTTTGATCCAAAGCATGTGATTCTTTTCCTGTAATTCACTTCATCAAACTCTATGTTGGCAATTTGTAGTCATGTGTGAGGATGAAGGAAGGGAATGTGTGTACTTGGGTTATGGTGAGATTTGCTTGTGGTGTTACGGTTAGGTTCGTTTATGGTGAGTTTTGCGAGGCGAATGGTGAACCATGGCAGAAGCGTTTGTGTGAGGATTCGGTAAGGGGTGGTGTGGTTTATGCCTTTGTGGGCACCGGGTTTGGATTTGTGGTGAAGAGCACCATTTTGGCCCCGGTTTGGGCTGGTTTTTATTGGTGCGTTCCACTTTAGGGCTGCCACAAAAAAACCCTTGCTGAATCGCATGTAACCACTGCTTATGTTTCACTCGTAGAGTTGTTTCTTGTACTACGGATGATGGAATGAGCATGTGTTTTGCCTTTTGCTCCTGCGGGTTGAGCAGGACTTGATGAAACTTGTACGCACTTGGTGCGTTTGGCATGTGTTCTGGTGCGTTTTCCACTTGTTTTATTCACTCATTTTACTTATATGAAACATTGCTACGGGGTCGGTAAGCCCCTTCATGATATTGTATAAACAAGCTGCTCTTCTTTTTATTGTATCTTCGAGGATTGCTGAGGTATTCTTTCTTGAATGCCTCAGGTGCAGGTTGTAGCCGGTTGAGCGGCTAGGTTTGTTGGTGGCATTTCTTGGGAGCTAGCCGAGCTTACTTAGCGAGGTAGTTCTTTTCTTTGTTGTACAGACATACATGTGCCCCAATGGGTTCGTGTCAGCTTGTTGGCGCCCATTGGTGGCTTACTTTACTTGTGATATATGAATACTAGACTGCTGATGTCTTCTTGATCTTGGGAACAATTTATGGTAGGTTGCATTAAGTATTTTGAAGCTACCAAACCTATTATTGTATCCATGCATAACATGTTTTGGTTACCAAACACTTATTTTCCAAATGACGTAAACAAAGATGATTTCTTATAATAGTATCAATATAGACTGCATATAGGAGATCGTAATAAATAAACAAAGTATTTCTGCCGCGTACAAATACAGTTTTTGATACCTAAGGCCGAGGGATACGGCCATTAAATCCAAAGGTTTTCTTGCATTGTACTGTTGAATTTCAACTCATACAGTAAGCGTCAAGGGTTGCCTGAGCGTGTGCAGTTATCCCCTGCACGACGTGGCATCATAACCCGTAGTTCCTCTTACTCTGATACGAGGTACTCATTGAGGAAATGCGGGTTGTGACAGTTGGTATCAGAGCCAGGTTTGCTTGACAATTGGTCGGGCAAACTTTCTTGTTTGGTTGTAAGCATCATATCATACACACACCGAGGTGCCATCAGTATGTCTTGGCCGACGCACGCACACTACACTCATGGCATGACAAGAAGTATACGGGGCATATTATGTAGTATGGGATGCATAATATGTGGTTGTATATGGATCCACCATAGGGGCAACATGTGCGGGTTAGGTAGTATGGGATGCATAACCTTACCACATGGATGCGACTAGCACGTTTTCTTTTCTTCATTGCATGCAATGCTATGTAGTATGGGATGCATAGCATTGTGATGCGTACGACCGCTCATGGCATGCATTAAGGCCTTTCTAGATTTCATTGCACAGCACGCATAACATAACATTGCATGAGCACAACGTGCCAAGCTAAAGATGTACATGATGACACCTGTACACGCATGGTTTTGGGTCAAAAAAAAGTCATGCATTCATCGGTTAGGCACAAGTTAGTGGGATGACGGTGAGTCATCTTTAGGTTAGGCATACCATCATTCTCAAACTCCCAGAGCAAGTTAGCAGTTGATATTCATATTTATATATGTATGGTCTGTACATAGCCGTTGTGTGTTTTGTTGGGTTTAAGTTTGACAAGAGGGAATGTGTTTATAGGATGTCAAAGCGTCCAGTGACAAGGAAAACTCCCCAATCCGAGGGCGAGTCTTCGGGCGCGCAGAATAATGCCCCGATGGATAGTTTACGCCAAAGTATTGAAGCTTTGACGAGGCAGGTGCAGGAAGTGCAGTCCCAGCTCCAAGCTATGTCCTCAGCGATGTCTGGACTGGCACCACCATTTCTACTCCTTCCGTGGCAGTGATACCCCCAGTTGTGGTTCCCCCTGCGATGACTTTTATCTCGCAGTTTCAGCGACTTGGACCACCGACTTATGATGGAAAAGCGGACTTTGTGATCTTGGATGATTGGGTGATCACGTTGGAAGAGATGTTTGGTTATTCTGGCGTTACTAAGGACCAGAAGGTGATGCTTGCCCCCTATCAACTCAAAGGGTTGGCTAAAGGTTGGTGGTTGCGAGAAAAGGAGAGCTTAGGGGCGGGATGTTCGTGGGAAGCCTTTAAAGAACTGTTACGGCGCAAGTTTCTACCGTCAGTTGAAAGGGACCGCCTGATGAATGATTTCTTGTACCTGAAGCAGAGGAAACTCACAGTTAGTGAGTATGAAATTGAGTTTAGCAAGTTAAGTCGATTCGCTCCGAGCTTGGTCACTACGGAAGCTGACCGAGTAAAGAGATTTCTTAGCGGACTCCGCAGCGACGTGCAGAAGTTCGCAAGTGCTTATGGAGCGATAAGTTACACTACTGTGGTGGAGGCTGCGTTGAAGGTTGAAGCGATAGAAAATGCAAAACAAAGAGGACAACTGATGAGGAAGGATAAGAGGAAGCTGATGGGAGGGAAAAGCTCCCACGAGTCAGACGTAAAGAAGAAGAAGGAAACATGTAGCTTTTGTGGCCGGTCAGGCCACCCATTTGAGAAATGTTTCAAGCGGTTGGGGATGCAAAAGAAGGAGCAGGTGCACGCCATTCAGGGTGCGCCAACCAGAGACTTGGAGTGTACAGCTTGTGGGGGAAGAGGTCATGATATGAGCCGCTGCTGGGTCAAGGACAAGGTGTGCTTCCAGTGTGGCAAACAGGGACATCTGAAGGCAAGGTGCCCACAAAACCAGCCCGTACTGCAGCCAATGCCACTCCAGGCTTTGCCTCTGCCTCCGCGTTTGGACAAAGGAAAAAGGGAAGTTAAATGTGATCTCCTCAGAGGAAGCTCAGATGTCACCCCAGGTTATCTCAGGTTCGGTTCATTCCTCTGGTTCACGTTTTGTTTATGCCTCATACGCGTAGTTCTTGGCCACATATGTACCCTACCCTGATAGGAAACTTTAAGGTAAAGAACCGTTGGGCGTGTGTGCTCTTTGATTCGGGCACGACCCATTCATTTGGGGCTCTAAACTTTCTGGATCGGTATCATTTGACACCAGATCGAGTGGGGACTGCCTTTTTGGTGAAGTTCCCTTTCGGTGCTTCTGTGGTGCCAGACTGGGGTCTTCTTGATTGTCCCATTTTGTTGGGCGATTTCTTAGCAAAGGCTGATTTCAAGGTGATCGATTTGGAGGATTTTGACGTCAGTCTGGGCATGGACTGGTTATCCCGCTATGACGCCGTCATCCAGTGCAAAGGGAAGCGCTTGGATTTTATCAAGGACAATGGTCAGCCGGGAAGTGTTTATGGTGATTCATACCAGGATACTCCGGGGATTTCGGCGGTGTTCAAAGACTACACTGTTGCCCCTATGGCGCACAGTGCAAAATCTTTACGGATCATAAAAGTTTAAAGTACGTCTTCACGCAAAAGGAACTGAATCTGCGCCAACGGCGATGGCTTGAATATGTAGCTGATTATGATGTGGACATTCAGTATCATCCGGGGAAAGCGAATGTTGTGGCCGATGCTTTGAGTCGGAAGACGGGGAAATTCTTTCATCTTTCAGTCGACCGTCTTGTGGAGGAATTTCTATTGATGGATATTTCTGTGGGCAAATATGACCCGCAAAGTCATTCGATGGTAGAAGAACCTTCATGGCTGGTGCTTGCAAGACAACACCAAAAGGATGATCCTGATCTTTTACATTTATTTCTGCGAACTGAAAAGCGTGAATTACCGGATTTTTCTATTGATGAGGAGGGCACGTTAAAGTATCGTGGTCGATTTTGTATTCCCGCAGTTGGAAACATTCGCGAGAGGGTGTGTCGGGAAGCACATGGCTCCAGTATGGCCTACCATCCAGGCTCAACCAAAATGTACCGTGATTTGAAACAAATTGTCTGGTGGTATGGAATGAAAAGAGATATAGCGCGATTTGTATCTGAATGTCATACCTGCAAGTGGGTGAAAGCGGATCATGGGAGGCCTGGTGGCAAGTTGACACCATTGGAGATTCCAACATGGAAGTGGGAAAGCATCTCAATGGATTTTATTACAGGCCTACCAAGATCTCCACGAGGACATGACTCCGTGTGGGTGATCGTGGATAGATTGACCAAGTGTGCTCATTTCATACCATTTAAGGTCAACTACCCGATGAAGACAATAGCGGAGCTCTATTTAAACGAGATCATCCGACTGCATGGTGTGCCAGTCAATATCATATCAGACAGGGATTCCCGATTTACTTCTCGTTTCTAGAAGAGTCTACAAGAGGGTTTGGGGACGGATTTGCAGTATTCCACTGCTTACCACCCTCAGACGAATGGCCAAACGGAACGAGTAAATCAAATTGTAGAAGATATGATTCGATGCTACATTCTTGAGTATGGCGGGGCATGGGATGAACGTTTGCGGCTTATGGAATTCGCATATAATAATAGCTAGCTTTATATGGGCATCGATGTCGGACTCCTCTCTTTTGGACTGAGGTTGGCGAGAGGCCTTTGTTGGGCCCAGAGGCACTCGAGGACATGGAAGTTGTCGTACGACTTATTCGGGAGAAGCTCTGAATCGCCCAAGAGCGATATGAAAAGTATGCCAACCGACGAAGGTCGGAATTAGAGTTTGCGGTGGGGGATTCCGTTTTCTTGAAAGTCTCCCCAATGGTTGGGATTAAAAGGTTTGGAAAAGTGCGCAAATTATACCCAAGATTTGTGGGTCCCTTCAAGATTCTTGCGCGAGTTGGTGCATCCGCTTACAAGATAGAATTACCCGTGAACTTTCCTGGTGTTCACGACGTGTTTCATGTTAGCCAACTTCGCAAGTGTGTGCGACATGACACACAAGTGTTGGGCGTGGTGCCGCAATTGGCGCCAAACCTTTCTTATGTGGAGATGCCCATCCGGATATTGGACTCCCAAGATCGCGTGTTGCGGAAAAAGAAGATTCCTATGGTCAAGGTGCTATGGAAAAATCAGAATGTGGAAAGCGCGACATGGGAGCTCGAGTCAACGATGAGGGCGGCTCACCCTCATTTGTTCTTGTAAATAAGCTGGTATTTGAATTGGTGTTTTGTTGCATTGCTGTTTTTGGTTTGTTACCTTCTTTGATTGAGATCAAAATGATTGAAAAGTTTCGAGGCGAAACTTTTTGTTAGGGGGAGTGATTGTAACACCCCGGAGTTTTTGATTGCGTACGCTTGATGGGCGTTACATTGGCTTTGACATTTGTTCGAGCATGGTTTTTCCCGCGGGCTTGCGAGTGACTGTTTTGGTAGCCGAGTTGCACGATTCCCCAGCAAACCGGAGTGCAAATTGGGGACTCGGTGAGGCCTCTTAGGGAATGTTTGCACTTTTTCGCGCACGAGTAATGTTGCTCAAAATAGGTTGCTTGTACAGCAAATAAAAAAGGGTAAAAGGTTCTTAAGGCAAAAATGGTCTAGGATGACACAGAAACATTTTTCACAACAGGGAAAAATAGTCATTTTGTGCGTGACACGCCCCCCGACACGAGCGTGTCGGGGCGTGACCCAGGGCGTGACCTGGGCGTGACCTCCTTGACTCGACGATTTTCTTGTGTCGAGTTGAGCTCGACGAATGGGGTACACGCCCCGTGACACGGGCGTGTCATGGGCCGTGTCCCGCAGTGTCAAGTGTCGAGTGTCAAGTGTCGAGTGTCGAGTGTCGTGTGTCGGGTGTCGAGAGAGGGGACACGACCTGTGACACGGGCGTGTCACAGGGCGTGTCCAGCTGTGTCAAGTGTCGACACTTTGGGTCGACGAGGTGTCGAGACACGGGCTACACGCCTAGGTCACGGGCGTGACCGACCCGTCACGGGCGTGTACCCGGCCATGTACCGTGTGGATAAACTTGAAATTGCCGACTTTCTGCGCCGCTTGAGGTACACGCCCTGCGTCACGGGCGTGACACAGGGCGTGACCGACCCGAAAATCGACTTTTTCCAGTTTTTTTGTGCCGTTCATTTCTTTGATTCTGCATCTAGCGGTCCAGCTCTGTTCTGAAGGAAATAAGGCCGAAACAGAGGTTCTCCTCCTCACTTCACCTTATCATCATCTTCTTCCTCATTCCAAAAGGAACTCAAGGGAGCAAGGCTCAAGCAAGGCAAGGAAAGAAAGGAGCAGCCGTCGCGGCGTCGTCTCGGTTCAGGCAAGAGGTGTTCTTCACCCTTGCCAATCTTCTTTCTTGTTTTTGATTGTGCAAAATAGCTAGTTTCTCTTTCAAGTTCCCTAGCTTGTTCTTCTTGTTTTGGGTTCTTCCTCACTAGCCTTATTATGCTCTTAAATTTCCCTATGCTGAATGACTTTGATCTTCCATGCTTAGTTTTGTTTAGTTATCAAGTCTATGCTAGGTTAATTCATGTAGTTCTCTTGTTCATGTGATTCATGTAGCTAAGTTGATTCATGTTCATGTAGCCTTTCAAATTTATGTGATTCTTCCTTGATCAAAAGCATGTGATTCTTGTTCCAAACATGTGATTTATGTAATTAGGTTAATCAACCTCTATCATGTGATTCTTCTTTGATCCAAAGCATGTGATTCTTTTCCTGTAATTCACTTCATCAAACTCTACGTTGGCAATTTGTAGTCATGTGTGAGGATGAAGGAAGGGAATGTGTGTACTTGGGTTATGGTGAGATTTGCTTGTGGTGTTACGGTTAGGTTCGTTTATGGTGAGTTTTGCGAGGCGAATGGTGAACCATGGCAGAAGCGTTTGTGTGAGGATTCGATAAGGGGTGGTGTGGTTTATGCCTTTGTGGCCACCGAGTTTGGATTTGTGATGAAGAGCACCATTTTGGCCCCGGTTTGGGCTGGTTTTTATTGGTGCGTTCCACTTTAGGGCTGCCACCAAAAGACCCTTGCTGAATCGAATGTAACCGCTGCTTATGTTTCACTCGTAGAGTTGTTTCTTGTACTACGGATGATGGAATGGGCATGTGTTTTGCCTTTTGCTCCTGCGGGTTGAGCAGGACTTGATGAAACTTGTACGCACTTGGTGCGTTTGGCATGTGTTTCGGTGCGTTTTCCACTTGTTTTATTCACTCGTTTTACTTATATGAAACATTGCTACGGGGTCGGTAAGCCCCTTCATGATATTGTATAAACAAGATGCTCTTATGTTTATTGTATCTTCGAGGATTGCTGAGGTATTCTTTCTTGAATGCCTCAGGTGCAGGTTGTAGCCGGTTGAGCGGCTAGGTTTGTTGGTGGCATTTCTTGGGAGCTAGCCGAGCTTACTTAGCGAGATAGTTCTTTTCTTTGTTGTACAGACATACATGTGCCCCAATGGGTTCGTGTCAGCTTGTTGGCGCCCATTGGTGGCTTACTTTACTTGTGATATATGAATACTAGACTGCTGATGTCTTTTTGCTCTTGGGAAGAATTTATGGTAGGTTGCATTAAGTATTTTGAAGCTAACCAAACCTATTATTGTATCCATGCATAACATGTTTTGGTTACCAAACACTTATTTTCCAAATGACGTAAACAAAGATGATTTCTTATAATAGTATCAATATAGACTGCATATAGGAGATCGTCATAAATAAACAAAGTATTTCCGCCGCGTACAAATATAGTTTTTGATACCTAAGGCCGAGGGATACGGTCATTAAATCCAAAGGTTTTCTTGCATTTTACTGTTGAATTTCAACTCATACAGTAAGCATCAAGGGTTGCCTGAGCGTGTGCAGTTATCCCCTGCACGACGTGGCATCATAACCCGTAGTTCCTCTTACTCTGATACGAGGTACTCGTTGAGGAAATGCGGGTTGTGACACTAACAGCCACCTTTAATGGCTTCAATCAACTCCTCTAGGGAAGAGGAGTTGATTCCAGCCGTTTCCCGGCCACCAAGGGGTGAATTCAGCCCCCCTCCACTCTACCCGAGCCACACCATAAATGGTGTTGATGGCCATTGAAGAACTAGCCACCCCCCTTCCCCAATTGCAATTTAAACACCATCAGTGGGCAAAGGGGAACATTTTCGAGCGTTTACCTGGAGGAGACGAGCCATCCCACTGTACTGTTGCAGAAGCCGAGCGCCGCCGCCATCGTCAATGGCATCCCGCCGCTCTTCCCGCATCCAGGCCGCCAGGATGGTCCTCCCCCTCTCCTTAACTCTTGGGTAGATCATAGGACTTCTTAGGCTTAAGATTCGGGCTCAATTGAGCCCGATCAAATCCAGCATTTTTCATGGCTTCGGCAAGAAATTTTCTTGCTACAGCCGCCGGAAAACGCCTCTCCGGCGGCAGAGCCACCGCCTGGCGATAGCCCCCACCTCAACGGAGGTGGTGGTGGCGGTGGCCGGCCGGGGAAGGGGCTGGATGGCCGGCGGCAGCCGCTTGAAGTCGGCCCAGGAAGAATGCATCCTGGCCGTCCGCTCAACGAAGAAGATGAACGGATCCCGTTCATCTGCGCCAAGATTCGTGCTCCATCAGAAATTAAACTATAGGAAATCATTTCTTGATCATTTCATTTTTGTCACACTATATACACTAAATGGTTTTAATTTTTAAAAATACCTAGGTCCATCTGGTGGAAAAACTTTCAACACAAAAGCTGTAGCCCTCTGAGTCTATTTTAGTTTAAAAGTTGTTGGAACCCATTTGGGTGCATGGTCTGACCAGGGCACCCATTTTGGTGGGACATACCCTTAGGGCTAGGCAGTCATTAAACTGAGTGCCCACACTTCATCCCTAGCCCAAATCAGTTAAAATTTTGGCAGGGAGCCTAACCTAGCTATACCTAGGGCCTGCCCAAAACTCAGAATTTTGGGACACAATTTTCCTAAAGTTTTTGACTTTATTTAATAAATCTAGGGTAATTTAATTAGGTGGCCTAATGACCTCCAAACCCTCCCAAATTTTGGTGAGTGGTTCCTGGGCTCATGTTATGTATCTATTTAATGTTTCACCTAATTTGGATGTGTTTTGAATAGGTATTGACCCAACCCTAGCTTTACCTTAATAAGGGTATTTTTGTCAAAAAGTGCACTTTTGATTTTGAGTGACCAAATCACCTCAACAGAGGCTGAAATTTGGGCCACTGACTTGGTATGGCACTTAGCACCTCCCCATGGAATGTGGGGTAGAGTGGAATTGATCTGCCCTAAGTTCCCAGGGCAAACCCTAGGGAGGGACCTTTGTGCCTTGTGAAGGGCATGAACCCTAAACACCTTGGATGAACATCAAATTTTGTATAGGAGGTTCCTAGGATATATAAAACCCTTTGTTAAAAATATTAACTAATTTTGAAAAGGGTAGGGTCCCCAAAACCCTGACCCTAGCTTAGAACATAAAACTTGTAGTGCTAGTTTAGGTTTGCTAAACTTCTTGAAATTTAATAAAATTTGGGTAGTGAGGGAATAAGGATATTTTGAGGCTCTGATAATTTATTTGGGAAGTTTTGATCAATAATAGTATCACTTCATTTGTAACCAATAGGATTGCCATAATTAATAATTTGGCTATTGTGATCTCACTGTCCATTGAAAGGGCATGGAAATTGGCAGAGATAGTTTTAGACCTTACTGATCATGTATGAGTTTTGATAGGATTTTTGGATACCTAGTTAGGGCATCTACTTCACAAGTGCATTACTTCGGTTACATACTAAATAATTCTTGCAAGAGCTCAATACTTGTTGAAAAATTATGAACCTTGATACATAGTGTTAGTAGCTCAATATTATCATGTGGAAATTTTTGTGGAAATTTTTGATGGTTAATTAGTATACTTTGTTCATTAACCCATAAACTTGAAATTTCATGAGAAAATCAAGTATAGCCTTATTATTAAATGATAAATTATGAAACTTTTTCTAGGGTATTTGTAGGCCATCATAATCATCCCTGAATTTTCTATGAATTTTTGGAGGTATTATTGCTGTACAATCTTTTAAAATGACTTTTATGAGATATCTTTGAAATTAAATTTAAGGTCCTAAAACTTGCTAAAAAATTTGAAGACTTAGGCTTTAGAGTTGATTATGCATTTTGTAATTAACATAAATTTATTGGAATATTATCTTGATGAACTTGTTACTTCATGTTTAAACTTGGGCTTTTTGGATACTAGAATAAATAAATTAATTATCTGACAAATTAGGAAAATTATGAATTTCTGGATTTATGCTACAAATGTCATTTTAGCCCTCTAATAATTATCATAGGGGTACTGGATGAGTATTTCATGTACTTCCCTTTTTACGGGTCATGTAGCTTAAGTGGTCTGCATATAGCAAAACTGCAGGAAATAATTTTGGATATGAATTAGAGCACGTGTGATGGACCTTGTTGGTTTGCTGAAAGGATAAGGAGAATTAGGTGCATCTATGGAAGATAGGTGGGTAGGGAGTTGTTTTGTCTAGGGTTTAGAGGCGTTCGGATTCGACGAAAGATCGTCCTACCCAAGGAGAGTTGGAGTCAAATCACCCTAGGATTAGCATATCGGAACATGAGAAAGTAATGGATAAGGGAATCAACCAATAACAAAATAAGTACCTTGCGAAAGGTAATGATGGGCGTAATCCCAACACAGTTCCTAGTGCCCCTTGAGAGCCCTTCACAGGGAATACCGGGGGCAGTCCTGGGTTAACGTAAACTGTTTTTAACAAGCTGAAAAGAGTAACTTAGTAATTAGGGTTGCACATTTCACAAACACTGTTGGCACCGGAATTTAGCTGGGAGCTTCGGCTTGGATGGTTAAAAGACGGACTTTGGGTCCGGGGAGCTTCGGCTCGATTGTTTGAGACGGACGTGTTGGTCCGCGGAGCTTCGGCTTGGGTTTGATTACGCTAAATTTGCATGTGCATATAAGGAAGGAAAAAACTAAGGTGGTGGGTCTTCGGTATTGGAGGGTCGATGCACCGACGCCAATACGATGACTCGGCAAGTATGGTTAACACTTCGCCAACAGAAGTCCGGTGCGCCAGCCGGCAAGAGTACGCAGGAGTCCGCTTCGTGCACCAAGCGTTGAGGCGTACGATAGGTCTGACCGATAGTGCTTTACTTGTTTAGAGGTGGGCGAGGCCCAACCCACCGCTTCCGTCTGCCACTACGGAGGTATCCTGGGAGGTTACGGCTCCAGAAAGGGGGAACTAAAGGTCTGTGTGCACAGAGTCGGGTGTGTGTGTTGCACTTACATGATCCATCACACCCACTTGCATGTCATAGCATAATCGTTTCCTTTAACCTTGACACCTAAGGTATAAGTGGAATGTGACGCTTATTCTTTAGGACTTGCAAAACGACCCCTTGGTCTATAAGCTTGTGTGGGCAAGTTTATAAATTAAGGTTAATTTTGGATATATATATTTACTGCTGTTTGATAACCGACACCCCAACGTATAAATTGGTATGAGACTTTTTATACGATGGGAGCCTTGCAGAAGACCCCTTGGCTTATGTGTTCTCACATAAGTGAAGGTTACTTTTCATATTTCAGCTTATTGTCTTTACATGCTATAGAATTTGCTAGTATAGGACCGCTGCCATCTGCTTTTGATTTTCTCCACCTTCAAGTCCTCCCCTTTCTTCCTCTCCGCTCGGTGCCTAGGGGCCGTGGGGGAAGGTGTGGGGGATGATAGGACTTAGTCTTTTAGACTAACGGTTTTCGAACCACATCATTTAGGGGATCGTGGAGACCAGCATGGAGGAGTAGCCCCAGAGACCGGTGCGCTTGGAGGTGGGGCAGTCTAGCTCCGGAGTTCATACAGCCGGGACCGTGAGTCTCGACCTTGAGTAGTTTTCTGCTTTTGCTTCCGCATGAGTGATTTTGTAGTGAGGATATGATGTACCGGGCGTAAGCCCGTATTTTGCTACTCTGATGTTTTATTCTGTGGACACGCCCTTCGTGGAGTTATATTTATTATGACATGTGATTCTCTGTGGACTGCAATTTGCATTTACATTATTGTGCTACTTTTTCTGTGATCGAATTGGCCGGCAGAATCGGCGCTTTATGGTGATGACCCTTCAGGGCGTGAAGGAGTCACCGCAAAATGGCGGTTCTGGGCCTAAGACCCCGGTCCCGATGAGAAAAAAGGGGGTCTTACAAGTGGTATCAGAGCAGACCTCGATCGAAAAGTAGCAGTCCACAACCCTGGGTCACCCCCGCGCGAGTTTAGTTTGAGGACAAACTAAGCAGTGGAAGCAGTGGTGTGCCCATATGGGGGATCACATGTAAATTGTCCACTTTTGTTAGGCATTGAGTCGATTACCTACTAATGTAGTTCGTTTTGCAGCCCCCAGCTCAGCCCACCCCACAAGGTGGAGCTCAGCAGACTCCAGACATTGCACCACCTCCCATGGTCCCCACACCTTTCCTTCAGTCAGACATGGGGCAAACCCTTACAGCTATCCTTGAGGCCTTCCGGGCTCAGCAGGCTCCGGCCCAACAGCCAAACCCAGGGGCCAACTGGATGAGCACATTCCGAGGACTCTCTCCCCCATCATACTTGGGGACAGAGTCGGTAGTGTGGACAGAGGAATGGCTGGATGTTATGTACGAGATGCTGACTGGGATACGATGCCCTTGGGAGGAGAGGGTGGCCCTGGTGGTATCTTGCTTGGAGTTCCATGCTAAGAGGTGGTGGAAGACGCTGTTGGACACGACATTTGCTGATAGGGAGATTGCAGAAATCACTTGGGAGGAATTCAGGGCCACGCTGCTGGAGCACTTTGTTCTGTAGTCGGCCAGGGACGAGTTGGAGGAGCGGTTCTTGCAGCTGAGGCAGGGCACCAGGACGGTGGTGGAGTACCACCGAGAGTTCGACCATTTGGCCCGATATGCGGGCTCTTACCAGCTGGACGAAGCAGGTTACGTCAAGAGATTTTATAAGGGCCTAAAAGAGGAGTTGAGGGAGGCATTGCTGTTTGTATCGGACGAGCCTATCTCCCAGATTTTGGAGATGGCGAAGAGGATTGAGGCCGATTGGCACACCACTCGGGGCCGGAAGTGGCAAGCGGAGGATCAGGGCCGGAGGGCCCGAAATGATCAGCAGCGAGGCACCATACCAGATGGGAGAAGGACAGAGGAGCAGCCTCGTCAGGAGGTGAGGCAGGAGCTGAGAGAGCAGGTGGTTTTGGCCCCTCAACCTCTCTGGGTACAGGAGATGCCGAGACCCGGGGGTATGGCGTATCCCCCGCCGGAGTGCTTCCATTGTCATCAGGTGGGACATCTCCGGAGAAACTGCCCTATGAGGGGGGCACCACCTCCAGCACCACAGGTGGCCCACCTGCCCAGCTTTTTGGAGGCCGAGGACGCGGCCGAGGACGTGGTTACCAGGGAGGAGATCGAAGACAGGAAAGGGAGCAGGCATATGCCTTGGATCTGGCACAGCCTCGAAATCCAGAGCGGGTCATCACAGGTACGCTAAGATGTTTTAAACCGTTTAAACTAAATTCCCGTTCTCAATTGCTCAACAAGTAGAACTGCCCTAGGTAGAATAAATAGGAAAGAAAACTCGTTATAAAGTACTAAGACATTTAAATCTTCTCAGGTATAGTCTTGATCAGCAGCAAGCCCGCCTATACTCTGTTCGACACGGGTTCCTCGCACTCGTTTGTGTCGGAGGCCTTTCTGGAAGGGCTGGAAGGAGTGGAACGGTTCACAGGCCGGATGAGTAGGGTGCGTCTACCCGACGGATCAGAGATACTCACCTCAGCTCACTGCAGCATGGAGGCAGAGATTGGAGGGAAGTCGTTCGAAGTTCCGGCAACGGTCCTGAGGATGCCAGTCTTCGAGCTGATCCTGGGCATGACTTGGTTGCAGTGGAATCATGCCCAGATTGATTGTCAAGCGAAGCGGATCACCATAAGGCACGGGGACTCTACTATCATCATCGAAGGTATAAGACCTGCCTCACGTGTAACCTTATCTTCAGTACAGGCCGTTAAGGCCTATATACAGGGGGAGGAGGTCTACGAGTTGCTGTTTGAGATGACGGAGGCCACGTGTTCTATATCGAATATCCCGGTGGTGCGGGAGTTTGAGGACGTCTTTCCGGAGAAGTTACCCGGATTACCCCCGCGCAAGGAGCAGGACTTCCATATACAGCTTGTGTCGGGGGCCAAGCCAGCGTCCAAGGCACCTTACCGGATGGCCCCAAAGGAGTTGACAGAGTTTCGGAACCAGCTTCAGGAGTTAGTGGAAGCCGGATTTGTCCGGCCAAGCTCTTCACCATGGGGAGCCCCGGTATTGTTCGTCAAGAAGAAAGACGGGACCCTCAGATTGTGCATCGACTATCGAGTACTAAATTGGCTGACGGTCCGGAACACCTATCCACTGCCAAGGATAGACGAGCTGTTCGACCAGCTGCAGGGAGCGCATTTCTTTTCGAAATTAGATCTGAGGTCGGGATACTACCAGCTTCGGATTCGGGAGGAGGACATTCAGAAGACTGCTTTTAGTAGTAGATATGGTTTATACGTGTTTACGGTGATGCCCTTCGGACTCACCAACGCACCATCAGCGTTCATGACCCTCATGAACCAAGTCTTCAAGGAATATCTGGATGTGTTTGTCATTGTGTTCATCGATGACATCCTCATCTACTCGAGGACGGAGGAGGAGCACACTTGCCATCTGACACTGACTCTGCAGAGACTGCGGTAGAATAATCTATATGCGAAGTTTAGTAAATGTCAGTTCTGGATGAAGGAGGTGGGCTTCTTAGGCCACATCATTAGTGGAGCCGGATTGGCAGTGGATCCGACAAAGATTCAGGCTATTCAGGATTGGCCGCTGCTGAAGACAGCCACCGACGTACGAAGTTTTCTAGGACTTGTCGGTTACTACCGGAAGTTCGTGGAGGGATTCTCTCGAATCGCCCTCCCGCTCACCTCCTTGACGAAGAAGGAGCTACCGTTCGTGTGAACCCCGCAGTGCCAGACAGCTTTCCAGGAGCTGAAGGATCGGCTAACCTCGGCTCCCATTCTTACTCTCCCCTCGGGGAGGGAAGGATTTCAGGTCTACACTGATGCTTCCTACCAGGGTATGGGAGCTGTACTGATGCAGAAGGGCCATGTGATTGCATATGCATCTCGCCAGTTGAAGAAGCACGAGCAGAACTATCCGGTGCACGACCTTAAGATGGGGGAGGTCGTTTTTTCTTTGAAGGTCTGGCGCCATTATCTTTATGGAGTCCACTGCGATATCTACTCCGACCACAAGAACCTCAAATACGTGGACACGCAGAAGGAACTAAACATCAGGCAGAGGCGCTGGGTGGAGTTCCTTGCAGATTATCAGTATGAGATGCACTACCATCCAGGGAAGGCAAACGTGGTGGCGGACGCATTGAGTCGGAGAGCTGCCACTTCCGCAGTCGGGCCTCAGGTTATGTCTATGCAGTTGGTGAGGAGATTGGAGGATATGCACATCACACTGGTGTCATCCGAGGACCCCAAGCTCTACACGGTGTATTTAGCAGCGGTGAGTGCTACAGATGATATCCGGGACAGAGTCAGAGAGGGACAGAGGCGAGATGTCAATCTGGAGCCGATATTCTGGTCCTTGGAGAACGGTACAGCAGGAGATTATACGATGAGGAACGGCGTGGTATGCTTCAGAGGTCGGACTTATATACCGCGGGGAGGCCAGGTCCGGGAGGATATCTTGGCGGAAGCCCACCACAGCAGATACTCGGTGCACCCGGGCATCACGAAGATGACTGCGGATTTGAAGAATACTATGTACTGGCCTGGCATGAAGAAGGAAATAACTCGATTTGTGACCCACTGCGAAGCTTGTCAGCTAGTGAAGGCAGAGTGCAAAAACCCTGCGGGGTTGTTGCAACCACTCCCGGTACCAGAGTGGAAGTCCGAAGTCATCGCGATGGATTTTATTCACGGACTTCCCCGATCACGAACAGGGAATGACTCAATTTGGGTCATCGTCGATCGGTTGACTAAGGTAGCCAGGTTCATTCCGATCAGGAAGGACGACGCTGTGGGAGTATTAGTATGGAGATTTGTGGAGCAGTTCATTCGATATCAAGGGGTGCCCAAGACGATCGTGTCGGATCGGGATGGCCGGTTCACTTCCAGGGAGTGGATGTAACGCCCCCGAATTTTTGGCAATTATTTAAGTCCTCGTTTGGCGTTACGTTGGCGCATTCCCAGCTCGTGCCGTTGTTAGAGTACCTCGTTAGGTGTTCTTAGAGGTTATGGCCAGTTGTATGGTTTCCCCAGCTAGCCGGTGTCTGTTTTGGAGGCCCGACTGAGCCTCTTAGGGAATCCCTGTACTTTGGCTTCGGGCGAGGTTTGCCCAAGTGTGTGGTCGTCGGAGGTTGTGTCCGACTTCGCCGATGTTTTCTTAGCCTGAGTGTTTAGCTGCGGTGCGGATTTGTTCGGAATCCGAGAGCGTTAGCTTCCGCGCCTTTTCGACGGTCGCTAGTTAGCGAGTCATCATTTGTGCGAGCGTATTGTTCATGTTTGTGCATTTAGGGCATAACGCGTGTTGTAGACATGCAAGGTTTTAATATTTTGCGTGTGCGTGCCTGCGTTCATGTGTTAGTGTGCATGTATAAATATATATATATGTTAGTGTGTATGTATAAATATATATATATGTTAGTGTGTATGTATAAATATATATATATATGTTAGTGTGTATGTATAAATATATATATATATGTTAGTGTGTATGTATAAGTATATTTATATGTGTGAGTGTGAGTGTTGGTGTGTGAATATATAAATCTAGGTATGTAAATAATAAGTATATATGTATATATAGGAGATCGGTTTAGGTTTAGAAATCCCTCCCCAAACCTGGCGGCCCGCTGTCGCAGCCCGAGCGGAAGACAGGAAGAAGGCGGAAGCCCCGGCTCTGCTCCGACCGCTCGTTCGCCGCCCTTTTCCACCCGAAACCTTCGTTTGAGGGCGGATCCGGACTCCTCCAGTCAAGATCTCCATTCCAAGGTATCTATCTTGAGATTTCCTCCATGTTCTTCCCGGTCGGATCTCTTCATCTCCAGTTTTTTTTCAAGCAGTAATGGAGTTTCCTACCCTAAATTCTGTCCAGGTTCTTCTTGTGGTGGTGTTTGAGGGCCGATTGGGTGCTGGCCGGTTCTTGCTAGCCCAGATCTTTGTTTGTCCAGGTTTTCTTAAATCTACTGCTGGCCGAAATTTTTCTCCTAAGACCAAGGCAGGTATTTCCTTGCCAAAGTAAATTTGTTTCATGCTAGTCTTGTTGCTTGATTCGTTAGTTTATTGGGGGCTTATCCTTGTTTATCCCAATAAACAAGGATAAGCCCCCAATAAACACAGCATGTCTATTCCGTACTCCATTTCCGGATCTATATGCTAACAAAGGGGATTTCAAGCATCCATCCAAAGATTCCCAAAATCAACCACCTCTTGGTGGGGGAAATCACAAGGTATGCCAAAAAGAAGCCTTCATATGGCTAGGAAGAAAAGTCGTTACCCTTGACGACCGCTTCGGTGCCATGACCTCAAAGCTTGCTTGAAAGACTCGCAAGAGCGTTTCCTCCGCAACGCCGGCTTCGGATTTCTCGTCGGTAACCTACAACACCACCAGCAGCAGCCCTTCCCATTCTTCCTCCTTCTTCCTCTCTCTCTTTCTCTCCAATTTGAAGAAAGATAAAGGCTAAGGAAAAATGAGAATAAATTCTCAGTTTCGGCCTTTAGGAAAAAGAGGAAAGAAGCTTCAGCCCTT
Source organism: Platanthera guangdongensis (assembly GCA_039583875.1). Taxonomy (NCBI): domain Eukaryota; kingdom Viridiplantae; phylum Streptophyta; class Magnoliopsida; order Asparagales; family Orchidaceae; genus Platanthera; species Platanthera guangdongensis. The sequence continues at coordinate 97,487,195 of CM077163.1, forward strand.
GGATTCAGGCTGAAGGAATGGATGGCCACAAAACTGCCAGAAAAGCTAAATCTGACCTGACACGGCCTGTGACACGGCCGTGTCCCAGGCCGTGTGCCTCAAGCGGTGGTCAACCGACCTATCCAAACCAGTGACACGCCCATGGAACACGCCCGTGTCATGGGCCGTGTCACCAACACGCCTTCAGACACGCCCGTGTCTGTGGCCGTGTGCCTAGGCGAAAAAAATCCCAAAACATCCCGAGACTTCACACGGCCTGTGACACGCCCGTGTCCGAGGCCGTGTGCTCTGACACGGCACAAAGACACGCCCTTTCTAAATCCTTCAGCGGGCTGAGTTCGGCGACCCGATTGGACAAGCCCTGTGACACGCCCGTGTCACAGACCATGTTCAACCTCTCGACACTCACATCTTGACACTCGACGATCGTCGAGCAAAAGTTGTCGAGCACACGACACGGCCTTGGACACGCCCGTGTCCTGGGCCGCTCGTCGACACATCGTCGAGCGAAAAAATCATCGACACAAAGGCCGATCGTCGACACAACCTCGACACGCCCTGCGACACGCCCGTGTCGCAGGCCGTGTCCGCTGACACGCCCTGGGACACGCCCGTGTCCCAGGCCATGTGACCCAAAAATTCTTGTTTCAGAAATTTGGACAGTTACACGCTTCCTCTCTGTCAGTCCGCCTCACGAAGCATGACATAGCGGCCTGCACTAGTTCCATCCACCAAGCGAAGCGGTGCTTACGAGCCGCATTACTTCATTTTTGCTTTGTTAGAATTAGGAATCCAAAACCAACCCCCTTTATTGTTTCGTTTAACTCTTAGTAACGATCTTTCTGCGACGCTATCACGTACCCAACCTGCATTCCCTCGAGATTGACATTCAGGGAAGCTATTCCCAAATTATTACTTGACAACGACCGGTGCACTTCCTGACACATCAAGTTTTCGGCGCCGTTGCGGGGGAATGCAGACGTATTGTTGGTTTGTGTTGTGATATGAGAGTTACGACAGAGTTTCTTTTTTTCGAATTTGTTTTATCCCAATCTATTTTTGCTTTTTATATCGGTTAGAATTTTTAGATTTTTATTGAGAATCTATGTAAGGTAGTTTAATCCTGGAAATTTGTGATCTCTGCAATGTGGGAATGTTTTAATATCCATTTCCATTGGTGTGGAGATATCTCTTATGCAAGTGATAGATATCCTAAGGAGTATGGTAGCCAGTACACTCAAGTATCTACATATGGAGCACCAACCTCATTTGGTACTCAATATGCTAGACATAAGCATGTTAGCTACTCATTCGCGCTTCCATTGTTCGCACTACTTTCATTCATCATCAGTACCTGTAGTACAGACAAAGCCGGCTAAGCAGTGTTTATTTTGTCAGAGTTGGGATCACTCTTTGAAGGAGTGTGCGGATTACTTGGCACAGTTGGAGGAGGATGATGAACCAGATGTTCGGATCGTCTCCTGTGAGACAACTTGCATCATCCCTTTTGTATATGGGCACATACTAATGCCACCTCCAGATTTTGAAGGGAGAAATACTAGTATTTGCACATATATGAGTGTTGATCTAAACCATGACATGGAAGTTTTTATTCCTGATGTACATATATCATCTTGTATGGAGTCTGTTAGTTGTAAGGAGCCTGTGCTTGATTTTTTTGCGAGCATGGCTCCTCTATCCTCTACCTTGCATAGCATTCTTTCTATACCTAACACCGTTGTGGAAGTTGATTCACAGGGAGAAGCTGGTGTTTGTAGTATTATGCTAGATCCAGTCGCGGAGGACATCTGCATGGCCGAGGTTGCTGCCTCAATCACATGTAAGGAAGTCCAATGCATGGATGAGGCGGATGCAGCTCTAGTACATTCTTATGCCATCCTAGACAGCTGTGTACATCCACCTACAATTCCAACGATGTGTGATGACACCAGAATCATCCCCAAGATTGAGGTTACTTTTTGTCATTCTTCTAATATATTTCCTAACCCCGCTCTCGTGCCTACTTCTCTGCAGGACCACATCGTGGAACCGATCGATTTAGTGCAAGGGCCTGTAATGCATCCTAGCATTGATGGAGATCGGGTGCAGGTGGAGTCAGATTCGTCGAGCTTCATAACATTTATTTCTCCCATGCCTGATGTTCAAGACATGTATATCTACAAAGGGATGTGGCTATTTGTTCTGTCGCCGTTTCGGTACACGCTTCCGAAACGTGAACTTGAACAATTGCCCGAGCACTTCAAATTTCATTTGCCCATCAATTAAAAGAGTGTATGGTCCTTCAATAAGTCCTATTGGGAGACAATAAACCCATCCGTTATCTAGATTAGTATTCTTTTTTTAAAAAAATTGACCACTTGGTCCTGTTTTGTGTGATGTATTCCTTTTTATATGTGCATTTCTATTCTCTAGTTTTGCGTAGGATTTCTACTTCGCGGGAGCTGAAAATGTTTGAAGCGCAGCAGACTTGCCGCTATCGGACAACCACGCAGCATGACTGGTATGCTTAGTTTTGTGCATAGGTACTTCTTACCCTTAATTCTTTATATTATTTGGAATGTTTAGTTTTATTAGTGTCGCATTCAAGTCTGGGGGGAGAGTATGCCTATGGTCACTACACGAGCACACATTTTATTGTATACCAATTGTTATTTATTTATTTCAAAATCACTATAGCATACACTGAATGACCCACTTGAGCGCGATCTTACCCACGTGCGTGACTCAAGTCAAATGCATTGCTGGTGTGTAAACTTTAAAATAGTGGTGCTGGCTTAGGATTTTAGGATAGAGTATTGTGAAACTCGTGCAGTGCTCCTAATCGAGTACTCATGGTCTATGTAGAAGTAGTATAGATTTATTTTTTCTTTATGTTATAGATTTATATTTTTTATGCAGATGTAAATATTGTTTTTACTACTCAAAAATGTTGAATCTGGTGAAATCGAACGAAAGTGTAGGGATGTGTGTAGCCGTCACTAGACTCATTTTGCTCGAGTTGGGAGGAACGATCATCTTTCTTGGTGGCTAAGAACTTGCCCCAAGCTACTCTCGAAGCATTTATGCATGGTTAGTCAAGCGTGAGCGTGACATAGGCCATCAATTTGGCATGTTTGAGCCATGTTTACCTTGTCCTAGCTGCTAACGGTTGCAAGCCAAGTTTGTGCCTACTCCTCCTTTGGTTCAGCTCCACCTTCATTCACCAAAGCGTAATGCCAATCCTCCTATCCCAAACAAATTCATGAGGTCCAGTGAAATTTATTTTTTGACGAGGTGTGATGTGTGGAATTTCAGTGATGTGGTAAATGAATACAATAATGTTACTTGCTAAAATTTGGGGATTGTTAAAGAAAAGAAAAAAAAAGAAAAAGGAGAGAATTGAAAGAGAAAATCTAAAAAAGAATTTCAATGAGAAATGGAACCCCCATTTTGTTTATCTTGATATTGGTCGGGTTAGGCTGTGTACACACCCAGTTTTCAAGCTAAGTCTGGGGGTGTGTCACGCGTGCAATTCTGAGGGGCGGTATTGGTTTAGCTTGTTGCTTGCTCTCTTGGGTTGCGTGTAGCCTCCATGTTTATCTTTGAAAACCAAACCTTAGCCTAATCCCCATGATTATCCTTAAAGTCCTACAGATTCACGCTTGACGAGCTAGTACCGTGGAGAGAGTGTGAACGGGCAAGCGTATGGTCCCCGACATTGATGGATTTCTTTGGAGGTTATCCTAAGCCCCGCTCTTTGGCAAAGCTCAACTGAGTTTCCTGCCTACTTTCTTCCTACATATGACTGAACGATTCTGCAGAATTCAAAATTTGAGTATATATAATATTTATTTACACCTGTCAAAAAGTATAAATTCTATAGTATAATTAAAAAGTTTATCTATTCTATTTTCTATGCCCATGATATATTTGATTTCACTCATTACTGTATTTGGAAATTACTAAACCAGGTAACTATTTTCTAGTCCACGGAGTGATGATTTCCTTGGGACGAGCAAATGTTTAATTCTGGGGGTGTGATGAGTCCAAGTTATATACATATATTTGGACTCATCTGGGCTAGTTTTCTCGTTGATGCACTACACTTTAGATCCAAAATTATTCATATTTGTTATTATGTCCATTCCATATTAAGTGCACTTTTGACCGTTATCTGTGTGATTGCGTATTTTATATACTTTTGCCCTACTAGGTATTTTTGTGTGTCTGGAGAATGTAGAATGTCCATTTCGGTGGCTCTTCTATTTTTACTACATGTACAAGGGTCGTGTGTGTGTTCTGTGATCGTTTGGGAATGTTTTCCGACTAAGGGCCACTGATCATGCATTTTTACACACGCACGGTCAGTGGACTCCTTAGCGCACAACCGCTGGTCATGCGATATCTGTTAATCGAACACGAAATGGTACAGGAAAACTACGCACGATCATTGGATCTATAGTGCATGACCACTGGTTGAGCCACTGATCGTGCACACTATTCTCCATTTTCCAAGTTCTATCTGGGGCAATCGCACGATCATTGGACATAGTGCGTGTAACAGCCCAATTTTTCAGCAGGCAAAATTTTGGGTGACACGGCCTGGGACACGGGCGTGTCACAGGGCTTGTCCTTCTCGAGTGAGGAGTCGTGCCGAGATCGACGAAAGTCGTTCGACGGAAAGTGTTCGGGAGGAACACGCCTGAAGACACGGGCGTGTCGTGAGGGTTTGTCCCCCTGCGTTCGACGATCGACGATAGACGAAAGTTGTTCGTTCGACAAACAACGAAAGTTGTTCGTTCGACGATCGACGATCGTTACTCGTTCGACAATCATTGCTCGTTCGACGATCGTTGAACCATGCGTTCGACGATCAACGAGAGTTAATCGACGATCGTCGAGTGTCGAGTAACGGGTTCACGGCCTATGATACGGGAGTGTCACATGGCGTGTCCCGCTTAGCTCTCGTGTAGGGGTGCTTGAGTAGTTAGCTTCCTCTCGAGTAAGTCATCTCGAGTAGGAGTAAGGGGTACACGGCCTGTGACACGGGCGTGTCACAGGGCGTGTCCCGCTATCTCGAGTAGGTCGACACGTGCCACTCGAGTAGTTGGTTTCCTCTCGAGTAAGTCAACTCGAGTAGGTCTCTAGTGGGTTACACGCCCCCTGTCACGGGCGTGACTTGGCCAACACGGCCGTGTACTGTGGCCGTGACCTGTTTTGGGATAAGGCGGTTTGTGCACCGCTTAGAGACATGGCCTGTGACACGGGCGTGTCACAGGGCGTGTCGGACCCGAAAAGCGGTTTTGCGGGTTTTTTCGTGGCCGTTCATTTCCTTCAGCTGAGATCCAATGGCTGAGCTTCTTTCCTACTTCCTTAAGGATGAAAACAAAGAACGTATTCTCATTTTGTTATTGCCTTCATCTTTCTAAAAGTTTAGAGAGAGAAAGGGAGAGGAAGGAGGAGGAAGAAGAAGAAGGGCTTCTTGCTGGTGGAGCTTGAGAGTGTCAAGCTAAGATCCGAGGCCATTGTTGCGGAGGATCCGACCTACCTGCGTCTTTATTTAGTCGTGAGTACGCCGTACTCGATGATGGCAAGGCGATTTGAGCAACGGGGGGTGGAGGATCCGACCTGCATTATGTCCGTCCGACGTGAGACCAGAAGGCGCGGTCTGTTGGAGCGCATAGCAAGAGTCTTAGGCCTACGTGCCGTGATACAATGGGGGGATATGGGCCATCACGGTTCACTAAGACTATAAAACTCTGGCTGCACGCCATGGAGTAAATGCTCAAGTGAGTTGCCGTTGGGCTGTGACCCTAATACGATGGTGGGCAACTGATTTGCATGTACACCAAGAATGTGCCCTGAGTGCACGGACCATTGGGCCGGGTGGCTGATGGTTGTGTGACATGTGTGCATGAAAACACATTATATGATATATACATGCTTGTGATATGCTATGCCTGCAGGGAAGATTACCGCTGGCCTTAGAAAGGGGTAGGGTTGTTATAATTTGGTCAGCTGAATGCTAACCGTTGCCTCTGTTTGCCACACTTGGGTGGAATGTTCTTATGCAGGTGCCGGAGAGCCGAGCGGGACGCATAAGGGTTGAAGTCCCTACTATTTTTGCTATTGTCGCTGTTAGCCCTCGAAGGCTAAGTTGGATAAATGTTATGTTTTCTTTTGATGTGGCCGGCCTGCGTGCCAATGTTTGGGCCACTGGTTGAAATCCTTGTAAGGCCATAAGGCCAACTCTTTATGTGTTTTGTAAGACATTCTTATGATATATAAAATGTGGAGTTTTCATATGTTGGACATTCAAGAGTGAAGTTCATGTGTAGTGTTGTAGGCTTCCGCTAGAATGAAATGTGTTAGGTGCGCTGCGCTACTCTGGTATCCCTCCGTAGCTTCATCGTCTGTTTGTGGTATATGCTATGGGGCCCCGGCCGGACCTTCTAGTATATACTATATGAACGGATGGGGTTGTTACAGTGCACATGACCTTTACTCGTGCGCCACAGCTCGTGCGCATTTGTTCTATTTTTCTAAAGTTCTACCACTACTAATCGCACAATCAGTGGATCCAGTGAGCATGACCTCTGGTCGTGCGCCACTGATCATGCGCTCTATTTTTCTACTACAGTATTTAAACCCGTGCTCCGTGAATTAGGATTTCATCGCTTTCATTTTCCAGCCCGCTGCTGCGCGCAAAGCGCCGTTTCTCATCCCCGCTGGTACTCCACTCATCTCCACCCTCCGAGAATCTTTCTCCGGCGATCCGAAGCCATCTTCAACCGATCAGAGAGTTTTCGCCCACCAGTAGTGTACAACAGAGATATTCTGGTACAACTCATTTGGGCAAAAGGGAGAAAGGATTGAAGGAAAGGGAAGAAGATGAAGGAAGATATGGATTGACAACCCATTTGCCTCCGGAAGAAACCACGGTCAGAGTCGTGAACTGGACTGATAACCCACCACTCCGGCCAAGAACCACAGATAGGCTTTCCCCTTTCGGTTTTTTCCACCTCTTCTCCATAGAAGATAGTACTGTATAGCTTGTAATGAACCTTAACTTGTTTTTATTTGTCTATGAATGAAGTTTGCTTGGGTTAATTACATCCTCTTTTGTTAGCTGTGATGCACTCTCCTCCATTCACAACCACTCCACTCGCACACTAGAACCACTCTAGCAAAGGCTAGCGTTGGTGGTTGAAGAGGTGATTGCGACCCTCACTCTCCGCACGTATGTTCATTCCATTCGCTTGCTCTATGTCCATCCGCCTCACGAAGCATGACATAACGACCTGCACTAGTTCCATCCACCAAGCGAAGCGGTGCTTACGACCCGCATTAGTTTTTTTTTATTTTTTTTAGAATTAGGAATCCAAAACCAACCCCCTTTATTGTTTTGTTTAACTCTTAGTAACGATCTTTCTGCGACGCTATCACGTAGCCAACCTGCATTCCCTCGAGATTGACATTCAGGGAAGCTATTCCCAAATTATTACTTGACAGCTACCGGTGCACTTGCCGACGCATTAGGTATCTGGCATAAATGCAATTCTGCCCAGTTTTGCGGGTGCTCCTTGGATTTAGTCCCCAAGATTCCCTGCAGTAATTTACCATGTAGAAACCCAAAAAACAAACATCACAGAGACTTCACCGGCCAATACAAGCATAATGAAAAACATCACCAATCCAGAACAACCTGTCCAGATGTGCTTCACACACCATGCCTATGTTTAAACTTCGATTCCAAACTCTACATGCAAAAACTACGGGGATATACCGTATCTACCTGAAGGAAAACCTCACGCTCACTGCACACTCGTGGGAGAGGGATTACTATGCAAAAGGAAGAGGAATTCACTGGTCCAAGTTGAGAATCGTTAACCTCTACATTCTCTTTAGTGTCACGTCAAAGATTTAGACGGATGAAAGCGACCGCAACGACCTTGGCTCCCCAGATCCGGACTCGGCTTGTGAATCGGGGCTTCAGAACTACAATGACAGCGAGATTTAACCTCCGATGTTGTAGCTTCTCCTCCAGGAAAGTCATGCCAACTGCAAATTCAGAAGAAAATGAAGTGTAAATGGCCAAACCAGGCATATAAATAAAGACACCGCCGCGCGGTAACTAGCTACCGCCGCGCAGTACCTTAATTTAACGCCTCGTTTCAAGCGCAACCACCCAAACCCTCCAATGACAGGCCAACACATGGCCATGTAGTTTTGAATATGCTACCGCCATACAATAGGACACTAACGCCGCGTCATAGAGGACAGCAGTTATGAAACGACACTAGCTGCTATCGCCCCGCGGTAGGATCCCAAGAACCAAATCAATTAAATTGACCCAGCTATCGCCAGCGATAACACTATCGCCGGGCGATAGCTTCCAGATGGGTCTACTAGATTAATTCCCCTGCTACCGCCGTCCGGTAACAACTTTCCACCACACGGTGACACCTTTCTCGAGAGCTCGAAGTTTTCTCGAGAACTCCATGCGTTCGACGCAAACCCAGGAGCTACCGCCATGCGATAACTAGCTACCACCGAGCGATAATCCCCTAAGAAGCATCTTTCATATTAGGGAACTTGTTCCACATAGTGTTGTTGTGTGAGAGAGATTTGATTGCCCTAACTCTGTTTTTCTGTACTCATTGTGGACTGATGTACTTTCATCACTAGTATTATGATGATATTGCTGTGACTGGTGGACTTGCTAGTTTTCATTTAATGCTTATTATATTTCTTTTCTCACTTGTCCTACATGTTGAATGATCGTATTAGCTCGCAGAATCGATGTCGTGTGGTGTCGACTAGCCAGTATGCTGGTGTCACCGTAAGGTGGCGGTTCTGGGTAAAGGTCCATAACATCCTTGGTAAGGGGGATGGGGGGATTTACAAACTGATATCACATAACAAATGATCGTATGAGAAAGAAGTTCACAACACTGGAACACCCCGCTCAAGCATTAGTGTGCAGTCAAACTATGCAGCGAAAGCAAGGTGTGCCCATGTGTAAAAAGTCACAAAAACAGTCCATTTAAAACAATGAGTTAGGCCAATCATAATATAAACCTTACTTCTGTGTAGCCTCCACAGGTCTCTGTACCATAGGATGTCGTTCCTCCCTCTCCGGTTGCCACACCTTTCCAGTAAATGGAGATGAGGCAGACTCTGACGGCCATCCTCGATTCCTTCAGGGACCAGCAAGCCCTAGTCCAGTAGCAAAATCTGTGATAGGGTTGGCTAAATGAATTCAAGAGTTTGTCTCCGAAAATGTACCATGAGACAAAGAATGTAGCAAATACAGGAGTGGCTAAAGACCATTTAGGAGATACTGGTAGTCATCTGCTGCCCGGTCAGCAAGGCGGTTTGCTTAGTAACATCTAAACTATACGTTCATGAAAAGAGGTGGTGGAAGTCCCTGCTCTACTCCACGTATGCTGATTGGGAGCTGTCAGACATCACTTAGGAGGAATTCAATGACGTCTTATTAGAGCACTTTTTGACTGTTATAGACAGAGATAAGTTAGAGGAGAGGTTCTTGAACCTCTGGTAGGGGCTCAAATCAGAGACAGAGTACCAAAGGGAGTTCTCCAAACTGGCCAAGTTCGCAGGGATTCATGATTTGGATGACAGGATGTATGCAAAGAGATTCTAGCTGGGACTTAGAGATTCTACGAGGCAGTCTCTACTATTCATCTCGCATGGCACTTCAGCTAAGATCATCGAGATGGCAAAGAAGTTGGATGCAGACCAGCTGATGGTATAGAGTAGTGGAAAGAGACCAATGGATTGGTCATCCTTCGGGGAGAGTAGCCTAGGATCACAGAGATGTAGAGTGATGTGCCAAAAGAGCGGGGAGGACATTACCGTCCTAATTTCAGGCAGAAGCAGAGGAATCCCGCAGTGCTAGCTCCTCCACCATTGCAAATCCATGACTCGATGAGACAGGATGATCGTGGCCACCGACTAGTGATTTGTTATAGGTGCCAATAGCCGGGGCACATTAAGGTTGACTACTTTCAGTAGTTTCATCCACCTCCTCCACCTCCACCTACAATAGCCCCTCCAACACAATAGGGCCGAGGCCGAGGATGAGGTCGAGGCTTAGGTTAAGGACATTATGGTAGAGGTCGTGGACAGGTGCAGATATATGCTTTGGACCTCACCTAGCCGAGGAACCCCGATTAAGTTATTACAGGTACTTAAATTTATTGCAGGTAAAATTTTCAATATCTGTACCTTATGACCACTAGAACAACCACATACCTTAACTCAAACCCCAAATATCAAGCATAACCCTTATTAATGGCATGACTGCCCATACCTTATTCAATGCGGGTGCTTCACACTCGTTTGTATCTGAAGCCTTCTTGAAGGGACTAGCAGGCGTAGACCGATTCTCCGACGTGACCAGGAGGATGCATCTACCAGATGGATCGGTGCTTCTATCATTTGCCATGTGTAATATGGAGGCAAAGATTGTAGGAAAGGTATTTGAAGCGCTGACAATGATTTTGAGAATGCTGGACTTCGATTTGATCTTGGGAATGACTTGGTTGCTTTGGAACTATGCCCGGATCGATTGCATGTCAAGGAGGATCACCTTACAGCATGGGGATACCGTCAACATAATCGAAGGTATTAGACCTGTTTCCCGTACTCTTTTATCATCAGTGCAGGCTGTCAAAGCCCGTGAGCATGGTGATGAGGTGTACATGATCTATCTTGAGATGGTGGTGACGGATGCCTCCGTTGCTGGTATTCCAGTAGTTTAGGATTTCTCTGACGTATTCCCGGTGAAATTGCCCGGATTACTTCCGACTAGAGAGATTGATTTATAGATCCAGTTGGTGCTAGGAGTGAGGCCTATGTCTCATGCACCTTACCGAATTTCACCCGAGGAGCAAGCAGAGTTCCGTTCTCAATTATAGGGCTGGTGGATTAAGATTTTGTCCGACCAAGTTCATCGCCATGGGGAGAACCAGTGCTGTTTGTGAAGAAGAAGAATGGGTCTTTGCAGCTCTGCATTGACTAACGGGAGTTGTACCTACTGACAGTCGGGAATACATATCTGCTGCCCCAGATTGACGAGATATTTGACCAGATACAGGCAGCCATCTGGTTTTCCAAGCTCTACTTAAGGTCAGGATACTACCAGCTGCGTATTCAGGAAGCGGAACTACCAAAGATGACCTTCAGCTCTTAGTATGGACTATACGAGTTCATGGTAATGACCCTCGGGTTCACGAATGCACCTTCCGCATTCATAAGTATGATGAACCGTGTGTTTGAACCATACTTGGATATATTCGTCATAGTCTTCATTGACGATATATTGATCTATTCCCGGACGAAGGAGGAGCACACCCAACATCTGGCTCTGGTGCTGGACAAATTGAGAGAGCATTATATGTACGTGAAGTTCTCCAAATGCCAGTTCTGTCTACAAGATATAGCATTTTTGGGGCATACCATCAGTGGAGCTGGGTTGGCTGTGGACCCGGCCAATGTACAGATAGTTAGGGCTTGGTCACGGCCCGAGTTAGCTTTATACATCCGTAGTTTCATAGGAATAGCGGGATACTATCGCATGTTCGTGGAGGGATTCTCGAGGATTGCACTCCCCCTCATGTTCTTGATGAAGAATGGTACAACTCTTGGATCGAGAAATGCAAGACAATGTTTTAGGTGTTGAAAGACAGGCTCAACTCCTCTCCCATCCTTGCACTTCCATCTGGGAAGAAAGGATTTCACATTTATACTGACACATCATATCAGGGGATGGGTGCTGTCCTGATGTAGCATGTACATGTTATCGCATATGCTTTGATATAGCTGAAGTAGCACGGGCAAAACTACCCCATTCATGATTTGGAGCTCGGGGAAGTGATATTCGCGTTGAAGATTTGGAGGCATTACTTATATGGAGTTCATTGTGAGATCTTCTCGTATCACAAGAACCTCAAGTATATTGATACGTAGAAGGATTTAAATCTGTGCCAGAGGAGATGGCTTGAGTTCCTACGTGATTAAAACTACACGATGCAATATCACCCAAGGAAGGCAAACACTGTGGCAGATGCCTTGAGCAGGAGATCCGACACTATTATACTGGAGCCCCGGGTGATGGTTATGGAGCTAGTACGGATGATGATGGATATGCACATTACCAAGGTTTCTAGGGCAGAGCCGAATGTTTATCAGGAGTACATGGCCTCCCTGAGAATTATATGTGACATACGAGACTGTATCCGGGCACAGCAAGGACAAGATGCAGCTTTGGAGCCCGTATTCAGAGCCCTGGAAGGGGGTAAGTAAGTAGATTATTCGCTGTGTGATGACCTCATTCATTTCCATGGACACATTTAGATACCTGCAGGAGGTGGTATCTGGGAGGACATACTTAGGGAGGCATATTGCACTTGATACTCAGTGCACCCCGGGATCACCAAGATGACAGCAGACCTATAGTGGGACATGAACAGGCCGGGGATGAAGAGCGAGATCATAGATTATGTAGTACATTGCGAGACTTGCCAGTGAGTGAAGGTAGAATGCAAAAGCCCAGGAGGGCTACTACAACCATTGCTAGTGCCAGTGCGGATGTTCGAGGATATAGCTATGGTCTTCGTACACGGATTGCCTCGCTCACACTTTGGTCACGATTCTATATGGGTCATCGTCGATAGATTGACCAAGGTGGCGTGATTTATACTGATTAGGATGGACAAACCAGTTGCAATTTTGGTGAGGTTGTTTGTGGAGAAGTTTTCAGGTACCACGACATTCCTAGGACAGTTGTCTCAGACCATGACAGTCAATTCACTTCTTGGGAGTTGAGAGTGGTGTAGGCGTACTTGGGTTCTTAGCTTACTTTCAGCGCCACTTTCCATCCACAGACCGATGGTCAGACAGAGCGGACCTACCAGAATATGGAGGATCTACTAGGCTTATGTATTTTGGATACGGAGAAGCCATGCGAGAGACTGTTGCCACAAATAAAGTTATCCTACAACAACAGTCACCATACGAGTATTGGGATAGCGCCATATGAAGGCCCTATATGGTTGGAAGTTCCAGACACCGCTATCTTGGGTCCAGGACGAGTATCCGTGAGCTCTTGGATCAGATTATATTGAGGATATGAACGCTCACATACGACTGATCAGGGATTGGATGCTGGAGACACAAAGCAGATAGGCCATGTACTACGTTGTGAGGCATCAGAAGGTGGAGTTTCAGGTGGTATACAAGACATTCTTCAAGATAAATCCAATGCATGGTGTTTCCTGGGTGCAGAGGCACAAGAAGATCAACCCGCAATTTATGGGACCATACTTGATCTAGAGCGGATCAGTACTTTGGCTTATCGGATGGAGCTCCTGCCAAAGTTAGAGAACATGCACGACGTATTCCACGTCTCCTCGCTTTGGAGAGCACTACTCGGCCAGAGCAGCATATCACCACTATAGTAGGCCTAGTGGAACCTGATAGATCAGTTCGTTTGGAGTCGGTCTGGATCGAAGATACGACGATCAGAGTTCTGCAGAAGAAAAAGGTTCCCTTGGTCAAGGTATTGTGTTCCAACCACGGACCAGAGGATCACACCTGGGAGCCGATGGATCTGATGCGAGAATGATATCTGGGACTCTTCACCTCACGTATATCATAAGTATTTTTGAAAAGTTCTTAAATTACTGTGCCTAAGAACCCGTAGACCCGAACTTTAATTTCGGGGATGAAATTATTATTTTTGTTTATTGGGATTTGTAACATCCCATTTGCTTCTAGACCCCTTAACCTTAGATTAGTATAGAACATGTGGTGAGTGAAAAAGGATTAATCTAGGTTTGTCCCAAGGAGTTAGGGTGGATTCACATATGGCCCACTAAAGGGTTCAAGTCAAACTTAGGAAAAAAATTTTCAGGATCACTAGGCTTCGAGCGAACCCGACACCATTCGACAAAGCATCGAGTGAACTCGAAGCCATTTGACAAAGCATCGAGTGCATTGAGTGGACTCAACTCCATGATTCGTAACTTAGAAAAATTGCTCTGGATCAACAGACATCTAGTGAACACTTCGTCATTCGTCAAAGCATAGAGTGCGTTGAGTGGACTCAACACCAATCTCTTTAAGTTAGAAAAATCATTCTTGAGCAATAGACATCGAGTGAACATGACGCCATTCGACAAAGCATCAAGTGGACTCAACGCCAAGCTCTTTAACTTAGAAAAATCATCCTGGATCAACAGGTGTCGAGTGAATATGTCGCCATTCGACAAAGCATCGAGTGCGTTGAGTGGACTCAACGCCATGCTATTTTACTTAGATAAATCATTATGGATCAACATACATCGAGTGAACACGATGCCATTTAACAAAGCATCGTGTGCGTTGAGTGGACTCAATGCCATGCTCTTTAACTTAGAAAAATCATCCTGGATCAATAAGTGTCGAGTGAACTTGATTCCATTCGATGAAGCGTCGAGTGCGTCGAATGAGATCGACGCTATTCGATGAAGCATCGAGTTTGTCGAGTGAACTCGACTATATTTGAAGAAGTTTCAAGTGATCTCGATGCTTTTGGACTGAGTATTTTTTCTATCTAATCTGTATTTGGTGGTTTATATATCTGGCCTGAACTGGGTTTTCTGGATAAGTGCCGATGGCACATTTGAACCCGATATATTCAACAAACCTATTTAATACATTGATTTTTTCTAGAAAACCTAATTAAACAATGATTGGCGGACTAATACTAATGTGACATGTGGCAAAGCAACTCAAACTAATTGGTGGTACAACATTAGGCTGACACATGGCAAGCAACAAAAGGCCTAATTCTTCTTTTAAGAAGGAAGAGACAAGAAACCCTAGGCATCACTCTGACTCCTAACCAAGGCCTCCATCATCTTCATTGAGCCCAGAGGAATGGAAAACAACTCCTGGAGATAAGCTTTAGTCGGAGAATCGAGCTTTGTAGCTAACTCGATAGAGTAAGGATCGAGCATGGCTCACCACTACCGCACCCGCCATCAAGCATGATTAAGGGTCCATTTCTCCTCCCCTCCCTCAGTGCTAGTATTCTAGATCCACTAGGAGAGATATCAGGCTCAAATTAGCCCGATGCCATGAGAGAGGGAATATTCCGAGCATTTCTTCTTTCTCGGGTTCGTCGAAGGAGCCGTCGGCCTCCGACAGCCATGTTGCCGGGAAATGATAGCCACCACCTCAATGGAGGTGGTGGCGATAATCTCCGGCGGTGGCAGTGACCCAGGTGGTCGAAAATAAGGAATCAATATGCTACAGGCGGGGTCAATCATGGTCATTGGCTATCGGGGAAGATAACTTGATGCCGTTCATTTCTGCATTAATTAAACTATAGTATTTATGATATTTATGTGTATTTCTATCACATATTAAACAGTCATTTGTATGATAATTTTAGGCCTTATAGAAACATATTTAGAGGAAATGTCCAACATAAAAAATGTAGCCCTAGGTCTTACCTTTAATATGACACAGTAAACTTACAATTTGGAGCAATGTAGCTCCTTGTAGGCTCCTTATCCTTGCAATGGTCCTAAACTAGGGTAAAACTTCAAATGGATGCCTAGGCTAAACTATAATTCCACAAGCTGTGAAATTTAGGTCATATATGTGAGTATACCATACTTAGACAATGTCCAAAAATCAGAATATTTGGAGAAAAATTACTATAGTTTTAATAGAAATATGTATTATTAAATAAATAGAATTTAGGGAGATTCTCAATTCCAAATGCCCCCAAATTTTGGCGGCAATGACTCTAACGTCATCCTAAGGCCTTGGTAAAAATTTAGAGCTATTTGGATCTCTGTATGTTAAAGGATCCAACATGTATTGTGAAGGTAGATTTGTAAATAGTGTGTAAATGAGAATTTAGTCCATTTGGCAAAATGTATGACCATGAAATTTTGGACATAGACTTGTGGAGGTAAAATACTCCTTTCATGAGAATATTGGGATTTTTGGAATAAAAAATCCCATAAGTATGAATTATTTCAAAATTAACACATTTAGGTGTTAGAATGAAAAATAGGGCTACTGAAATTAGAAAATTCCAAATTGTTGATCGAAGCTGCCGTTTACGAAGAGACTCTAGAGTGCATCTCAGACGCGTACAAAGGCGTACAA